>JAVLUX010000009.1:31955000-33155000 GCA_032164185.1 Moxostoma hubbsi
GTCAACCACAAGATGTCACTGTGGCCTCCAAGCTTCACTCTTGAGCTTGATTGCTATGCCTAAAGTGGAAAAAAGCCCCCTCATTAACATATGGACAAAGAAATTTTGAAATAAGTACACATGGAAATAAATACATGCAAAAATACATAAGTATAAATACTAAATATGCTTGTAAATATTTGGATAGAATTGGAGTAATTCAAGGCTTTGTTCTTCCTCTGTGCTTACTTAAACTGTGCAGCCTTTGGGGTTAATCATTTCCCAGTGGTGGTCTACTGCCACCCGCTGTTTATTTGAGGTGTAGCAGGCATGGTAGGGCACTAACAAAAGATTACATGCAGCTTGAAATAGGTTCTGGAAGTGTTAACATGTTTCTGTAGTCATCACATGCCTAGTATGATATCCAAACTGAATACTCATGCCAAATGCCACAGAAACTCCATCCATCCCGTCCTTTATCCAAGCTCCATGTCAATAGCTACATCCATTGGTCTTATGTGTGTGTTCGTGCCTTCTATGGCGGCCACATTCTTGTTCTCAGTTCCGCTCTTGAATATCCCTGCAGCGGAAGCCATCCCAAACAGGGGCTGACGGCAAGAATCAGGTGACTGAGAGGCGCGGGAGTGCAGAGGCCCTGCAGCTCGGTGTGTACTGTTTATACAGAGGCTACGTAGCAGCGGGCAATAGTAGGATTAAGAAGCTGCTGCCCCTCCAGAGGGTAAGGCTCTCTGTGCTCCCACTGGCCTGACCCCGCCTGACCCCTGCACTGCCCCTCACGCTCCCTGCCTGTCCCCATGGCTGCGCTCTGTACTGTGCTGGTGCTGTCTTGTGTTATGTATGGATAGGTGTATTTTTTGCATTTGACCTGGTTAAAAGAATCTTCTCTTTTTGTTTCTCTTTCTCAGGACTCGTTTACGATGCCGCTCACCTCCATCCAGTGTTGGCACGTTCACTGTGAAGAATGCTGGCTTAGGACACTGGTAAGAACTACACACCTTATCACTTATTAACATGTTTTTAAATACCACGGTATATAAATATGGTAATCATTCAGTATCATGTTATGTATCAAAGTACCATGGTGATACCATCTGATACTGTCACTGTACGGTGGTACTGGGCTTTTGCCAGTGTATAATGCAGATTATGGAGTAGTTTATTTTGAAAATACTTTGCTTATTTGGCTGCAGATTTAGTTGATGTTGAAGAGTTCATCTGTATCTCTCTTCTACATAACCTGTGAGATTCCTCACGTAGTGCTTCATGTTCTAATCCCTTTTTGACATCGTTGCATGTTGAGCTAACCTCTTATCATCAGCCTCTGCTTGTCTGTTTGTAATCCCAACATTTACACTCACTCACTGGCTCTTCCTCTTCTCTCTAAGCTATTTTAGCCAGTCTTCGTCATAGACCCCATTCACATTAGCCACTAACACATTCTGTCACCACACACGGAAGCAATTAATAAGGAAATGTTTCCCAGCCTCAGCCTTTTCCAATATGCTATATATTAAATTAGATCTTTTCTTCACTGCTTATCACATGCTGTCTGTGTACAGCAAGCTGATGAGAAGCGGGATCAGAGGCGTGTGTGTGTGTGTGTGTGAGCGCCACAGCGGCTTGTTACTAATGCAGGCATTAAAATTGTTGCCTGAAGACAGCAATAAAAGTAGCACAGCGGGGCTCCTTGCGTCTTGATCAAAGTAAATGCGTGTAATTTGGTTAGCGTCAGCCTTGTTTTATGAAGCTAATGGAGCAGAGCAGCAGCTTGCTGCTGATGTGAGGAGCCTGCGTTTAGTCCATGACCTGCAAACACTCATTAAAACCAGGTAAACTCCCGCGTCCCAGAACAAAGGAACCAAATCTCAAGCCCCCTTTGTGTCTGGAGTAACATGGTTAAGGAGGGTGTTCGCAGGAAAGATGGGTATAGAATTAGGAAGAGTTGTTAGTGCTACACTGCTGAATCAGTTTGGAGAATGCATGTTTAGGGCCCTATGATTTACGCATTGTGCAATTCACAGAGGGAATCGTGGAATCCAGTCATTAAAACTGAATTAACTAGAAAACGAGGAATGTCATGGAATTTAACATTTTTATTTTGAGTGAAAATAATAAATAAATGCACAATCAAATTAAAATCTTGATATGTTCTAGTGTGATGATTAAACCACAAAAGGCTGAGACTTATGGTCTGCAAGAGTTATGCACTTAAACATGAGAAGCCAATGCTAGTACATTAACCACATCATTAACTTCACGTGCGCTCCGTTTTAATGACAAAGAGCAGAGCACTTTATTCACTGTTAAATGCGTGGCACATGCAGACTATATATTTATATAATTCCGTCATACCCTTTTGCTGTTTAAAAAGCACATTAGCCCATGTAGCGAACTGCTTTCCGGAGGTGAAAAGTGAAGCTGGCAAAATAAAAGCTTAATTTAACTAGACATGTGAAATTAAAAAATGCATCAGAAATATATTACTTCTGTATAGTAAAATGTAATATTCAATGTAGTAGTAGTAATAATGATAATAATATATCAATAATAATTACATTTATATGTAAGCAATATTTCCTTTAAGAATTTCTCCACTGCTTGTAATAATGACAATTAAGTTCAGTTAGGAAACTCTACATGGCGCAGCTTAAAAGTTGAACAGGTGCATCTCGTCCTAGCTGTTACTCACCTCACTCAGTACACCAGGAAATGGCTGCAGCAGTGCAGTATGTGTAGCTTTATCCCTATACCTCCCCATCACAACAAGTTTAGATCAGCTTTATGGGGGCTTTATCTTGATGTTGGTACAGTAGCAACATGTCTCTTGTGTCTCGGCAGCATCAATCTTTGGTGGCAACCAAGCGTGCCGCACAAGCCCTCAAAAGTGAAGCCAAAACGTCTCGATCGCCCCCCAGAGGCCGGTCCTAGTATAGGTCATAAACCCCGCCTCCCCATGTTATTCAACGGGACGTGAGACCAACTAAACAATTAAATTACACTTCACATATCTTTTTTCCAAAGACAGTTTCTGTCATTTACTGTAGTTTTTATCACGCTGATGTAATTTCAAGTGTTTGTTTTTAAAATAAGTTTGTTTTTAGTTAGTTATTTGATGCTATAAAAACGGTGCTGTTACGTCATGATTGACAGGTTCTCTGAGCGAAGTAGTCACTGAAGCACCAACGGACTTTTTTTCGGGATATTCGGAGGATTGAGGAGATTGGAGCTTTAAATTACATATCTAAATTTCTATAATTAATTATTTCACACCGACATAATGGGTTGTTCTGCAGTAGAATGTGCTAACCGATCTGGCAGGGGCGTGTGCTTGCGATTGATTCTGCGAGAGTGAGGGCGGGGCCTTGTTTTCGCGGCTTTACTTCCTGCTCACTACTGCGCATGACTGGTCCCGAAAACGCAAGTGCGCAGACTCAAGTTCCAAGATGTCAGCGCCATATCGGGACACTGGCGGCTTCAGTTCTCTCCGATGGAAAAGAGCGAAGGGGCGTCGTCCATCTTTTTTTACAGTCTATGGTGGCAACAGTAGCAGTATATTGACTCATGTCAAGCAGCAGTATACGTGAAGCAGATCTAGTCTGCCAAGACTAAGCTTACTTCATTGTCATTATCATCAATTATATTCTTTAACCTATCTCCAAGAGTTGTCCTTGCTGAACTACTGTGGTACTCTACTGTGCAGCACTCTATTTGAACAAAAATAAAGTTTTTTAAAAAAATGTTTGGTTTTGCATTGTGTGAGGATCAGTGTAAACACTCTTCATTTGATAAAAACAATGCATTGGTATATTAAGTTTTCATTTAATTGAAATTCTCTGAATTAAATTGATTAGAATTTGTTTAATGATAAAATGTAATTAAACTTAAAACCTGGAAAAACACGGAATATGGGGAAAAAATCTTAACAGGCCCTACATGTACATGGAGCTAAGTTTTACTACTTAGTTTTTTCTAAATTGATCCTGACTCATTGATCCCCACACCTCTTACTCATTTCTCTAACAGTCAGACTGTGATGTCCATTCCAAAACGTTCACAATTATTTGCACGTTGACCAATGAGGCATGATGGTAGACTATTGGAAGTGGCCATTGCAAGTTAAACTGCAACACAAGCCAAATAGTGTTGCTGGATCTCTTTCTTTAAATTGGTGCTATGGGGATCAATGGACCAGTTTCTGATGCACTTTACTGTAGACATGAACTGCAGGTCCATATGGAGACACGAATCCGCTTTACAGACGGATGTGAAAGCGGACTTCAGTGTTTTCATTCTGATATCCTTGCTGCTCACAGACGACTCCTATTTGTGGACAGCTGTTTATTCTTTAGTCTGGGGCAAAATATTCCTCATCTGCAGTATGTTTTAACCCATCCTAAACCTGACAGTTCATATAGGTGCTTTATGATAAATGAGAGAGAGAGAGAGAAAAATTTGCCCTGTTTTTGGTCAGTGTCACTGGCACATTTGTGCGAAAGTTAAACATTCTTCACTGTAATGCTTGTGTTTCCATCTGAACATCACTTCACAGTTGGGTCTATTTCTAGAGGTGGCACACATAAACATGAGGATTTTAAATAATTTATGCCTTGGGACATACAGCAGTTAACCTGTACTGTCTCTGTCAAGTGTTCTTTTGTTGATGTGGTATTTTATGAAGCTGAGTATATAGTTTGCTGACTTTAAGACGGGATCTTGTTGAGAAAATCACTCACTCCCTGTTCAGCATGTGTGTGGCAGACAGCAGACCACACAGCTCCCCTTCCTTCTCTACCTCTCCCTGCAGTTCTCCAGGCTTTTATGCACAGGTTTTATGAGTACTGGCTGAACATCAGAGTGGTGGTGGGATGGACGCATGCCTGTTGAACAGGGTGGGCCGCCTGGCACATAAAGCCCTGCCATACACTTTTTTTTTTTTTTTTTTTTTTTTTTTTTTTTTTTAAGTACATATACATGCAGAATTGTATTGGACTAAGAGTGCCTTGACTAGCATGAAGTTAATTGTATTCACATTTTACAAAGGAAATGGCTTGTTTATCTCTCAAAGACAAGCATCTCACCCACTTTCTCAATTTTTCTTCCAACAGGGAAACAAGAAACTGTGCCCTCAATGCAACACCATCACATCACCAGGGGACCTCAGGCGTGTCTACTTGTGAACAAAACAACATGGATACTTTTTGTTTGTTTGTTTTTTTACATTTCAATTTGCGCTAGTGTATTTTGGTTTGCCCACCTCCTAAGGGGGTGATGTTTTGTCCAGCTGACTGATAATAAGAGGCATGAGCTCTCTGACTCAAATTTGACTCTATATGGGGACTTTATCAAGCATAGGACTCATGAGGACTGTGTAAACTCAGTCCTCTGCTATAATTGCTTGTATGAAAAGCCCTCGCCTCCCTCCTGAGGCAGGTGTGTGTGATACTGCCCTCTTGTGTCGGTCCATGGTCCATCCTCTCCAATGTTAACATGGTCCCTGGAACGCCTTCTACTGAAGGAAACCTACATTGCAGAGGCTTTTCGTCTCCCACTCTCAGTCCCTTTGGCAACTTCTTCACCAACACTGCTGAGGTCATCCCCGACTGGAACATCAGACAGTAATGATAGTAAGGGGCTTGTGTGGTCTCAGTCAGACAGACCACTCGAGGCTCTCCAGAACCCCTTGATCTTTATTTTCCATTGTGTTCTATTTTCACCCCAAATCATTACTACTTTTGTGGTGTTCTAGTGATGTCAACCAAATTCAATGAATCAGTGCAAGCACATGTATAATAGTCTCTGTATGTTTACAGTGTTGTGAGTAAATGACATAGAGAACAAAACACAGTTGTATACACATGCACACACATACACAGAATTATATATTGATTAAAAAGTTCAGTTTTAGTTGGGGGTGGTTTGGGTCGGGAGGGAGGGAGGGGTATGCTTCAATCTTGGTGAGAAAAAAAGAAAACCCTCTGTATTTTTAAACAGATGTTGTTGTCTTGAAGTTGTATTTCATTGTACAGGAAGAAATGTAAGTAATAATAATAATGATAATAAAAAAAAACTACACAAACTAGGACTTAAAAGATTAAGGTGTACATTTTTCATGGAAATATACAGTAAAAACTGTAGATTAAACCCTAATGCAAGGGGCAATATCTTGTTTTCTTTGCTTTTTCTAAGAAATGGTGTGATTTGCTGTTGCTCACTCATTTTTCAGATGGACATATTTTGTCCCTAACAGTAATATTGTTTCCACCCAACTGAATGTGGTCAGCCTGTTAGGATTCAAATGATTGCTTAATCATTCCATTGAGCACATTAAGACCCCCGAACAGTTGCATATAAGCAGCTTCTTCCCTTTGAAATTGACTTATAAAAATGTCAACCAATTAGGGTGGTCTCTTGACAAGTATTGTTTGGATTTCCTCAGACATGAATAAAATGGTAATCATGATGATTTCTCATTTTCCATCAGAATTAATTACTTAACTGGAACAGTCAAGACTCACGTTTTCCCTCTGAGCAAGAGGGTGCGCTTTATATTTGTACATCTATGTATTCTGTGATTTCTGTATTGATGTAAGTGCAAAAAAGGAAGAACGAAAGGTCATTGCTGATGCCAACACCACAATAAACGATCAAATGTTGCATTTGTTATAACTTATTTTACTGTTCTATGAATCCTCATCACAAGCTGGGACGTACTCTCCCCAAGATCAACTAGTCAAATGGTTTTTGTCATTAATTTTCACCTAGAAACCAAACCTCAGTCTTTACACTTGAAATTTGAATTGCTGTTCAGACAGCAAAACTCTTCAGACAGGTATCTCTGCAACTTTATGATGTAAAATACAGGTAGTAAATATAAAGATTATGATTCTGTCCTTTGTTAAACAGTTCGCCCCTGCCCCAAAGAGAACAAATTACAAAAGGTGATTGTTTGATATGATTTGTGTCCTTGTATATTCTTGAAAATGGTACGTGTCTTTCCCGTTTGTAAGCTACATTTGACATCAATTAAATGACTGTAAATCTGAAATGGTCATCATGTGCTAGTTTCTTTCCCATTTGCCATACGTTATATTCTGTGTTTCAGAACAACCGCTATGAACTCCACATGCTTCACATATTGACGTAACTTTGGAAGTACTTCAATATACTGTTTGTCTCCTTGTCAGGTTGTAAAACAACTTCCTAAAGGTATTGTATTCTACCCAGTGCCCATTGCACTGACTTATCATGCATTCTACAGCATCCGGTAACGATAAGGAGCTTTTGAAACTACGCCATTGATTTTATACTATCCGAGACTTAAGATAATGCGTCATGATCTTTTTGAATAGGAAAAGGAAGTGAAATTACTCTACCAGATACAGTGTAAATACCCTAGCGATGTTTTTACACGAGGAGTCGTATCAAAGCACACACAGTGCTCACTTTAAAGATTAAGAACTAATGAAAATTTAACGAAATTACAAGACGTTAAAACACTAAGAAGCCCTCAACCTCCACAGAAGACCCTCTGGCCAAACTACAGTCAGGACAAACTACTAAATCAAGCAGTAGAAGGATCTGTAAGCACTTTCAGATGCATACGTGTTGATAGATAAGTTGGAAAGTCAGCAGGAGCTCCAATTAATTCCTTACAGCTCTCCTCCACCCTCTTTTTGGGAGTGTTTTTGGTTTCTTTCGTCTGAAAGGAACACAAGAATCTTGGAAATCCAGCTATTAAACACTGGCTGCTGCAGTTTATAGACTTAAAGGGATATTTCTACCAAAAATGAAAATACCCTCATCAATCTTATGCCATCCCAGAAATTACTTTATTCTGCTAAATACAAACGAAGATTTTTAGAAGAAAATCTCAGCTCTGTAGTTCCATACAATGCAAGTAAATAGTGTTCAGGCTTTTGAAGCTCCAAAAAATCTGATAAAGGCAGCATAAACATAATTGTGTTTTGTCTGTCAGGTCCTAATAATGGAAGTACACGGATGCCAGCAATTTGACGTTCCAAAAGACACATTTAGGCAGTATAAAAGTAATCCATGTGACTCCAGTCGATCATTGAATGTCTTCTGAAGCAAATCGCTAGGTTTAAGAAACAAGTCGATAATTAAAATGTTTTTAACTTTAAATGGTTGCTTCCATCCAGGGCTCTGATGCTGTTTGAAATGGCCAAACTCTATCCTGACGTTTGTTCTGCTGTTGTAAATAAGCTCCGCATACGAATTCTCTTGTGAACTCACTGACACACTTACGTTTACGCTTTTTAAAAGTTAATAACATTTTAATTATCAATTTATTTTTCTACACAAACATATCGATTTGCTTCAGAAGACATTCATTGATCGACTGGAGTAGTGTGGATTACTTTTATGCTGCCTAAATGTGACTATTGGACCGTCAAAGTGCTGGTACCCGTGTATACTTCCATTATAAGGACCTGACAGAGCTCTGTCTTCGTTTAAAAATCTTAATTTGTGTTCTGCTGAAGAAAGACAGTCAAACACGTCTGGAATGGCATCAGGGTAAGTGAATAATGAGAGACTTTTCATTTTTGGGTGAACTATTCCTTTAATAAAGCTCATTTGTTATCTTTGGTATGCTTTGGACCCACTTCATGTAAAATTTAACAGCTTTTATTTAATTACCGATATGACTGGAGTTTTCATCCCATGTGAGTGTACATCATTTTCAACATATTTCTAAAAAATCATATGTTTATGATATTATGTTATGTTTATGTGTAAAACTTGTTAATAAGCAAAAACATACTTTAATTATAGTGCACAATCAGGTGAGGCCGTTTTTATTATTTAAAGCAGAAAAGTTAATAATCTACATCATAATTCCACTCATACTGAGTTAATGTTGTATCTCCAATGTTGGTGATGCCTGTTAAGGATAGAGATCTAATGGTTACCAGAGGCCAAAATGGGGTCAGGGAGAAGGTGGTGATTTGTGTCCAATGTGGTGGTGAGTAAATGTAAATGTGGTTGGATCATCTCACCTCTCTACCATCTACTCAACCAAGTCTTTACTTACTATCAAAGGCTGCATGTTCCAGACAGCAGTGCGATCCATAGAGTGCATTAGGCAGGCTGTGGGCAAGGCTCGGGTTACTGCCCGCCCCATGGCCTGAGTGGCGCTGGAACCAGGAAGAAGCCAGATGAGTGGAAGCAGATCTATAGAAATTGCTTTTGGAGGTCAAAGCCATCCCTGATGGGGAGTATAAAGTGTAGGGGCCATTATAGCCAGTTTACAAACATCTCCACAGACCAATCAATAGGACAGGCCTTCTCTGCCATGTTGAGTAATTCTTCAATCGCTTTGGATGTCTGTACCAATGGTAATTTACACCTTCATGTCGGAATTTGACTTGTCTCCTCCCCTTCAGTGTCCACTACTTCCTCCATGCTCTGGTTAAAGTGCTTGTACAACTCATTCAATTAGGAGCCTCTCCTCTTCTCAGCCTCTTTATAAGATCGATCCACTCAAGGTGTTTGACAGAAGAAGAAAAAGGCTTTGGGTATTATGTTATTCACTAGAAGAGGAAATCGAGAAATGTTGAAATATATGTCCATATGGCATATTTTTCAATTGCTCATCTAGCTTTAGTGCTGCAATATCTGAAATTATACTAGCATCTCCAGAGTGCAATTAAACTACAGATGTTGTCATATTTTCAGGAGACCATTAAGTATCTTGATGGCAATTTAGTGTTTATACTTTAGTTTCTCTTGACCATAATTGGACAGATTCAATGTGATTGTTGGTTAAAAGAATATTCCAGAATACAAGTTAAGCTCATTCAACCGCATTTGTGGCATATTGCTGATTACCATAAAAATAATTTTTTACTTGCCCCTCCTTTACTTTAAAAAAAAAACACAAATCTGGGTTATAGTGAGGCACTTATAATAGAAGTGAATGGAACCAATCTGGCCCTGCGATGGACTGGCGACCTGTCCAGGGTGTACCCCGCCTTCCGCCCAATGTTAGCTGGGATAGGCTCCAGCCCCCCCGCGACCCTGTACACAGGATAAGCGGTTGTCGATGGATGGATGGATGGATGGAACCAATCTGTAAACGTTAAAATACTCACTGTTTCAATAGTATAGCCACAAGACATAAACAATGTGCATTTGATTTTAGAATATGAACATCATTTTAGTGTGATAATATCGCTTACTTTCCTTTTTTGTGTAAAGTTATATCCAATTTTACAACTTCGTTGCCATGATGACATAATGCCTTAAACCCCATTATCCCACAAAAATGATGTTTAAACAACTTTACAGCTCAGATAATAATAATAATAATAATAATACCAGAAGAATTAAGGTACAGTAAGTAAAAATTGCCCCCATTAAATTCCATTGTTAGTGCCTCACTGTAACATTAAAGAAAAGGAGGGACAAATCTAAATACATTTGTGTTAATTAACATTATGCTACGAATGCTGTCGATTGAGCTTAACTTCTATTGAACCCGGAATATTCCTTTAAACTACAGACATTGTCATATTTTTCAAAATACCATTTAATATCTTGGTGGCAATTTACTGTTTCTACATTATAGTAGTTTCTCTTGACTGTAATTGGAGAGAGGCAATGTGTTTATTGGTTAAAATTATGCATGCCAACCTAAACCAATGCAAGCATTGTAACAGCTGGCCATGTGGTGGTAAATATTCTAATAATCCCTTTTCTTAATAACAGCCTCTCACAGGCTGCCTGGAGAAATTAGATGCTTGGTGTGATTGTCAGTGTTTTAAAAGTCCCGTTCTGAAGCTAATTTCATGGTTACAACCTTTCTGAATTGCTCTTATATTAACCAATGCCTACAAGATTGCAGTGTGACATTATGAGGATTTAGCAGTGCAGCTGGTTTAATAACAAGGTAAGGTAAAATGGTTTGTGTTTGTGTGTGTGTGTGTGTGTGTGTGTGTGTGTGTGTGTGTGTGTGTGTGTGTGTTTTCATGCATGCACATGCATGTCTGTGTGTGTTATCATTGACAGGATTACCATAAACCTCCTTGCGTGAAAGATGAGATATTAAGACTGCGCTGCTGTCGACACTTCAGCGTGGGAGTGTTGCTCCCAGGCTCAGTAATGTTTTCCAAGACCTATTTATTACCCAAGAAATCTCCTGTAGCATTCAAATCTGCTTCTTAGATTACACATATCAATCACAATCTGAATCTTACAAACCTGGCACATGATGCATCCAAACTCAGAGCAATATTGTGTCCTCTGTCACCTCTCTGAATGTTTATGAACTCCACCTTGAAGATACTTTTTTTTTTTTTTTAGGTTAAAATGCATCACCCTATCTCACCTTAACTTACCTTAGTTCCCTAAGGATATGATCTAAACTCAGTAACATAAACACTGAGAACAGCTCTTGTACTTAAAGGGAATAGGCCTATCTACTATTTCACAAATTTATACACAGTCAATATATGTTTACTAATGGTCATAGAAAGTGAAGCCACAATATAAACAATGATCCTCTCATTTTAATTAGAGGAGATTAAATCCCAGACTTCTTATGATGTACTCCAGAATTTTAAACTATTTTGAAATCCTCGTGCTACCTGGGAGTATGATGTAGTAGCACTAAGGTACCACATGAGGTCGCTGTTGATCGCTGTTTGATATTGTGACACCGTCAAACAAGATTTAAGGTAAAGGTAACTTGAATAACAAAAACATTGAAATGAAATTGATACCGTTAAACAAGTATTGATTAATGGCTTAATTTCATACACTTAATATAAGTAGTACACAAAAAACAGTAGTATATCGTAGTACTCTATTCAAACCTTTTGTAGTATTGCGTCATATCTTATCTTCATACTCTTCAATCAAGCTGATTAGGAAACTGCACGCGCTGCTTTTTAAATTACCCAGCGACCTTACATTATAGTAACTGTAAGAAATATGGTAAATAAATAAATAAAATAATATTAATAATGTTAACCTCACAGTTCATTTACATTATATTGTAAATTCACAGATCTTCACTAATAAAATGATCCTGTCCAGTGGCTTTAACCTTTGAGATACTTGAGGTAAGTTGTAAGTTGCTGGTGAAATAAACAGAACACTGTAGCTTATTCGTAAAATGTTATTTTAAAAACGTTTTTAAGACATGTTTTTAAATGTTCTATGTTGACTAAAAATAGGCTCAGATAGACAGTTTTTCCTCTCTGTTTTGAGAGGTTAAGAACCCGTTATTAGCACTTATCAACAGCTTAATAATTCTTATCAAATAATAATGCTGTATACTTACACTTAATATATGTATATTAATAATTGGTAATTATAATAGTTACATTCAAAAAGTATTTTGATTACTGAAGAGATTACTTTGCATTTTATTGTCATTTGTTTCATTTAATATTTAGTCCTTTCATATGGAAAACATTTTAAACACTTTTGGTGCGGTGAAACACTTTCTTATGATGTGTTAAATTCACACGAGAAGTAAGTGTGAAGTAAGTTTGGAGCAGAAGAAATAGAAATAAACCTTGTGTAAATTGTCAACTTTATGCTAAGCTAAAATGCTATTTCTAGCATTTTACATGCGCATGTTAACAGGCCCGATCATATCTAGAAAATTCACGTTGGATCATAATTTCTTTTTTAAAAAGTAAGCAAGATTTCTAGTAAGACCTTTGATATTAGGGCAAACGTCTTATTCTTGATAATCATTTTTGTAATGTTTTTCTGTAAAAAAAAAATATATATATATATATATATATATATATATATATATATATATATATATATATACACTCACCTAAAGGATTATTAGGAACACCATACTAATACTGTGTTTGACCCCCTTTCGCCTTCAGAACTGCCTTAATTCTACGTGGCATTGATTCAACAAGGTGCTGAAAGCATTCTTTAGAAATGTTGGCCCATATTGATAGGATAGCATCTTGCAGTTGATGGAGATTTGTGGGATGCACATCCAGGGCACGAAGCTCCCGTTCCACCACATCCCAAAGATGCTCTATTGGGTTGAGATCTGGTGACTGGGGGGGGCATTTTAGTACAGTGAACTCATTGTCATGTTCAAGAAACCAATTTGAAATGATTCAAGCTTTGTGACATGGTGCATTATCCTGCTGGAAGTAGCCATCAGAGGATGGGTACATGGTGGCCATAAAGGGATGGACATGGTCAGAAACAATGCTCAGGTAGGCTGTGGCATTTAAACGATACCCAATTGGCACTAAGGGGCCTAAAGTGTGCCAAGAAAACATCCCCCACACCATTACACCACCACCACCAGCCTGCACAGTGGTAACAAGGCATGATGGATCCATGTTCTCATTCTGTTTACGCCAAATTCTGACTCTACCATCTGAATGTCTCAACAGAAATCGAGACTCATCAGACCAGGCAACATTTTTCCAGTCTTCAACTGTCCAATTTTGGTGAGCTCTTGCAAATTGTAGCCTCTTTTTCCTATTTGTAGTGGAGATGAGTGGTACCCGGTGGGGTGTTCTGCTGTTGTAGCCCATCCGCCTCAAGGTTGTGCATGTTGTGGCTTCACAAATGCTTTGCTGCATACCTCGGTTGCAACGAGTGGTTATTTCAGTCAAAGTTGCTCTTCAATCAGCTTGAATCAGTCGGCCCATTCTCCTCTGACCTCTAGCATCAACAAGGCATTTTCGCCCACAGGACTGCCGCATACTGTATGTTTTTCCCTTTTCACACCATTCTTTGTAAACCCTAGAAATGGTTGTGCGTGAAAATCCCAGTAACTGAGCAGATTGTGAAATACTCAGACCGGCCCGTCTGGCACCAACAACCATGCCACGCTCAAAATTGCTTAAATCACCTTTCTTTCCAATTCTGACATTCAGTTTGGAGTTCAGGAGATTGTCTTGACCAGGACCACACCCCTAAATGCATTGAAGCAACTGCCATGTGATTGGTTGATTAGATAATTGCATTAATGAGAAATTGAACAGGTGTTCCTAATAATCCTTTAGGTGAGTGTATATATATATATATATATATATATATATATATATATATTAAAAATCCTTAAAACATAAATATAAGATATTTAGGTTTTTGGAATTATGCACAGATTTTTCTCTTATGGAAAGAAATTGGTACTTTTATTCACCAAAGTGACATTCAACTGATGATAGTTAGGACATTAATAATATGAAAAATTACTAGAATTTAAAATTTTCAGAACTTCTTAAACTACTTTAAAGATTTCTCATAAAAAAAATCCTTCCTGTAGCACTTCCCATAGATGAGGCTGTCTTGTCGGGAACTTCTCACACACCTTACAGTCTAGCTGATCCCAAAAAAACTCAATAGGGTTAAGATCCATAACACTCTTTTCCAATTATCTGTTGTCCAATGTTTGTGTTTCTTTGTCCACTCTAACCTTTTCTTTTTGTTTTTCTGTTTCAAAAGTGGCTTTTTCTTTGCAATTCTTCCCATAAGGCTGCACCCCTGAGTCTTCTCTTTACTGTTGTATATGAAACTGGTGTTGAGTGGGTAGAATTCAATGAAACTGTCAGCTGAAGACATGTGACGCATCTATTTCTTAAACTAGAGACTCCAGGGTTCCTGCGGATCCTTAAAAATATCTAAAAAAGTCTTACATTTTAGATGACACTTTGACTTAGACATATCTAAATACTTTACCAAATAAAACCTATCTAATTAGAGTTATGATTTGTATTATTCTTTCTTTGTGGATTTGCTTGTTCATGTGACAGTTTGCGGCATTTACAACAACATATTACGTATTGTCTCCTGCAAGCAAAAGGAAGAGAGAAGGAGAAGAAAATTAGTAAATGTAAGTTCAATGCGATTTGACTCCAAGATGTGAAGTATAGAGAATGGTTAGCTGGTGCAAGGAACGAGTTTGAGGTGAATTGCAAGATGTGCCAAAATACCTTTAAAATCGGGACATTGGGAATTACAGCAATGGAGTCCCATATGAAATCGGAAAAACACCGACGCCATGCCGGTATTTGAAAAAGTACGGTGCCACTGGAGTTGTACATGTCTGCACCAACTACATCAACTCTTGCTGGATCACAGACTGGTAATGTTGGACTGAATCACGACATTCAACCAAGTGTTTCGTCAAGTTATTCACAGGCTGGTACTCTGAGGGCTGAAGTGTTGTGGGTTCTGCACACGATAAGTCGACCCCATTCAAACAAGTCAAACGATGACATCAACACACTTTTCAAGGTAATGTTTCCCAATTCAGAACATGTAAAAACATTCACCTGTGGCAGAGATAAAATGGCATACATTGCCAGATTTGGTATTGCACCGTTTATTGAAAGACAACTGAGCACAAAAGTTAATGATGAATCGTTCATCGTTATGTTTGACATAACATGAACAAAACAACAAAAACCATACAACTAGACCTCCATGTCAGGCACTGAACCATGGATGAAATGGGATCATATGTTTGCTCCCGCTACCATGTTTCTCAGTTCCCGGGCCATTCCACAGCTGAGGATTTATTGGACTAAAAGGTAAGCCAAAAATACATTTATAGTACACAAAAATACATAGTACACACTTGTCTCAAAAGAAAATCTGTGAGTGTTTTTCATTTTTAGGGGCTATAGTGCTTTATTTTACAATCCTCACTATGAAATACATAATTAAATGTGCGGTAGCAGGTCAACACTCAGTTGCCTGTTTGAGGTATACTAAAATAAAAATTCAGTCTAGTACCAGTCCTGCAATAGTCTCTGCTCTCATGAATGTTATATTGTTCAGCTTTGTTTCAACTGTTTTAGAGAGTTGGAGATTGTCTATCAATGTGGTTTGACTAAAACTAAACTACAGAATCTTAAGTGATCATAAAATTACACAAGAAATTGTCATCTAAATACATTTTTGCTTTAAAGTACACATAATGATTAATCACTGTCTGGCACACACATATGCTAAATGATCTGCCATTAGCCTGTTTTTTTATGTTGTTGTTGTTGATGTGTTTCCTGTTGTATATTCTTTGTAGGACGGTACAAAAGACCTCTGCCTCAGCAAGATGCTTTCTGTGTCAATGGATGGGCCAAGTGTTAACTGAGAATTTGTGCCGATACTACAGCAAGAATAAAGTGAATAGTATGGTGGATCTCAGATTCAGATTGTGGGAAGCTGTGGTCTTCAAAACATGCACATCTCTATCAAGTGTGGTTTTGGAGTGTGGCAAGTAGAGAAGCTTCTGAAGGCCCTGCACTTCCTTTTCCACTGTGCCCGTGCAAGGCAGCAAGACTTCAGTTTAGTGACAATGTCCACAAAATTTCCCCTGCCTTTTTGTGGGCATCGTTGGCTGGAAAATTTGCCAGCAGTGGAAAGGGCAATTGAAAATTGTCCATCCATTGTCACCTATGTGGACCAGGTGAAAATGAAAAAGCTCCCCAACCCAGGAGCATCCTCATATGACACTGTAGCAGAGGCCCGAATGGATACCCTAACTGTACTAAACCTGCACTTCTTCATGTCCATCTCAATAAACTTTCAGCAGTTTCTCACCAAGAACCAAACTGATGTTCCAATGATCCCCTTCCTGAGTAGTCTTGGAAGATCTTGTCAGGGTAAATATTCATGTTAAAACCTTACCTTACACCCTTTTTTCATTCATAATCATGTTATGCACACTTGCAATGTATCTTGTGTTCTTCAAAATATATATTGATATATTCATCTATTGTTTGTCATCTTGGCTATGTTGTTTAATGAATGTATCCACACACACTGGACTCTGTAGACACTAGGTCATTAATTCTGTATTGTAATTACAATATTACTCACTCAATGGAAATCTTTTCTCAGAGCCTTCTCCAATGCTTCACCTAGCTGGACATCCTTCTTGTTTCTGTGTCAACGCTTGTCAGGCTTGATGTGACAGATCAGAGCCTATGGGTCAGTCCAAAGAGGTGGATATTGGAATGGGAGCCACAGCTGCCTTGAAGGTGTGCCACTCACTTTTCTTATTAGTTATAAATGGTTCTTTATGAATTTATTCAGTAGGATTCAGCTTATTCATATACTTTTAAATATTTTCCACAGATCACTTGTTTCTACTTTTGCCAGGGAAGATCAGGGAGTCAAAGTAGTGTAGGCAAGCTTAGTCAGCTGCTGTCCATGAAAGACTGTGGGATTGCTCAGATTGAACATCTGCAAGAAGATTCTGGATAAATGTCCACTGAAGTACTACTTGGTCCGAAACATGACATGTCTGGACCCAAATAGAATGTACTCTGAGCCAGATGTGTGCTTGCAGAGAATAAAGGGCCTCATCCAGAAGTTTGTAAAGGATAAGCAGTTGTCAAGTCTAACAGCTGGTAAATAATTCTTTGGAATAAAAAATTACTTGACAATTCCAAGTATATTGTATTAGCCTATTTGAAATAGTCCATGTACAAATGCAAGTCATTTATTATACCACATTCAAGTTTAAGGCAAAATGAGCAGGATTTTTCACTTCCAGTTTGTAAGACAACATTCAAAACTGGCCCTTCCTCTTTTGTTCATAACACCAGAATTGTGCGCTGATTACGCTGCTTACAATCTTACATCTGGTCGCTACATTTTTAGAGCCCCATTCTTACACCCTATGAGCTGTTATTGGCTGGGGGTGACATACACACTGTATACTACATTCAGAACACATCTAGAACTCAGCAAAATAAGAAAATGCAAGCAGAGGGCAGGATTTCTGGAGATTTCACACACCACCACACACCTCTAGTTGGTCATGATTGAGAGAGATTGTGTTTGTAAAAGTCTGTACATTGTATTTTTGGAACTTCTCATTCTCTCATTCTGCCTTTTGAAGTACTTTTCAATACAGTATGCATACTGTTTCCAAAAGAATTTTGCTCTTAACAGTTTTAATGCAGTTAGTATTTTGCATTAGAATAAGGTCTAGAATAAAGTGTGTAAGCAACTGCCAATATTGACTTTCCGTTTTAAATACAATTGATGTGATTGCACAGCAGTTTGAGACATTCCTCTTCAATGAGGCCAGAGCACCTAATTTCCTGAGCTGTGGGGTTTTGTGAAAAAGCTGCTTATTCTCTCCCATGGCCAAGCAAAAGTTGAACGTGGGTTCTCAGTCAACAAAGAGGTGGAAACATGTAACATGGATGAAGGACAGTTGTTGCCCAGAGACTTATCTCTGACCATGTGAGAGTGTATGCTGCAGTTACCCAGGTACCTATTACAAAAGAGTTATTAAACTACTGTGCAACTACAAGTTACTGTGTAACCGCATTTAATTCGATTTTACAAAGTGTGCAGCAACCCTGGACTCTGATGTACTTGTCCTCTTGTTTAGTTGTACATCTGGACTTCCACATCTCTTTCTGTCCTTGATAGAGCCAGTTGTACTGTGTCTTTGAAGACTGTATTGTACACCCTTGTATTTTTATATTTCAAGCATTGTATAGCCTTCATTAAAAAAAAAAAAACAATGATTGACTGACGAGTTTCTAGAGAAAGCTGTTTGTTTTTTGCCATCTTTGACATAATATTGACCTTTAGACATGCCAGTTGTGGCAGCGGGGGCGTGGTCAAGCACTTGTCCGGGGGAGGAAGCGGTAAGGGCACTTGCACCTGAGCTAAATTATGTCTAACACCTGTCTCTAATTTCAGTGAGCTCGGGGAGAGCGGCATAAGAACAGCCACAGAACCTCCAGTCGAGAGAGAGAGACCCGTCAGTCTAGCATTGGCGTTGTGAGAAAGCAGTAACGGAAGAAGTTTATGTTTATTGAAATTACAAAATTGTGAGCACTACTGTGGCTATTAAAACCCTGATTAAGAAGAGCAATTCGTTCTCACCTCCTCCTTGTCTGTCTCACCTTGTTACACCAGTCTATTGCATACTGTGGCAACTCAAAAACAAACACAAAGACAATGTTAAGCTTCATTTAACAAAGCAAATCGTTTTCAACTATGTTTAATACAATGGAAAGTGATTTTCTAGTACTAAATTAGCAATTTAGCACAATTACTCAAGGATAAACTACTAAACTGGCCAATAACCAGGTTTCTTCAACTCAGGTAAGCGGTTTAATCGAGTAACTTGGGCTTTTACAGGGGCGCCACAACACATCAGCTTCACACTTTCAAAATAACTTCACAATACTCTTTCAGCTTCACAATACTTTTTAACTTCACAATACTCTTTCAGCTTCACAGTGCGCTTCTAGACCCAGGCTCTCTCTCCCTGTCTACTGGTGGTGTGACTCTTTTATGCCGTTCTCCCCATGCTCACTGTAATTAGAGACAGGTGTTAGACATAATTTAGATCAGGTGGAAGCGCCCTTACCGCTTTCTCTCTCCGGACAGACGCTTGACCACGGTCCCGCTGCCACAATCCAATACCGCACTGATGACAGCCTTTTCAACCTGAAGCGACTAAAGGCTCACACCAAGACAGCCAAGTGACTCATCCGAGAGTTACTCCTCACTTACCATGCTGCCCTTGTTTCCCATATGGTGACAGCTCTACAGCACATAACATCCTGCTTCGCAGAGGCTGCCAAGCTCTTCGGACTAGAACTCAGCATGAAGGACAACCCTCTTCCTAAATCTTTGTTCGCGAAGCACAGCCATGAATGAGGATATATATATATATATATATATATATATATATATATATATATATTATATATATATATATATATTTATATACACTGTATATGCAGCCACAACATTAAAACCACCTGCCTAATATATCGTGTAGGTCCCCCTCGTGCCACCAAAACAGCTCTTGACTCATTGAGGCATGGACTCCACAAGACCTCCTGTAGTATCTGACACCAAGACGTTAGCAGCAGATACCTGAAGTTCTGTAAGTTGCAAGGTGGGGCCTCAATGGATTGGACTTGTTGGTCCAGCACATCCCATATATGCTCAATTGGATTGAGATCTGGGGAATTTGGAGGCCAAGTCAACACCTTGAACACCAATGTAGGCATTTCAGCGGTGGACAGGTGTCAGCATGGGCACTCTGATCGGTCTGCGGTTACGCAGCCCCATACGCAGCAAGCTGTGATGCACTGTGTGTTCTCACATCTTTCTATCATGGCCAGCATTACATTTTTCAGCAATTTGTGCTACAGTAGCTCTTCTGTGGCATCAGACCAGATGGGTTAGCCTTTCTCCTCACGCTTATCATTGAGTCTTGGGTGCCCATGACCATGTCGCCAGTTCACCGGTTGTCCATACTTGGAAAACTTTTGGTAGGTACAAATCACTGCATACCAGAAACACCCCACAAGACCTGCCATTTTGGAGATGCTCTGACCCAATCGTCTAGCCATTACAATTTGGCCCTTGTCAAAGTTGCTTAGATCCTTAAACTTGCCCATAATTTTTCTGCTTCCAACACATGAAATTCAAGAACTGACTGTTCACTTGCTGCCTAATACGTATATCCCACCCCTTGACAGGTGCCATTGTAACGAGATAATCAATGTTATTCACTTCACCTGTCATGGATTTAATATTGTGACTGATCAGTGCAAATATACATACATAATATAATAATTATTTTATTACTTGTTTTCTATGTTTTATTTTGATTAATTCTAATTTAAAATTGTGTTAAAACAAATTTATAGGTAGATATTAGAATAAAGTAAGTACTTTTTTATAAATAAGAGGTAAGACTTTTGTTTATACAAGTCAGAATTTAATTTCAGTTATTATCATATATGTAATTATTATTTTATTACTTGTTTTCTATGTTTTATTTTTATTTATTCTAATTTAATGTTTTGCTTATTTTTTTTATAAGAAGAGATATGAAAAAATGAAGTACTTTTTATAAATAAGATGTTTATACAAGTCAGAATTTTATTTCAGTTAATATCAAACCTCTTCAATTTAAGTTTTAGTGACCACATATATCTTAGAAAATAATGGTTTTGTAAAAAGACTTTTGTTATTTTTATGAAAAAGTACTGTACATGTAAAGGTACACACTAGCTAATACCAGCGTTTTAAAGTTCTTTGTTTAATTATACATAGTATTATATAAAGATATTAGGGTAGTTTTATAATTAAAAATTGTTTTTATAATTTCTGCATAGCCACATACCTTAAGGTCTTGGCTTGTGAGCATTGGGGGGTGACAGGGGAACATGTTCCCACCACAACCTCAAAACACACATTTGGACTTTTGGCTCAAAATCTTATCTTTACTGAATTATAGCTTTTATGACAACTTCCCCGTGTGACAACTGCCAGAACTGTTCATATATTTCTGTAGCCCTTTCACTGTTATCTGTGCATCTATAACATCTAAATTCTAAACATCTTGTTTCATAAGCATACAAAAAACTTGGCATTTACTAACAAAACACTGCATTTTATAAGTTCTAAGTCAGTAACACATTTCTTTTTCTCTGTGAAATTACAATGTTTTACACCCCTGCTATATCTAACCTCCCACATGGGCACGAGCAGTTGAAACTTTATACCCCCAGTAGCCCCTCCGCCACCCACTCCACTCACACTGCTCACACAAGAGAAGCCTTTTACCATGCCTCCAGAGATGCTCCGCCATTATAGTGGCTGTTTCATCTACCTCCCTCATCAGCCCACCTTTCATCTCTGGTCTGTCCAGGGGGCAAACAATGGCCTTTTGTCTGTGCATTGGGGGGCTGGGGTGTAGAATGTGTGGGTCTGCTATTTGTATGTCCCTTACAGTATCTGTCTGCCTGAAAGGTAGGTGAATGACAGGTCGTAGCATAGCCTTGTGGTTGTGGAAAGTGAACACAGCCTTACCTGAGAGAACTGTCTGTAATAATGTCTTTGTTTGGTTTTCTCACTCTTTAATGAACAGTGCTTACAGTACATTACTGTAGCCAGAGCTCATCATACTCTATTACTTTTTATCTTAGCAAGTATGTGCTTAGCTAATTGCATTATAATACCACTAACTGTGTTACATTATGACATAATCCTGTAGCGGGACTTTAGTGAGTTTAATGGAAGAGCATGTAATGTTGATGTGGCATTTGGTTAGGGGGAAGCAGGGCAAAACTAAAGATATAAATGTAGCTGTTTACACCACCCTGTTAAACAGGGAAATATTAATATTTATTTAAATCAACGAGAAAGGGTACACAGGTTCACTTGTTTTGAAAAAGAGGACCCAAGATGTGGATACCAAAAATACAAAATCTTTATTTACTACAATTATCAAGCAGTAACTTTAAAACATTTAAAAGTCTGTACGACCCGGGCAGAAAAATGCACACATGAACACAAACATTACAAAATAAGAGACTGACGAGCACAAGGCTCCTATCATGAAATCTTATCACCCTGTTCACAAATCTCACCACGCACACATCAGCACACAAATTAGGTAAAGCATGAATACACATCACTCAGTGACAGAAGTAACACCACTGCACAAGGAGGCTAGCTAGCTGCCTGCCCTGGGTCTCGGCTCCTGTAAACAGGAACAAGTTTACCACAAATAATAAACTCAATAAAAGAAAACGTCCTGGTTCCGTAACCTCCATTCCCTGATGGAGGGAATGAGACATTGTGTTTATGAAATGACAATTGTCACTCTTGGTCTTCAGAGAGAGCTCAGCTGACTCTAAGGGCTCAAAAGGGGCCCCTCGTTGGCCTTACAGGACTACAGAGAGATCCCATGAGGGAATGAGGCATGGTCTGGAGGGATTCAACCTCCTGGTGCTTCTCAGGAACCTGATGATCAGCTTGTGCTTTCCTAAGGACATACTGCCAAGTGTGTCATGGTGTGCAGCTTTAACAGCTACATACACCTTCAAAGGTGGAGGTTCCAGAGTTCTGGTTGTGGGTGCTAGATGGTGCCCCGTCTCTGAGAAAGAAGGTCCTTCCTCAGGGGAATTTGCCAGGGAGGGGTTGATGCGAGGAGTGTGAGGTCTGAGAACAAATTCTGGGTGGGCCAGTAGGGTGCTACTAGGATGACCTGTTCCTCGTCCTCCCTGACGAGCAGTATTGCCAACATCTCGAGGCAGTTGATGTGTCAACATAGCTGTGGCCCTGTCCAGGAGCCGGCAGCTGCGTGCCTGTTGCATACAGTTCCCCAGCCCATCTTAGAGATGTCGGTCGCCACGATGTGCCTGAAGATCCGTTCTAGGGGAACACCTGCCTGTAGAAATGTGAGGTTGTTTGAGGATGCGCCATCATTGAGACTGAGTCCAACTCCAAAGCAAGAAAAGAGATGCTCTGATCCGGGAGGAGTTTGCTCTTTTCCCAGTTGACCCAAAGCCCTAGCCGGTTGAGGTGCGAGAGCACCAGGTCCCTGTATGCACACAACACATCCTGAGAGTGAGCTAGGATTAGCCTGTCATCGAGATGCAAGGATGCGAATGCCCACTTCCCTTAATGGGGCAAGGGCTGCCTCTGCAATCTTTGTGAAGACGCGAGGAGACAGAGACAGGCCGAAAGGGAGGACCTTGTACTGGTACAGCCGGCCTTTGAATGCAAACTGCAGGAAGGGTCTGTGCCGAGGTATAATCGAGACGTGGAAGAACGCTGTAGCATCTGGACCAATCAGACACACAATTATTAATTATTTAATGAATAAGCCAACAGACGTCTCAAGACTGTAACAAGCAAAGGTTCAAGTAGGCCCAAGCCGACTACATTATGTCTGCTCCCCCACTGATCATTATCAAGCCTTTACATGGTCTTTGCTGCCACTGGATCAGCAAAGAGTGGACCCCCAGTGACATTCCAAGCGGGGGAGGTTAGCTGCATGCTATAGCAAAGAATGTAGAAAGATTGATTAACTCCTTTCCACATAAGAAATGGACTCAAAGCCCAGAACAACAAACTGTCTATAATTTTACATTTATATCCCCAGGACATTGTGTATAGGATCATTACTGTCTTGTTAAGTGTTTTTTGTACTGTATACTGTTTTATGCATGACTTATGACAGGACTACCAGCTAATGTAAAATTATTTAGTATCATGCTTCCTACCAAATTAATCCTTGTGTGACATCCTGCACAACAGTATATATATAATTGTGACAGCATGCATTGTACGCTTGCTATATTAATCAGAGCATAAAGGGTATTAAACTAACCCCAATCATGCAAATGAGTCAGCTTCCAAACAAAGGAACATTTCCCACTTGGAAATTGCACCCTTATCATCGTTCAAGCCAGACTCGAAAGGCGAGACCTCCAGCAGAAGTTAAAAGACACCTCCCACCTCTTACTCCCTCTATTTCCCTTGACCCTCAACGCAGAAGAAATTGTTTGCAACTTCCACTCCATCGACTAAAGGAACCATCAAGCCTTTCTCCTGTGACTGCATCGGTGCGCTCTCTCAACAGCCAAGGCAATTGCAAGTATTGTATCAGTAACTAACTGAATGTAGTTTTAGTGTAAGCTGAAAACCCCTTTGTAACAAAGGTGCTCTTAAGAAACTAATGGTTCCCTCAGATGGTTAAGATGACTTTTTCCATAACTGCATTTCCCCTATTCTGTTCCGGTTCATTTTCCCTTTTCCCTTTCCCATGTAGGAGTGTTTCGTGTGTATGTTTTTATTTAGATTAGTTATGTGTTCGTATTTTAGTTAAATCATAGTTTGTGTACATTCTTGCGAGTTGATTCTGGTCTGCTTGTAAATCAATGTAACTTCAACGATTCAATCACAGCTACATGCTAAGAAAGAGTTATTTTTGTGTGGCCATGAAAAATATACTTTCTGAGAATTGATAGACAATCAATACTGAGGGTTCACTGGACGAACAGATAAATTGATTGTAATATTAATTCAGCTACATCAAGTTAATTCTATTAACCGATCCAAATGTTCGTAAATAATTATAACGATTTATGATTAATTATGAATTTTTCCCTTTTAAAGATATTTTGACTGTGGTATATTTTGATAAATAATCTCATCCCTGTTTCTAAACGATTTCACTTCAAAGCAATATGTGTTATATTATTGTCAATAAGCCATGAGAATAATATTACTCCAATAAGAGAATTAATCATAATTTTCTTATTAACGCCAATTCCTTAAAGTAGAAATTGCGAGGTGATACTAGATGTTGTATTACGATTTTAATGGTGGAGAATTTTATTCAGACAAATAATCTAGTTATTTGTAATTTATCTAAATTATAATGGTTGTCAAACATGACTGATTCCCTTAGAAATTTCCTTACATAGTAATGTAGAAATAGGACCATTTAATTTAATACCTAGCTCACACATACTGTTTCCCTTACAAATAATGGTAATGTACACAAAACTTTAACCCGTGCAGTGAACATTTATCATACCAAATTTGCTACATATATTGGTGTGAGAATCTGGTCACTTTACTGTTTGTTTGTGCACTGTGGAACGCACAGACGTTCATATGTATCGATGAAACTGTTTTCATTAGGGTTGACCCAGATCACCAATCACTGGTGTTGGTTGCTATGGTGACGAAAGTTAATGGCAATTTACCACGCATGCGCAACCTGCCGATGCCATATTATAAACACAGTACAGCTAAGCTAATAGAATAACAAACAACACCGCTAAACTAACTAGCTAGAGAACTTTCATTGAAACCCCTAAATACGAACCAATCTTGATGCCGGTTGCTCGCTAGAATGCGTCTTTGCATCAGCATCTTGAATGGGAGTCTATGTACAGCCTGGATCAGTACTCGCAGGTGCAAGATTGGCCGCAACCCACGCCTTTCTTCAGTACAATGAAGTAGGGTCTGAAAAACCTGTTCTTCATGTCAGCTGGAGGGACAGGCTCTATCATAGGAGGGTTGCGATTTCCGCGTACAAGGTGGTGGTGTTCTCGCCCTTCACCGAGGTGAAGTGGATGGTGCTGAACCTGGGCGGGCACCTGGCAAACTGAATCGTGTAGCCTAGCCGAACGGTCCGGGACAGCCATCGCGACAGGTTGGTGAGTCCAAGCTACGTGCGAGGGGGACCAAGGGGACAATCTAGTGGCGGGGCGGAGCCAGAGAGGCCACATTGACGGGGCGGAGCCAGAGAGGCCACATTGACGGGGCTTGGGCCCTGTGGCCTTGCTGAGTCGAGAGACATCGAAGTTCGAGGAGGGGGGAGGAGGACTGGGCAGTACCCAGGACCTCCCACGACCTTGTCAGCTCCTCATGCACCTACGGGAAGAAAGGAACTGGGGTGGGGTGGGGTTGTGAGTGGTGTGAAAAGTATGTCCATCATCTCCACGTCTGCCTGTGACTGGGCGACCATGCCCTAAGGGGGAAGCCCAGTGGAGGTTTTCACATCTGACTTGACGAGACTGCTCTCCGACACTGCACTTGAAAGCTCATCACATTCGCAGGCACCGAACAAGAGTTCGATCTTGCCCTGAGACGAGCCGGTGCGCTCATCCGGAAGCCTAACCAGAGCAAACGAGTGTGCTGTGAATGGGAGGTCCGTGAGGATTTACCCGGTGGAGGTGGTCCCTTTGAGGTCCGAAAATAGCTTTTTCAATTTGAAAAAAACATTTCAGAACAGAACTTAAACTACTTCAAAGAGTTATCATCAAAAATCCTCCACATGTAGCAATGACAGCTTTGCAGATTCTTGGCATTCTAGCTGTCAGTTTGTCCAGATACTACAGATGACATTTCACCCTGTAGCACTTGCCATAGATGTGGCTGTCTTGTCAGGCACTTCTCACGCACCTTACAGTCTAGCTGATCCCACGAAAGCTCAATGGGGTTAAGATCCATAACTCTCTTTTCCAATTATCTGTTGACCAGTGTCTGTTTCTTTGCCCACACTAACCTTTCTTTTTGTTTTTCTGTTTCAAAAGTGGCTTTTTCTTTGCAGTTCTTCCATTAGGCCTGCACCCTTGAGTCTTCTCTTTACTGTTGTACATGAAACTTGTGTTGAGCAGGTAGAATTCAATAAAGCTGTCAGCTGAGGACATGTGAGGTGTCTATTTCTCAAAATAGAGGCTCTGATGTACTTATCATCTTGTTTAGTTGTACATCTGGCCTTCCACATCTCTTTCTGTCCTTGTTAGAGCCAGTTGTCATTTGTCTTTGAAGACTGTAGTGTACACCTTTGTATGAAATTAATGATTGACCTATGAGTTTCTAGAGAAAGCTGTTTCTTTTTTGCCATGTTTTACCTAATATTGACCTTAAGACATGCCAGTCTACTGCATAATGTGGCAACTAAAAAAAAAAAACACAAAGACAACGTTAAGTTTCATTTAATGAACCAAATAGCTTTCAGCTGTGTTTGATATAATGGCAAATGATTTTCTAGTACCAAATTAGCAATTTAGCATCAAAGATCAGGTGTCTAGATTTGATCAAAAATGACTTTTTTCAGTAATATTCTGACTATACTTTGTGATCAGCTGAATGCCACTTTGGGGAATTAAAGTACCAATTTCCTTCCGAAACAGCAAAATCTTTACATTATTATACCAAACTTTTTGGCCACCAGTGTATATATATATATATATATATATATATATATATATATATATATATATATATATATATATATATATATATATATATATATATATATATATGAAACCATGGCCAAACTTTGTCCCTTGTACAAAATGAGAATTAAATATTTGTGTGTGGCTTGTAATTCATTAGCTTATATGGCTGAATCATAATATAAATCAGATTCACTTCTAATCATCCAGACTCATGGGAGGAGTAAGATAAGGACAGAGGGATATCAGGTTGTGCAGTCTGTTACATCTAACAACTGTGCCCTGATCCCTACAGTCAATATAGAGTGAGTCTGGAAAAATGTTGACTCTGCCTCGTTCAACATTCCTGCTAGGAGCAGCATTGCTACCTCTGATATCTGTATGCCATGATGCTAGGGAATGGATATCTGATTTGTCTTCTTTCAGTGTGTTATCTACTCAAGAGTGGCATGTAGTCATTCCATGGCTATTCTTTAGTTTGCCACTGCCTGTCGTTCACTGTTCAATGCACTAGAGGGCAGCAAATAGATTTTAAACACTTTTGTGCAACACTCCAATATGGTTTTCAGTAGAGTTTTACACCTTTTGATAAATTTTGTTCAAACAGAAAAAAAAATCAAATAAATAATAATAATTGTATATATATATATATATATATATATATATATATATATATATATATATATATATATATATATATATATATATTTATTTTTTATTTTTTTATTTTTTTGTTGTTGTTTTGCATATGAATGTAATCTGTACAGGTACTTAAAAGAGCAGTAGAAGCTGACTGAATTGTGATTATGCTTTTTACTTCCTTTATCTTCTTTTCTTTTTATCATCCTCTTTCTCATATAAAGAAAAGGTAGA
The DNA here is from genome assembly GCA_032164185.1 of Moxostoma hubbsi. Taxonomy (NCBI): domain Eukaryota; kingdom Metazoa; phylum Chordata; class Actinopteri; order Cypriniformes; family Catostomidae; genus Moxostoma; species Moxostoma hubbsi. The sequence continues at coordinate 31,983,377 of JAVLUX010000009.1, forward strand.
GTGTGTTAGCCTGAGGCGGCCGTGACTCACCTGTGCAAACAGGGTGTTGGAAAGAGTGGTTTTAAATCCACCAAATCCACTGTATTCTGTTTCTGACTGCCACCTTTATTTTTTTCTCTTAATTAACCACACATTTTAGGACTGTGTAGCTTTATCTGTACATTTTTCAATTGTAAATTGTCCTCTTTTAATTGCAGACATTGTACTCATCAGCACTAAATAAAAAAAGAATCATGTTTTGACTCACTAGATTTTAGAGTAAGCAGAGAGAGGGAATAACACTATGATAGGTTAGTGCATTTCAGGGGGTAGATCCCTTAATAATCCCCCAATAACCAAAACAAGGAAGTACCAAGCTAAAAGCTAAAGAAAAATATTAATTAAAGCACATTGTCAAATTGAGTGTCCATTCTCCCAAAAAACATTCATCTGCCACATCCGTATTTTACCCAGTGGTGAAAGTAAAATAATATCAGAATTTCTGTATCTTGAGTAGCTACCCTTGGATATGTTTTTTTTTCTCTTAACAGAAAAAAAAAGAGGGAAATCTAAAAGTATCTGCCAAATTTCATCACTATTATTTCCCCCATTGTGTCTGTCTTTCAATGTCAGTTTTAAAGTGTGTGCATGTCCTTATTTCTCTAAGCCTGAAGGGTAATATATTACATGAGAGTAACTTTCTTCCACTAAGATAAGTTGTGTTTGACAACCTTGTTTTATCATGAATTTTCATCAAAGCTTATTTTAGATTAGTAATGACTTAGCAAAATAATACAGTCTGCTCTTTGTTTGTTTTTTGACTTAGCTGTGTTTGTACCAGCATAAATCTCCTCACAAACACTGGCAGAACTGGTGGCACAAAAAGATGATGCCAATTCAACACGCAGTGGCTGGCATTAGTTCAAGTGCGGCTCCAGTGTGAGGACATTTATTTTTAAAAGTGCCTTTTAAAGTCCTCCTTTATCCTCTGTCAAAAACGCATGACCCTCCCCCAGCCTTCCTGTGTGTATGGAGGATTTTGATGTGGTGTTGGACAACGAGCAATTTAAAGATTTCCTGTTTGAGAGTGTCATATGATTTGTCCTAAGGCAGTGATGTTTAAGAACCTTTGTTGCAGAATAGGACCAGTGGAAACTATACTTCCCAAAGGTTCTTTATGTCACCTGTTGAATGCCGGGATTGCAAGGCATTGTGCTGTGATTTGCACAGGTAACTTTGGCTCCGATGACCTTTGCTTGACATGCGCAGAGATAACTGTGTATTTGATATGGCTGTCTTTGCTTCTACCAGATCTTTCTGTCAGGAGAGTAGGCATTGTAGGGGACAATGCCTTTTGTCTGCTGGCACAAAGAAAAGGTTTCAAACATCTATTCATGTTTCCACTGTGATTAAGGCACATGGATGTATCATTTCATAAGCGAGAAACAGATCAAACAAAATGTTCATCATCTATCCCCCGTTTAAGACGGAATAAAAAAGTAAAAATACAATATTATTATGTTAAATAAAAGCAATGACATCCAATCATCCTTTGACGTGCCTGTGGTGCAGTCTGAGCCAGTAGGTGCGATGTGTATTGTGTGCTCCCATTGCTGTATATTATGTTTTGGAGCTCAGACATTCTGTATACTTCCTTCATGTCAACTCCAACACTTCTCCATGAGAGGGTGAGACATGGCAACGTGTAAACAGGACTGACAGGAACGATGAAGTTCATGGCACATAGAGCGGTACACCACTGCAATGTGTTTGTGCATGCCCCAGCCTGGAAATGCTTGTTCTTAGGGAAACATTTTAAAGACCTAATAAGCATATGTGTGTGTTTGAAGTGTGTGTGCGTTTTGAGAGGGATTGGGTTGGGGGACAGACAATGTTCACACAAGAGAAAGAGAAGAAAGAGATCATGACAAAGGGGAGATCTTGCTTATTGAGAGAACATCAAATGGCTCTCTAGGGGCCCTCTTCCTGCAGGACAGGTTTTGCTTATCTGCCTGGTCCATTTAGAAAAAGAAGATCCAAAACCGCAAACACATCATTGTTTTTTTTTTTTTTTACTTTATCTTCTCTGCTTTTATTCCAGAATCTATAAAAACAAAATGATAAAGTTTTTTTACCCTTTAGAATTAGCATACAATTCCTTCAATTTGATCAACGGTTATTTATTTTTGTCCTTTGTGATGTTGAATACACAATTTATCTAGATTTGAGTCTTGTTTAAAGTTCTGCTTAAAGGGGAAGTTCACTCAAAAATGTAAATTCCCTCATCATTTACTCACCCTTATGCTATCCCAGAAGGTTATTATTCTCTTTCTTCTGCAGAACACAAACAAAGATTTTTAGAAGAATATCTCAGCTCTGTAGGTCCATACAATGCAAGTGAATGGTGACCAGATGTTTTGAAGCTTCAAAAATCACATAAAGGCCACATAAAAGTAATCCAGATGACTCCAGTGGTTTAATCCATATCTTCAGAAGTGATATAAGAGTGGATGAGAAACAGAACAATATTTAAGTCCTTTTTTTTACCATAAATCTCCACTTTCATTTTCACTTTTAAAATGTGAAAGAATGTGAAAGCAAAAGTAGAGATTTATAGTAAAAAAGGACTTAAAAATATATCTGTTTCTCACCCACACTTATATAGCATCTGATATGATATGATATGATATGATATGATATGATATGATATGATATGATATTAAACCAACTGGAGTCTTATGGATTACTTTAATGTTGCCTTAATGTGGCTTTTGGAGCTTCAAAGTTCTGGTCACCTTTCACTTGCATTTTATAGACCAACAGAGCTGAGACATTTTTCTAAAAATCATTGTTTGAGTACTAAAGAAGAAAGAAAGTCAAACACAACTGAGATAGCATGAGGGTTAGTAAATTTTTTGGTGAACAATCCATTTAAAGTAATTGTTCTCCCAAAAATAAAAATTCAGAAAACATGTGTGTAACTTTTTGTCATTAGGAACAGTTATTTATTGAGCAGAATGCTTCATCTGTCCTTTTTCATTAAAACAAAAATAGATGCCAACCAAAGGTTGTCTGGCTAAAGAAAGGTGCAATAAATGTAGTCCATACAACTAAATTCCAAGTCTTTTGAAGCCGCAGGATGGCTTTTGTGAGGAATGGGCCAAAAGTCATTATGCCCTGAAAATATTTTGATTGACATGAGGGTGAGTAGATGATGGCAGAATTGGGTGAATTTATTTTGACATTGCACAGAAGGCGGCCATTAGATACAGTATAATATGAACCCACTACGTCTGTGAATATAGTTCAGTTGAGACCCACGATCAAGCCTTAAACCAGACAACTGAGTCCTCATTTCTGGTCTGTGCTTGATATGGACTATGTTGATATGTTCTTTGTGCCCTCTAGCCTTGCATGAAACAATAAGAGCTGTCAAAGATTTTCGTGTTAGTGAGCAGAACTAGATAAGAATCAGTTATGATGAGAGAACCATGATTGGCACTATCAGCAAGTAGATACCTGTCACAGGAAATATGCAAAATCTCCTTGCTCTTAGGGGATCCTTGAAGGAGATAATGAATACTACAGCACACTGCTTTCAAGACTGACTTCTAATGGATTCAGATATATGTTACTCTGTTTCTGGGAGATTTAAATGTCTATTGACATTTTTGTCTGGATTGTATTCTAAGAAATCATTCAAGCTATATAATGCATGAGACATGCTCACCTGCTCCTTGAATAGTTTTTTTTTCTTCAATACTAAGCATGGATTCTGTTCATTGCATAACAATCTTATATAATGAGGCTTGTCAAAACAGTTTAAGAATTCTTTTGAAAATATTATAAGCTGTTATTAGCTGTTATTATTATTGGTGTATGTATAGATTTGTCATGTTGCCAAAGCACATGTGTACATACAGGTGCTGGTCATATAATTAGAATATCATCAAAAAGTTGATTTATTTCAGTAATTCCATTCAAAAAGTGAAACTTTTATAATGTATACATTCATTCCACACAGACTGATATATTTCAAGTGTTCATTCATTTTAATTTTGATGATTATAACTGACAACTAATGAAAACCCCAAAATCAGTATCTCAGAAAATTTGAATTTTGTGAAAAGGTTCAATATTAAAGACACCTGGTGCCACACTCTAATCAGCTAATTAACTCAAAACACCTGCAAAGGCCTTTAAATGGTCTCTCAGTCTAGTTCTGTAGGCTACACAATCATGGGGAAGACTGCTGACTTGACAGCTGTCCAAAAGATGACCATTGACATCTTGCACAAGGAGGGCAAGACACAAAAGGTCATTGCTAAAGAGGCTGGCTGTTCACAGAGCTCTGCGTCCAAGCACATTAATAGAGAGGCGAAGGGAAGAAAAAGATGTGGTAGAAAAAAGTGTACAAGCAATAGGGATAACCGCACCCTGGAGAGGATTGTGAAACAAAACCCATTCAAAAATGTGGGGGAGATTCACAAAGAGTGGACTGCAGCTGGAGTCAGTGCTTCAAGAACCACCACGCACAGACATATGCAAGACATGGTTTTCAGCTGTCACATTCCTTGTGTCAAGCCACTCTTGAACAAAACAGCGTCAGAAGCATCTCGCCTGGGCTAAAGACAAAAAGGACTGGACTGCTGCTGAGTGGTCCAAAGTCCCAGAGTCTGGAGGAAGAGAGGAGAGGCACAGAATCCACGTTGCTTGAAGTCCAGTGTAAAGTTTCCACAGTCAGAGATGGTTTGGGGTGCCATGTCATCTGCTGGTGTTGGTCCACTGTGTTTTCTGAGGTCCAAGGTCAACGCAGCCGTCTACCAGGAAGTTTTAGAGCGCTTCCTGCTGCTGACCAATTTTATGGAGATGCAGATTTCATTTTCCAACAGGACTTGGCACCTGCACACAGTGCCAAAGCTACCAGTACCTGGTTTAAGGACCATGGTATCCCTGTTCTTAATTGGCCAGCAAACTCGCCTGACCTTAACCCTATAGAAAATCTATGGGGTATTGTGAAGAGGAAGATGCGATACGCCAGACCCAACAATGCAGAAGAGCTGAAGGCCACTATCAGAGCAACCTGGGCTCTCATAACACCTGAGCAGTGCCACAGACTGATCGACTCCATGCCACGCCGCATTGCTGCAGTAATTCAGGCAAAAGGAGCCCCAACTAAGTATTGAGTGCTGTACATGCTCATACTTTTCATGTTCATACTTTTCAGTTGGCCAACATTTCTAAAAATCCTTTTTTTGTATTGGTCTTAAGTAATATTCTAATTTTCGGAGATACTGAATTTGGGATTTTCATTAGTTGTCAGTTTTAATCATCACAATTAAATGAAATAAACATTTGAAATATATCAGTTTGTGTGTAATGAATGAATATAATATCCAAGTTTCACTTTTTGAATGGAATTACTGAAATAAATCAACTTTTTGATGATATTCTAATTATATGACCAGTACCTGTAAGCAGATGACTCCAGCTAACTTTGGTATTTCCATGTGATTAATTGAATCATGAATGTGGTAAACAAAACAAAAAAAGTATTGTGGGATAATGTATAATGTACCTGCTTTTTATGGGTCTGCTTGTGTTTGTTGTGTTTTGTTGGTTTAATGTAAAGTGTATTGCAAGCAAGGAATGCTGGAAGAAGGAGTCTGTCCGGTTTTAATAATGTAATACAGTTTCTTGATGTGCCAGTGAAACATTCACACAGCGCTCCATGTTAGTCTGTTTTTAGGCCAAGCTAGAACAGGTGATGTGGGACTGTCCACTAACCAACAAATTGCACAGACAATTTTTTGTCTAAATTTCTGGCACATTTGGCAACAAAGGTGTGGTCAACCACTTTCCAATAAAGTGTCATTATGAGGGGCATTAATACAAGAGAGATTCACTTTCTGTTTACTTGTATTTGTTTTAATTTTATTTTATTGTCCTTGCATTTCCCTGCGAGGCAACATATTTAAATTATTAATTTAAGGTGTGTATTGCACAGGTGTATTAACAGATTCTGTATACTTTTCAAAATACCTGATGTTCTGTATGGAACTTCTTTCTTACACGATGGATCAGAATCTGCCGTTGCTGGTTCAAAACAAATTATGCATCCAAACCTCCGTTTGTAAGGAAAAAGTTTTACTTCAGAAATAGTATCACAGCTTGTGCTGTTTCAAACAAGTTATTGTATAAACAAAGATGGATGCGTGTGTGTGTGTGTGTGTGTGTGTGTGTGAGAGAGAGAGAGAGAGAGAGAGAGAGAGAGAGAGAGAGAGAGATGGAGCATGTGTAATCACATGTTGCCAATCCCAAGCAGAGATGCTGTCAGCTTTCTGAAGATCAGATTTCAAATTTCCTTTGAGAACAATATCTATCTATCTATCTATCTATCTATCTATCTATCTATCTATCTATCTATCTATCTATCTATCTCTGTTTCCCCTGTCCACACTGCAATGTGAAGATGGCATTCTGAAATGTATCCACTTGAGAGAGCGTTTTCGAAAAGCTCAGTTTTCACTGTCAAAAACTTTATCTCTTGGTGCATCCAAACCGCACTATTCTACACCATTTTGTAGTGTAAGTAGTGGGAGTAGCATGTTTACACTGAAAATGCAGCAAAAATATATGTACTTGAAGTACCGGGATGATGCATTTTTTTCAACCACCAAAACGGAGTGTGGAATGTTGTACACTTCATGCACTCAAAGCATGCAGCTTGCCTTACATAATGGAAGGGGCGGAGTTACCTGACTGTGCTGTTGGTCTGACAAAACAGCTGTAAATAATGAAGAATGTAGAAGCAAAACTTCAGTGGATACAGCAATCAAATCAATCAAATCACGTTATTTTCACACGACCATATACACTAGTGCAACAGTGGGTGAAAGTCTTGTGTGCAGTTCCGAGCAACATAGCAGTCATGACAGTGATGAGACATATACCAGTTTACAATAAACAACATATTTACACGACACAATTTACATATCAAATGTACACATAATTACACAACACAATAATAATATACAATGTACAGTTAAATACACACAATGTAGAATGCACATACAATAAAAATATATATATGCTGCAGTTTTATTGTGAGAATATAATTTGACAGTCCAGTTTGAGATAATAGATTAATAAAGTGCAGTGCTGGTTTATATTGATAATGAGAGATCAAGTGTTCAGAAGTCTGACTGCTTGGGGGAAGAAGCTGTCATGTGTTCAGCTGGTGCGGGTCCTGATGCTGCGATGCCACCTGCCTGATGGTAGCAGTGAGAGCATCCCATGGCTCGGGTGGCTGGAGTCTCTGATGATCCTCCGAGTTTTTTTCACACACCACCTGTTATATATGTCCTGGAGGGAGGGAAGCTCACCTCCGATGATGTTTCTGGCAGTTCGCACCACCCTTTGCAGGTCTTTGCGGTTGTGGGCGGTGCTATTACCAGGTGGTGATGCAGCCAGTCAGGATGCTCTCTACAGTGCTGGTGTACCTTACAAATGTGAGTTGAATGCTTTACCATCCCCCCAAGCTGAATGAATAAGTGTTGTTTAAGATAAAAGTGTTGAACTGAGGGAGGCATCACATGCACTTGAAACGTCACTTCCATCAGCTGTTAAATGGCGAATGTTTCTGTGTAGTAAAACATCTTTAAGTGTTCCATTTTGGATGATACTACTCTTTAAAAATTCATACACTACATGGCTGAGTGCATAGTATATTTTGTAAGTTCATAGTGGTGTCATTTGGGAAACGGCATCATTGTGGACGGAAGGGCAAAACCTAGAGAAAAGTATGCATTTTCAAACAAAAACGTATTAGTGTGGATGTGGCCTATGCATGCTGCAAGTCAGGCGGCCATCTTTGAAATGCTCCCGGGAAGCTATTTCCAGTCAAGACAGTGCAGTTCTTATCTACTTGAAATCTCCAAAATGTCAAGATTACGATCAAAGAACATATTTCAAATCAACAGTAAAATCTGACAACACATGTCAAATAAATTGTGCTTCTTTACCTCAGATTATGTTAAAAATGCAATAAAAACACTCTCCCTCTTGTCGCTGATATGGTCCCTTTTATACCGATCTCCCAAAGCTCACTGCAATTGGAAACAGGTATTAGTCATAATCTGTCTCAGGTGTATGCACCCTTACCGCGTTCTCTCTCTCTGGACGATCGCTCGACCACACCCCTGCCGCCACAATCTCCTTGGCTGGGCGTTCCATTTTCTCACATTCATTTTAATAGTAGTGTCCCGTTTCTGCTAAATAGTCTCTGGTATACATAAAACAGTAACACTTCTTGGATTATTCGAGGCATACATGATGAAATTAATGACTTGCGTTTAAGTAAGTTATTCAGTAAGTGGCTGATAAGAGTAATTCACTTGAGAGGTAGCGCTATATGATTTGCTGTGTCAATTTAACAGAACCAACTCATTATAGTCATTCATTCAAGACTCAAATGAGTTATTCGTTTAGGAATCACTGGCTACATGGGACACAGTGTATGTTTGGCAATGCTGATTTAGAGGCACCGTTGAAATGCTGTTGAATGGTAGGACATGAAACACTGTCAGAGTATTTTAGTACAATTTTCATTCCGCATTTGCGGAAGACTGCAGGTTCGAGAACTGTTAATGGAACCAAAAGTCATGAACATAATTTGGTTCCAGTAAAAAAAAAAAATCTATGAATAAGAACTATTTCTCAGCTCTACCCATAGCTCTGGATAGTCTGTCCCATTCAACTCTACATCTTTAATCTCTCTCTTCAAGCTCTTTAATGTAAGAGTTCCTTTATTTGAGCAATTCATCAGCAAAATTTGCTCAGCACTATTCTCTGTTATGACATTCAATGTTAATGAAGCCATACTTGTGCGTTTCACAAGTTTGTGGCTCACTGCAGAACTAAGGATGAAGATTAGGTTAAGCTGCTGACAGAAGGATGGCTCAAAGAAAGCAATTGAGGGCAGTTATCAGTGAGATGATGTAGTCAGGATGATTACAAGAGGGGCACCTGTCTCATCAGTGAAAGGGTCAATTGCACAGACAGGCAGATCACTGCTCCTCAGTCACAGACCTGGCCCTTGTACAGACTCTCTCTCTCTCTCGCTCCCTATCTTTTCTCCATTTACTTTTATCAAATAGTCAACAGTCAAAAATATGACAGGCACAAATTATCATGTGTATTTGCAGAAGTAGCAGGTGATTTCTCATTAAAGTAGTATGTGCTTTTATTTTATTTTTTGGATTACTAAGCTTAAACAAAGCTTGTAACTCATTATGAGGGCTTTAAATCTTGTCAAATCATTTTTTTCAAAGGTTGTCAAGTGTGATCAATCAGACCCTTTGAGCTTGCGGGCTTTACATACTTTTGGTATATTAAGTGTTAATGTATCCCATGTCTTTACATGCCAAAATGCCTTTCTACATAAGGTTGTGCTATGCTTGTGACTATGAAGTGCTGGTGGACCTTACCAGTGAAAATGAGTAAAGGAAAGTGTTTACACCTGCATGTTACACAGACCATTCAATGTAAATATCATCCACTTAGAAGTGTAAGTCAGTTGCATTAGGCAAGAAATGCTGTGTTGAATGGTGTCCTTATTGCTTAAACACACACAAAGCAGTGAGGGACTAGTGCTTTTGTGTTAATCATGGCACAATGGAAACAACAAGGTGTGTTCCTTTTACTGGCAATAACTGTGCTACTGTTATGGTACAATTATACCTTATTCACTCATTCTGTCAGTTACACTTTAATATTAAGAAAAAAGAATGATGCGGTTAAATGACGAAGCTATGGCCTTTCAAATATTCAGTATGTATTTAATGCTTTAGTATATGCCACCATATCAGTAGAACATGTATCACGTGAGTGGCATTATTCTTTTGAAGTGCTCAGGAACATTCACATCAATATCATAATTTGGGTTTTATCCCAGTTTCACTCACAAATCAATGCAGTACATCCAGTTAAAAGATATCTGCTTAAAGACAGATGTAAAATGATCCCACAGATGCCCTGTTGCGGATCTGTAATTCACTGATCAGTCACAGTTATCTGGAACTTTAATTATTTACTCTGACAGCCTTGCTGACGCTGTGTAAAATGTCTGGATGTGTTGACAGATTTATCCTTTGCCCAAACACTGGTCAACAATGCTTTCCTTAAAATGAGAGTCATCCTTTATCAGTCAGACAAGATACATCAAGTAGATAACAATAAATGATAAAGACAGTCCCAGTTTGACATTTTAAGTTAAATAAAGTTTGTTGTTCTGATGTCATTGTTGATTCCTGTTCACAAATATGTCAACTATGGATTAATCATTGGCATGATAGTCATTCCTTAAGATCTCAGAAATATCTTGCACCTTGTGTAATGCGATATTCCATTAAATTTATGATTATGACTTTTTGGTGCAAGTGCAGTGTTGCGTAAGTTGCAGAGTCCATTTCCTCTAGACTGGTAATCTAATGCAAACCTCAATAATATTATAATAGTTTTGTATGCCTGACTCAACTTCCTGATACTCATTACCAGAAATCTGATCAGACTACAACAACAACTACCTTTAAGTATGACTGTTTTTAATAAATGTGATTATTAACTTACCCTCAATATGCAGTAGATTTTAAACAGTCCCTAAACATTTTATGTCACACATTTGTTAGCACTGTAGTAAACTTCCCTCAGTTTTATTAATCTTACAAATGCACTGTTGAGACCACTTGAGGGTGCTATACTTACTTTTCATACATTAATAAGTCCACCAACATATCTAATTAGGCAAAGGATTGCATTGCATTATTATTCTTTCAGTCATCTGTTCTTTTTTCCCTAGTGGGTCATATTCAACTCATATTGGTCTCCTCACAGACACTGTTGTAAATACACAACACGACTGACTTAAAAAAAATAAATAAAAATCGCTTTTGAAACTTAAGCATAATTTTTGGGATCCACCCATTAAACATAGTTTGACTTCAATAAGTTGACAGGAATCTTCTGATCCTTCATAGTACTAATAAGGAACATAGCAATTGCCATTATCATCATCTACATTGACAAATTGGGTGGCATTATCTAAGACCTGATCACTGTTGTCAGCTTATTTGAACGCAAGATGTTTTTATTTTGCGCTCTCTGTGACAATTTTGATAGCGTTTCCCTGGGCTACATAGTCACATCTACCAGCTTGGTTGTGCTTCCTTATCAACTGCTTACTTATTAGTTCAAGAGCTTTAATGATTGCAAAGCCACGGCTGCCGCTCTGCGCAAGAGGGGCAATTGCAGAGGGCTTTTAACAACTAACAGCATAGATGTGTATCAAAATCCAGCACAAACAAACCATTTATCAGATTCAGAGAGCTAGAATGTAATTTCCATTTGATGTTTGGAGTCATAATCAAGAATGACTTGATTTTGTTGAGTGCCAAGCGCAACAGGAGACTGAATCACCCCAGACTTCCCATTTAAAATGTGTGACTGTTTGACAAATGTCTTTCTTATTGCTGGTGCCACTATTCCAATAACATCTAAATAGAAAACCTTAAGTGGAAATTGTCATTCTATCTCAAGCCTTTGATGTTCCACTGCAGCAAAACCACAGAGTTTCTTCTTTTCCGTTTGGAAGCTGTTGTTTGTTGACAATCCCCCGGGCTTCTGATACGTGCTGTGGCCCATGCCAGAGACAAGTTAGAGAAGAGCCACATACCTCCATTCCCATTGGGTTTGGACTCTCTTTTTCCTTCAAATTCATACATTCACAAAGATGAATTTAACTACCTGTGTATTCTAGGCCTGTGTTGCCATATGATTTGATATGAAGCGTCAGTAACTATCACGAAACCAATGCTTTATTATGTGTATTTAAAAAAATAATGGAAAACTGACATGCACAGAACACCGAAGCCAGCTATGGTCTGATTAAGCCTGTGTATACATGCATGATGGACAGATTTGAGCTACAATCACACTGTACAATCATACTGGAAATATTACCGGTGTCTTTTATATCAGCCGCAGTGTTGTTAACCTGTTACGTTGTTTTGGAGTGCGCACACACGTGCAGTTGATCAGATCGGGAACAGCATCAAGCCAAGTGCTGTGAACATTTTTTCTCTTCTTTATTTAGTATTTGGTGGAAACGTCTAATTATAGCATTTGCTAATATTATTATGAAAAACCTTGATTCCTCGATTTGAAAAATAAAATAAAATAAAAACGTGTCAAAACTTAAATTTGAATTAATAAAAATAAAATACCAAATACGCCCATCCCAAGTATACAGTATCAAAGCACGTAAGGGGTATTGAACATTGTTGGCAAGATATACAGTAATTGCTATTGCCATAAGTAAATGAGGCATTGTCATAGAGAAGTTTGCTTAAAGCACGGTTTATCCGAACCTCCATAATTATTATAGGGACTGCCCTGCAGACTCCCTCCAGTTTTCTGTAAGAATGAAGCCTAACTTAGTCACTCTTAAATTACTAAGTCCAAATACTGTATTTTAACTTGCCAGAATGGACTATTTGAGAAGAAACGTTGGTAACCTGCAGAACTGCACTGTGAGTCTGCCCCAGAGCAACAGAATCCAGCAAACTAGTGGCATATGAAAAGTTTAATGCCTTTGAACTTGTTATGTCTTGCCAACAATAATGCCTGGGTAGCTTCATAAATTATGTTTCTGTGATCAGTGAAACTTGTTTGGTGTTCTGAGGATCTCAGCAATTGGCTTGAATAAGGAATACTCTCTCATAAGTTTAAATTTCCCTTCTCCACCCAACATGTAAATCATCAAATTTTTATTTTCCAATCTTTTTGCAGGATCCAATCATTCTTTTAGCTGCTTCTCATTACATTTCCAGCAGATTACCCTGTTAGGGCAGACTGTCATGTACAGTGCATGTAAATGTGTGTTTACACTGACAGCATATTAACCACATTTAGATTGTGGGCAGCAGGGCGGGGATGGGATCTTGAGCAAGTTTTTGGCAGCCTGCCAGTACACATACCTCCCATGTGCTTTCCAAGATTTATCTGCAACATTCAAGGGGATTTTTGAAAATGATTTGTGTGCATTATGTTTTGTTTTGATATTGCATATTTGTGTGATCGGCTTCAGAACAGTGGCAGAACTTTCAAAATCCCAGATTTTTTGACATACACCATGTTAATGTTGGAGTGAGGCAAAAAATGGATGCTATTTGTTAGTGAAGCTCTAATTGATAAACTTTGTTCCATTTCCATTAAAATACTCTTTGTGAATGTGAATTTAAAGTGCTAACGAAGTAAATTATTTCTTACACTTTTTGTGCTCTGTATAAATACGCTGTAATGACATTGGCAAATAATTTTGTATACATATCTAAAGTCCTATCATAGTGACTGAAATACTAAAAAAAATACTGACCCATCTCTTCTAAAGTCAATCGAGGCCACTGTTGGAAAGATGATTGATGGGTCCACTAATGTGGTGAATAAGTGTTGGATTTCTTAATCTTGTATTTACATTCGAAGTTCAGTTTGCAGACAGTGGGAATTATTAAGATGACTCACAGGTAGATCTCATCAGGTTTGCACAGCTGGGACTCTGCATTTGTGGAGGGAGATCTGCAGAGGTCTGCATTTGACATACGTGTCAATGGCTCTAAAAATAAATTAATGAGCAACTCGCTCAAGTCCCATCATGTTTTCTCATTGTTCTGTAACAACATTAGTATGTTGTTTTGTGTGAGAATTTTGCCCAAAGACTGTCAGCAATGTACGGATTACAGGGGTTGATACTACAGAGAGTTCATGGGTTGTATGTGTGCAGCTGGAATGCCTCTGACTCATCATTGGAATTCCACCAATCTTTCTGTGTATCTTGCACTTGTTGAGGTTCTCACAATATAAATCATAGCAACAATAATAATCTGAATGTAAGGGAACATATATCACCTCTGCTATGTTGCCATAGTGGCATTCTTTTATGTTTATCTGTGGTGAAATATGGCTAAACAATGATGATAATGAATTTCGCATATTTTTGAATGCATAATACAACTTTATCTGGGGGAATGTAGCATATGTTTGAAAATTTCTGTTGTTGGTCCAAATGAGCTGGCCCTTTTTCATTTATTTATGTGATACATAACAACCAAAGAAAACACTCAATCTTTGATTTTTGAAGCATTTCCCATCTTAAATAACAGGTCTCTATAACTGAACAGAAACAGGGGCCAGACGGGCCTACATTCAAGTTCTCCCTAATTGGCTTTAATAGGCATTGGGGCATGAGGTGCTTCCTCTGTGTCCGCTAGGGGAACCAGTCTACTTCCATGAGCCGCGTCTCCATCAGTTAACCACCAGATCCTTAACTCAGTCCTACACAGTCTTGCAGCGGGGGGCCTGTTAGTGGTCATGGCCTGAATCATCGCGTCCCTCACTGGGGCTTTTGTGGCTCCATGTAGGGGGAACAGAGGCACTGGGGTTTTCCCAGTCACCCTGTTCCCCATTTTCCCATATCCATGACTGTTTGATGTGAATAGGCAGAGTGTGAAAGGTGGGAAAGGAAGGTAGGCTGGGAATTGCCTTATTTTTACACACATTTCCAGGAAAAATAGAAATCCCCAAATTTTACTCTGTGTTACCAGACACTCTGTGCCTAGTTGAGAACTCATAAGAGGAACGAGACACCCAAGGAGACTTTTTCCACTCTTGCATTCGCACTCAAAAAAGTAACCCCCATAGATTGCAACAACACCACACCGGAGGATGCCAGAATCTGAGCTACATGCTATGTTGTGTTTCCATGTTTTATGGGGACTTTCTATAGACATAATGGTTTTTATACTGTACAAACTATATATTCTATCTCCTAACCCTAACCCTATTTCTAAAAATAACCCTCACAGAAAACTTTCTGCATTTTTACATTTTCAAAAAACATAATTAAGTATGATTTATAAGCTGTTTTCCTCATTGGGACCGACAAAATGTCCCAACAAGGTCAAACATTTCAGGTTTTACAATCCTTATGGGGACATTTGGTCCCCAAAAAGTGATAAATACATGCTCACACACACAGACACACACACACACACACACACACACACACACACACACACACACTTACACATACGTGATATATGGGTGATTCACTTTGAATACTTTGTTGGTTTTATGTTAGTTCTGTTAAGGGAATTTAACAATTAATGCAAGTTAGTAGCGGGTATGCAGTTACAAGTTTGTTACAAATGGCGAATGCCTACACCTCGTGTTTTCCAGTGCATTGTGCATCATAGGTTTTTGACCAATCACAGGCTGCAGCAACTCCCACAGTCCCTCGACTCCCAAAAGTACCTACCCCTGAGTAAAGCTAAAAAAATTATCTTAAAATGGCTATAAGAATCTATATTTCCTCAGGTACAAAAATGATGAATAGTACTAGTCCCTGGGAAAAGCCTCATACTGGCTTTAGTCCCTGCAGTGGGTAAGGGCTTTAAACAGTTGGTTTATGGCCACAGAGGTATTCCACTCTTGACCAACTAAAATTAGACTAAAACCTTGCTCATAATCATACAGTATATTATTCTAGATCAGTTCAGGGCTTATAGATATTGAAAAATGTACACTGCTTGGGACATTTTGTTAAGAGGAAGTTAAGAGGAGTCCAGAGGTCCAGAGACCACTGACAGCACAAATACATTATTTTAGAGCTACAGTATTTAGAAGTCACTATTTAAGAACCTGTAATTCAGATAGTGTTAATACTTTTATTTCATTAAGCCAGTAATAACATTGAATCAAAAAGAGATTTTCTCCAAACTATCTCTCATTGCCTTTTACTGGAGAAAATGGGTGTTTCCCAGGCTTAACAGCTTCAATGCTACAAAGTGGGTGAGGCTGTTGTATTGTCCATCCATAAAGGCTTGCAGAGCTCTCCTTTTCCACTTTGTGGAAGAACTTTAGACTTCATTAAACCATCAACAGCCTGAGCCTCTCCTTTACTTGGCGTTGCTTCCTGGGCTTCCAGTCTCATCGTCTGTGCAGTCTTCATGCCAAATTAGCCCTAGTCCTACAGTGACATCAAAGTCTGCTGTTTGCATTGAAACTGATTCAACACAAACATGCGGCCAAGATTTTGAACTCATGGCTGAACATCAATGAGGGTGCAGTTTGAAATCACAATCTATCCAGGTTTACAACACTTCTTCAAATGCTCAAATAATACCTTTTTGGGAAAATATTGTTAAATTTGCTAACATACAGTGTGTTTCTAATTTTGCAATCTTAATTTTTTTCATACTTCCTGTTGCAAGCATTCATACTTGTGTTTTGTACTATTTTCATCAGGCAGCCGCAGTGGGAAAAATCCATCATCTGGTATGCTTCTATTGACATTGCTCCAGATGTGTACTTAATATTTAAATCATCAGTGTTGTAAAACCATGGATTACAAAAACAGTTACCTCAGTTAAAATAATGATGAATTGCAGTAAGAGAAGGACAATGCCTAGATAACAGCAGCGGGAAATTATGTTTGCCCAACATGATGGAGGTCCTGATCAGAAAATGTCTCTTCTGGTATGATGTGGCAAGGCTGATCTCCATAATTAGAGTGGGGACGGATGGGTGCTGATGTGGGAGTTAAAGATCAGAATCTCATTGTCTCAGCAGGGGTCCAAGCTTTCATCCAGATCATACAGTGGGCAGTAAAACAGTTCTCTACACGCAGGGCTGTAGCTCACATAAGATTTGTTCTCACGTAAGGCTTCCATGTGAAATACATAGCCTCCAGTCCCAACCTCCCTTCCTTCAAAACCTTTTTGTCTTAGGTACCCCCACAGCCCCATCAGTAAGTACAACTAATCAACACTAGACCAAACATGTTTTTAGTTTAACTCATACAGCTTAGCATTGCCATTCAGATTTTTAAAAAGGCCATCATTAGAATGATTCATTTTTAAACTAAAACCAATCAATACTTAAAAAAACAGACTCACCAAGTAGACTCACCTCTCAAACTAAAGCAGTGTGAGAAATCTTGAATCTGTTAGTTTAAAACTGCATATGGTTTGATATTGGTTTGATTGACTGAGACATTTGCATGTAATGGAAAAAAGGAGCACTGTATTGTGAAGAAGCGTGAGTGAGACAAATAAAAAGCAATGCTTTAGAAATTCAGTGTATTCAGAGTGTATAGTGATGTCAAAACGTTTTCAAACATATTTTTCAAGGTAATTTTATTTGTATTTTCTTTTTTTATTTGTTTGTGTTGCCAATATTGAGTCACAAATTTTCTTAGGGTTACTCCTAAACAAAAAGTGTCTTTTCATAAGGGTTCCTCTGTAATATAAAAGATTATTCAAATCTATTTTTGCAAACATAATTTTTTCAAGAATGTCAGCTTTAAATTGGACTTTTCTTTAAATTGATTTGTTTATTTATTGCATTGTCTCTGGATGGTTACACCACTTCCCCCAAAAAAATATCCAAATATTTTGAACTCAGAAATGGAAAAACATATCATAGAGCTTCAGTGACATAGAAGTGATTGATTTATGTGAATTGTGTTTTTAATGTATTTACAAACAAAAACATGTTATTTTGACATCATTGAAATTTTTTGAAAGCCCTTATATTTTTAAGATAAATCATAAACTTTCCAAGCACCCAATGGAAAACTGCTTAAATATGTGCACCCATGTTTTGGATTTACAAAATGATACGAACTTGGATCTTGGATCTTGGATACTGATGACGGCTGTGCTTTGTGAGCAGTTGGGCTCAATTTATATTCACTTCTTTGGATACTTCGGTGGGGAGTATAATGTGGAGGAACAGGAGAGACAGGTTTATCTGATGGTACATATTTACTCATCCTACTGTCTTGCCCTGGAGCAGCAACAATGTCCAGGACAGACCAGATCTTTATCATGTCCTCTTGGGACAGTGTGCTTGTGCCTGCAGGGCTACCTTCTTTTTGTCATCCTCTGCACTCTATTCTTCCAGAAATACTCACCCTGATATGCAGCTATGCGGTGCTGTTTCTGACCACTTGAAGTGGTTAATGAGGATGTTTTATGGGATTACATACCTGCCATTCAGGGTAGATACAAATCCAGGGATCAATAGCATATTGTGGTCTATTTTAATCATTGTAACCATTTTGAACATAAATGTGACATTACAATTTTTATTTAGTTCAGTATTATTAGCCTTCCTAATTCCTAAATGATTCAACTTTACATAAGGAACAGAACACCAATGATCAGCAGCATTTTTATGATTGTTTCCTAAACCCTAGAGAAACATGAATCATCACAATGGAAGTATGTGTTGATGGAGGAAATACACTCTGTGTGCAATGTTCTCCAAAGCATTATGGCTGCTGGGCCGACACAGTTTCCTTAATGATCCCCATGAGATGCGATAACAAAATTGGTGTATAACTCTTATGACTATGATGCAGAAATATAGGTGGGTGAAATACACTTTGTGCCCTTGCGCCAGCCTTGTTGAATCAGCATTCATACATTGTTAGACATGAGCTCTCTGCTTCATTTCATTAGATCTGACCCTGGGCAGGTGATGACGTGGGCTGTCCACCTATTTCCTCATATCGCTCAATCTAATGCTCTCACTTATGCCTAAATCAACCAGCAGCAGGCACCTGTGAAAACAGAGGAAAGAGCAAAGAGGTGCTGAAGAGTTTAGCCACCTTTAGTATCAACTTCAATGACAAACACTGCGGGAACATTCTTGCCCTCCTCAACTGTTTCCGTTTGAATGTTCTACTCATGCAATATTTCAGCATAAGTACATTAATGTTCACTCTGTACAGTGTATATATACTTTCCATTGTGAATCTTGTTTATTTTTTAATTTTATTTTGAATTCTGGTGATTGACAAATAAGGTTGTCAGATATAGAAATTCTAAATCTTATAAAATCGACATTAAAAAACATGTTGAGTTTGTAGAAATGTCCATGTTGGTTTCATAAAATTGTAAAAAATATTTTATATAATTTTCCACACACACACACACACACACACACACACACACACACACACACACACACACACACACACACACACCAAATGTCATTAAATAATCATCAAATATCATAATATTTAAAATCATAATATTTTTTCCCCCATAAAAACACCAAATTTAAGCTAAAACTTTATAAATATAAATATTTTACACAGTCATGAGTCTAAATGGGTCCTCTCAAATTTTGTATTTATTTTTTGGTCTTATTACGACACAGTGACCACAAGCAATTGATTGTTTTAAATAAGTTAATAGATCTAGACAATTAAAAAATGAGCATCTGCTTTTTTATCTAAAGCCTTGTCCTTAAATGCTTGTAATAAGCGTTCTAGACTTTTTATTTATTGATCTATGTAAACATTTCTTTACACAACTAAAATTGTAATTACATGCACCGATCAGCCACATCATTAAAACCACCTGCTAATATTGTGTAGGTCCACCTAGTGTCTGCATCTCAGAACTCACCTCAGTTGTACAGTGCGGTTATTTGAGTTACCGTGGACTTTGTCAGTTCTAACCATCAGCTATGCGTTTCCATCCACAGAACTGCTACTCAGTGAATGTTTTTTGTTTTTGGTACCATTTGGAGTAAATTCCAGAGACTTTTGTGTGAAAATCCCAGGAGAACAGCAGTTACAGAAATACTCAAACCAGCCCATCTGGCAGTTGTGGTGAGAAGAATGGCATCTCAGAATGCTATTCTGAGATGTGGGTTGGCACTGTTTTGGCGGCACGAGGGGGACCTACACAATATTAGGCAGGTGATTTTAATGTTGGAGCTAATCGGTGTATATTTTTTTAATCGGATAGCAAAAGTAACATGTGCCCAGTATGAAAACTCCTTCAATAATGTTAAAAAAAGCATCCATTTGGATACCTCATGAGGCTGGTTAAGAGAATGCCCAGTATGTGCAGAGTCGTGGCTACTATTAAGCTAAGTTTTGAATTGTTTAACATTCTTTGTCATTATATAATTCTCATACTTCCATTTTTGTTTTGCATTAGTTTGGATGGCTTTACTATTACTCTAGAATGTGAAAAATATTACACAAAACTCGAGACTGGACTACTGCAATGCACTTCTTGCAGGACTTCGTGCTGGTGCAGTCAAACATCTGCAATTGATTTAGAACGTGGCGACACATGTGATCTTCAACGATCCCATGGGAGCACAAATCATACCTCTCTTCATTGCCCTGCACTGGCTGCCTGTGGCTGCTCACTTAAAATTCAAGGCATTGATGCTTGCGTGTAAGACAGCCACCAGCTCTGCACCCCCCATTTCTAATCTCACTACTTCAACTCTATGTGCTCTCCAGATACTTGCGATACGCGGGTGAGCGGTGCCTGCATGGTGTCATCTCATAGAGGCACATCATCTCTTTCATGAACTTTCAGTTCCTCCTTTCCTCAATGGTGTAACAACCTCCAGAACTCCACCAAAAAATGCATCTCTTCTATCAGCACTTGACCCTACTAATGCACAAAATCTATTCTTTCACAACTGCCTTTCACCTTCCTCTCTACTTGTACTTCTCTGAGCAATTTGAACATTTGTATTGAAGCACTTTTCAAATGATTGCCTCCTTAGGCTGAATCACTTTTGCTCAATTCCTCATTTATAAGTTGCGTCAGCTAAATGAATAAATCTAAATGTTCTTGGGACCAAACATTTGACTGGTAGTGAAAATATATTGTTATGACTGTATTTATATTGTGGATGACTCTTTAACATATGGAATTTTTAGGAATTTTGGATATTCAGAATGCTTTAACTGTTGTTCATTCTTTCCATTATTAGTGTAACCCAATAAAAGGCTTAGGTGCAAGCAACTGTGAAGAGTAACCTAATAAACTTGAACTTCACCAAGTTCAAAGCAGCAACTAACGCCCAATTGCTTCAACAGAATAAACACACACATATAAGGACCCTGGACATGAGAAACTTTGCCTCACCTCTTCAAACTTCAAAATGTCATCTTAAGTGGCCTGTACCACCCAGGCTAGACCCACTGGGATTAGACCGGCCATTCTTTGTTATTTTTGAGATTTGCATGGCTGGGGAAGCCCTGTATCTCACCTCTTCCTTTAGCTCTATGTGTGCTTTAAGTGACAAAGTGGATGTCAAGAGTAGTGTTTTTCATACCCCTGTAAAAGCGTGGGATTGGAACTGTCAGGGTGGAGTCCTGCATCTGGTGCAGCTCCACCTGTGAGAATTAAGCAGTGTTTTCTGTTCACAGCATACCAACACCCATCAAATATACACAAATATTTAAAAGCATTTATTGTGCAAATTAACAAAATGCAAAGATGAAAAAAATTGCATTTCTTGCATGAATGATGGATTCTTTTGCTTAACGTATAGATTTGTTAGGTGCTGCTTTGGCACTTGAGCTGTGTAACCCGGATAGCATGTTGTGCTGAAGCTTCTTGAGCTGGAAGCAGGGCAGCCCAAAGGCTAGGGCAGGCCTGCGATTCTAGACCCCCACTGGTCCTGAATGAGGGTCCTACCTTCCATCAGTTTACCCCTGGGATCAGCCCCATGGAACACAAGACTTTACAACTCCAATCCAATCGAATCCCCAGGCAATAGAGGCCTGAGTGAAAGAGAGCCAGCAGGTAGTAATAGTCACTTAAAACAGCAACAACATTCCTCTGTGGGCAGCCTCGCCCTGCCTGCTGGAATCTTGAAGAATCCCACTAGGTACTACTCATAAAAGAGTCATGATCCTAACTGACCTCCCATTCTGTCCAGCCATACATTAGTCGAACCCTCAAATGGGGATATATACTCATATTATCTATCCATGGATATTACCTAATTTGGTTGTTTCATCAACGTGCACATGTGTCACACTCTGAAAACATGGTTATTCAACATGCCACCATCCAAAACGTGCATCTCAACGTGTCTGTTTTGGCAACGGTACAGTCTGACTAAGCCCTAAACTAGCTGATCTAGAATTAGTGTAACCGCACCCACATATGGTGTCAATGCATGTCAGCTACTTCTCATTCTGCTGGGCCAGGTAGGCTCAAGCAGAACCTGAATGTGCATGCAATGGTCTGCGTGACAGGCACATATTAACAGGCTTGTACAAACCAGTGGCACCACATATGCACCTTACTCACCTGGACAGCTCACCACCATGGACCTTTTAATTCACAATGCAATTTCTTTCATCAGTCAAGCTAACTGCAATACTTTCTAAAATGCATTATGTTAGGCCAAACTGCTATCCAAAGGATGCATATTTTCTCACCAGCTAATAAACATTGACAAAATTAGACACTTCAATGAGATGGATTTGAATAGAAAATTTGACAGAACATCTGAGCATTGTTCGTATTCTATCTGTAACATAAATGCATTTAATTCTTAACATATTTGTCTATTGTTAGTAACTATAATGATACCCAGTGCACTATAGCTAATTTGTCCTGTCTCTTTATTCTTTCAGCATTTATAAATGGCACCTATTGTTTGATGACTAATAGTCCAGTTAGTGGCATCCAGCTGAGTTCCTATAGTTCCTCTGCACTCTTCCCCAGGCTTAGGTGGGTTCCGCTTTGATTTGTGATTAGTTTCAAATGCACGCACATCTACCTATAATTTGAATATCTCCAGACTCAATACACTCAAGCTGTGTATACCAAACTCTGTTCTGTGCTTCTATTAAATCATCTATTGATGAATGGTTTTGTTGATAACTGTAAACCTTTTCATTGGAGTTTGGGACATTAAGTAATGCTGTATGTTAAGAGGTGCTGGTGTTGGCTAACAAAGGGGAATAGTGCTGAATTTGTATTTATTTTTTTTATCCTTGACCTTCGTATTTGATCCCCTGGAAAATTTGCTGTTTTGGAACATGTAACAAAAGTGTCACAGTCATGGAAACACACCCCTACCTCCTGCCAGGATTTATGGAATTTTTGAAAGCAGTTCACCACACTCTCTTTATATGCAAAACAGCTTTGGATACATAGTGTAGATGTTCATAATAAGCCATGTGGCGTAGTTTGCTTTAGAAATAGCTATGCAGCTTAAATGAATAAACACTTTCACAGGCTGATTTCCAAGACAACATCAAGTTGTTAGAGGAGCGCTAATTGATTAAATGCTACATGCACTGCTACTTTATACATGACTGCATTGATAATACCCTTCAAGCAAGCTACTGAGCGCATTTAGCAGAATACAGACACATGTGATTCTTAATGATTGGACCTTGTACATAGTCTACATTAGAGCAAAGAAGTTCATAAAAAAATCTAGCATTATAAAACAATTACCAGATTATTCTTTAATTAAAAATTTTAATAAATATTTTCCAACATAATTTCTCTACCCCCCCTAATGCATCACACAAAAATGTCAATTTCAAGCAAAACAAACCATAGTTTCTTTGCATTGTTCTCAAGTATGGCCTATTTGTCCATCATCCATTAAGTTGTTTTCCTTTGAGAACATTAGACAGTATTATATCTAAGCCACCACGCAGAGATCCTTCATCTCCCTTACACTCACCTGTGTGTTCTCTTTGGTGTGTCCTGGTCTGTAGGCTGCAGGGGGCCAGCACTGACTGGCAGAGGCCCTGCCTTGAGAGGCTGAGACCTTCTCATGGGCCTCAGCATGCAGCTCCTTTCCCAGGCCTGCCTTGAGGCCTCCAGCCACTCTCCAGGAGGACCCCGCTTTGCTCTCAGACCTCATCCCCAAACCTTTGCAGGTGAGTCTGAAACACATCAAGAACCAACCTTTAATTTTACCTGTCCCACATATATTGACCATTGTCTATCAGTAAGGACTAACACTAATGGCCACTGCTATTTGAGGATAACCCATACTGCCCTGCAAAGGCAAAACACAGTAATTACACAACCAGATCTCTTAGATTATGATCTGTCTTCGGACAGACTGGTTTGGTTCAACTATGCTTAGATTCAGATAAACCTGATTGAGGCAACCAAAAACATTTGAAGGTGTTTTTTTTTCCAGTTTCAGTGTAGGTTACTGCATTTTGGCTTTGTGGTGCACTAAAGATATACAGTAGCAGTAAATATCTAAATTGGGTTCAGTTTTATTTGTATTTAGCATAGTCAGTAATGGGCAGTACTAGACTCTTGACTATTTAGCAGAGACGGGCCACTTCTATTAAAGTGAATGGGAGAATTTGGAATGCCAAACTGTCAACGGATGTAGAAAAAGAAGCCCTGCTAATCACCTTTTAGATACAGGCATCGCCTGTCAATCAACTCTAAAATTGCGGGGATTTTTTATTTTTTTTTGCGTATTCTGAGGTAAAGAAGCAAAATGTATGATTCCAATGTTGTCACATTTTACTGCTGATTTGAAATATTCTTTGGTCTCAATCTTGGTGAAGCGTTTTGTAGATTTACTGTAGGTCTTTCCCCATTCAAGTAGATAGGAGCTTCTCTTGTATGCTGCTTGTTTACATAGAAAAATAGCTGCTCTCAGAGTCTAGAAAGACTTTGACTTAACATAGATTCTTCCGTATGCTTAGAGCAGAGTCATCATGTGAGGAAATCTACTTGCTCTGAAAATAAACTAAATTTTATGTTACTTTCATTTGAGCTCTTTCTGGGTGTATTCATATATTAAGTAATTAGTTATTAAAAGTAATTCTGAAAGGTTCCTATGAAAGATGTGATTAGTGTGTATTGTGTAAAATGTATATTCTTTTTTCTCACAAATATTTTGGCTTGTAGTAATTATAGGGGATTATATGAAACCGTTGGGGTATTACTGTGACTCATGTTCCGATGGAAATAGAATGTTTCAATGGAAATTGAAGATCCTTTACAAAACAGGTTGTTGACAAATTCCTTTAAGCAGAACATTCAAGTAGCTCCATAAAGACTCAATAGGATTTGAGTTTCTGAACACCTTGCTGGACACAATAGTGGTGGACAGGGTGGTGCAAATGTCTCCTGTAGGATCTTCTCAGACAGGGTTAGACATGGGCTGGGTCCTCTCAACTCCATGGGGGGTTATGGTCTGGGCCAGCATTGGCATACCATACTCAGGATACTCAACTTTGGAGGAAATTGGTATATGAGAGCCACACAAAAATGTGTTGAAGGAAGCTGATATTTTCCCCTGCCCCTGAGAAAGCAGCATGGAATAAGATTTTTGCTGCAAGGTGTTTGTGAAGTATTTAGTGCTAAGTTAGAGATGTAATTATATTTCAAGTATAGACATAGGGTATGCGTTAAAATCAACACCTCATTCTCAATCCTTCAAGCTCAGCGCACCACAACAATCTTTACCAAGGCTTACTTTTAGTACTTTTTTTCACCATAAAATGCATATTTTATATAACTCTAGTCGGTTTCATCCTCAAAATATGAATTGTGTAATGATAGATATTTTTTTTTTATTTTTTTTTTGCAATTATTTGTCAGCATTAGCCTGTTTAATACTCTATTGAACATCTCAGCTAAAATAGAATTGGTTAATACTTATCATTTAGCACTGTTTTCTTTGTTATAGCCTCTTCATTTATTGTGTTTAAGAGCTGAATAAAGACCAGGATTATTAAAGATGTGGTTTACACTTGTATCATTGTGTGGGTGGACATTGACAGGTAAAGGCTGAATGAATTTTGACAAACAGCAAACTGGTAAATCCAGCAGGGTTTGTGGATGCAATAATATGTAATGCCGGCCACACCAATATCAAATCAAATCAAATCAAATCAAATCACTTTATTGTCACACTACTGTGTACACGAGTGCAACAGCAGGTGAAATTCTTGTGTGCAGTTCCGAGCAACATTGCAGTAATGACAGTGACGAGACATAAACCAGTAACAGTAGTGTTATTGCTGGAAAAGGCTCCATGGTTTTAGCAGATTTCACTAAAATAAATAGAGGTTGCAGCTTCCCAAAAGCAGCAGCCGACTGTGTTAACAAAATTGTTATCAGAATACAGCAGAATAGGAATATGAATGTATAGGTTTATTTAAGGTTGCAAACATTCCTGATTTAAATTGCTGTGGAAAGGTATTTATGTCTTAAAACACTTTTCTCCAGTTTTACCCAGCAATGTAAGGACATAAGCTGTAATGTGTTATCTAATGATTTTCTCTTGGAGATCTGTCACTGGTTTTTGTTCTGGCTGTTGCAATTTAAACTACCAGTCAACAGTTTGGGCACACCTACTAATTCCTTAATATTGCTATTTTCCACATTTTAAAATAACAGTAAAGTCAACAAAACTATGACAACAAATGGAAATATGTGTATAATATAGCAAGCACAAATGTTAAACAAATTAAAACATTTTATATTTAAGCTTCTTGAAAGTAGCCACCCTTTGCCTAGACTAGAGGACTACACTCTCTGATATTCTTTCAGACAACTTCAAAAGGTATCCACCTAGGATGCTTGTTTTAAATATATGGAGTGGTGTAGTGGTCTAAAGCACATAACTGGTAATCAGAAGGTCACTGGTTCGATCCCCACAGCCACCACCATTGTGTCCTTGAGCAAGGCACTTAACTCCAGGTTGCTCTGGGGGGATTGTCCCTGTAATAAGTGCTCTGTAAGTCGCTTTGGATAAATGCGTCTGCCAAATATGTAAATGTAATTTTAATATGACTAAAGTGTAAACTTTATGAATAAAAATGCGCAGAGTGTGATCTCAATTTTAATAAGTTGTCTGTGTTTGCAGTGAATGTGAAAGTGGAGATTTATAGCATGCATTCTATGGACCTACAGAGCTGAAATATTCTTTTAAAAATCTTTGTTTGTATTCAGTAGAAGAAAGAAAGTCATACACATCTGGAGATGGGATGGCATGAGGGTGCATAAATAATGAGAGAATTTTCATTTTTGGGTGAAATATCCTTTAATCCCAATGACATTTGGTCAAACAGCACTTCTGTATTGCTGTAACTACTTAATTCTTATATAATATTTATTAAATGTTTTCTTTTTTTTATTATTTTTGGCTTCAATTTTACGTCATCTCATGGCTCTGGCTTGATTGTGCTATCAGATAAAAATAGTCATGATGTCTGTTGGTGTCATTACTGTGTTTCTGTTGTGATCCGTAAGGCTGTTTTGAGTGTGAGTTTGTGAGTTGGTGCAGGTGCAGGTGCAGGTCTGTGGATGTGCAAGGTTTTGTTCCATATGGGAAAGTGTTCTGACCTTTTCCATGATTTCATTAAAATGCTTGAAGGGTCTTCCTGTTTCAAAGTACCCAGACTAGAGCTGGCTCAGAAAGATTTCAGAATACAACACACATACACACATGTTTCACAACCTTCCACCATACGCCTGACACCTTGGAAATGTTTTACAAATAGATGTTTCCCATTTGGTTTGTGCAGTTGTTTTAACATTACTGTTACTAAAACAGACATTGGCTCTCCCTGTGCAGTAATTTTTATGGCTTAAATAATATTTAGCCTTATATGGTTGATGCAATAAAGGTTATTCCATTATAAACTATCATGAGTGTTTTAGTGGAACAGAATACTTATTTTTGTCTCAATGAGCAGTCCCATTGGAGAAGCTGGAACCCATTATAAGTAATCAGGCCTCCTTATATACACAAATTATGGGATGGGTTTATTGTGATACAGACTACTGAATGAGGCAACTCTCCTGTCTGTGGGAAATGATAATTACAAAATGGTTTTGCACCGTGAACAAGAGGCTATTTACAAAAGCTCAAAACATCTGCAAATCTCAGCTGCAACACAGGCTGAATGAGATGTACTTGAGCCCAGCACTCATGTACATGGTATGAATGAGTGTTTGAAAACACTGCTGTTGTCCTCTCATGCCTCTTCGAAGAATTTTCCATTTTGAAATTGCACAATTAATAAATGAAGTGGCTTATTTTCATCACTTACTCTGCGGTTTGCTACTAGAAAAATAATGGGGTGTAATTTTGAAAATGCATCTTTTCTGGAGCTCTTAAAATTCCATTATTCTGTTTATATGGTCATTTTTTCATATTATACCTATATTTGTTATGGAAGGGCATTATGTTTACCTGAACACTCTGAAAAACACTTTTTGTCTAATTTTTTTTTGTTTGCTTAATTAGAAAACAACACAATAAACACAAAGTAATGAGGCTACCGTTTAACTATAATTGAGGGGGTTTTAATGATTTCTCATTAAACAAATGAATTTCTATTTTAGGAGCTTTAATCAGATAGACTTGCATGAATCAGAAATGACTCTAATATGGATGACAAACCTCTGGAATGTTGTCTAAGCTCTTACTGTTCCAGAGCTTTGCAAATCTCACCACTTCCGTTAGAAATGTCAACTGGAAACAGTTTGTTTGATCTCTGAGTTCCTTGGAGATCACAGCTTGAGGGGCGATGACATTGGCACAAGGAAAAAAAATAGGAGAGAGAAAGAAAGACAGAAAAAGAGAGAGAGAGAGAGAGAGAGAGAGAGAGAGAGAGAGAGAGAGAGAGAGAGAGAGAGAGGGAGAGAGAGAGAGAGAGAGAGAGAGAGGGAGAGAGAGAGAGAGAGAGAGAGAGAGAGAGAGAGAGAGAGAGAGTTTGAAGAGGCTTCAATTACAGTGAACACAATATGTCAAAAATGGAGATGTGGGGGGGGAGAGGCATGATAATGAGAAGGTGATACCACCCTCTGGCAATGAGACAAATTACCTTCTTTTCTTTTTGGTCTCTTGTTATGAGAGGTGTTCAAAGCTCATGGCTGCTTATCAATGTTTCCCTTAGGCCTTGGTAACAGGTTCACTAATGGATTGTGTAACGGTTCCAGCAGTTACAATATTTAACATTATTTTAATACCAGTTACAGAATAACTAGTTAATGATAATTCTGAGTATATATCATTACAATTTTAGAGTAGAGAACATAATTATACGTGGCCATCTGAAATAAATACTCTACATAATGTCAACTTTAAATATATAGATCAAAAATGAAATGGAATTCAAACACCAAACCAATTAAGATAAAAAAAAACAGAATGAGGATTGAAGTCCAAGATCCATTGAAGGAAAAAAAAGAGTACAAAAGTGCACAACAAAAAACTTCACATGTGCATCAAAAGGAAAAAGAAAAAAAATATATATATTTGTATAACGACTGTTAAAATGTATAATTGGCCGATTTTCTACATAACTGTTCTAGTTTTATCTCTCTCGTGTCATTCTGTGGCCTCTTCTCACATATTTAAGAAATGTCAAATCATATAATTATTTATTGTCCATTTATTTATATATTTGTTTATTTATTTGGTATTTATTCCTGTATGAAGTACCTCAACAGGTTTATCAGGTTTTCTTTTGCAATAATGACCATCTGATCAATATACTGTAGTTTACTATATAGCTTACTATGACTATTGCTGATTTACTCATACAGATACAGTGGTAGATAAATTATACTGTAGGTTGCATTCAACCTATTCAGCTTGTCTTATGACAAGTGGTAATAATAGTACAAGATGGCGAAATTGAGTTTGCACAAAAATGTATGACTTTTTGAAAAAATAAATAAACTAACGAAATAAACTAATGAACAACGTCATTACAATTTTTTACCAAGTTTAACCCCTAGCCCAAACCTAAACCTAACCATGAAATCTCATACCTTACCCAAACCTAAGACCTAATCATGATTTTTATAGGAAAATAACTTTTGTTAACCACAGAAGTAAGAAAACACTGGGGTTCAGAAAGAGCCAGTGTTCTTTGTTAAAATTGATACCTGTACTATATTGAGTTTAAATTCTTTGTTGATTGGTTGATCTCTATGTAAATGAAAGTCTTAACTTTTCATGAGTCAAGTCGTATGAAATCTACCATCTTGTATGAGTTGTTATGAGACAACGTAGCACTACAATCCCTATTTGGCTTTTCCTGACAGTAGAGGAAATAATCCAGTGAGGATGCACTAGTCAATTAAGATCAACAACTACTGTATCCTGATCCAAATTGCCATCTCTTCAAGATCCCTCTACAGACCAGAGGCTGTGGGAGCAGGTAACAGTGCTCTGTAGAGAGAGAGGGTGGGGTGTCGCCATGGCATATCCCTTGGATTTTCTCACAGTGAGATGAATCATCCTCGCCTGGTTATCCTGCTTCATGCCCCGGAGGCATCCTTAATCGCACCCCTTCCTCCTTGCTCTCAGCCAGGCCAACGCAGATCCGTTTACCTCTCCGTCAGGCCTCTGAAAGGAGAAGAATTGCATTACAGTTTCTGTGCGCATGCTTTTGCTCTTTTATAGAATGCACTATATGGTTTCAGGCACCTGGGAGACCTTCATATAGAAAAATGTCAGTCTTTGCCTCCAGGCACTGGCAAGACAAACAGTCTGTACTACCAAAAGGTCCTCCGGGGATGGAGAAGAGGCTTCTAGCAGCCTTTTGCTTCCCGCCACTGGATACCAGCTGCCTACAGCAGGGCTAAGGCGGGATTTATCCATACAACATGGAGCACAGAGTAACTCTAGATTGTGGATGTAATAACAGTCCAAATGTTACAGTCTGTGTCATCAGATTTGCAGATGGACACCTTTTCAGTTATGCTAATGTTCTTCTCTGATTGCCTTTGTACACAATGCAGATCCTTGTGAACCTACCAGAAAAGGTTTAACAAGGAAGTGTTTAGCAAGTCTTTTGCTTCACCTGTACATTTACACAACCTTTATTTCTAATCATCTACCAGAAAAAAATATGTGATGTACACTTACT
This sequence comes from Moxostoma hubbsi, assembly GCA_032164185.1. Lineage (NCBI taxonomy): Eukaryota > Metazoa > Chordata > Actinopteri > Cypriniformes > Catostomidae > Moxostoma > Moxostoma hubbsi. The sequence continues at coordinate 32,014,137 of JAVLUX010000009.1, forward strand.
GCCACTTAGGTACACCTGCACACCTACTTATTCATGGGATTATCTAATCAGCCAATTGTGTAGCAGCAGTACAATGCAAAAAAAAAATCATGATCTCAGTGATTTCGACCGTGGCATGATTTCTGGTGCCAGATGGGCTGGTTTGAGTATTTCTTTAACTGCTGAACTCCTGGGATTTTCACACACAACATTCTCTATGGACTGTTATCCATAAACTCACTCTACGTGTAAACTTTCACATCAACGGATGGTTGCTTTTGCATTGATATTCCCAGTAAAACTGAGAATTGATGCTAGGGATGGCCGTAAAACATAAAGTCAGTGGAGTGACCCAGGAGGGCCAGTTCACTGAAAATTTAGCTTGACTGTTTGAGGAATCTGCGCACTCTTTTTGTGCTGGCTCCGCCTATTGGCAGGACTTTATTTTGTAGAGGATCACACCTTCTGGACAGTTTTACGGATGAATCTGCACACTCTTTGTGCTTATTCTGCCTATTGGCTGGAGTTTGTTTTATATATTATATTTTGCAGTTTAATTCTGTCTCACAAAATTTGTCTAGAAACACTGGACTTGAGCAATCGGACAGCAAGTTTGTCATGGGGGTTCTCATAGGCATGCATGGACTGTTTGAGTTAAGATGGATGGACACTAGCAATTGGCGCTGTCATGCACAGGGTTAATGCACACGTTTTTCCTTTTCTGTTTTATTTTTTTTCTGGGAGATGCTCAGGTTTTGATTGTTGCATTAATGTTGGAATGTGGTCTTTATCATTTTGATTTGACACACGATTTATTTTTTCTTATATGTCAAAGTGGCTCCACTTTTGCTAGAAGTTTATATAAAATCATTAAAGAATGGTAAACTTCCTCCAACTATGACACAAGCCCGGATCAGTCTGATCCTTAAAAAGGACAAAGATCCAAGTGAGTGTAAGAGTTACCGTCCAATTTCCCTGATACGATAAATTAAAGTTATGACATCTCTTATACATATAGATCAGGTGGTGTTTATTCGGGGCTGTAGCTCTTCTGAAAACATTAGGCATCTCATCAATATCATGTGGTCAGTAGCGAATGATCAGACTCCGGTCGCTGCCATCGCACTTGATGCCAAAAATGCATGTAATATGGTAGAATGAGATTATCTTTTTAATATTTTGGAATTGTACGGGTTCGGGAATACTTTTATTGGATGGATTAATTTACTATATATACACAAGGTAGCAGTGGTACAAACAAATTGATTAATTTCAGATTATTTTACTCTGGATAGGGGCAACTGGCAGGGTTGCCCTCTTTCCCCATTATTGTTCAGTCTTGCCCAGGAACCATTAGCAACCACCATAAGAAAGGATGATTTTCCCAGGTGTGTCACATAAGCTTTTGCTTTATGCAGATGATATGTTATTATTCGTCTCTGACCCTGCTAAATCTATGCCTTGCCTCCACAGAATTATTAATTCCTTTCTAAGTTCTCAGGATACAGAGTTAATTGGTGTAAATCCGAAGTTTTGTCTCTGACAGCGTATTGCCCTGTAACAGATTTTCAGCCTGGTACCTTCCAGTGGCCCAAGAAGGGCATAAAGTATTTGGGCATTTTATTTCCATCAAGTTTGAGTGATGTATTTAGAGTTAATTTTGACACTTTAATAAAAAGGACCTGGGAAGGTCAATGTTATAAAAATGTATTGTATTTCAGAATACAATATGTACTATATATCCCTGGAAATAATATAGATATAAATGATTCCATGTATTTATGTTCTGTTTGTCCTAATTTTTATTTATTTATTTCAATGTATGGAATCAATAAAATGTTAATGACAAAAATCATGCCATGGTCCAAATCACATGTTTTTTCCCCATTCTAATGATTGATATGAGCATTAATTACAGCTCCTGAACCGTGTTATTTTATGCATTGCACTGCTGCCTCATGATAGACTGATTTGATAATCAAATGAATAAGTAGGTGTACAGGTGTACCTAATAAAGTATTTGGTGAGTGTATATAAAGTGTATGTATGTAAAATACTATTTTAGTTCCTTTGAATATTCCTTGTCGTGTTTTTGAGTCCCAGGTTTTGAGCTCCCTGATGTTTCATATGCCTGTCAAAAATCATTTGAAGCACACTAGTGAACTGAAGGGGCAAGTCAGACATGGCTCTTACTCTAATAGCTGTCTGTGCGAAGGATACATACGTCTATAATGGTCAAAGCATCAAAAATAACTTCTTAATAAAAACACAGTTTTGGTTCAGGATTTACTAGATAGATTATGTAATAGAATAAAAAGAGGGGTGACAGCTGATCCTGTTATTTTATTTGTATATTTTTTGTCTTTGCAGATGTTGCAGATTGTTTTGTTCAGATGCTCTCTTGCAGGCACTTTCGACGGTGGACATGGGTCATTATGGGCACTCTGACAGGTCTGCATCTACACAGCCCCATAAGCAGGAGGGTGCGATGCACTGTGTGTTGTGACATATTCCCCCCGTAACTATCATTAACATTTTCTGTGAATTGTGCCTCAGTAGATCTTCTGTTGGTTCGGACCAGACGGGATAGCCTTTGTTACCTTTGTGCATTGATAAGATTTGGGCCACTTTTTGTTGGTGAACCCTGCTGACCGGGAGCACCCCACAAGCCTTGCCATTTCAGAAATGCTCTGACCCAGTCGTCTGGTTATAACAATTTGGCCCTTGTCAAAGTCACTCAGGTATTTAATCCTGCAAATTTCTCCTGCATTCAACACGCTGACTACCAGAACTGATTGTTTGCTTATCATATAATCTATCCAGACCTTGAAATGTGGTCTTGTTAAGAGCAGATCTATGTTATTTGCTTCACCTCTATTATTATATATAATATAATGTTATAATGTTTTGGCTCATCAGTGTATATATACTGTATATCACAATTATAGTTTCACTCTAATTATTCTAATTGTCAGTTTCACGGCTCATTTGGCTTGTTTTTGTTGATGAAAAAACTTCATAACTAACTTGACCTTTTTGTTTTGTATATCAGGGATGTTACCATATTAATGTGAACGTTAGATGATATTTAAGCTTTTGTACACATCTTTGGTTTTGTGTTGATGAAGGGGTATTGACCCTTACTGATGAAGTTGTTGGGCTAATTAAGCCAAAAAGTTTGGGAAACAGGTAAGTCTTACGATAACTTTGTTGAGTGAAATTCAAGTCGATAAAATCTTGCTTGACTGCTATTGTCACTATTTACTTTCATTGTATGAAAAAGAGCTGCTTGGACTTATAAATAACTCCTGAACTATAAAGAACTATTGCTTTAACCTAGAGGCAGATCCACTCATCCTTAAGGTTTAGATTGTTAATGCTCTGGAATTGAGGAATTAAGTGTTAGTTTGAAATATGCACCATTTTACATTAGATATACCTAAACATCTAAAGAATGTTTTAGCATGTATTAAGGCTTCTAGAACCTTAAAACCTTATGTTTCTCACATTCTAGTTTGCAAAACATCTGCATTAACCACAAACATAACTTTTTATTTTAAATTGTTTTTTAAATGGAAACATCTTACGTATAACAGGTTATAGAATTAACTGGTTCCTTTTGTGACAGTCTGTTGCTCAGTCCAGCATCAGCTTGCAGCACATTGTTCTGTTAAGGTCTGATCAGCAGTAATCACTTTATTACAGACAAGAGTGACCAAAGGCGGGCTGTGATAGAGACCCAGCTCTAACGGAAACACAAGAGGGGACAAAGAGATAAAAGCTCAGACTCCTCTAAACTCTGCTATTAGACCTGTGAAATGTGCTCTCTCCTTTCTAAGAATGAGCTGAATTGAATGACACCCTGAAACGCTGAGAAAGCTTAATCTGGTTTCCTGTTCTTACGTGAACTGTAAACACTGTTGACCCTGTGGGGAGGAGGACAGATGCTTGGACATCACCACAAATGTGATCACTTGATTGTAACAGTTTTGCAAGGTTTCTAGATCCATAAAACTGGACAAATAGAGAGCAAACCAATACAGCATTCAAGTTAAGTCAGTTTTATTTGCTATTAAGTCAATTTGATTATATCTGCTATTATGTTTCCTCATTACTATTTTAGGCCTAAGGACAGAGAATTCCAGAGCAATGTACACATGCTGTAGGAGTTGCACAAGATGCACATTTTAGAAAGCCATGCATAGGGCATGCAATCACACAAACTGTCAGTATTAAAGGAATGTTCATAGTTTAATACAAGTTAAGGTTGTATTAATGTTAATACAAGTTCAAGTTAGCAGCATTTGTGCCATAATTTTGATTACCACTGAAAACTAAAAACCTTGTATATTTAAAATAAGAAAAAGAAAAAAGAAGCACAAATTGCAGATACAGTGAAGCGCTTACAATGTAAGTGAATGGGGCCAGTCCATAAACATTAAAAAACACACTGTTTCAAAAGTATAGCCACAAGACTTTTCTAACACTAAAAACATGTGAAAACATTTAATATTTACATCTTGTGGCTATACTTTTGAAAGTTTGTGCATTTTGGCATGTATCAACAGGCCCCTTTCACTTCTATTGTAAGTGTCTCACAGTAACCACAATCTTTGCTTATTTTAAATAAACAAGGGGTGAGTTGAAGTTTTTTTTTTTTTTTTTTTTTTTTTTTTTGTAATCAACATTGTCAGAAATGCAGCTAATTTTGCTAAACGTGAATCGAACCCTGAACATTCATTTTAAACAATGCCAGTCAAAACATACTTACAAATTTTCTGTAGTTTTCAAATCTAATAATAATCAAAGTTTTATTTATGTAGTGGCTTTCCAAAGATCAAATGGCACATTACATTAGCAATCAGTCGTAAGACACTTTTCAATATACTGCATATTGCTTCAAATCAGCTTTATAGAATATCAGCCCTAAAATGAATGGTTTACCCAAAAAGGAAAATTCTGTCATTTTTACTAACCCTCATGTTGTCCCAAAGCAGTATGAAACCTATGAACATCTTGATGTCTGTTGTGCATGCATAAGTACATGAGAGAAGCTTGTTAATAGTGGCACATGTTCACATATGATCTTGAATAGTATTGATTTTAAAAAGTGTCTGTGTTCTGTGTTCTCAGGCCAATTTTTTCACAGCGCTCACTCATAAAGGTACAGCGGAGAATGACATTTTCACTGAAAAAGGTCTTAGCCTAAATTCTGTGTTGTTTTTCACTAAAACTTATCGTATGCCTTCAGAAGACTTGAAATATGATGCACTTTTACGATACCTTTGAGTCCTGTTTTATGCTTTAAAGTGAGGCACTATCAACTGACGTTTATTAAAACATCTCCTTTTGTGTTCTGCATAAGCAAAAATAAAATCGTGCAGGTTTGGAACAATATGAGGGTAAATTATGACAGAATTTTCATTTTTGAGGGAACAGTTCCTTTTAATTCTTAATGGCCGAAGAGAGCGTGCTGTAGGTGACTGGGGAAAGGGCTCCGTACAATGTTTAGGTGCCATGACAGTTGTGCTTTTTTTCTTTTTGGGGGTTTGTGGTGGGTGAGTGTTTTCCAAATCACCTCTAACTGCATAGTTAATGCTTATTGCGGTTTAAATCATGCTATACTGACATTTGAGATTAGACATCTAGAGGTGAATTCGGAATATTATCTAAATAACTGTTCTTGTGCCATCGGATCATCTGTAATTTACGAGTTCCACTGCTGATCTTACCAAGGGCTAAACTTCCCCTTCCTTATAATTTTAAGACCAGAGGCCTGTAAAATGTTGATATCTGACTGTTGAAGAAGCACTGAGACAAGACCCAGCTTATCTCTAATGGACCCATTACCCTCATATCATGGGTAAAATAATCTACCGTGCTGTAGTATAGTATTGTCACATTATATGACATTAACTTTAACTTTTGAGATATGTGAGCTAGTTTGATCATTTGTTTTTGTGAGGTTTTGTTTTTAGTGAGTTTTAAATGTTTTATTTTCTATGTTCATGCACTGTTTACACTCTCAATTTGAAGATCTCAGATGTCCTTAGTGAACTTTTTCTTTTTATACTTGTGCGTGTCACTCTTTAATTATCTCAAACCCCTGGCTTTGTCACAATTTTAAACAACACTGTTAAATAGTGTATTTCTAATGGTGTGACAATCTGATGTAATATCTCTTCCAATATACAAATTTGTCACACAGTCTGAAAATAACACCGCTGTTTATAAAAGCTCAGAATTACAAGGATCATCCTGACTTTTTCCAATTAAATTAAGCTTCTCGACAATGGACAATTCCTTGTACCTCTTACCTGTCACATGTTCTAAACACATGCAACATACTTTTATAATGCTCTCCCTCTTTCATTTTATCCTTTCCATCTTTATACTTTGCTGCACTGACAGAAGATCACTTTAGGCAATCGAGGGTGAATTAATTTATGAGTCTGCCACGTGAGAGGGCACGCCGCCAAGCAAAAACTCTGCCCACAGAAACATATGCTTGGCCGTCTCTTTCTTTTTCCTCACCAAACAAATTGAAAGTAGATTACTTTTGGTGTGGCTCCTGGTTGACCTGTCATTAGTCCATGTTAGGAATTCCTGAGATTTGGGAAGACCACCCTTTGCCCCTTCAGATAATAGCCTTGCTTTGTTCCCAGTGAGTTCTTTCTGGTCACTGTAGACTTATCCTGCTTATCCTGCTTGGGTGTACTAAGATCAGCACAGGGAAATGTGAAGCTTACTAGTGCCAAGAAGAAACTCCCATTTGAGGTGCAGTGTAAAGTTGTTGAGGATTTGCACAATGACTGCTGTTCCTTCGGTTTCGGTGCTAATTTAGAAGGGATATTTTGCCAATTGTTTGCATATGAATAGAGAATGAAGATTATATCTGCTGTTACTTTCCTTTATTACCATTTCAGGCCTAGGGCTGAGAGAATTCCAGAGTGGTTTATGCACAACTTATGAGAAGCCATGCATAGGCAGGGTTGGGAGGGTTACTTTTGAAATGTATTCCATTACAGATTACAGAATACATGCTGTAAAATGTCATTTGTAATGTATTCCGTTAGATCACTCAAGGTCAGTAACATATTTTAAATACTTTGGATTACTTCTTCAGCACTAGTAGATTTTTTCACTTGTTTTTACTATGAAAACTCTGCCAGTACAGTCAGACAAAATGCACGGAAAAAATACATTCTCTGAAAAACCTAAATATCTTATGCAGTGTTGTTTTTAAAACAAGATCAATCAAACTGATCTTGTTTTAAGGATTTCTAGATATTTTTACAGGAAAACAATTCAAAAATTATTATCAAGAATATGATTTTTGTCCCAATATCAAAGAACTTACTAGAAAAAAAGAAATTATGATCCAACGTGAATTTTCTTGTTAAAAAATATGATCGTGCCTGGTAACATGCATGAAAAATTACTAGAAATAGCATTTTAGCTTAGCGTAAAGCTGACAATTTACACAAGGTTTATTTCTATTTCTTCTGCTCCAAACTTACTTCAAACTTACTTCTCTGTCTGCTCATGTGAATGTAACACATCATAAGAAAGTGTTTCACAACTGTTCAAATGCACTTTGGATCGCATCATTTAAATGTATAAATGTTTTCCATCTGAAAGGACTAAATATTAAATGAAACAAATGACAATAAAATGCAAAGTAATCTCTTCAGTAATCAAAATACATTTTGAATGTAACTTTATTCTAAATACCAATGATTTAAATTGTAACTGTAGTGGAATACTGTTACATATATTTTGTAGTTTAAATACATAATCCCGTTACATGTATACCGTTACTCCCCAACCCTGTGCGTAGGGCATGCAAAACACCTGCAATATTTTAAAACTGAACCAAGGATAAACAATGCCAGTTGAAAAATGCTTTATACATTTTCTTTGGTTTTATAATATAATAATAATATTCATCATCATATGTCTTTGTTGTTTAAACATATATCTTGTTGGCACTTTCATGCTTTCTTGTCCCAAGGGATTTCAAACAATCTATTATTAAAATACAAATCATGACAAATTTAAAACTATGAGTGAAACAAAGATTAAAATCTAAACCATTTTGATATTCATTGTGTATAAATTATTTGTATCAATTTCTTTTGTCCCACAGTTGTGGCATCATCTCCACCAGTAAATTCAACAAAAGTGCTTGAGATAAAGTGTAAGAAAATGTATGTTTCCAGAATACAAAGAAATTTCAAGGAAAATACTACGTGTGATTTTTACTTGCCTTCAATTTTCGAACAAGCTGAAGTAATTTTGCTAAATCATTAAAAAAAAAAGTATGAAATATTATTAAATTGTTTGTTTTTAGGTTCCATAAAATGCTATATATGAAATTAGCCTTAATAAGACAGGAAATCTGCCATGTTATATCAAAAACTTAAAAAAATAAATAATTTCATTTCCACCACTGAAAACCAATTACAAAATTTGAGATGTAGAAATTACACTATGGTGGATATTTCCATTACTTTAGTTACATACATCTCCTGTGATGCATGTACATTCACTGTTAGACATTGTCATTAGACAAATTAAAAAAATTGTTGAGAGTGCAAATTTTAGTAACACTTTCTATGAATCCCATATTTATAATGCATTGTAATGGAATTTAAATGCATGAAACTTCTCCCATAATACACCTTATAATATGTTTTAACTTCTCAAAAATAATTGTAACAACAATTATAATACTTTATAATACAGTTGTACAGAGTATAATGCATTATAACACAAGCAACATCCGATTTTATCAGCAGAAGTTATAGTATGCTTTAAGTAAAGTGACAAAAGCTATTTCTTATAAACATCCATAAGATATCTTTTAAGTGGTAATAAGACATTACAAGTCATGCTGGAAGTTATATACAGTGTGCATGCAAAACAAATATATAAAAACCAAAAAAAAAACACACACATTCAATATACATTTTGAAATATTATGAACAAACACTTCAAGCAGAAACTCTCTCTCAAGAAGAAAATATGTATGTTGATCACACATGTAGCCAATCTTGGGTGTAAACAAACGAAGAATAATCAAAAAATGATTTCTGTTATAAGTTTGACTTGTAATATGTTGTGTTACAAGTTTATGTTATCGCTGTTTATAAGAAGATATTGCTTTTGTAACTTTACTTAAAGCAGGCAAAGACCACTTATAATATGATTATGTCATAAAGTCTTTTGACTGTTTACATTATGCTGCTTTTGCATGACAGCACGTATATGATTAACTTCATTAACTTGTGCTGCGTTAAAATAGGTTGCTTGTGTTAAAATGCATTACAATCTAAAGTATAACTATGAATAGGGGAAGTCATATAATGTATTATAACTGTAGATATAATACATTATAGAGTAGGGAAGTGTATAAATAGAGTCAAATAATAATAATAATAATAATAATAATAATAATAATTTCCCCCACAGTTTGACTGACTCTGAGCAAGTGTGCATGTGAGGGAATCAGTCCTGTTCAGTCAAGTGTAAACGGGCCTGCGGTGAATGTGAACTAACTGTTGGGCTCCCTGGAGTCCCTCAGGGTTTTAGCAGTTTAAAGACCTCACTGCTGACACCCACTGAAGGACTTGTTCCACCTGTTTAAGCCAGAAAATACCCAGGACTGCTCAGAAGGCTATGTAACCGTCAGAATAGGGGTTTCCCTGAATTTCTGGCTTGTTTGTCCTCAATTTCATGAGAACCTATACCAAAAAAGAAATGCGTTTGCATTAAAAAAGGAAACAGATGGAGGTAAAATAAAAATGCATATATAAAACTGTTTAATGGCATCAACAAATATGTTTGACTCAGTCAGTGTTGATAAAATATATTTGGCAGAATGAACAACTGAATAAATGAATAGTTCTGTAAGTTTGTTTAATTTGACTGTGTGGAGGGTATTTTACATTTACATTTACATTTATGCATTTGGCAGACGCTTTTATCCAAAGCGACTTACAGTGCACTTATTACAGGGACAATCCCCCCGGAGCAACCTGGAGTTAAGTGCCTTGTTCAAACCAGCGACCTTCTGATTAGCAGCCTTGTGCTCTAGCCACTACGCCACCACCACTCCATTTTAATATATTGTGTAATGTAAATTACATCATGTAGAGTTGAATGCTCATCATGATTGATTCTGTGAGTCTACTCACAGCATGGCACTTTATTTCAGTGCTTTTCCCAGTGGTGATTTTTAGTTTCCCGTCTGTCGCTCACTTCGACATTGTGTCGAATAAGCAACACTAGGGGTCTCTCTTGAGCACCGAATATGCCTCTGATCTATGAAAAACGGCTTCAGACGGCCACAGGCGTTGTCTTGTGTGTCTGGGCAGTGATCACACCAAGGCAGCATGTGTGGATGGTTCATGCACTCACTACGAGAGCATGACCATGGCAACATTGCGGTTGCGGCACGCTTTCAACAGAAAGCACACCACTCCAGCCGCCCCCTGCATCGTTCATTCTTCCCACGCGATTGAGGACGATGCGGATGGCGATGGAGGTGATCTGGGGATGGCAGCGGGTGCATCTCCGGCGGGTACGCCCCTTCGGACAACCCACCCCCCAGCACGCTCGTTGTCTCCCCTCCGTGCTCGAGGCAACAGCGGCTCGCCTCACAGCCAGCCTGCTTATCCTCTAGAGCTCGAGGTGGATGAGCTCGCTGCTGGACCGGAGAGGCGGCATCTGACGCAGATGACTCCCCTGGACTGCCACCTTCGGGCCAGCATGCTCAGGCTGAGGCTGACGCTCAGATGACTGACATGCTTTCCCGGGCCGCCGCCAGCGTGGGGCTGGACTGGAACCCTCTGACTGGTTCCTGGGGTCTGGGCGCCACTCACAGCCTCGCCAGACCCCCCCCCCCCCCCCCCCCCCGGTCCCGTTTTTCCCCGTAGTGCATGATGAGCTGACGTCTTCGTGGAGAGCACCCCTCTCCACTTGTCACAAAGCCACTCGCTAATCCGCTCTCGCTACCCTCGATGGCGGAGCGGCCCATGGGTACATGCCGATTCCCCAGGTGGACAGGGCTGTTGCGCTCCACCTGTGCCCCGGAAACCCTACCACCTGGCGGGGTCACCCTGTGCTCCCCTCCAAGGCCTGTAGGACAACATCTTCATTGACCGCCAAATCCTACAGTGCCGCCGGACATGCCGCTTCTACCATGCACGCCATGGCCCTCCTGCAAGTTCACCAGGCCAAGGCACTTAAAGATCTGCACAGGGCTAGCCCTGATCCCGATGTGTTGTAGGAACAGCGCTCAGAGATCGACCTCGCCCTCAGAGACTCGAAGGTCACAGGCGATGGCCACGCTCGTGGTCCAGGAACGTCATCTGTGGCTGAACCGAGATGCATGAGACTGACAAAGCTCGCTTTCTCAACGCCCTTGTCTCCCAGTTCGGCCTCTTCGGCGACACCGTCGAGGACTTTGCCCAGTAGTTCTCTGTGGTGAAGAAGCAGACGGAGGCTATTTCACATATCCTGCCCCACAGCAAGCCTGCCGCCATGGGCCATGCCCCGTATGCTCGCCGAGGGCATCCTCCTGCGGCTAAGAAACACCCTGCTCTGCCTCAACCCGGGCCCAGCTCTCAGCCCTCGTGTCGAGCACCCCACAGGAAGCAGATGCCCCCCGTCTCACAGACCCCCTCGAGGACCCGGAAGGCTCCCAGGCGCTCCTGAGACGTCCGACCCAGAGACCAAGACGTTAGCTCCGGAGCTGGTAAGCCCAGTGGAGGGTCGGGAGGAGAATCTTTTGTTGAATTTATTTCATTTGCCCCTCCCAGACGGGGCTGCGGTACCCACAATCTCAGAGCTATTTCCATTGTCTCTGGGTTCTCGCGGCATTCGGCCGGCCAGTTCTGACGAGTCTAGAGGACGCCTACACTGGACCTCCTCCTCAGTCACTAACCCGCCCCCTGCCAGGTGTGCGGAGAAAGAGTCTTCGAGACTTTTCTCAGCACTAGAGCCTCAGGATGCGTCTTCACCTCCCGACGCCGTACTACCTGCTCCGCCTCGCTGTGAAGCCCCGCCGGGTATGTAAAAAATAATCGTCCCCTTGGTGCCCCTAGTACGGAGCTTGGATGCGTGACTTTCACTTCCCAACCCGTCACGCTAGCTGGCCCGGACCATCCGACTCGGTTACACAATTCAGTTTGCCAGGCCTCCACCCCCCTTCGCGGGCTTCCACTTTACTGCAGTACATGGCAAGCATGCCAAATCCATGTGTGTGGATATCGCTACTCTTTTACTAAACAAAGAAGCGATAGAGCCTGTCCCTCCAACCGAAATGAAGAAGGGTCTCTACAGCCCTTACTTCATTGTACCCCTCGAAAGGCGGCGGCTTACGACTGATCTTGGACTTGCGAGTTTCCAACCGGGCTCTGTTCAAACTCCTGTTCAAAATGCTCACGCAAAAACATATCTTAACTTGCATCCTGCATCTAGGTTGGTTCACAGCGGTAGACCTGAAGGACACGTACTTCCACATCTCAATTCTGCCTCGACACCGACCCTTCTTACGGTTTGTGTTCGACGGCCAGGCGTATTAGTACAAAGTCCTCCCCTTCGGCATGTCTCTGTCCCCTCGCGTCTTCACAAAAGTCATAGAGGCTGCCCTTGCCCCGCTCCGAGAAGCCGGCATTCACATACTCAATTACCTCGACGACTGGCTCATTCTGGCCCACTCCCGAGAGTTACTATGCACTCACAGTGACTAGGTGCTCAGGCACCTCAGCCGTTTAGGGCTTCAGGTCAACCGAGAAAAGATCTAGCTCGCCCCGGTTCAGAGCATCTCTTTTCTCGGCATGGAGTTAGACTCAGTCTCAATGTCAGCATGCCTCACCAACGAACGTGCACAGTCAGTGCTAAAATAACTCATGCATGGTGGTCCCTTTAAAACCTTTACAGAAGCTCCTGGGGCATATGACATCCTCCTTTGGAACCTCCACGTCTGGCCACTGGACGGGATGAGGAAGATCTAGCTGGTCTACCACCTGCTGTCGTAGACATGACCAACCAAGCCAGAGCCCCCTCTACCAGGCTTTACGCCCTGACGTGGTGCTTGTTTGCAAAATGGTGGGCTGAAAACCCACAGAGGTGCGCAGTTAGGTAAGTGCTCTTATTTCTGCAGGAGAGGCTGGAGGGGAGGCTGTCCCCTTCCACTCTGAAGGTGTATGTCGCCGCTATCATGGCCCAACACAATGCAGTAGATGGCAAGTCTTTGAGTAAGCACGACTTAATCATCAGTTTCCTAAGAGGCGCCCAGAGGTTGAATCCCTCCCGGCCAAGCCTGTTCCCCTCCTGGGATCTCTCAGTGGTCCTCAGTGGTCCTCGGGGGCCTCCAGAGACCTCCCTTCGAGCTGCTAGAATCAGTTGGACTCAGGGCCCTCTCTCTAAAGACGGCCCTGCTGATTGCGCTCGCCTCCATCAAGAGGGTCGGGGACCTGCAAGCGTTCTCTGTTAGCAACACTTGCCTGGATTTCGGTCTGGCAGACACATATGTGATCCTAAGACCACGACCGGGCTACATGCCCAAGGTTCCTACCACGCCCTTTAGAGACCAGGTAGTGAACCTGCAGACCCAGCCCCTTCGTTCCTGTGTCCGGTATATGCTTTGCGTACCTACTTGGACCGCACGCAGAGCTTTAGATGTTCTGAGCAGCTCTTTGTCTGCTTTGGCGGACAGCGGAAAGGGAACACTGTCTCCAAACAGAGGCTTTCCCACTGGGTCGTGGACGCCATTTCATTGGCCTATCACACCCAGGACGTAACCCCCCCCCTTACGGGTCCAAGCACACTCAACAAGGAGTGTTGCATCCTCATGGGCACTGGCCAGGGGCACCTCCCTGGCAGACATATGTAGAGCAGCGGGTTCAGCAACACCTAATACCTTCTCGAATCTACAATCTCCGGGTTGAGTCAGTATCATCCCTTTTTTCTCAGGTCCGAGCCGGTAGAACTCAGTAACACGCTGACGGACTGGCCGGGTGGATCGATTGCACCTGGCGCCCTTTCCCTCGGCCAAGGTAAAACTGTGCGCTTTCTCTCCCAGGAGATCCCACTCATCCCACTGATTCCTCCCTAGCCCTTTGGGTCAGCAGTTCAGCGGAGGAACTCGTCCACCCAATCCACTGTGGGTACTTAATCTACCCTGTACCCTGAATAGGTGCTCCACAGGTCAGGACTCCCCCTGTGTTTATTGTCCATGGTACGGTCCCCTTACGAAGTGGACCCGCATCTCCCTTAGGCAGTCCCAGCTGCCCTCCGGTTGCCGTGTTTTAGCAACTCCCCCCTCCTTGACGATGGATCTACCACTGCGCCACTTTCCACATGTCGCCTAAAATCCCATGTAAACAAAGGAGGAATTAATGAATGTGGCCTCATGCTGGCAGCTGGGGTGTTTTAGTATAGAATTCTTAATTGGTGTAAAGATGTTTAAACTTAGAGAGACAAGAGGCCCAACCAGGCTCGGCCCATTCCCAGGTTGGCAAGCATCACCTTGTTCCCCAGTCTAGGGTAACCAGAAGGATTCCGATGACATTTTTGGGGCATTGGGGAAGGGTACGTGCAGTCTGACACAGCTGGTCACCTTTGCACGTAGAATACCTGCCCGCTCCTGTGTCAGCAGTACACGTACACGACTCAGTGCATGCCGTGATTTAAATTGGACCCCTAGTGTCGCTTCTTCGACACAACGTCAAATTGAGCGACAGACGGGGAACGTCTAGGTTACATATGTATCCTCCTTTCCCTGATGGAGGGAATGACACTTTGTGTCCTCCCTGCCACGTCGCTGAGCCGAGCCACTATTGTGGCCAGACCATTTCTGGCTCCTCAGAAAAATCCTGAATGAACTTGACGTATTTCCCAACCTTTATACCCGTATGTCCGGGAGCAGGGTATGCAAATATTGTCTGCCATCTTCTCATTGGCCTTTTTTCATAGATCAGAGGCATATTCGGTGCTAAAGAGAGACCCCGTGTGTCGCTTCTTCGACACAACGTCTCGTTCCCTCCATCAGGGAACGGAGGTTACATACGTAGAGTCCAGCTCAGGACTAAACTAAACCAAAGTGTTGAAATACCATTGCAACTATTTGCCTCAAATATTTGGCTGTGAAATATATTTATAGAGATGCTCTTATCAGCCAGAACATTGTTAATTATTTCTACTTAACATGGTAATTCTGATTAATATCTCCTTAATCTCATTAAGAGCTTATCGGCGAGAATGATGGTGTTCTAGTCTGATCCCGCAAATCTCTTGCGAGGAACTCTCCATCGTAAACAAAGGAGGAATTAATGAATGTGGCCTCATGCTGGCGGCTGGGGTGTTTTAGTATAGAATTCTTAATTGGTGTAAAGATGTTTAAACATGGCATATTTATGCGCAGTTCTTGTGCACAGGGGAATTTAAATGTTAAAATGAGATCTTCTGGTAAGGGACTTCAGGTTTAGCCAAAGGACACACTGTTCCATAATTACTTTTAGAGAGAGGTCACTTATTGGAAAAGTTGCAAAACATGTTTTTTTATCTCTACAAACCTCCAGGGTACTAACTGATAAAGCCTACTTCAACTGTCCCAGTTGGGTCACCTTACAGAGACTGTGCCATACACATTGTGCAGGAAACCCAAGTAGTGTTTCTCACAACAGCAGGTCTATTTCATACATGTATTCGTAGTCTTCGGTTGTGCTCATTTTGGGATAAAAGCCTGCAGGTAAGTACTGACGCGATGTTTTGGTTACACAATACACAACATTGTTTTCTTTAGCAAAGAATATTATGTGTAAAGCAACAGCTTTTTGAGGCCAACATGTCACAATAGGAGAAAGTGCTAGGGCTGTAATCACGCAGCTGATCGATATCTGACACTGATATGCCCACTGAAACATTGCATTTGTTTACTTTGCGCATGGACTGTAATTGTCCTGTACAGTAATAAAAGGTTCTCTCTTTATCAAAGATAGTTCATGATGTACTGTTGATCATTTTCATAGATTCACATTTTTGCATTCATTTTATGTCAATGGATGAATAGATAAAGAGAGGGCAACGACAATGGCAAAGCGCAGGTCTGTCAGAAGTGAAAGGCATCACTTAGACAGGTGAGCTCATGGGTTTCCCTCTAATAATTTTTCCACATTCTTTACAGTAGAAGTCACTCCTGATGAATGAAAACAAGACCCACAGTCTGCATATGGACAAAAGTTGTCATTTCAAAGGCAGGTGTTTTTTCTTTAAGGAGCAGTGAGGTTTTTTTTCCTTTTATTCAGATAAAAACATAATGTCAAAACTACTGCAGCTTAACAAAACAGCCCCTCAAATGTAAAAAGACACTTGATACAACAATATTTGCTAATTGTGTGATGGAATGTATGACAACATTATTTATTTATTTATTTTTATTTTTGTCTAAAAATGTTTTCACTGGTTGAATTCTAGATTTTCTGTTATATAAACACGGGTATTAATTTATATTTTATCTGTTCAGTTTCTTAGGAAAACATTTTCTGAAAGAGCCAGTTCCTTCATAACAAAAACTTTAAAACTGTCTTAGTTTTATGCTTGCTTAATATCACTTAAATAGCAGTGTATACTCACTTAACACTTTATTAGGAACATTGTGGTATGGTATGGTTTTCTGCTGTTGTAGTCCATTTGCCTCAAGGTTCGACGTGTTGTGCATTCTGATATGCTGTTCTGCTCACTATAATTGTACAGAGTGGATATCTGAGTTATTGTAGCCTTTCTGTTAATTCAAACCAGTCTGGCTATTCTCCACTGACCTATCTTATCAACAAAGTGTTTCCATCAGCAGAGCTGCCACTGACTGGATGCTTTTGGCACCATTTGGAAAAACTCTAGAGAATGTTGTGCTTGAAAATCCCAGAGAATCAGCAGATACAGAAACACTCAAACCAGCCCACCTGGCACCAACAATCATGTCATGGCCAAAATCAGATTTTGTCCCCATTCTGATGGTTGATATGAACATTAACTGAAGCTCCTGACCCATATTTGCATGATTTTATGCATTTTACTGCTGACACACGATTGACTAATTAGATAATTGCATGAATATGTAGGTGTACAGGTGTTCCTAATAAAGTGCTCAGTGAGTGTAAATAAGTTGACTCTAGCTGCAAAAAAAAAAAAAAAAAAAAAAATTTAACCTTTACATATATTTTAATAACTAATACATTTATGACCTAATCTATCATTTTGAGTCACTTTTACCCTGAACATATTTAGAATTTTATGTAGTAGAAACAATATTCATATCATTAGAAAGTTTACAGTTTTTTTACTTAGTGCCTTAGTAAAACTCAAAGGGGTCAGTTCATGAAAAAGTTGCGTGACATTTAAATGTGGTATTTCAGCGCAAAAAGCTGCATCTTATTTACAAACCACCCGCGATCTAGTTTAATCAGGCCCAATCAGTGCTGAAATAGCACTGCGTCTTGAGTATTTAAATTAAAACGGATGTAACTTTTTCTTGTGTTAAAATACTTTCTACTATCCCAGCTTAATATGCAGACATAAATAAGCCATTCATAGGTTCATTTTTTTTTACTTTACTATGGCACTATGAAAATTCCTCTTTTTGTTTTGAGCAATCTCTCTGGGACAATATCATTGACTCGACCAATGTGTGTGTTGTGGGCGGGATTATCTGTTTTTTATTTATTTGATCTTTCACTGGGCACAATACGCACAACCACCCCCCTAAACACACACACACACACACACACACACACACACACACACACACACACACACACATACAAAAAAGTATTAAAATAAAAGTTTCTAGGTGAAATTACTTAAAATTATAAGCAGGTCACTTTTATTCTTGTCATGCACATAGTGGTTTTGATGACTTCAGTATGGACTGGTGGTCCTCATTGACATTACTCCAGTGCATCACTTTGTCAGGCTCTGTTTGGAAAGGGGTGTATGAAAGGGCTTTTCTTGTGGTCTTTTGACCCCAGACACATGCAGTCATTCAGAGAGACAAGTTTTGTGTCCCCAGACAAGAGTTGCTCCAAGAAGGCAAAGGCAATTACACTTGGAGACAAAGAGGCCTCCAGGGGAGATGAGAGACATGGAGAAGCTCTCTGAATGACTTATCAGGGGGAAAGACTTATCAGCTACTAGATGTTAGTATGGCACATCCTTCACACTGTTGACTTTATGTTAGATAGTATTTTATATTGATGTAAATATACAGGGGAGTCCCAAAGTCAAGATCACTATTGAAAATACTTCTATTTTCCATTTTTCTAAATTAATTTTAAAAAAAAATTACACATTATAGTATCAGCATATCGATCTTTGTAAACAATTTCAATATGTTCTCAGACTATTAGACCCCACTGTATATTTCTGATGTGCTGCATCAGTGCTCTATAATATAGCTGTTTTATTTTTATTTTATTTCAACTGATAATTACTAGAGGGAATTGTTTCTTATATTAAAATGTTCCTTTGGCATCCAGTGTTAGTTGTTACTCAAAAAAATGATCCACAACAAAGTACTTATTAATTCTCTAAAACATTGTAATAACATTTGTTCACTGATTACTTCATATAAAAGTAATCACATTACTAATTACTTTTCAGTCTTAAGTAACTGTCTAAAATGCTTTTCACAAAAAGTTGTTTTTCTTCACTCATCAACTTAAACAATGTCTAATGTTTTTCTCTGTGTTATTGTTGCACACCCTTAAGCTCACAAAAATGCAAATAGATGTACATATGAATTATAAATAAATAAATATTCGTTTTTCAATTTTGAACCCAAGTAATGTAATTAAAAGTAATTAACTTAACAGAAAGCCACATTATATGGTTACATTGGAACTGTAATCTGATTAACAGAATGTAAAGGGGTTAAGATGGGCAAGGAGGAGGCGAGAACCGGCTTGACAATAAATAAAGTTTAATGATAAACTTAAATCAAAACACACCAACATGAACACATACAGGACAGCTGCCTGTAATTCTCTCTCTATCGAACTGTCGTCAAATTTGTTGTTATCCCTTGCACGCTCCATTAGGCTGATTGGGGACAAGGCGTGCGTCGTTCCAGCCCGGCCCCGCACTCCTCCTCTCTAAGCAGAATTTAAGTAGTAATGTGTTACACTACTTTTTGACAAAAATAAATTAGATTACTGTAACTAATTACTTTGTAATCAGATTTCACCCAACACTGATCTCCACAATACAAAACATTTTCCAGGGAACACAGATTTTGATCAAATGGTAATAAAAATGCACATTTGTGAAAAATATTTCATAAATGATAAAAATAAGCATATATTGTAATTGTGTCAGTTTGTAGATACATTTTCAATTTTTTTCAACAGGGCCCACAGAAATACTGATCACAATTCAAGATGGCTGTATTTCTTTTTCTTTTCCCATGATTATCCATGTCCCTGACCCACCCTCTTGGCAGAATATGTGCTGTTTCTTCTTTGATAAATTAGCAAAGGTACAGTTTCTGTGTTCCTTTTTCAGATCATGCATAGGGGAGTATTTATGTTAGATAGCAGCGGGTTTCCCCTCCTGCTTGTGTGATGAGGGATAATTACTATTCTGGAGACTCTAGATTAGATTGTAATTGAAATTCAAAGTGCGTGAGTGAAAAGCCAGTAGAACAGGAAGACAAACAGAGGGAAAGGCGATTGAGTAAATACTGTGCATGCAGGGCCCATTACTGAGTATATAGCGATGCAACTTCATTCCAATGCAACAAGCCAGCTTCGCCATAATCATTTAGACCACCACTGTGCAGTTAGAGGATTGGTCCTCATATGTACCTTGTCTTGTCTGAAAACTTGCAATGGGTCTCGAGTCTTTAGCATGGTCCAGTGGAAGTGAAAGGACTTGTACTTTTGTTGGTCCTGTGTACTAGCACAGGAAGATCAAGTGGAGGACTTTGCTGATTGTCGGTGCAGTGGACACAAATATTTGCTCCAATGTCCAAACAAATTTGTCTAGGTGGTAATTACCTGCACTTAGACTCCACAGAACAATAAAAGGGGCAGATTCTCTTTTAATTTTGGAGTATTTTGTAATAAAATGAATCAATGATCAGTATTTGACATTGCCATAAAATTATTTAAATAATGTTTTTTTACGTTACATGTTCATTTTAAGATCACTGTTGCATTTAACTGTTGCTACTGTGGTGAAGACACCCTTGTATGAATTTAACATGTATAATCAGCTTTAGCATAAGAAGAACAGATCCACAATGCTTTTGTGGAAAAATAAGATCGTGGGTGTGCAGTGACTGACTCAGTTATTACTCACTAAATTAACCAAATATTAAAAAAGAGAAATGAGAAGGTACAACAGGTGTTTTTTTTTCTAAATACAAGTGATTCAAGGCCTGTGTACCTTGAAAGGTGCTTCTTTTCAACTTGTTTAAGGAGTGCTGCTATAACTTGTCTGTTAATACAGTGATAAATAGATCTTTCCATTATGAATCCAGGCTGGAATCTGTTGGGTCAATGTTTGATTGTCCATCCCAGTTTGAGAAAGTGCAGAAGTAGCTGCAGCCCTATCGAAACTAACATAACACTAATATCCTCCAGTCTCATTTACAAGTATCAGTGCAATCAGTTCATGTCATGAACTGAAGATTGCAGAACTTTAATGCAGGCATTTTTTAATCCATTATACAATCACATACAAATACATAGACTACTATCGTATATCTATGAATGTAAACAGACATGTGTAAACATTTGCTATCATGCACACATACATATAGGCTACTTGACAAAGCTCACGTATCTTTCACAGGCCATAAGCTTGTAAGGGTGGAGACACTAGGATTGTGTTCCTTCATAAAATCAACATTTTCCTTATCTGATCTCCTTTAAAAAGTCCAACAGAAATGCTTGCTTGCCTCTGACAGACTGAACGCTCCCTAATCAGCTGCTTTATATGTTATAAAGCAAGGGTTGTTTTTACATCAGTGTTATAAAATGGTTCTCATGAAGAATAAATATACATGCAAGTGTTACCAGAGTTGCAGGCTCAGACAGCTTCAGTCCATTATGACTAACAAGGATAATTATTGTTAAATATATCATCAAAAAATAAGTTCTCCATGTATGTTTGTACTAAATATAAATGTTTTTTGGCTGACACATGTTTTGTCCTGTCACAGGTAATGTGGAGTAGTCTACTAAAGCTGTATATTTGAAACGGATATATTATTATATTAAACAATAAATATAAATATACAAATATAATTTCCTGTATTATGTGGGCTATGACATATAAACAGGTATGTAAGATACTAATTAAGTCCATGCATGCAACTCATATAGCCAAGGGCATGGATCTCATTTCAACTTGAAGAACAACAAACAGGAATTTTCTTCAAAATTTATATTGTAAATAAATTCTAAAGAAAATATACTAAAGCCACTCAAAAAAAAAAAAAAAAAAACTACTTTTATCAGTGTTATTGGCTAGAGGTTTTGATGAGCAAGAATAAAATATCATCAAAATACATGAAAAATAAACAATATGGAAAATGATGTCCCTAATGTTTACACCTCTCATGTAGAAGAGTGTTAACATGTATTGCCATATAGACAGCTACATATAAATTTGCAATAACCTTATGGTGGAATTCCTCTATGTGAATAACAAGGAATAATGATGCAGAGGATGGCTTCAGTGTAAGTCCATACAAACACAACTCACATAGGGAGGGGTGTAGATTTGCAAATGCAATTTTCTTTGCAATGTTTAATGTGATACATTCTCAAAGATGGTTGGATGTGTCCCCATATGGCGTAATGTTGACACATTAATTCAAAAGAACTTTCTGGTCTTAATAATATTTGGCACGTAGGCAAATCTATTCATATGAAAAGGGAGGCCTTAAAATTATTGTCAATTTAAGGTGACTCGATCTTGAATCGGTTAAATTAGTCATGTATGAAATAATTTCTCTGACTAAATTAGGCATCTTGTAAATACAACTGAATGTCTCCAGGAAGATTGTGTCCTGTCTGCCAATCTGTAATCTCTTTAATTGTGTTTAGAAAACAACAAAGAAAAAAAGAAACGACATTTCCGTCCTTCCTTTCAAAGACGAGAAGAAACGTGACAAGACGGCAGCACAACCAAATATATTTAGAACTTTGAATGCTGTCATGTAATACACTAAATTATACTTAAATACACCTGGTTGTGAATAACACCGTTACTATTAAAGCAGCAACAACACTTGAGATTATAATTAATTCAGCACTGAGATTTTGCACCGAAATAAACACCGGGAATTCTGTTCGCACGCATTAAATTTGTACAAATAAAATAAATAGGCTTTTCTCTGCTGTGCTGCGGGAAATGACACTCTTTGAATTTCAGGAAATTCTATTCATTTCCATTTCCACCTCTCTCCAGGCTGTACCGGAATCTGAATTGCGTAGAACGGATAAAAAGAATAAGATTGTGCACTGCAGCTGGTTTGCTCGCACAGAACATCTTACAGTGACATGCAAGAAACAACAAAACATTGCGCTCATGCTCTGGAAATATTTAGAACACAGACATTTTTTGTAGTGATATAAAATATCTGATATATAAATAGGCTATATCTTATGTAAAATATGAGCACTTAAACAATGTGTCTTTTTACCCATAAATTCTGTCGACTTACAGTTTACAGATAATATTTAATGCGGCATTCTGAATTAATCAGTTTGATGTATTTTGGTTAAAGCTTGCCCACATTATCTCTAAGCATGAGCCCGAGAGCATTAGGCCATTCATTTGCATTTTAATCAACTGAAAGAGGAGGACTATTGACTCAAAGATCATTAACTAACATGTACCTGCATTGTTTAACATTGAGATAATCATGTTGTATCCAACCTGATCTCACAGAAATACGTTGTATCGATGGCTCCGAGATGTTTACAGCTCTTTGAATACACGTAAAGCAGGGGTTCGATCTGGATCAATTAATTCCTGTATCACACCAGACCAATTTTAATACGAATGAATTGCTGTTCGGTGAAACTCAGTACGCATTAGTACGGTTGCTTGCCTTAAACTTTTGGTTCCATACATTAGGTTGTCCAGATCTATTTATTCTAAGGGTTAGGGCAAATAATTCCCGTTTTCATCTTTTCAGATTTTATTTCATCATTTTTTTTGCTTTGTATTTCACGTTAGGGTGCTGTTCACACATTGCATTATCGAGGTAACTTTTAATAAATAGCTAAATAATAAATTAGTCTCTAGATTATTTTTGGACCACTAATCAAAACCAATTAATATTGTTTTAAATTGTAAGTCTTGACGAGGAAAGGGTTTCTGGCGCCCCCTTTAGCACTCATATTATACACTCAGAAATGATATCTACCTTGAAAATAAAGTTGCATAAATTGTAAAGGGAGAACATCCCAACCCCCCCTCAATGCATATTCGGTGAGCCACTTTATTATGGTCAATTGTTTAAACATCTGTGAATAAAAAGGAACATGTGCAATGAAAATAGCCGGTTCAGTGCGTTTACATTTTTTGAATTATATATACTTCTCCATGCTAATGCTTTTTCTAGTCTAGTCTTTCTAATATTTTATAACATGGCTAATTTAAAAATCTAAAAAATAGTTGATAATTTAGTGAAATAAGGAGTTCTTAATTAAACGACGACAAAATAGTTGAATATGACAAATTGTTTACATGTTGTCAAGTATAGCCAGAGCAAACACCTGATAGGCTGCAACAGCATGATCAACGTCACGAGGACACGCCTACTCGACGTTCAGTCCCTCCTTATAATGAGACAAGAAGATAGAAGTCAAGCATTAGAGACCTATCCTATGTTTCGGACTGAATGAGAGTGAACAGTTGAGTTCCCTGACATTTGCAACATGGCACTTGCCGATGCGAGGTTGCCTTTAAATACATTTTCAAGCAACCAGGTTTTAGACGAAAAGCAGGCTGAAATTGTTCAGGTGAGTTCAGTTTTTCTTTTAAATCTGGAAAGTATATTTAAAGTTTGTTTATTGCACTCGTAATTGTTTGTAATGTTTAGTAGGCTAATGATTGTTCCTAAACTGACGAATAAAGCAATCTAACCCGGGGAAATACTTCTTTTTTCCACAGAACTGGAAAACTGATCCCACTACAACCAGCTCAACAGGTGGGGACATGAGACCCCTCATCGAGGTGGAATTCAGCATTGTTGAATCGTCAACTTTGTCTAAAGACGAGGACGATCTTTCCAAATTTCTGGATCTAGAATTCATTCTATCCAACACCGTCACATCAGAGAATGACAACAACTCCGCACAGCAGTCGGCCGCATATTCTTTACCCGAGTCACCCGAAAGCTGCAGTACTGTCTACGACAGCGATGGCTGTCACCCGACGCCAAACGCCTATTGCGGCAACAGCTTTAGCGCACGTCCTTGTCAGAGTCTGGTGGCAGAGTTGTTCACCCCGGACATGAATTATCACAGCGACTCCTCGCAAGAATATAGTTCGAACGGACCTTTAGACAGGCATGAGTACACTGAATTAAGGGTTCTAAACTCTCGAAACACGACACACTTACCCAATTCAAATAATGTGGGATATAAAATAAAAACTGAACATCACGAGCAATCTTGCATGATGGTAAACGACTACGTGGGGCATTATTATGGACAAGAACCCCACCGCGTGCAACATCAGGCTTATGGGCACCACAGTATGCAACAAGATGTGTCTAGGGACATGTTAGGGAGGAAAGACTGCATCTTAACCGAGATGAACTCTCACCATCACATTAACAGTGCACAACAACAGTTCATGAACAGCGCGCCATTCTCACCGCAGTATGACCAGCATCAACAGTATCACGGACATTACAGCGTGTTTGGCGAACCATTGCGAACAAATCACCCGGCCATGACAGGTGTGATGTTGACCCCACCATCTTCACCACTCCTGGAATTTTTAAATCCAGAAGACAGCAAACCCAAAAGAGGGCGTCGCTCGTGGGCAAGAAAACGGACTGCAACGCACAGTTGCGAATTCCCCGGCTGTGGGAAAACGTACACAAAAAGTTCCCATTTGAAAGCCCACATGCGGACACACACCGGTAAGCGGTGGATACTTTTTGTTTGGCTTGTTGCTTTTGCTCAGTTAAAGTAACATGGTCCAGATTTTACTCAATAAATAAACGTTTTCCTTCCTTATCTGTTCACAGGCGAGAAACCTTACCACTGCAGTTGGGAAGGATGTGGCTGGAAGTTCGCCAGGTCGGACGAGTTGACGCGTCACTACAGGAAACACACCGGACACAGGCCGTTTCAGTGCCACCTGTGCGAGAGAGCCTTCTCCCGCTCAGATCACCTGGCCCTGCATATGAAGAGGCATATGTAAACAAGAGACTATATCTATTTTAAACGACTAGAGGCTTTTATATTGTTAAGACAATTCCTATTTTTGGATAGCAGTTATATGTGAATAGATGAGTAATGTCATTTGACAGTATTTAATAGAAGGAGATGCACGATCAATTAGAAGGTAAATTGTGTAGTACTTTCCCAGATGTATAAAAACGGGGCAGGACCCATGCTTTTGTAAAATATATAAAAAAGTTTTGTTTTTTTATCTCCATTTACACATTTGTATTCAGTCAGGGGTTTTTTTTTCTCATGGATTGTAACAGAATTAAAAGCATTGTCATTTTTGTACTCGGTCATCATGTCTCATTTTGTGTAGTTTCTCATTTAGTTATCACTTTGATCAAAGGATTTAAACCCAGATACTAGTGTACAAGGCTTGCATTATAGGCACAAGTATTATTCCTCCATACAACGAAAGGAAGAAATTAAAAGACTTAAAGGAATATTCCGCGTTCAATACAAGTTAAGCTCAATCAACAGCAATTGTGGTATAAAGCTGATTGCCACAGAAAATATTATTTATATATTTTATAGCAAATAATATTATTTATGCTCGTCCTTCATTTTCATAAAAAGAAAAAACTTACAATGGAGGTGAATGGGGCAAATCTGTAAACGATAAAATACACATTATTTCAAAAGTATAGACACAAGACATACAAACTATGCATGGTAACAATTTTAGTGTGATAAAGTCGCTTACCAACCTTTTCTGTGTAAAGTTATTTTCAATTTTACAAATGTGTTGCCATGATGACGTAACGCCGTAAATACTAAAACCCTAAAATGATCATATATCAACATTTAAACAACTTTACAGCAAATAACACACGAGTTTTAGCAGAAGAATAAATATAGGTGCTTTTATACAATTATAAGTTTCAAATTTCTGTGTTTAATCTCTCCAAAAATTGTCCCACGTGAGTCGAAATTAATTTGTGTTCATCAACTAAATATGCCACAAATGCTTTTGATTAAGCTTAACTTGTAATGGTAATTGAAGATAAAAACATTGTCAAGAAAAAGGAAATTAAAGAAAATGAAAAAGTTTTGATGTGATCTATCATCTGCACTGCAGCTGCTAAAATTAGCCTACTTGTAGAACACTTTTGTTACTTTCACTGCTAAATCTATTAAGTAATTATATATAATAACAGAATCATCTTCATTATCAGCAAAAAATATATTCATCATAAATATTGTAAATAAATTACAACATTCCAAAAATTACAACCATGAGGCTGTTGCTCGCCTCGATAATCGACAGTAGCCTATGTCGCCCCCTCCTGTCTATTACAGGTACATGCAGAGGAACCACTGTAACTCATGGGTTGTCACATATAGAGGAAGCTGACATGGGTTTCTAAGGCCAGCGTGACTTTTAGTTATAAATAGTCCGTCAACAAAACATTAATATTTTACAAGATACACAATGTGTTATCATTCGATAAAACAGTTACACATATCTGCAACAAATGTTATTATTGAGTCGTCATTAGCTGCCAGGAAATCAAAACAATACCGTTTTCATTGTTCTTGAAAATGTTCTACTCTCAATATTTGGACAGTTAGCATACATATGATCGCATATGCGAAGCATTACTTTCCATATTTAAATTGAGAGTTTTGTTATTTAATATTATTAAAATCAATTGACAAAATCTAACAACAGTGTTATATGGGCACAATGCAACAAGTACCTATTTCTACCACGAGATGACAGTCTCTCCTATGAAATGCATTCTGCTGATGATATGCCACACATGGTAGAATACTAAGAGAGATCCTCTTGTAAGTTTGTTATTTGCTCAGGGGCACTGACAAACGACATACGATTGTAAATGTCACCAAAAAGAAAGAAGTTAAGTCTGCACAGCATGATAAATCAAAATAATATAACGTTTGGTCTGAGTAACGTTAGCACTAAGTTAACATTTTTGCCAATGAAAAGACACATGTGAAAATATAAGATCAAACCAAAGTTGCACCTTTGTCGGCTTTCATTCAAACTACTAATTAAACCTAAAGAGTCAGTGATCCAAATATTGTTCTCAGCATGCAGAACTTTTAACCTTCATTGCAACCTGTACAGTAAAATAGAAATTGGCAGTAGTGTTTTATACCAGTTCAACATACATCTTTATCTGACAGTGGTGCTCCTGGCGTAACCTTCACTTTAATAATTGGGTAGCACATTATTTTAGGACAACAAGCAATGCTTCGAGGTGTACATTAACCACCTGCCAATCACATTTGCCATGTTACCTTGATAATAATTACTGAATATGCATAACGTTAATATTACAACTGAATAATCTAATTAATGATGCAGATAGGATATCAATGTATGTGTCATGTTTTAGAATCCTAAACCCCTTCACATTGGGCAATCATTTACAATTACCTCTGTTCTTGGCAGATACTTTCTTATCAAAGTAATCTATAATAAATTGCACAAATCATGTTAAATTGAAAATAACCATACATGTAGCTGAGGATGCACAATGACTGATAAGCTAGGCCTTAAATACCAATAAGAATCCTATAAAACTACAAATAGGCCTACAATAAACATCACACAAATGAACAGCATCTTGATATTTAAATTAAAATGCAGGCAGGGCAATTTTAGTACAGTACAAGAGATGTGTCTTGATCAAAGACATAAGTCTTGAGGTTTTGTTTGAACATGGTAGGAATGTTATCACAGTCCAACCAAGAAAAACAGGTTCATGTTGCGTGAAGGGTTGAAGAAGTGCTGACGAGATCGATGGATTAGCAAAGTTACCAACAATATTTATACAGGACAGGCTTTATTGACACTGATTGTGTCACCATTATAAAGGTTTCCACTAGCCTGATTCCAATTCAACTTTATGACTGAGCTGTTTATATTAATAAAGGACCAACGATACTGAGGGTTATCCTGAATGTTTGGACAAGGAACGGCTTTAATGAGCTATATCTTGTATATCATATGTTCACACTGTATGTGCTGCATTAGAATGATTTAGGTTAATGTTTTAGAGAAGCCTATGTGAGGTCCGGAAGCTATAGGTTTTCGCCACTAAGAAGTAAACAAGATCTTACCAACACATTTAAGATTTCTTCAGATTTTAGCATCTCCCTGTATCATCAGAATATAAATAACATCTATGCATTATTACCATCGATGCTTGTGTTCCACGACTAATGTTTTGCTGTATTTTTGTACAGTTAAAACTAGAGGTCGACCGATATAGCGGTTTTGCCGTTTAATCGGCACTGATAATGATTTCTGGAACTATCGGTTATCTGCAAAAATGCAGCGGGTTCCCCCCACCAGCAACCATTTCCAGCAGGCATCACGGCGCTGGTGCTCAAAAGTGAATGGGCAGCCGTCCTTCCCGAAGCTCAACGAGTGGAATAGCTGCCGACTCTGCTCCAGGGTCCGACCGACCTGTTGCTGGATGGCCTTCTTTAGGTGGTTGAAATCCAGGAGGCTGGCGGTGGGGAGTTATTGTGCCGCCAGCTGCGCCTCCCCGGAAAGCAGGGGAAATAGGCGGGCTGCCCACTGATCGGGAGGCCACCTACATACCGCCAGTTTTCTCAAAAAGGTCGAGGAAGGCCTCTGGATCATCGCTTGGCCCCATTTTCATGAAACGAGCATAACAGCGCAAACTACAAACAAAAATATCACTGATTCTTATAGAAGCGTTAAAAAAAGCATAAGACACTGCAATTCACTAGTTTGCCCACCAGAAGTGAAGTGATCAGCCACTTGAAGACATGCAATAGTTCGGTGAATCACAAAAGGCTGTGTTTAATACGTAAATATTTAGTATGCGCAGCGCCAGCGTGTTAGTGAATGGCGCTGCTCTATTTACGCACACACTCACAGTTATTTTTAGCCTTCATGCTTTTCGCAATATTTGAGAGCTACTCACGAACATCATCTCAGATGTAGATGCTCAATAGTTCAGGTCACTTATAATATATGTATTTAGAATGGCACCAGAGGTGTATTTGACCAGAATTTCAATAAGAAACGAATTACACTACTGTGAACTTGCCTACAAACAGGCTCATACAAGACTTCCTGGAGAGTTGAGAATGTCAGAATAAATGTGTGAGGGTTTAAAAAGTGCATGACTTAAATAAATTACTGTTGTATTTAAAATTAAAAGTAAATAATAATAATATGAATAATTATTTATTATTATTGTCATTATTAGTATTTGTTTAAAATTTTTAACAATATTTAAATATTTAATATTCAATATTTGAATGGGGTCCAAAGGGTGTGAATGAAAACTGATGTCTTTCAACTAAATTGAACAAAAAAGAGATCTGAATCCTTTAAAGTCCAGATGTAAGTTGAAAGATGTTTGAGAAAGAAAGAAAGAATAACTATTTATTTTCTACTTTGAAGACATGAAGACTGGAATTACTGTTAATTTTGCTGCTACATTAACCAGTATAGTTAATAATAAAGTGTTTCTTAATAAGCTATACATATTGAAATGATGTGTAGTTAGAGGTTTGTGTTTCTTTACATATTAAAGAGTACTCCCAATTACTCCCAATACTCCACAATTATGTAAAGATATTCTAAACTGATTATGCAAAAAACAACACTGGTATCGAATCAGGATCGACCGATACTTAGATTTCCGGTATCAGAATCGGAAGAGAAAAAGTGGTATCGGTGCATCCCTATTTTAAATTATGTTTTTTTTGTTTTCATTCAGTATCAATTCTAAAAAACTATTGGCCGATTAATCGTTATCGGCACGTTTTCTCAACTTAGTTATCTGTATCAACAAAATCCTATTTCGATCGACCTCTAGTTAAAACATCTAACATTGTCTCCAATGTATATACCTGTAGTTGTTCAACTGACCTCTAGGCTGCGCAATGGCGCCTAAAGGGAGAAGCGTGTGCAGTATGCATCCGCATGTCGTCCTCCAGCATCTTTTACAGAATAAAAAGGTAAAGAATGTGTGTCTGTCGTTAAATGTCCTCATTTCTCTCATGCTACTTTCATTCCACACTCACACATTTCGTGGGTTACGCTGGCTGCTGTATGGAAAACGGCGGCACGGCATTTTTGCGCCACACGTCTCACTCCTTTGAACATCTATCACATTTAAGGGATTCAAAAAGAAAATATAGATAATATAAGGGAAAGAGCGTAAGTAGACCCTCGCAGTTTATTTATACTTTTAGCGTATAGCCTCCCGGTGTTACTTGAGGCATTTAATTAGTAATCGTAGAATCACTGGTCTATTGTCTACCGGCAGAAACATGTAGCCTACCACTCATGCCGACGCACACGTGCTCCGTATCACTACCGGTTTTAGTTAGTTGCTATGGCTCATTCACATATGTATATTTTTCATTTAATATTTTTAAGGTGATTTGACTGGTGTCTTTATCATTACTAAAACTATCGTTTGGTTTTTATTATGACTATTTTCCGTGTTGGTCATAAATATCGCAGAAAGTTAGTTATAGATTTGTTTTCAGATAATAATCTATATCGGGTTATGCACGTTAAGCAACATACTGTTAGGCAGTTGCGCGGCTTGACCCCACGCTTTGGCGTGTTAAGAAGAGGTTTTTAAATGCCCTAATAACCTATCTGTTTGGAACTTCCACGCTGTCTTCACGTGTGGGAGGGTCTCTGATGAAGGGGCGATGCTACGTCTGAACCGCTTTTGCTTTGAATATTGTAAATTTAACAAAGAATGTAACGAGGCGGTCGTATTCATAAATTACCAGACGCCGGTACGACACGCAGACCATTCTAAATCAGTTGCATTGTCAGTGCCGCCTTCAGTATTACATCAAGGCCCAACCGATGGTAAGAGCACTAGCTATATAACACAGTAGCCTTCTACTTTGGCATTTCTTCCCTAACTTCTCTTAAGTTCACAAGGCCTAAAACTTAATGATGTTGTTGTTTTACAAACGTTGTCAGCCTTGTAGGCTAATTGTGTTGACAGTCCACCAAATGGACTTGCTGATGCAACTTAAAGATTGAGTGGAAATGGTCGGTCATACTTCAGTTGTCTAGATATAGTTGTTTGAGATTTAGGCTACTATTATTAGAGTCTGTAAAACGTATTCTTTGATTCACTACAAGTTTCATTTTAATAATTGGGCAGCCTATTATTTTACAACAACAAGCCATGCTTTAAATACTTTTTAAAGAAGGAACTGTTCATTAAAAAGTCAGAAGCCATAAATGTCATCATGATGTGACTTGCAATGATTATCAACAGCTGCCGTTGTTAGACTCTTTCTCAAACAAAATGGTCAGAGAATGTTAGTACCCATCGTTTGGTTTTCCAATGGCATGTTTAATTTACTCAAAGCTACATTTGAATGAAACAAACACCCTTTCACAGCTCCACACTTTTGTTAAATGTTTTTGAAGTCATAGGCATATGCGTAGAATTACTCCAGTAATTTATATGGTTGAGTGAGGGTTGAATACTTTATCAAACATTACTGTTAACTAGAGAAATAATATGCAACATTTTATTGTAATGATTTAAAATGCATATGTTTCCCAGTGTTTTTCAGGATAATGTAGATATTTAGTTATATAATGAAAACATATGTGTGATCATGCCGCACAATACGCTATGTCTCTAATTTAGTCATAATCGTAAATGAGACTGCTATTTTGATTAATATAATGATTGATTGATATAATGATTTGCTATTTCAGGCTCTTATGAAATACTGACCAGTTAAGTTGGTCTGGTATGTTCTACAAGAAAAAAGAAAAAAAAATAGACCCATGTCTTAAATTTTGTTGATCAAAATAATAAATATATATATATATTTTTTTTTTACCCTACTGTACTTTATCAATCAATATGATACATACCTTTGTGTCATGTTTTGGTTATATAATTTTACAGATTTTTATTATTAAAATAAGACTATTTTAACATTTAGTTGGCATAGAATTTATGTTTCTCATTTGAAAATAAATGAATCTATAGGAGCTTAATTGCAAGATGTGATGGGGCAACACACTCACAGCGAAATCAACAGGATTCATATGACTTTTCTAAATTTAGCTAATTCGTATGCTATCATGCGACTGCACTCGTTTGAATCCCTACGACTTTCACTACAGCCAATGACATTGCTGGAGATCGTTTCCATCTAATATGCGACAATTACTTGCTTCTGTCACACACAACAGCTTCCTATCATATTTGCACACTCTGCTGATTGTTTAAGTTTAGATGAGGTGTTTGGGTTAAGGCATTATATTAATATATATGTCCTTAATGCCTCGTGCATGGAACTGGCACTTCTGCATTAGACTTCCGAGAATTTGCACGTGATGAAGTCATATGAGTTTATGCGGACAACATCAAGCGAGACCATACGAAATGGCCAACTTGTAAATGATGTTTGACTTTTCATGAGAACGGGTTGGATGGGTTGATCCAACCACTCTGGGTTGTTTTGGCTGAATCTGTTTTCTAGTGCAGACAATACATTGGGTGCGTCTCAATCCTTAGTTCAGTAGTCAGGGCACTGATCAGGGAGTTGGCCGTTTCTAAAGCTGTCTTATTCGCAAAATCATTCCAGCACTGAAACATTAGCTTCCTAAAAATTCCCAGAATGCACATTAAAAAACATGGAGCGTCGTTGCTCACTATGTTCCCTTACTTGAAATGCTGTCATGTATTCTGACGTCTGTCAAGTCATTAGAAGATAAGCACAAGTATAAAACTATACAGTCAAAATCTTACTTTCTCTTTAAACGAGATGTTGTTTTGAATGTCTTTCATCCAAAGTGACTATGAAAGGAAAACAATTTTTAAATATTATTGTTAGAAGACTGTTAAAAATACACTTCTTTTTTATTTCTTTATGTAATTTAGCTTTCAAAATAACAATGTATATTTGAATATTGTTGATTATACCGGCTATGTTTTAAAGCGCAAGCTTGTAATTGTGTCACAGGTGATTTAGTCATAAGTGTCCCAATATTCATTGGATGAACACCCTTGCCAGTGCCGAATTTGTGTTCACGATACGATTCACGAAATTGGGAGCTAGGGAGCTGATTGAGATGTACCGTGTGGTCTGTAATCTGCCATTAGGGTCTAATCAAAGATAAAGTTTTTAATATTTGCACCACTATGGTCACACTACAGGTGTTTTCTACCATTGTTTATACAAACAGATTTTCCCATCTCAATCACATGCAATTGGTTGAGCCACTGTTGCTGTGTCGGGCTGGTCAGGATTCTCGAACAAACAGATCAATGTTTTCATTGTGCAACAGTGTAAACACTTCTTTGGGAGATCAGCCTTCGAATGGCATGCTATAGTTGACTTGACATATTGAGCTGGGATAGAAGCTATTTTAACATGAAAAAATTACATGCATCACCTTTAAGCAAAATTTTGCAGATATTTCACAAAGATGCAATAATAGTGAATGGAGACTGTGGCTTTCACTCCCTAATAATCTGAATAATATCACCATTTGTGTTCTACCCAAGAAAGTGAGTCATATTGGTGTGAGTAAATGATGGCAAAATTTACATTTGTGAGTGAACTATCCCTTTAAAAATTATTTCAAGCATTCATGGAGATTGTAATACCACAACATTTAATATTTTCATACAAATAAATAGATGTTTTTAATTGTTGTAAATGTGCAATATAGGGATTAAAGATGGCAAAGTAGGCTGGATTTTTTTTCCAAAAATCTGTCAAAGGATGTTATCGCCAGTGGGCTTCAATAGCCACACATCTATTCAAAGAAACCCAGGATGCAGTTATCATAAAGACATTACTGATAAACTCTCATAATGATTTTTGTATTACTGTCATGATGAGTACAGACCCTATAGACCCTATGTGAACATAGTCTTTTTTCACTTATTGGTGATCACATCCACAGACATATTCATCAGACTGAAAATCAAAACATTGAATTTCCTGGCTAGACATACTGTCCACCATTTGTCCACAAAGTAAAGTGGATGGGATTAAATTGTTATGTGAACAATATTTCCTCACTGGTTCATTGGAAATTGGGAATGTTGTTGTCATAATTTTGTACAAAGCTGTCATGCATGAGCTTTCAAATTCAAGAGGAAACAGTGTTAGGGTCTGTTCATACTGAATGCATTTTTGTCATTCTGCACTGTTTTTTAGTAGCTTTTTATATAAACATGCGCTAGACCAGGGGTTTTCAAACTTTTTGGTGCTAAGGTCAACCAAATATGATGCTTTTGCCAGGTACCCACTTTCTAAAATAAGTAGGCAGCTAGAAATGTTAATGTATAAAAAGACCCATTTTTCTGTGAGGAAAAATAGTAGTAACCATGATATTATAAATAAAACATGCAAAAATCAAATAGCTGGCATTCAACTAAATCCAAAACATATCAATACAATTAAAATATTATCTGGAAAACCTTTGCTTTGTTAAAATGACAGTGTATCATTCATAGACTAAAATTATCTTGATTAATCCCATGATGTCATAAATCTTTAGTAAGTATGAAACAGTAATAATGTAAAAACATAATTACACAATTAAAACTTTGCCCTTAACAGTGCATTTTGTATAATTTTTTTTTATTATCTGCAGAACCTTGAGTGCCCCCTCAAGTACAAGGTTAATATTTATGTTTTTTCAGGGACTTGCACGAGTGCTGCTTTATAACTCAAGAACGTGTTCTGTCATAATGGTCCCTTAAGAATCAAGAATGCTTCATATAAACCTATAATTGTTTTTCAGAAATGCCCTGAACCAGACCTGGCAAGTTCTTCTGAACTTTGAGGTCCAGTTTTTGTGTAATTATCTAACTTGTTGTGGGCAACTAGCCTATACCAGTGATTCCCAACCCCAGGGGGTACTTTAGCAGGGTCCAAGGGTTATGTGAAAGAATTGGATTTTGATGTGCTGATCCTAACAAAACCACATGCATAGTTGAATTACAGACCGGGCCAATGTGGCCTGTACCCAGGGGCTCTTGACAATGTCTTGCAGCCCATCAGCTTTGGAAACAAATGTTTGTAAACACTTAAATATATGTGGGCCCCACAGCCTATACAAGGCCCCTACAATAGGGTCTGGTGACTATGAGGTCCCCAAATCCACTTATCCACATTATTTAGCAACACGAAAGCAAGCGGTTGCATTTCTGGTAAATGTGACAAAGTTACATTGTCATTAGCCTCAATGTAAATAACTAGAAAGTTAATAATGAAAGATTTTAGAAGTGTGGGCGTATAAATTATCACACAACCACATGATGTACAGCAGAATAATTGGCTTATGTAGGATTATTTTCTAACATCAGAATTTAGATTGCAGCTAAAATATGCAACTTTTGGCCCTCTAACGGTTTAAATATAAAACTGTAAGTTACTTGCGGAGGAAAACTTTGTCAGTTGTAATTAGGCACTGTTTTTTGGTGGATGAATATCATGGTTTGAGGCGGAGATGACCTGAAGAGTGGAGTCATGATGAGCTGTTTTCATTTTGATATTATGTTATTAGTTTAAAAATGTATAAACGATATACTATTTAAAGAAGATAAACAGCACTCTTAATTATATTTTAATATGATTATTAAAGCATTTTATTCACTCTGCAATACACATTAATGTTTTGTATTATATTACACATATCATGTTAAAATCAGTGAAATGGCTGATATGCAGCCTTAGTGGACAATGCAAGTGAACTGTAATACTACAATAGTAGATCTATGCACTGCAAACAATAAAAGACTGTAATCTAAAAACGCAAAATGAAGATTTAATAATGATATAATACTTTATTGAACATGAAAATATTATGCAGAAATATGTAATATAAGAATTACAATATTACATATTTAATAATTTATTAGGAAGTAAAAATACAACAGAGAGTTGGGTACACTCTAAACAAATTAATAAACATTACTGTTCTATGAAATCGTTACATTATAGAAAACTTGAGATGAGCATAAATTCATGGGGATCCACTTTGTACCTATAGTGGATTTTTAAGTCTGTTTAAACATCTGCTAAAAGGACAAAATTGATTTATTGCTCCAAAAATACTTTATTGGCTTACACTTGTTTGCAACGTTTAGATTATTAGGTCTTCATCAGGCAATTAAATAAATAAAATTAAAAACAAATTCTGCTAAAAGAACTGCAATGCGACAATAAACAGGTAAAAAAAAAAATAGCCAAATATTTAGAATTTTTAAAACTCCAGCAATGTTATAAAATACTCAGAAGTCATGAATATTTGTAAACATGTAACAATAACTTCACTGAACCCCCCAACCCCCGAAACTTATATACACATGCGATAAGTACGCATGAGTAATGTTTGATTCATTAATGCATGACAAACCATATAAGCTTCAACAACCCTACCAGAAAACATATCCAAGCAGATAAGACGTAAGCACGCATGGACGAATGACAAATGCTGGTGATTTCACGCCAGATCCGACTTGACAGTTCAAATATCCCTCAAATAAAATCATTATTAGGCTTACTTTAGTGAATCAGGGTAAGACAAGGACATGGTTTTGAACATGGATTTTTTATGTACTCAATAATGAATTAAAGTTAATTGTAACCAAAAACAATCGTACATAGTGAAGCTTTAAAAGAGTAAGTAAATCATTTGCTGTGTGTTGTATTAAGAGATAAGAAAATCAGCGTCTTTAACAAGAGTGTGCCAATGCAATATTCTTATGTCTCCATGTAAACCTCCATTCATACACTCACTGGCCACTTTAGTAGGAACACCTGTACACCTTATTCAATTTTATAATCAGCCAATTGTGTGGCAGCATTGCAATTCATAAAATCAATCAGATTCTGGTCAGGACCTTCAGTTAATGTTCACATCAACTATCAGAATGGGGAAAAATTTAATCTCAGTGATTTCGCTGACACTGATGTTTGATGTAAACATTAAATGAAGCTCCTAACCCGTATCTGCCTGATTTTATGCATTGCACTGTTGCCATACAATTAGCTGATTAGACAATATCATGAATAAGTAAGTACAGGTGGTTCTAATAAAGTGCTCAATGAATGTATGTACCTACCTACATAATCTCTGGTGCTGCCTTTATTTCCAAAGTCAATATTTCATAAGCCATGCTGAATGTTGATCTGAGAATGTTTTTTGACTAGAGATGAAGCTGTGGACTGTCCTTCTCAGTACCTCTCATTCATTAATAGTCATCCTCTACTTTGTCATCTGTGCAACATTGTGCAAATTTTAATGGACTGTAAAACTATATGCATCCAACCAATATGTTTATGAAAATGATTAATAGTTATAATAATATGATGACATACAGTACATATATTAGCAGCCAACAATATAAAACGGGGACTAAAAACCATGTTTTTCATTTCGGTTGTTCTGAGCAAAAACTATATTTTGTCATTCCGGTTCAAAAGTTCTGTAGCATCCTTTACAAAAGGTTACCAGTTAGAACAAAATAAAAGAATGGTTAATAACGCAGTACTCTGTGTTAAGGGTTGGGTGAAATACAAATTTCAGTGTTGCCAGAACTCACAAGTGAAAAAAGCAACATGGTCTTGAAAAATAAGCCCAAAATAAGTCACTTGCCCCACCAAAATAAGAGGGAAAAAAGCAATTAAATTATTTCCGGTGTG
Organism: Moxostoma hubbsi; assembly: GCA_032164185.1. Taxonomy (NCBI): domain Eukaryota; kingdom Metazoa; phylum Chordata; class Actinopteri; order Cypriniformes; family Catostomidae; genus Moxostoma; species Moxostoma hubbsi. The sequence goes on from JAVLUX010000009.1 coordinate 32,052,278, forward strand.
GTGGATTCATCAGCATAGAAATTATAACATGCATACATTTAATTTAGTATCATTTTTATTAAGAGTTGCTTCTGAGTCAAAACCCAGCAGCATCAAATCTGTATTATTGCATCCTATTTGACAATAATTCAGTGAAGACTTGGAAACAACTGAGAAATATATTTGTTAAAAAGGTCTTAATTCACAGAATGCGACATACATAATGGGAAATTAGGCAAAGAAATGTGTGATGCAGCAGTTTCTTTCAGGACCAAAGCATATGTTGCATTTTTTCTGGCATCATGAAGTGGTTACTGTGATTAACCCTTTGGCCTTTGGTTTAATGAAAAAACTATATTGGAACTACATTGACTGGTTATAAGCAGTTACCAACATTTAAAACTAATATTTTCACTCCAGAACTATTGCAAATTTGCTGTTTTTTTTTTTTTGGTTAAGTTCTGCAAAAAAAGTTCATTTTCTGTTTTCATTCCTTGAATTGTTTAAAGTACCTGATATAAAGTAGCATTATTTAGTATTTTTGTATTACCTTAATAGGTAGATATTGGCTTATACCAGAAGAGGTTACTGAGAAATAAGGTGGATAGGACCCTTTTGCCATTTCTTTCAGCTTTGAATATACTGATATTTTTAAAGTGTGAACTGATATTTAAATGTACATAATTTTTTACATGTACAGTGCATCCGGAACGTATTCACATCACTTCACTTTTTCCATATTTTGTTATGTTACAGCCTTATTCCAAAATGGATTAAATTCATTATTTTCCTCAATATTCTACAAACAATACCCCATAATGACAACGTGAAAGAAGTTTGTTTGAAATCTTTGCAAATTTATTACAAATAAAAATGAAAAAAATCACATGTACGTAAGTATTCACAGCCTTTGCCATGCCACTCAAAATTGAGATCAGGTGCATCCTGTTTCCAGTGATCATCCTGGAGATGTTTCTACAACTTGATTGGAGTCCACCTGTGGTAAATTCAGTTGATTGGACATGATTTGGAAAGGCACACACCTGTCTATATAAGGTCCCACAGTTAACAGTGCATGTCAGAGCACAAACCAAGCCATGAAGTCCAAGGAATTGTCTGTAGACCTCCGAGACAGGATTGTATCGAGGCACAGATCTCATGAAGGGTACAGTGGCCTCCATCATCCATAAATAGAAGAAGTTTGGAACCACCAGGACTCTTCCTTGAGCTGGCCGCCCGGCCAAACTGCGAGATCAGGGGAGAAGGGTCTTAGTCAGGGATGTGACCAAGAACCTGATGGTCACTCTGACAGAGCTCCAGCATTTCTCTGTGGAGAGAGGAGAACCTTCCAGAAGAACAACCATCTCTGCAGCACTCCACATATCAGGCCTGTTTGGTAGAGTGGCCAGATGGAAGCCACTCCTCAGTAAAAGGCACATGACAGCCCGCCTGGAGTTTGCCAAAAGGCACCTGAAGGTCTCTCAGACCATGAGAAACAAAATTCTCTGGTCTGATGAAACAAAGATTAAATCTTTTGGCCTGAATGGCAAGCGTCATGTCTGGAGGAAACCAGGCACCCACTTATAGGTGATAAGTGGTGCCTGGTTTCCTCCAGACATGACGCTTGGCCAATACCATCCCTACAGTGAAGCATAGTGGTGGCAGCATCATGCTGTGGGGATGTTTTTCAGCGGCAGGACCTGGGAGACTAGTCAGGATCGAGGGAAAGATGAATGCAGCAATGTACAGAGACATCCTTGATGAAAACCTGCTCCAGAGCACTCTGGACCTCAGACTGGGGCAAAGGTTCATCTTCCAACAGGACAACGAACCTAAGCATACAGCCAAGATAACAAATGAGTGGCTACGGGACAACTCTGTGAATGTCCTTGAGTGGCCCAGCCAGAGCCCAGACTTGAACCCGATTGAACATCTCTGGAGAGATCTAAAAAATGGCGGTGCACCGACGCCCCCCATCCAACCTGATGGAGCTTGAGAGGTTCTGCAAAAAAGAATGGGAGAAACTGCCCAAAAATATGTGTGCCAAGCTTGTAGCATCATGCACAAAAAGACTTGAGCCTGTAATTGGTGCCAAAGGTGCTTCAACAAAGTATTGAGCAAAGGCTGTGAATACTTATGTACGTGATTTTTTTTTTTTTTTTTTTTTTTTTTTTAAATATAAATTTGCAAAGATTTCAAACAAACTTCTTTCACATTTTATTTAATTTATTTAATCTATTTTGGAATAAGGCTGTAACATAACAAAATGTGGAAAAAGTGAAGCGCCGTGAATACTTTCCGGATGCACTGTATACAGGTTCTTCTCAAAAAATTAGCATATTGTGATAAAGTTCATTATTTTCCATAATGTAATGATAAAAATTAAACTTGCATATATTTTAGATTCATTGCACACCAACTGAAATATTTCAGGTCTTTTATTGTTTTAATACTGATGATTTTGGCATACAGCTCATGAAAACCCAAAATTCCTATCTCAAAAAATTAGCATATTTCATCCGACCAATAAAAGAAGTGTTTTTAATACAAAAAAAAAAAGTCAACCTTCAAATAATTATGTTCAGTTATGCACTCAATACTTGGTCGGGAATCCGTTTGCAGAAATGACTGCTTCAATGCGGCGTGGCATGGAGGCAATCAGCCTGTGGCACATCTGAGGTGTTATGGAGGCCCAGGATGCTTCGATAGCGGCCTTCAGCTCATCCAGAGTGTTGGGTCTTGCGTCTCTCAACTTTCTCTTCACAATATCCCACAGATTCTCTATGGGGTTCAGGTCAGGAGAGTTGGCAGGCCAATTGAGCACAGTAATACCATGGTCAGTAAACCATTTACCAGTGGTTTTGGCACTGTGAGCAGGTGCCAGGTCGTGCTGAAAAATGAAATCTTCATCTCCATAAAGCTTTTCAGCAGATGGAAGCATGAAGTGCTCCAAAATCTCCTGATAGCTAGCTGCATTGACCCTGCCCTTGATAAAACACAGTGGACCAACACCAGCAGCTGACATGGCACCCCAGACCATCACTGACTGTGGGTACTTGACACTGGACTTCAGGCATTTTGGCATTTCCTTCTCCCCAGTCTTCCTCCAGACTCTGGCACCTTGATTTCCGAATGACATGCAAAATTTGCTTTCATCCGAAAAAAGTACTTTGGACCACTGAGCAACAGTCCAGTGCTGCTTCTCTGTAGCCCAGGTCAGGCGCTTCTGCCACTGTTTCTGGTTCAAAAGTGGCTTGACCTGGGGAATGAGGCACCTGTAGCCCATTTCCTGCACACGCCTGTGCACGGTGGCTCTAGATGTTTCTACTCCAAGTTCTGGAATCGGTCCTTCTCCACAATCTTCCTCAGGGTCCGGTCACCTCTTGTCGTTGTGCAGCGTTTTTTGCCACACTTTTTCCTTCCCACTGAGGTGCCTTGATACAGCACTCTGGGAACAGCCTATTTGTTCAGAAATTTCTTTCTGTGTCTTACCCTCTTGCTTGAGGGTGTCAATGATGGCCTTCTGGACAGCAGTCAGGTCGGCAGTCTTACCCATGATTGCGGTTTTGAGTAATGAAACAGGCTGGGAGTTTTTAAAAGCCTCAGGAATCTTTTGCAGGTGTTTAGAGTTAATTAGTTGATTCAGATGATTATGTTAGTAGCTCGTTTAGAGACCCTTTTCATGATATGCTAATTTTTTGAGATAGGAATTTTGGGTTTTCATGAGCTGTATGCCAAAATCATCAGTATTAAAACAATAAAAGACTTGAAATATTTCAGTTGGTGTGCAATGAATCTAAAATATATGAAAGTTTAATTTTTATCATTACATTATGGAAAATAATGAACTTTATCACAATATGCTAATTTTTTGAGAAGGACCTGTATGTGCAGCCTGCTCTGCCGTAATAAAGATGATTTCATTGTTCTATATTGCAATCTATAATGATGTCATAATCTTACTATAACCTCTTAAAGACCCAGCAAAGAAAAATAAATAATACAATTTCTCTTTTTTTTTTTTAACGAAATTTTAGAGTGCAAAAAAAGCACATAATAAAATATTTGGTATCTCTGAAAATCCCAGTGAATCCTCTACAGATACACCAAGATTTACTACTGTTGCAAGTTTGAGCTAAGATAAACTTACAAAAGTCCTATATAAAAATTAATTGCTAGGTCTCGGGAGGATACCTACCACAAAAACGGCTAAATAAACAATTTTATTAACGTTTTTCTGACTTATTTCATATGGCAGAGTTTGTCAGGGGTTATTCTTTGTATGAATGGTGCTGTTGAACAAAATAGTTTATCATACTATTGTTATAATTGCATGTTTGTCCAACATTACAAAAAAATATATTAATATTATAGCTTAAGTGGTGGGTGGTACAAAAACCTGTGCTGTCAGTATAAGTCAACACAATATTTAGAAAACTATACCAACCAACTGTAACTGTTTTATGGTGAATGCCACACTCAGACACACCAAGCTACTGTCAAAAGCAAAATAGCTATTCCCAATAAACAGGCTGTGTGTACACAAAGGCAATGACTGGTGCTAATTTTATTTAAAGGTTTATGCCAATGTATTGTTTCTCCTTTTGGTCTGGATAGGCGTCATTACAATTGAGCATCTGCGGCAGCATGATACAATATGCTGCTGCTCCTCAGCTCCACCCAACAGAGATAACACAAGCAGCTCCAAAACATTGCAATGCCTCCCATTACAGTGAACTTTACCTTATATGTACGAGTACAAATGCTGCATTTCTCAGTTTATGTTCAGAGATTTCCTATGAAAAGTATTCCATTACTTACACTTAGGTATTATCTGCAGACACTTTATAGCAAACAACTTACTCTCTATCTATATTTATTAAGATAACAACTTTGCGCAATGTTCTGGCAAATGTTCAACTCCGTTCAATCCATCAATCTAAAGCACTCAGTCCTGCAAATATTCTTCTGGACTCTAAACATTTAGTCGTAAGTACCCCCACAGCACCATCAGTAAAGCTGAAGTATCCCTTCATCAACACAAAACCAAAGATGAGTACCAAAGACTATATAATTTAACATAATTAAGATTGGTTATTACGAATGATTATAATCAATTATATTTCAGGTATATTTTAGTTATAATGTCCATTTTGCTTACATATGAAATTATCTCTTAGCTAATTCTGCAAATTAAAGGATACATTCTAACTTGGTAGATTATGAAATATTCATTTTATACATTTTATTTTTTCATAATTGTGGTCACATTTTAGCTTTTTAATAATGTATGAATTACATGTATTCTGTCAAAAATATTATGTCTTGGAATTGCATATATTATATTGCATATATCTGTTTTATTTCTTGTATATTGTTTGCATGCACAATTTGTACTATTTACATTGATAGAACAAGTGCTAAAAAGGCACTGTCTCTTTAAAACTACTGACAGCTGTTCAGCAAGTGAGTGAATTTGAATACATATCCATGTAAACTCAATGTAAATACTTACAAATTGTGCATACAAACAAAACAAGCATGCAGTGAAACGCATGTGATATACATGTGTAAATGTGCAAATATTTAAAGAGGCAATCATACATTATAAAATATTTTAAGTTAATCAAACACTTTAAATATTGATGAATTAAACAAATAGGCTCCTACAGTATCTATGCATGGGTTTGGGGAAACCCGTGCAAAGCTCTGTTCCATACACCTAATGTTAACCTAGTAGTAGTATTGGTATAAATTAATACCAATTATTTTCCAACACCCACTAAAGTAAATCATGCAGGTCCCATTCAAATAGCTAAGATACAATGCATTTTTTCATAATACAAACACAGAATTCTTAGATATTGAATTCTATTAGAATTTTCAGGTTCTTGTGAATATTTTGGGATATATATATATATATATATATATATATATATATATATATATATATATATATATATATATATATATATATATATATATATATATATATATATATATATATATGTGTGTTTTTTTTTTTTTTTTTTTAAATCTAGGCGAAACTAGCAGTTAGCAATGAATGGTATAATAAAACTATTTTGTTTTATAGCACCTTTCATACAACCTTAACGCTATAGCTATATAAGATAGTCTAAACATTATATATTTTTTAAATGGAGCTGTATATATAATTTGTTTGTTTGTTTTATATATATATATATATATATATATATATATATATATATATATATATATATATATATATATATATATATATATATATATATATATATATAATATTTGATACATCAGGTATTAAAGGTCATTATCCTGAGACCAAACAATTCATTTTTATAAAGGACTTTTGTCGTTTAAGTTTCTCTTTGTTCAAACTTGCCACAGTTGTAAATCTTGGTGCATCTTAAGAGGACTCACTGGGCTTTTCGGCGATAGCAAATGCCAACCATGACAACCTCCTGGTCTATATAAATGTATACAAGTCAGCACATCTAATATATATATATATATATATGTAATTTTATGTATAAAAAAAATAAAGGATCATGTTTTTGCACACAAAACACTTTTTTTGCTAAGCCAGAGGTTATTAAAATGATCATATAGGATTAGTATTTCTTGTAATGTAAAACAATGAGATCATCTTTATAATGACAGAACAGCACATATAACTATATATATATATATATGTGTATGTGTATGTATATGTATATGTATATGTATATGTGTATGTGTATGTATATGTATATGTATATATATGTATGTATATATATATATATGTGTGTGTGTGTGTGTGTGTATGTATATATATATATATATATATATATATATATCTATCTCAGTTCATGATTTCAATATATATTATAGAAATTATATTTCTGTATTTTCAAAGTTTTTTTTTTTTTGTTTGTTTTTTTTTTTTGTGGTGGACATGAATAGAATGTAATGATGATTGAGAGACATACCTCAAAAGTCTGTTTTATCCATAATTGGTATACATGCATTTCGACACGGAAAGGCAAAAGGTCCTTCCCACCTTTCTCAACGTAACTAGGGCGCGGCCATTAATAACCTTGAAAGTGGAACTCTTCTGGTGTAAAACATATGTTTTATACTGCATGCTGGCAATATGTCATTTTAGTATTATTTTCATAAACACATGTTTTTGGAGCGCATGTAGTTTATAGTTTGTCACACTTTGCCATCGTTTTATCGCACACTGTGGCAAGCAGACAACTGTGTGAACTAGTACTAATGAGAGATAAGACGCTGAGAAAGACATTCCTCAGCTCCGTCTGTCACGGCTAGCACAAACTTTTTACAACCAACAGACAGAATAAAGAGAGCTAGAAGCTACTGGAAAAAAAGCAGCTCAACTTTGCGTACGTTTTTTTTTTTTTTTTTTGCTTTTCCAACTTTCAATGCACGAAAACTGCATCTAGTTTCATCTTGGCAAAAAAAAAAAAAAAAATATATATATATATAGTTAACGAGTAATTCCGTCCTTTCTGGTAAGAAAGCATTCTTTCTTGCGTATGTAGTAAATAGACGCGCAGTTCGGGCATTCAGCATGCCTTATGAAATATCGACTTTCGAAATAAATAGGTATCATCGGAGATTATGCAGAAACTTATGAATGGAGGTTTACATGAATACACACTCGGTAAAGAAGCAGCTTTTATTATCGTCTCTCCAATGCAACACACAGCCACAAGTGGATGATCTACTTTTTTTAATATAAATGCTGATGCCAAAAATGATCCTACATTAGTAGGCTATATTAATCTGATGTACATCCTGTGGTTGTGTGATCGTTTATAAACCCACACCACTAAATTCTGTCATTATTATCCTCCTTCCACAGTGATGATTCCTGATTTAAACTAACACATTTAAAGGGAAATATCTTTATAATGACGACAAGCGTCTTGAGATTCTAATGAGGCTGAGTAGAGAATTAAGCGTTTCCAGCCCCAGAGCGCCCTCTGCAGGAGGGACATTTTTGCGACTATAGCGGGTATTCAATACCTTGCATAATGTTGTCTTCAGTGACACTGAATCAGGTTGCAACTCTCTCGGGCTGTAGCGGGTGGCGACGGCAGCTTCCTGTCGCCATATGACCCGATACCTCCAGCTGCACGAGCCACGCAAAGATTCAACTTGTATGGGGGTCTCGCTCTCAAGTCACACAGTGGTATGTAGTCACATCTTACAACTGACATCGTGCTTTAATTTAATAATACGAATGAACGATTTATTCAATTAATACATGTTGCCACCTAAATAAAATCCAGCCTTTGATTCGCGTTAATTGATGACACACATGTTTGTTTGTCTTTATGGTTTTTGACAGCAAAACAAACATTTGTAAAATTGTATGGGTCATAAACAGTGTGTATATGTGTATATATGTATAATATATGTGTATATATGTATAATATATATATATATATATATATATATATATATACACACACACAGAGCAGTGATTTCAGAATCAAAGTATTTAATTTTAAAGTATTTAATTTTAGGAGCTTTAAGGAAATGATATCATAAACTACATTCAAACAGCTGTTAGGGGAATAATTATTTTTTATTTTTTTTTATTTTTTAAGAATGTATTATTATTGGGCAATAATTAATCATTTTGACATACATGTCTACAAAACTTATGCTTCTGCTGCTGAAGTGCTTAGTGGTTACAATATTTTTAGTGTAAAGTCAGAGGGTCTTGTATTTTTTCTTAGATACTGTAGTACCTTACTCATTCAGCAAATGTGTGGTGCAAGACAACTCAATATTGATAAGGGAGAGTTAGGGTGGGTTAATGGTTCAGAGAGTTTTTACTCAATGCTTATCTCATGTCTTGCAGCTTTTTATAAATAAAAACATCCTTTTGTGGAGGCTAGTGGGGCTTTGACTCTTAACGTATATATGCTTTACCCTTGACCTGGGGTGAATTCAGGTACATTTTTGTGCATGTGATTAAATTGATGTTCTCTTGTCCGAAATGCCCCCAGTGATTTGATATTTGTATTGACAGAGTTGTAGCTGCACAACAACTTTTCAACTGTAAACATGATCTGAGAAGAGGTTGTCAGTATTGTTGTACGTTTCTCATGACATTCATAATAAACAGATTGATCAGCACTAAGGTCATATAATTATTTATAATTGCCATGACTATTCCATCAGTATATGACTTGAAAATTTAATTTGCCCTAAATATGAGTGAAAGTTCACTTGGCCATGGACGCGTGGTATAAATCAAGGCTGAGGTATGCTATTAATTTCAGATGGACAGTCTGGGAAAGCGATCACTTTGAATCAGGATGTGCAATATACAGTGTTGGCTCGTGTCAGGATGAGTAGGTCACTAATACAACTTGAGAGCGATTTAAGAGGCTCCAGTTGGTGTTGTGCTACTTGAGTCTTGGCCCTAAACTGACAGTATGTCTTTGAGTGTGAAGTTGGCCATTACGAGTTTGTTAAAGGGATAGTTCATCCAAAAATGAAAATTCTCTCACCATTTACTTTCCCTCATGCCATTCCATTCTTTCTTCTGCAGAACACATATGAAACATTTTAGAAGAATATGTCAGCTCTGTAGTTCCTTACATGCAATTTAGTGTTAACCAGACCTTTGAAGCACCAAAAATCACATAAAGGCAGTATAAAAGTAATCCATACTACTACCGCGGTTCAATCTTTGGCTGTTTCCCAATGCAAAGAACGCAGAGAATGGACTTGCATTCTTATGAAGACCAGTCTTGCCAAGCCACCTTGGAAAAATTATATTGGAAGGTCAAAAGAACATGGAACGCATCTATTGCAAGCTTTGAGATGTGCTACGATCTTACTGCAACTAAACATCACAGCACATTTGAAGCCAGTGTGAGAACTTCTGGCAGTATTACACCAGTGATGTTTTGCAGAACTACACGTTAAAATAATAAAGTCTGCAAACACCTGTTTCCTCCATGTGTTTATTACATTAAAATAATGCCCAGAAAAACAACAAATGCTGATGGAGTATGACGACTCTCACGAGCTTTCAGACTTTCACGAGTTTTCAGCGGGAAACTCTTGAGGTAAAACCATTGATATGATATTACACAACGATAAATGTCCTTCGTCTGCCACCGTAGTTTCGGTTCTTGCCCAGAAGTCACCATCCATTGCATCTTTGATATTTGGCCTTATCAACAACACATCCGGGTAATTTTATGCATTCTCTGTACTTGCATTCTTGAGGATTGGAATTGAACTTCGGCAGTGTATGAAGACGTCAGAATGAGTCGACGAATACGTAAGAACGCACACTGAGAAACAGCCCATATCTTCAGAAGCAATATAATAGTTGTGGGTGAGAAACACATAAATATTTAAGTATTTTTTTTTTACTATAAACCTCCACTTTCACATTCTGAAGATTTATAGTAAAAAAGGACTTAAATATTGATCTCACCCACACCTATACCATATTGCTTCTGAAGAATTGTATTTAACCATTGGAGTTGTATGGATTGTTTTACACTGAGCTTAAAAGGCCTGGTCACCTTTCACTTGCATTGTATCGACCTACAAAGCTGAGAAATTCTTCTTAAAATCATACCAACTTAAAAGTGTAGCCTCTAAACATTAAAGGGATAGTTAAAAAAAAAAAAAAAAAGATTTTTTTTGTCATAATTTCCTCACCCTCATGTTCCTATCATGTTTGACTTGTAGACGTTAGGAATATTGACTTCAATTGAATGAATAAATCATTTTATTGAGAAAAAAAAAATGCATTGAAATTGAATGGTCCCTGACACAGAAATACAAGAGCCTATAGATTAATTTGGCATATCATTATAGTTTACTAGATGTTGTATGAGCAGTGTCATAACACAAGTGTATGTTCTGTACCTGTCTGTACTGTAGCCCTTTGTTTTGGTAGTTATTTATCTTCATCTTCAGTACACTCACATGGTCAATGTTACTAGTGCTTATCAGCTGTTATGAAATTATTGATTTCAAGAGAGAACAACACACTTGGGAGCTAATAGTTGCTTTTTTACCCTCATCCACCCTCCTCCTTGCTGTCACATGTTCCTTTCACAGTGTAGAAAAGTTCCAGGATTAACACAGAATTAGCACAAAGCAGAGACGCCACCTCAGCCCAACATTGCAAACCAGCAAGTAGCAGAGGGAGAGAAAAAGAAAAAAGAGAGTGAAGCGGTGTGTGCCTGAGACACATACTCCAGCAATACAAGACGAGTCCCAGAGATCACAGACACACTGCAGCCAGGACGGGCATCCTTCCGGAAAGAGGACCCACACCGACGACAACTTCAAGAGCATGGAGGAAAAACAATTTTCCGGCATATTGGTGAGTCACTCTGATTTTCACTTGGTTGAGTTGTTTGTAGAGTTGTTTCGTTAACAACCCCCCCCCCCCCCCCCCTATTTTTAGATTAACCATATTTTATGTGTATATTTATTTTTAGCTTTTATTATATGCATTTCTGACTTAACATGCTGGCAAGTTTTTTTATGAGTAGTCCAATTGAAAATAGCCACAAGCCACTCAAACAGTTGTCAAACTTAAGCAGGTCAAATCATTGTGGATCAGGCCACAGTTTTTTTTATGGTCTAACCCTCTTTTTTAGTGGATTAATTAGCATTGTCCTCTCAAAGTTTAGAAAAAAGAATGAATTGTTTTGTTAAGAGTTTTTAGACTAAGCGGTTTGGTTTGTGTCCATTAGAAGTTCTTTTAAGAGTTTCAAGAAAAAGTTATTATAGATTAAAGCTTAAACCTCCTTATAGGGTCTTTCTGCTGAGCTTTAATGATAAAGACTTTCAAAAGACATTTGTACAAAATGTCCTGAAAGCATAAAAAGATCTGTCACTAACGATTAAGAGAATATAAAGAAACTTGGTTCATTTTAACAGTGAATGTGGTATAATTAAAAAGAATTCCTACATTTCCTTGCCATTCTATTTAACCTCACAAACTGAGTAATAATCCACTGCTTTATTAATGAATTATAATAATTAAGATGATTAAAAAGGAATTTAAACCTGTCTACTGAGTGAGAAATTGAGAGGCTCAAATGCAGTGTTTCTAAGCCCCGACGGCTATGTTTGTTAACCATCGCTATACTGTGGACACAAATATCTGGCAGAGGGAACTGATCGAAAGTGTTTGATGGGAAGTTTGCAGTTGCGTGCTGGGAGAATTGAAAGTGGTGCAAGACCATAAAGCAAGACTTGCGGTTTGGGATATATGTAATGCTTGTTGATATTGTTTTTAAAGGGGAATTGGCATGTAAATAAGTACAATTAATTCAATGAATGTAATAAATGAATGTATTAATTGTTATTTTTACAGGTACTAAGTAAATCAGATTTAGATTTCATTCAGGGTGATGTATTGTGTAAAGTGTCAGGGGTTTGTGTGGAGCAGGTGCTTGGCTGCACTGTTTGTCTTTGTTTGGGGAGAGTGATGCAGTAGTCTCTTTTGTGACTTGAAGTAGATAGCGAGTTTCTGGTTCTGATCCATGCTGTAACAACCCACTCTACAGACATAGTGTTTTACTGCTTTAACTGCCTCTCCATACATCATTGTTTTCTTCTTAAAAGCCATGACACCTGATTAAATAGAGACAACGTGAAATGAGGTTTATTATATAAACTATGTTGGTCATTTATTTGTGGCCTTTTTGAAATAGAGAATTAGAATATTCTATGTGTTCTAGTGCTATTTACATTATCCCACCAAAATATTTTTCCAAATACATTTCAAGAAAAACAAATGCTTGTGGGTTGGATATGAAAGTCTATATCTAGAATATATTGAAAATGTATTTGTGAAGCTGATGAAACCTTAGGCGAAACCTGTTGAAGGGGTCCTATAGCAAATAAACCTCTGACGTCCATCTCCACCCTTTTCCTCCCCTCACGTGATTGGTTCTAATGGTTGTAATGGGTATGCCTCTTGTTTCAAACATAAAGCCACTGTGGGTCCCTCCATGTTCAAAACAACTGTCCTGTTCTTGAACTTGTACTTGCTGTACTGCATCCCGCACTTGTAGCCTTGTACTGTGTTCAGTAATTAGTGTATGTGCAAACATGTATATATTTCTGTGAATGGGCAACTTGGAAAATGGAACAGATGGAATTCATACTGTGTATCATTTCATGTTTCCATCACATTTATGGTAAAATTCAGACTTCTTGTTTACAAAATATTTTATTTTGTTTTATTTTAAGTTTAACTTTGTTAAATTTCTTCCTTTTATTCCACAGTTTTTTTTTAAGTTTTTTTTTAATATAGACAGTACATTATGCCAGCCTTTTATAAGAGATGTGTTTTTTGATGTTTAAAACTGTCTGTTTTAAAAACACACTGTGTGGTACATTGTATAGCAAAGGTTGGGCCAGAGAGGAAGGAAGGTTTCTACAGGCACTTTTGTTTACTCATCACTCTTCTCTTGACAAATTTTCCAGATTGGGAGAGTAGCACCTCATTGGACAGAAATAGTTTTGCTTAATATATGATATATGGCCAGTGAGAGCAAGTCCTTAACCCATTCATGCCATTAGCAATCAAGTAACGCTGTAGCACAAGTGGGTTAAGTTTTGGATATGTGTTTGTCAACCGCTACACACACACACACACACACACACACACACACACACTTGTTCCCATCATGGTCAATATATTGTAATGATAGTGGTTTCTAATGTTTTCAACCAGTTCTAGGCTCTGGGACCGTTCAAATTGACCCGTAACAACTTCTTTGTAAATATTTTTATAGCATCCTTTATAGATACATGAAATAAATAATTCTAACTTTGTCATATCCAGACTACCTCCTTTATAGAGAAAATGGCATAAAAGCATGCAAGCTTGTGCCAAAGCTTTGAATAGTTTTAATTCCTCTGTGTCTCTTTGTCTGCCTCTGAGCTTTAATGAGATACCAACTGTGTTAAGATCATTGTCACGTTAATATTGACAGTGCCACGGTGACAGTAGAGACTGTGAGAGCTGCAGTAACCCAAAACATGATTAGAACAGAGTAAAATGACATGAGAAGGATTCATGCTTAAGCTGTCTGACAATAAGAAGCAGTAGCAGAGGCACTGTTAACAGGGATGAACTTTTGCTCTACTTGCTTTTTCTCTGGTCCTGCTGGCAGCTCTCCAATCTTTCCCAAGGGTTGTTAATATGTGCTGCTCTCTGTGAAGTGGAAATTACGCGGAAATATTTTTTGGATCCTTTAGAAAGTCCCCCAGGATGCTGTGCCATTGCTGTGCATGCTTTACCTCACATCACTTTGGCACTAGGGTCTGCTTTCTGACACTTCTAAGCCTGACTAATTAATGAGCATTAATACAAAATGATCAATGGTAAATTACATTCATAAAATACTGAATGCAGTCTGTATAATATTGTATGTAGGATGGCTAAGACTCTTTCCAAAACCCTAATGAGCTACCTCAGTTGCAGCTATCTACATAGGAGCTTCTGAGGTAGCATTCCATCCAGAACCTCACAAGTGACTGATTTGAAATAAGGCAGCAACTCACAAACCACACAAAAAATTTAAATCTGTATATTTCAGTCACGCATGAGAAGCATTTGTTTTGATTAAGATTTATTAATGTCTGATCTGTACAGTCTCACTATTAGGTGGTGATAAGCATTCAATTCAAGGCCAGTCCTAGGTCAGCAGCACTTTCAGACTTATGTAAGGAACACATTGAGCTGTCACTCTCTCACATTAGCTGTTGCGTTCACATCTTTGTAGCTGTGCAAGCATAGTGCCTTCAGGGGCATGGGAACAGATGTGGTTGAGCAAAGGGGAAGTCAAACATGATTTCTGTATATGTTGAGACTGTCTGTGTCTGTGTCCGAGTCCATAGAGAAGGCAGCCACCTTGGAGTACACACAATTGGAGGACAAGGGCCACCAAATGCCAAACACGTCCACTGCTGCGATTCCTTTAAAAAACACTCCCCTCCGCCAAAAGGGCCCATTGAGTCTCAGCCTTTAGATTTCATTAGAAGTAACCACTCAGGCTGAAAATTTCGTTTTTCTATGTTTCTTCCTCTTGCCTTTATATTTAGAGGTACCCCATTCTACCCAGGCTAAACAAAAATACAGACCAAGAAAGAGACACTTTCTCTCCTTGCTAGCTAAAATTATGGACTGCAGTTCAGCATTGTGTTCCATCCACCTGGCTTACTAAATCTTCTCATCCTTCTTTTTCTATTAATATTATTTTTAACGGTTGAGTTGAAGTCTTTTAAAGCCCTTTCAGCCCATACTTAGGTAATTTGTTGCGCTTGAACCCGACCTGCTCCCCCCTTTGGTGTAGTGAATAGGAGTAAAAGGCATGGGATGAGGGGGGGTCCGCTGTTCTCAGGGTTTCTCCACAGAAACAGCCCCTTGACCTATAATTTATCATTTTGAAGCTTTCCATGTTGAAAGATCACAGCAACACAACCCTTGCCTTTGTGTTTACCAGTTCATGTATAAAATTAAGTGCCAGGAAATCCAGAAGAAGACACAATTTTAATCTCAAATAGCCTTTGACATAGGACTCAGAGTGTTTACAGTATTATAGTATTCTATGTTTAAAAATGTTCTTTTCCAACATAATTCCACACAAATTCGGTCCTGTTGTGGGTAATTCTGGACAAGCGCCATGTTCATTCCCTAAAAATTGCATGTGCTTTGCCTTTGACATCACAAACCTCTTGATCTCTGGCTTGCATGTTTCTACATTTGCAAACAAGTTTGTTAAAGAACTCTAAAACAAAGACTACATTTAGGGCCTGTAAGAATTTTTGCAATTTGTGACATTATTTTCAGGACATATAAGCACATTTTACTAGGAATCTTTTGATACCATTTTTTCTGAGAACAAGTAAACCTGTTTATTTTTATTAGAATTTTTAACTCCATATCAACAGTTTATTTTCATTTTATCATCAAAATGATGAGAAAATAAATGAATTCATACAAATTTTAATCAAATGAAAATATTTAACTATTTAATATTTAATATTTTAACTTTACAGTAGTGATTTATTTTATATTAAACACATTTTTTTTTATTTAAATTTTGCTTAAATTTGGATAGAGCTTTTATTTTTAAGTGTTTCTGTGTTATGATGGCAGCTTTTCATTCCGGAAAGGCAGATGATAACTGTCATCTGCTACAAAAAGAGTGCACGATGCTCATGATGGTGTTTTCCATTTATGAGACAAGGTGGAGCTTTAAAAGGTACGTGCAGCCTGCGTTGGCCCAACACTGTCTCCACATGTTCACAAGTGCTCACATTTGAAGCTCACCGCACATGCAATATATATTTTTCTCATTAAATTGCAGCTTTTGAGTTAAAAAAAAAATCTAAATAGGGTATAATGGGATTTTAATTTGTGCGCTGAATGTTTATGTAATGGCATTTGTTCATAAGTTGGTATCTGAGCTTTTTACGATCACGAGCACAGGTATGAGTAAATTAATGCGGTATCGGACATGATTCTGATACCAGTATCGGTGTCAGGACATCCCTAAATTTTACCCCTCATTTCCCATTACCGTATTGCATCCGGACATTTTACTTTTTATTTTCCCGTTGCTCATGTGCACGACTGAAGTTCCGGCTTTATCTCCTGGGGGCAGTTTGGATATTTGGAAGGCATAGACCAATATTAGCAGACAAATTTTTCAACCACCTGTTGCCTAATAAAAAAAAAATATATATATATATATATATATATATATATATATATATATATATATATATATATATATATATATATATATATATATATATATATATATATATATGCATGCAATATCACACAAGAAAGAGTGCGATATGGCCCTACATCTGCACTGCTGAGATTCGGCCGCAGGCACAGCAGTGCTGATTTAGGGCCATATAGCACGATTATGAGTGTGATATTGCTAATTTACGACATTTCAGTGAAGAAGTAAAAAAATAGGAAAAACTGAGTACGGTCATAAAAACGCATTTGTGCATGGAACTACATTATTACGCGGTGGATCAGAATCTGGCGTTGCTGGTTCAAACCAAATGATGTGTCCAAGCATTCATTAGTAATTAAAAAATGTAACTTCTGAAATATTATCACGCGTTGTGCTGTTTCTAACAAGTTATTGGATAAACAAGGATGGATGGATGGATGGATGGATGGATGGATGGGGGTGTGTGTGTGAGAGAGAGAGAGAGAGAGAGAGAGAGAGAGACGAACCGTGTGTGATCACTTGTTGCCACACCCAAGCAGAGAAGTAGCTGTCCAAGCGGGGATATTTCTCTGTATTTTGCAGTAGCTGGTGCGCAAGATTGTTTCAATATTGAAACTGCAATCTCCTCCGACATTTTAAACCGTGTGTCCACTCCAATGTGGAATGTCTGATAAGAGGTAAGCGCCTTCAGTTTGTGTAATTAATCAGTCTGTTGTGTCTCTCAGCTGTGATGAGCCATAATGCTAAAGTTGTTAGTTTAAAGCTACTTAAAGCTATTTCCTAGCTTTAGTAGTGTAGTAGTAATACGACCGACCACTGAGTGCTTTATGTAAACACTGGCTGACGTGGGCGAAAAGAAACAGCCTCTCACTTTCAGCTGCTTTTATTTTCAGCAAACTTATCATGTGTAAATATTTGTATGAACATAAAAAAGATTAAACAACTAACATATAAACTGAACAACTTTCACATACAAGTGACTCAGCGAGTCCGACCATCACCCCTGGTTAGACAAAACCATGACTTGTCAGTGAAGAGCCTATTGCGTACAGTCTGAGCACTGATGGAGGGATTGTGCGTTCCTGGTGTAACTTGGGCTGTTGTTGTTGCCATCCTGTACCTGTCCCGCAGATGTGATATTCGGATGTACTGAGCCTGTGCAGGTGTTGTTACACGTGGTCTGCCACTGCGAGAATGATCAGCTGTCCTTCCTGTCTACCTGTAGCACTGTATTAGGTGTCTCACAGTACTGACATTGCAATTTATTGCCCTTGCCACATCTGCAGTCCTGATGCCTCCATACAGCATGCCTAATGCAAGTTCACGCAGATGAGCAGGGACCCTGGGCATCTCTCTTTTAGTGTTTTTCAGAGTCAGTAGAAAGGTCACTTTAGTGTCCTAAGTTTTTATAACTGTGACTTTAGTTGCCTACCTTCTATAAGCTGTTAGTGTCTTAACGTCTGTTCCACGGGTGCATGTTCATTAATTGTTTATGGTTCATTGATCAAGCATAGAAAACATTGTTTAAACCCTTTACATTAAAGATCTGTAAAGTTATTTGGATTTATACTAAATTATCTTTCAAATACAGTGTCCTGAAAAGGGACGTTTCTTTTTGTGCTGAGATTATATACACTGGCGGCCAAAAGTTTGGAATAATGTACAGATTTTGCTGTTTCGGAAGGAAATTGGTACTTTAATTCACCAAAGTGGCATTCAGTTGATCACAAAGTATAGTCAGGACATTTCTGATGTAAAAAACAGCACCATCACTATTTGAAAATGTAATTTTTTATCAAATCTAGACAGGCCCCATTTCCAGCAGCCATCACTCCAACACCTTATCCTTGAGTAATCATGATAAATTGCTAATTTGGTACAAGATAATCACTTGCCATTATATCAAACACAATTGATAGCTATTTGGTTAGTTAAATGAAGCTTAACATTGTATTTTTGTTTGTTTTTGAGTTGCCACAGTATGCTATAGACTGGTATGTCTTAGGGAAATATTTGGTTAAAAATGGCAACAAAAAAGAAACGGCTTTCTCTAGAAACTCTTGAATGAAGGCTATACAATGCTTGAAACTGCCACAAATCTGAAGATTTCATAAAAAGGTGTACATTATAGTCTTCAAAGACAAAGGACAATTGGTTCTAACAAGGACAGAAGGAGATGTGGAAGGCCAGATGTAAACTAAACAAGAGGACAAGTACATCAGAGTATCTAGTTTGAGAAATAGACACCTCACATGTCCTCAGCTGACAGCTTAATTGAATTTGATGAGAACTCTTTGAAGTAGATTAAGAAGTTGTGAATTTTTTTTTGCAAATTGTAATAGTAATTTTTCAATTATTAATGTACTGACTATACATTGTGATCAGTTCAATGCCACTTTGGAGAATAAAAGTACCAATTTCTTTCCATAAGAAAAAAATCTGTACATTATTCCATATATATATATATACATACATACATACATACATATACAGGTGCTGGTCATATAATTAGAATATCATCAAAAAGTTGATTTATTTCAGTAATTCCATTCAAAAAGTGAAACTTGTTTAATGTATACATTCATTCCACACAGACTGATATATTTCAAGTGTTCATTCCTTTTAATTTTGATGATTATAACTGACAACTAATGAAAACCCCCAAATCAGTATATCAGAAAATTAGAATATTGTGAAAAGGTTCAATATTGAAGACACCTGGTGCCACACTCTAATCAGCTAATTAACTCAAAACACCTGCAAAGGCCTTTAAATGGTCTCTCAGTCTAGTTCTGTAGGCTACACAATCATGGGGAAGACTGCTGACTTGACAGCTGTCCAAAAGACGACCATTGACATCTTGCACAAGGAGGGCAAGACACAAAAGGTCATTGCTAAAGAGGCTGGCTGTTCACAGAGCTCTGTGTCCAAGCACATTAATAGAGAGGCGAAGGGAAGAACAAGATGTGGTAGAAAAAAAGTGTACAAGCAATAGGGATAACCGCACCCTGGAGAGGATTGTGAAACAAAACCCATTCAAAAATGTGGGGGAGATTCACAAAGAGTGGACTGCAGCTGGAGTCAGTGCTTCAAGAACCACCACGCACAGACATATGCAAGACATGGTTTTCAGCTGTCACATTCCTTGTGTCAAGCCACTCTTGAACAAGACACAGCGTCAGAAGCATCTCGCCTGGGCTTAAGACAAAAAGGACTGGACTGCTGTTGAGTGGTCCAAAGTTATGTTCTCTGATGAAAGTAAATTTTGCATTTCCTTTGGAAATCAAGGTCCCAGAGTCTGGAGGAAGAGAGGAGAGGCACAGAATCCACGTTGCTTGAAGTCCAGTGTAAAGTTTCCACAGTCAGTAATGGTTTGGGGTGCCATGTCATCTGCTGGTGTTGGTCCACCGTGTTTTCTGAGGTCCAAGGTCAACGCAGCCATCTACCAGGAAGTTTTAGAGCACTTCATGCTTCTTGCTGCTGACCAATTTTATGGAGATGCAGATTTCATTTTCCAACAGGACTTGGTACCTGCACACAGTGCCAAAGCTACCAGTACCTGGTTTAAGGACCATGGTATCCCTGTTCTTAATTGGCCAGCAAACTCGCCTGACCTTAACCCTATAGAAAATCTATGGGGTATTGTGAAGAGGAAGATGCGATACGCCTGACCCAACAATGCAGAAGAGCTGAAGGCCACTATCAGAGCAACCTGGGCTCTCATAACACCTGAGCAGTGCCACAGACTGATCGACTCCATGCCACGCCGCATTGCTGCAGTACTTCAGGCAAAAGGAGCCCCAACTAAGTATTGAGTGCTGTACATGCTCATACTTTTCATGTTCATACTTTTCAGTTGGCCAACATTTCTAAAAATCCTTTTTTTGTATTGGTCTTAATTAATATTCAAATTTTCTGAGATACTGATTTTGGGGTTTTCATTAGTTGTCAGTTATAATCATCAAAATTAAAAGGAATGAACACTTGAAATATATCAGTCTGTGTGGAATGAATGTATACATTATACAAGTTTCACTTTTTGAATGGAATTACTGAAATAAATCAACTTTTTGATGATATTCTAATTATATGACCAGCACCTGTGTGTGTGTGTGTATATATATATACACACACACGCACGCACGCACGCACGCGCGCAGTTGAAGTCAGAAGTTTACATACACTTAGGTTGAAGTCATTAAAACCAATTGTTTAACCACTCCACAGATTTTATATTAGCACACTATAGTTTCAACAAGTCATTTAGGATATCTACTTTGTGCATGACATGAGTAATTTTTCCAACAATTGTTTACAGAGAGATTGTTTAATTTTCTAATTGACTATCAGAATTTCAGTCGGTCAGAAGGTTACATTAAAAATCAAATCAAATCACTTTATTGTCACACTACTGTGTACACGAGTGCAACAGCAGGTGAAATTCTTGTGTGCAGTTCCGAGCAACATTGCAGTAATGACAGTGACGAGACATAAACCACTTTACAATAACAACATATTTACACAACACAATTTACATAACAAATGTACACATATCTACACAACAATTTACATATCAAATGTACACAATACACACAATGTAGAATACACATACACTTGATAAGGGTACAGTTACATTATGGTTGACATTGTCAACTGTACCTTTTAAGATTATGTCAATCCTTTAGACAATTAGCTTCTGAGAGGAGGTGTACTGAATTGGAGGTGTACCTCTGGATAAGGCCTACCTTCAATCTCAGTTCCTCTTTGCTTGACATCATGGGAAAATCATAAGAAATCTAAAATCATAAGAAATCAAACAATTTTGGACCTCCATATTTCCAAATACCTGAAGGTACCACATTCATCTGTAAAAACAATAGTATGCAAGTATAAACATCATGGGACCATGCAGCCTTCATACTGCTCAGGGAGTAGATGCATTCTGGCTCCTAGAGATTTACGTAATTTGATGTTAAAAGTGCAAATCAATACCAGAACAACAGCAAAGGACATTGTGAAGATTCTGGAGGAAACTAGTTGGCAAGTATCTATAGCCACAGTAAAGCGAGTCCTATATCGACATAACCTAAAATGCTGATCAGCTAGGGCTTTGCTGCAGGAGGGACTGGTGCACTTCACAAAATAGATGGCATCACGAGGAAGGAAAATGTGGATATATTGAAGCAACATCTTAAGACATCAGCCAGAACGTTAAAGCTCGGTCACAAACGGGCCTTCTGAATAGACAATGACCCCAAGCATACCTACAAAGTTGTGGCAAAATGGCTTAAGGACAACGAAGTCAAGGTATTGGAGTGGCCATCACTAAGCCCTAACCTCAATCCTATAGAAAATTTGTGGGCAGAACTGAAAAAGCAATGAGTGTGAGCAATGAGGCCTACAAACCTGTCTCAGTTACACCAGTTCAGTCTGGAGGAATGGGCCAATATTCCAGCAGTGTATTGTGAGAAGCTTGTGGAAGGCTTCCCAAAATGTTTGACCCAAGTTAAACAATTTAAAGGCAATGCTACCAAACACTAACAAAGTGTATGTAAACTTCTGACCCACTGGGAATGTGAAACTGTAATAAAAAATTTCAAAACTATTATTCTGACATTTAACATTCTTAAAATAAAGTAGTTATCCTAAAGTCAGGGAATTATTTCTGTGATTAAATATCAGGAATTGTGAAAAACTGAGTTTAAATGTTTTTGACTAAGGTGTATGTAAACTTTTGACTTCAACTGTCTGTAGGTATATGTGTGTGTGTGTGTGTGTGTGTGTGTATATATATATATATATATATACATACACACACACACACACAACTTATGCCTCCCCCACTGTCAACTGGTTAAATTTTATTGTTCTGAAGATATAACCAGTAAAACCGGAATTTTTTTTTTAGCACATTTTGATTAAGATTTTTGTGGTGAGCAAATGTTTAACCAAAGAAACAAAACTTTTTCTCAACTCGAAACGCAGCTTTATAGCCTGCTGTCACTTTTCTAATTGGCTGATTGTTGAATCCACGTGAGGCAAGTCAAAGTCACATGTACCTCAATTTCATCCTCAGTGATGGTCCCATATGTTTGTCAAAATGTGTATGTTGTGTGCTTTTTCCAGCCTGATTTGTGCCCAAGCCATTCCTCTGAGCCCCATTCTCCCCGGAGGAGATCTGAGCTACACACTATTTATAAAGAATTAGCAGCTGGGGCCCTTCCAGCCAAATTATGGCAAGGGGGGTGAAAGAGTGGGGGATAATCATGGAAGCTTCAGGTTAAACCAAGCGTTGGAAATTGCACTACAGTGTTCGAAAGCCACTGAACCAGGCGGGCGTCACACACACTCTTTGCCCTGTACGCACACAAAAGGAATGGGGCAGGAAGTTGTTTTCAAGCAGAGGTCCATAAATATGTCTCTGTGTTGCCCGCTTAATGGTCGTGCCAGACATTTCACTGACTTTCCTGCAGTTTCTGGCCTGAACTAGGTTTAGATTAAGATTCATGGTGTTGCTTCCTGCTGTGCAAAGTAGGGATTTCCTTATGAGAAGTTTCAAGGAAAATCTATTGCCGTTTCGGCAGCACTGGGATCACGGTTGTAGCATAATTCAAAGTGAGAGCATATTAAGTTGATTTGTAATGATAGACATGAATATGAATTCAGAGTGATGCAATTGGATCATAGAACTGGTGAATGATTTTAATTGATCAGTTGGGGGCCTCTGTCAGATTTGTGAGTTTTCTCTCTGTGTCGGAAGACTAATTTTAGCTCTTGAACATCATATTTAGATGCACAGCTTCCCTTTTTGTAATCTTAGGTTCTAATTTTTAGTACATTTCAGTACAAAGTCATAGCGGTCAGCTGAAAAGTACAACTATTGAGAAATTTTAGAGATTTTATTTTTTAAATTGTTATTTTGTATCTTTCATTTATAGATCACTTGTGATATGCAAAATTATTAATTCAACTGTAAAAAATTTAATTAGTAAAATATAAAGTATATGCAGTCATGATGCTAGTTGCAAGTTACTATTGAAAAAAATAATAAACAATAAAAACACTTGTGCTTCGTGCAATCATGCTAATAATATCCTAAATTAGTTTGTCAATTTAGTTCTCTATTTCTTTTTTGAATTCATTTAATAGAAGAACATCTCATCTATAAAAATAAAATCGCTAAAGACCATCACCAAAGTTGTGTAACCGATCACATTATGTACAGTAGATGATGGATGATATCGTATGAGATGTTATTAACCCTCTGTGGTCGACGGACGCGCTGGCGCATCCTGCTGAATATTTTCGTCATTACAGCAGAAACAACTTAAAATACTCATTTTTTGGTATACAGATAAGTGTAAGACATCATTAGAGACTACAAATGGTCTACTTTTTTTTTGTGTACACTGATAAAAACAATGAAACATTTGTGCTTTTGTAAAATAAAGAAAATAAAAAGGGTGAGCTGTCAGCAGTCTCTGTGTTCACGAGCATATTTCAGAAACACGTCACAAAAATGAACTGAAACTCCGCGAATACTTATCACACAAACATGAAACATATGTCTAAAGAAAGCTTAAAATGTCTACTTTTTAATAAACCAATTCAAATTTAAAACAAATATTTCCTGCAATGCAATCTGTTTGAAACAATGTGATGTACAGTTTTTACCAGTTCATCTAATTATCTGTTATTTGATCACACCCACCAGCAGAGTGCGCTATTCAGAAGCTAATGTGCTGAGACGATCAACGCAAATGTACACGCCCCCGACAGTGAGGTCAGATGTAAACACATTTAATTCATTTTTCTGCATGTTTGCAACGATACACAGGCGAGAAAGCTCCAGGAATGTATGGAAGAGTTAACATTTTCCGCGGAAGAAGAGCGGGACTCCGATGAATGTTTGTATTTTAAAGAGAGATTTGATCCAGCCAATTTGATTGAGGATACAATTTCAGACATTTAGTCATTTAGTTTTCATTAGTAGACATGATATTTTATATAAACTTGCCACTTGCCAGCCAGGATTCAGAGTATGTATGTGTACAGCACATGTAAATGTTGTTTTGGCTAAAGCAGGTATTTAAATTGTATGCTGTATGATATAAATATGATATGTAATATGATATAACAATAATATGAATGTTTAGATTATATTTTAACTAGAGGTTATGCTGCCTCATTATCATCAATGCTTGTGCTTGCAAATATGTGTTCAGGTTAAATGAGTAAAATGCACTTTAAATATGCCCATATTAGAAAATCTGCATATTATTATGATTTCTGAAGGATCTTGTAACACTGAAGACTGCAGTAATGATGCTGAATATCTATTTAAATAGAAAACTGTTCTTTTAAATTGTAAAAAGATATTTACAAATGTATAATATATATATATATATATATATATATATATATATATATATATATATATATATATATATATATAGTAGACATGATCAAAATGATCAAAAAGACATGATCAAAATCAAGTTTTAAGTTAAAATATAACTTAAAACTTCATTTTTATCATTAAGTCTCCTCGCATTCATTCTCTTTCTGTCACATTCCTCATTGATAGGCTCAGGGTGGGGTCATTGTCTCTCAGGTGTGAATCACCTAAATATTCATTCTAGTTCACGCCATATTACCTTTCAACACTAAAATTGTCTTACAAAAGTTAAATTACTATATTGTTTTGTATGAATGAGTGATCAGGATGATTTTAACATCATTTTGTTGCAAAAACTCTAGGGTACAAGATCCAGTTTTCAAAAGGCTTGTGGACAAATGTTTAGTATGTGTTATGTCCTTATTTCAGTGACTTAAAATGTTAGTTTTTTCAAAAACCACGCTTAAACGTTATTTTCTCAAAAATACAAACATGTGCACACATGTTGCTCACATATTATTGTAGCCCAGTTTGTGCTGAATACAGTGTTATCAGACTTTAGCCATTAATATGTTTTTAAGCAACTGAAAAAAAAAACAAATGTCAAGGCATGTCAAAACTTCTCCAGGTCCCAAAATACCCTCAGACCCCAGAGGTTTAAAGGGATAGTTCACCCAAAAATGAAAATTCTCTCATCATTTACTCACAATAATGCCATCCCATATGTGTATGACTTTCTTTCATCTGCTGAACACAAAAAAATATTTTTAGAAAAATATCTCTGCTCTGTAGGTCCATACAATGCAAGTGAATGGTGGCCAGACCTTTCAAGCTTAAAAAAAACACAAAGCAGCATAAAAGTAATCCATATTACTCCAGTGGTCAAATATTTGTCTTCTGAAGTGGTGCAATCATTTGGGTGAGAAAAAGATCAATATTTTAATACTTTTTACTATAAATGTACACTTTTACTTTCAGAATGTTAAAGTGGAGATTTATAGTAAAAAAAGGACTTAATATTGATTCTCACCAATACCCATTTAATCTATTTAGAAGACATATTTGATTAGGTCTGGCCACCATTCACTTGCATTGTATGGACCTACAGAGCTGAGATATTCTTTCTGAAAATCTTAATTTGTGTTGAGCAGATTGAAGACAGTCATCGACATCTGGGATGGTATTTGGGTGATTTAATGAGAAAACTTTCATATGGGTAAACTATCCCTTTAAGAAGGGTCCTTTAGTTTGCAGTATACATTGTAAAAAATTAAAATGTGTAGTTGTTACCTTGTGAAGCTTTTTCTACCTGATCTGACCTTTTAAAGTAAGGTGGATTCAGTCATATTAGATATTATTCATCCAGTAAATTTAGATGTTGCCACATAAAGCACTTTTATTAAGCTACTTGACAAAAATTTTTTTGCAGAGTATATTATGCAAGTCTCTGGTGGTTCTTAAAGCTAAATTAGATCACAGGGACAGCCCAAACATTACTTTTCCCATTTTAGTTATTAACAGACTGTGGCATGTATACCCTTCAGTCTTTCAGCCATCCTGTTGTCATTTGCAGGGGGTAAAAATCATGTGAGCTGATTGGCTAAAACAGCGGTCCTCTATTTTGTGTGTGTCTTTGCTTTGGATTGTTTTTGTGTGCTGGACATACCACTCCAGATTGTAAATGGGGCAAAAGAGAGCTCCGGAAGGAGACGGCTCATCAAAGCCGGTACTAAGTTTGAAAAAAGTGATGTTTTTAGTCAGCAGTAGTATTTTAGCCCTCACTGAGGCTCTCTTGTTCGTCTTGTCAATAGAATGAACGTGCACTGAATGGGAAACACCTGCTTGAGGGTTCTTGCTGGAAACCACACTTACAGAAACTTTCTGGTGAACTGGAAACCACTTGTGTTACTTTCCCATTTTAAGGTTACACCATAGAGGATTCCACATTAACCTTTGTTGTGAGCTCCACATGACCCTCATATCTCTGTAATCAATGTAATTAAGTTTATTGTTGTGTTTTTTTTTTTTCTTTGTGTTTGGATAAATACTATGTAGTTATGTCAGGACACATTTTAAAGAAAGATTGCAAAATGGATGGCGTTGTAGTAGCCTAATGGTTAAGGATTGGGTTTGCTGATTCACAGGTTGCAAGTTCTTTCCTATGTAAGGGTCACCCAGTAACTGCAGTTTACGATCAAAATCCTGCTCTTTTTTCACTTAACCCCTTGATGTTACAGAAGGATTATTAGTTACTTTACTGTGAATTGCTTTGAGTGAAGTGCATGTGCAAAGTGGAAAGTTGATGTGAATGCAAGAATAGGGTTTTTTCCAATATAGCTAAACAATTACAGTTGCTTTAGAATGTTATTTTTTTCAGTTATTTACATTGCTGTAGTGTAATAAAATATAATAAACAATAAAACTATATGCTTTGATCCAATCACCCAGTTTTTGACAGTTTATTAAATAATCTGCATTCTTCTTGATCTTGTAGTTGTGTGTGATCTCCCTGTGTTTAAACTGCACAAACAACATTTTCTGAGCTCTCAAAATATATTTGAATTTACATATAGTTAATTATAATTACTAAAGAATAACCCAAACCCTACCCCTAAAAATAACAACAAAAATAATCATGGGGGGGAATAAACACTCATATACGGTACAATGGGGTAGGTAACAATGTACAATTTTGTCCACCAAGTAAATACACTTTGGTTAGAAGTTGGCTAAAGGCCACCTTTTTTGGGTTGCAAAATTTATCGTTTAAAAAAAAAAAGAAAGAAACATTCTTTTTATTGAAAAATCATGGAGCAACATAATTTATGTGAAAATAAATGAGGGAAAGTTGCTTTGATAACAATATATGAAAAAAAAAAAAATAGAGGTGTGCAACTCAACTCGAGCCCAACAGTGCCTGACAAATCATCGGATTTTTGGCCGAGTTTGGTTCATTCTTCCAAGTACAGGGCATGTTAGTTGCTGTTCATGTGTTTTTGCATGCGTCTGCACTGTTTATTAATTGTTTTTCAATGTAAATGCACTGGTTGGACATCTTTGAACATTGTGCCGTATCTCAAAGTTTTTTCCAGCGTCTTTGCAGGATCGGCACATTTTTTCAGACGCCATGTCAAGTTAAAAAGAACTTGAGCCTATAAATGCATCTCACAACACCTGCATTCCTTTTCATGCTAGCTTATTTTTTAGCACAGGTGTCACAAAGTTTTTACATTCTGAATAAGTTCAGGTTGCAAGGATGACTCCATGTGACTGTTACGCGCAATTCCAGATTGTTCTTCATCCAAATGTTTTCCCCTTTGCTCTGGTATGCAGACCTATGTATAACAATTCCACAAGTTCAATGCTAAACCATTTCAAAATCAAAGCCTGAAGAGAGTAATAAATAGCAGTGTAACGCCACGCATATGACAGTACAAGTATTCGCTGCCTCACAGAAATGTGAACCTTCCCAGGCAGAGCACCTAACAGGTTTTCTGTGTTCCGTTGGTTTAGAATGCTAGCTATGTTACAGGCAGGGACTGTTAGATTATTTGTGTTTGAGTTTTATCTGCGATTTTATCTTTTGAATATCTATGTATTGTGCTATTTAATCTCATAGCTGACAGTGCACTTTATTCCCTGCTAATCTGAGTAATATTTGATACATATCCATTGCAATGAACATTCTTTATTACTAAGTGTGGTGTCTGACCAATATATGAATAGCCATTTGTGAACTCTCATGGTTATCCAAATATTACAAACATTTACCATGTACATTATAGGCCCCCAAACCTCACTTTGAGTAAAAGCTCCCCGGGTGTTATAGTGATTTAATACGTAGGGTATCTGGTATACTCAATTCTAATTTGTCAATGGCATCATCTAACAATCTGATATTTCTAAGTAACAAACGAACCTCCGAGGATTAAGACATCCTCCCAAGTAGGTATAGATGCAGGCAGGGCTGCTAGCAATACTGTGACAACTGCCCTGGTTATGCATGTGACGTAAACATATCAACTTACATTAAAGACCGTATTAATTAATATTAATTATTAATTTTCAGATTTTGAGACTTCTCGATTCTTGACAAACCAAACACACACACTGCACTAGGTGTAACATCTTCACGGCCATTCAAACTCAAGCACAGGAGAGTTTATTTGTGATAACATGCCAACAAACAACATGAAAGAAAGGGCTTGCACCCATTTATGCACTGTATCTAGAACTCAAGCTCCGTTGTGCATTCACTGCCTGCATTGATTCTCAGATTTAAGTTATAATATTAAATTTTGTTGATATAGCTGATTAAGGTCATATATAGGCTTTATATATAAGACCAAAAATGTTTGACCCAAGTTAAACAATTTAAAGGCAATGCTACCAAATAGTATCATAGTGTATATAAACTTCTGACCCACCAAGAATGTGATGAAATAAACAAATGCTGAAATAACAAGGTTTTGAAAGTTTTATGAAAATAAAATCCAAAGAGTTTTTCACCTCACCCTTATCCACCCTTATTTCTGTCTACATTTGATTATCTATGATGTAGGGATTTTTTTTTTTTGTTGTGTTTATTTTGTGCTAATTTGTAATTTCCTGTCCCCTGCCTCTAAACCTAACCCTCACAGAAATCTGATTGAATGTTTAGATTTTAATTAAGGCATTATTAAGTGTTTATGTAGCTGTTTTCCTGTTGGCTGGTCCCCACAATGTAGGTGATTTCAGGTTTTACTCTTATTTGGTCCCCCACAATTTAGACAAAACCTGCCCCACCCCACAGACATAAAAACTCTAGCTAAAAACATATGAACTGAAGAGAGAAAAAGCTAATGGATATAGTTGTAATTAGGTATGTGGGGATAAAACAGTTTTTTATCATGAAGATTAAATTATTTAATGAGAGCTAAGGAGCAGAAATTTGTGTCTAATTAAGGGAAAATTACCCCTCCCTCCCCCCACACACCCCAGCATGTACACTTGTTAAGGATCTTTCTAATGAGTTTTGTTTTGATTGTGTTTCAAGGCCAATGCTGCTCTTTTGTTCTTATCACTCACTGTTATGCTATTGATATGTGGAAGTGCAAATAGTGGAGTATTCATATCCTCATTAGAAGCAAGTGTTTTTGTGATGGGAGGTGAGGATCCGTACTGCTGCTTGACTAATAGGGCTTGGCCGGGGCTCCTGAGGAGTCTCTAATGACC
The DNA here is from genome assembly GCA_032164185.1 of Moxostoma hubbsi. NCBI lineage: Eukaryota > Metazoa > Chordata > Actinopteri > Cypriniformes > Catostomidae > Moxostoma > Moxostoma hubbsi. The sequence goes on from JAVLUX010000009.1 coordinate 32,082,641, forward strand.
GCCTGTGTCAGATTCTCTTACAGCCAGGCTCGTGGCTCAGACACAAGGAACTGCCCGGAGCTGTGTGTATGTGTGTGTGTTGGAGGGTAGGTGTCACTAATACATAAACAAGGTCTCAACCAGTTGCCTGTTGTTGCTGAAACTGTCTTTCAGTCAGTTTTTGTGAAGGGAGGAGCAAAATGGCTGATTAATGTTTGTTTGTTAGTATGAAAGGTGAAGTGCTTAATTTCTGTATCACTAACATCATCCTATGGAATTTATGAAACCATGGAATTTTATAGATATTTTATTCATACTTTGACTTGATCTTCAGGTCAATATCAGAAATGTATTTATGAAGGCAGACTTAAGTCTGACTAAGAGGAAGTTCTAAAGACAGAAGTAAGAGAACAGGAAATTACTGGGAAGGAAAAGAGGGTGTGGGCTCGGGACATGACACAAGCCATATTCAAACTCACATCTCTTACTTGATCTACATCATTCAGCATGTCTGAAGCTTGTGTGCTAACCACCAGGCGTTGACAGAGCCAGACGTTTATGCAGTATAATTCTTGTTGCGTAAGAACTTTGTGTAGTTACATGTAAAGAGATGCCCATCTGTATGTGAATTCTATGTGTGCCTAAAGGGTAAGACAGACAGGCAAGCCAGATGTAGTTTAAGCTCAGCTGGAAGAGCATCACCAATAACTCACAGGCATACTGATCTCCACATTTCATCTAATCTCACAGACCAGACTTTTTCATTTTATCTGTAAAAGGTTGGTATCTGGTAAATACAGTGGCAAGAAAAACTTATGTGAACCCTTTGGAATTAACTGGTTTTCTGCATTAATTGGTCAATTTTTTTATCTCATCTTTGTTAAAATCACAATGTGCTTAAGCTATCAACACAAACAATTGTGATCTTTCATATCTGTATTGAACACATCCCATTTAAACATTCACAGTGATGTGGAAAAAGTATTTAATAACTGGTCAATCCTCCTCAATAAAGCGTTTCTGGCAGCTGAGGCTTAGACCTGCACAACGTTCAAAAGGAATTTTGGACCATTCTTCCTTACAGAATTACTTCAGTTCAGCCATATTTTTAGGATCTCTGGTGTGAATGGCTCTCTTAAGGTCATTCCACAGCATCTATATTGGGTTAAGTTCTTGGCTCTGACTGAACCACTCCAAAAGGTGGATTTACTTTCTTTTTTTATATAATTCTGTGGTGGATTCACTTCGATGTCCAGGCCCTGAAGCAATGTTTTTGTTGGAAAGCAGCGGCTTCCTTCATGGTGTCCTGCAATGGACACCATGCCTGTTTAATGTTTTCCATATAGTAGACTCATGAACAGAGATGTTTACCAGTTCAACTGATTCCTTAGCTGTCACTCTAGGGTTCTTTTTACCTCATTGATCATTCTGTGGTATGCCCTTTGAGTCATCTTGGCCAGATGGCCACTTCTAGTGAGAGTAGCCACAGTACTAAATCATCTCCTTTTAAATACAGTTTGTTTAACTGTGGACAGAGCTCTTCGAGATAACTTTGTAACTCTTTCCAGCTTAATGCAGTGCAATAATTGTTGATCGTAGGTCTTCTGAGATCTATTTTTTGTGAGGCATGGTCCACATCAGCAGATACTACTTGTGAATAGCGAACTCTTTTTTTATAAGTCAAAGTAGCTCTAACCCACACCTCCAGAATTGTTTCATTAATTGGATGCTAGGTTTGCAAACTCCTGACTCTAACTTTTGTTGACATCATTAACCTAGGGGTTCACATACTTTTTCAAACCTACACTGTGAATTTTTGAATGATGTATTCAATATGTACAAGAACAATACAAATTTGTGTGTTTATTAGTTAAAACGGATTGTGTTCATTATTGTAACTTCGATGAAGATCAAACCAGATTTCAAGACAAATTTACACTAGGGCTGTCAACAGATAAACATTTTTAATCAAATTTATTACATGGTATGACGATTAATTAATCAAATTAATCACATACATAAATGTGATTGGAAAGCCCCTCAAATAACAATAATGAAATATACAATGATTAAATAATTCTAAAGTTATATTTCAATAATTACAAATAATTGTATGCGTGCGTGCGTGCGTGCGTACGTACGTATGTATGTATGTATGTATGTATGTATATATATATATATATATATATATATATATATATATATATATATATATATATATATATATATATAATATTATAAAATCAGTAATATAGAAAATTTAAATGCATTACATTATTTAGGCTCACATGTTATGTATTAAAGACAACACAAAATATTTATTTAGAATGCACTGTTGTTTATTTCCATATTATCAAACATAAGCCATTAATTAAACATAATCATTGGCCTATAGTTCACAGCAATCCTTATTTGCAATTGAATTCGTCAATCAGAAATGTATTTAAGGGCTTGGCAAAGGGCGTGTCAATGTACACCTGTGTCAGACGGATGCTTTTGGAGCATCTCAATTGCATTGTGTCATAAACATAAAATTTTTAAGTTGCTGTGTCAAGTTAAATGAAGTTTGAAACTTAGAAAAACACGGCTTGAGATCCCTGCCTTCAGATTTGCAATCCATCAAGCTGTGTTTGTATTTAAGAACGTGTTCTCATCTTGTGTTGGCTGCTTTCGGTAAGTGTGGTTTGTTCTCTGTCTGTATAAGCTGAGTGTTGCCTATATATCGAGTTTCGTTTACTGCTCCCTGGAGAAACCTAAAGTGCATTGGGAATTGGGTATACCAAATTGGGGAGGAAAGGGGAGGGGAAAAAAAAACAAAATTTATTTATTTATTAAATCATTACTGTATATATAGTCATCTGCAATATATGGTCCATTCCATATTGTGAAGTGGATAAATCTTTTAGGTCAGCCCATTTTTCTAACAACGTCTGAGATATGTTCAGCAAACGCCCACCATTATAGACCTCTACCTTATCAAATGCTCATTAGGCGGAGTGCCAGAAATTTTAACACCAATGACAGAATACTCAGTTGGGTCCACAGCCTGTTTAACTCTGTTTTTCTATATATTTTCACAAGAATTGTAATGCATCTTATTTTGTGCATATAATGTCCTCACTATTGATTTTTCCTCCTGTTTATTGCTGTATAAATCTTGTAACCTGCAGAGAGCAGATTAATTAAAGGGCACGGCCTGACCAACAGACAAGCGGTAGGGTACTGTATATCCCTCCTACGGCCTCTTGTAGGACCTTACAGGAGAGTTCACAATGTCAAGGGATGAGGATTTTAGAGTCAAGTGTCACTAAATGGGAACATTGGTGTCTGGGTGCAGCTGTCTCCAAAACAAGTGGAAGAAATGCAGAGACAGCGAGAGTAGTGCGCCCATGGAAGTGGACCTCTCCTAACTTTTGTCTTGTAGCACGCAGGCCGGCTGCTGAAAAGCTTGGCAGCAACTGTGACTCCAAGCAGCTAAGCTAGCAACTCCTCACACTCAGTATGCAGCCAAAGTGCTGGAATGACAACGGATCCATTCATTGTGGAGGTAGAGGAATAGGCTGTGGATCTCCTCTGTCTGTTTTCAGAAGGGTTATACAGAAGGAAGGGAAGGGAGGGGGGTTCCTTTCTCTAACTAAAATTAATAGATAACATTGTTGGAAAATCTAAAACAAAACTAAAGTGCATTTTCATAATGAATAAACTGAGTAAATAAAATAAAAGACCTCAAATAATTTTGATAAGCTGTATAATATAACATGTGAAACCTTTACAAACCACTAATCTTTAAGCATGAAAATGAGGAGTAGCAGATTACATGTAATATGAATTATGTAATCAGATTACCGGTATGAAGTATTTGTAATCAGATTACATAATTAAATGCGCGTAATCAGATCAGTTTCTTTTATGTATTGCATGATTAAATGTTTAACAAAAACTGCAAATACTATTATGAACATTCATAGTTTTGTGACTGACAAATAACAAGTTGCTGTTTGATTTCTTGCTTGCTAAAGTTTCATGAAAGGAGTGGTACTAATTGGTACTTAAATGCACTTAATTTATTATTTTGTAATCAGATTAGATTAGCTAAGAAGTATAATCTAAAATACTACAGTAATCTAAAGAAGTAATCTACCCAACACTGGTCAGTAGATAGCAGTAACACTAGACTGCCCTGTGAAAATTAATATTTAAATTAAAAAGACAAAAATGAACTATGATGAATCTGGAAATCACTGAAAAAATTAAAACAAAACTAAGTAATATAGTGAAAAATTAACTAAATTGAAAGTGCAAAATTAAACTAAATAGAAATTAAAAAAACTCGAATAACCCTGCATTCAAACTGAGGCAAGGAAAAGGATGAGGGAGGGAGAGAGAGTAACCTAAAGGGAGGGAGAGAGTGAGAGGGAGAGAAAGAAAGTGGCAGTGGTGGAGGGGGACCTTCCATGCTGAATGATTAAAAGAGGCGGAGAGGAAACAGAACTCCATCAGATGAAATGAGGTGAAAATAATTCAGCATTAATCAAGCCTGGCCGAAAGGAGGGTGCTCTTCCCCCCACCCCGCTCTCTGCGGAAGCTAACGGAAAGGTGTGAATGAAGAACTCGAGAGTTGAGACGAGACAACTTCTGGGTACTCTCAAATCATGACGGAGTCTAACAGCAGTGCAACTTGTATGGCTGATCAGGTCAGTCCAATTTTCTGTGACATTTGTGTATTATCGCAAGAGAAAGGTGTTTTATTGTCCAGCAGGCAGGACATGTAGAACTCTGATGAGAGGGAATTTTGAAATTTTACTTCTCTTTAGTGAGAGAGCGCGAGCATGTTAACTGACGCATCAAAGCGGCAATTGTACGGAGCTGCCCGGACGACGGTGCAGGGTCCTGAAAGAACTGAATTAATCAAGACCAAGCATTGTCTGCAGTGCCTTATTTTTCGGCCATCATTCAGGGGGCCTGTGACGACTCAATAGCCCTCAGACCACGTGAGAAAGGGGCTGCAGCTCTTTAAAAACCAGACCACGTGTGGGTCAACTGAAGAGTTTTTATAACAAATTGTGGTGGGCAGTTCTGGCGACACTGGTGGAAGGGTATGTGATAAAGTTTCCAAGGAAGTGGGCAGGAGAGTAGTGTTCGAGAGACAGAGGAAAGGAGGGAAGTATCCCGGCTGAAAGGAGGCTGGCCCATATTTTTCTGTCTTCCTTCGCCCCTTTTTTAGTCACCAAGGCACTTGTCACTTAAACAATTGTGGGGAAGATTTGTTGGAAATAAAACGTATAGATATCCAATAAGGCACTTTGTACCTCAAAGATTTATGCGCAGCGCAAATTTTGGTCGCATCCTTTCCTTTGCCTCTGTTTCCGTTCCACTGTTCTAAAAGAGTTTGCAAATTAGGATAAAGTAACAGCCTGGTAACTAAATAAAAACTGACGAGACAAAATGGGGTTGCTTGCGGTAGGTGACAACAATGAAACTTTCTTTTTTGTACTATTATTATTTTTTTTAATTTAAAAGATGTTCTGATTATGTGGGTCAGGTTTGAGGATTGAAATAATTTGTTAAACTAAATCCATGTTTCAGCATTATCTTGCTTAATCTTGAGTGTTGGTATGAATCATCATTTCTCAATTAAATCTGTTTCTATAATAGATCTAGAGGTCTGGAAAATTGCATTGTCATTAAGTAATGTTTTGAACATTTTTTTAATGAGAGAATTCACTTTCATTATTAAATTACTACAGATGAGCATTTATAGTGCTGTTATGAGCTGGTCAAATAGAAGCAATGTCTGAAAGATAATATGTCCATACAGTGGATTATTTGCGTCTTTTCTTTAGTCATGCAAAACCTGGTTTTCTGCATTTGTTTTCCTTAAATAATAATGACTTTAAATTGCATTTTGCAATCTTAATTTGATATAAACTGCATGTGTATACAGCATAATTTTTTTGCTCTTGACTAAGTAGATATATCCAAGCTTTCACAACAACGCAAGGCTCCCTCCCTGTCCCCATAGACCATTTATTGAAACTAAGCTGTAAGAACTTGTCACGCAGATATCTTCTTGGTAGTTACGTCACATTCATGAGCAAATTAACATTTGAGGCTTAGTTAAGTTTGTACTACTTGTGTGGTAATTGGCTTGAGATGTTCGGCTGAATTGTAAGTTGCTTAAATGTAAAAGTCTCAGCTAAATATTTATGTAATGTAATATTCAGTAACTAATATAATATAGCCCGTCCTCAGTGTGAGCCAATGATGAGCTGATGTACATATTGAAGTGTTAAAGTTACAGTTGTAAAAACAGCCTGTTTATTTCTAAGGGCAGAGGATGAAAAATGGTCATGTAAAACTAGACTAAATTGTGTTTATGAAACATTGACCTACATCATAAGTGGACTTCAGGGAAAAAAATTGAAATGCTACAAATGGACAAAATATGGTTCATTTTCACTAAACAAGTGTTTGTTTTGTGAACACGGAGCAGAGAGCATTTGATGAGGTGTGCTGATTTATTTGATGATTGCAAGCAGTGCCAGAGCTGTGAGAGGCAGCACAGACTCAGGTGTCCAGCTGTAGATCTCTCTCTCTCTCTCTCTCTCTCTCTCTCACACACACACACTCACACTCGCACACACACACACACACTTACACAGAAAGGAGCAGGTGCATCTGCTTCAGCCTCCAGCCTCCAAACTGTGTTTTCGTGCAAGTGTACACAATTACGTGTTCATACGGTGTGTAAACATCACAAGTTTCCAATTTTGAATTAAAAATGCACAAAACCTGAAATTATTAGTTGAGGTTGTTGTTCTGGTGATTTTCCATTTATTAAATCCTATAGTAAGCTTTGTATCACTTACTACATTAAAATGGACCAATTTTAATAGTCACAGATTTGCTTTCGTTTCCACTCGTTAGTGCTTTCGATTCGGCTTTGTCTTGTTTGACAGCTTGGGCTGTATGATAACTAGAGCGCTTACATTAGTTCTGTGATGGGGCTAATTCTGCTGTATGCGATTGCATTGTCTAAAGTTGTCTGCTAATGTTGAGCATGCTTGATTAGTAATCGAGATAATGCAAAATCAGAATGAGCCAGTAGTTACATAGTAGTCATGTCTTATGTGTCAAAATGTCCTCACATTGATGTAGAACTAAGCAGCACTTAGAGATCGAACAGAGTTTGTTTTGATTGCAACACTCAATGTTTTGTGTTGTGTGCTGTAACTGATATACTGTATCTGATTCACATTCAATGAGCCATGGAGCATCAGAGAGAGAGAGAGAGAGAGAGAGAGAGAGAGAGAGAGAGAGAGAGAGATCAGTAGAGAGGTATCATTGTCTCTTTAACAATGTTGCTTTAAAACTAGGGCTTTCAACCGAGTACATTTTTTATTTGAAATGAATTACATGATATTTCAATTAATTTATTGATTTAATTGGAATCAATATATATATATATATATATATATATATATATATATATATACATAATTGCTGAGAAGGCCCTCAAATAACAATAATTCTAAATACATGTATAGTTATATTTAAATATTTATATATATTATACATAGAGTAAGTCAGGTAATTTAAGTACATTACATTATTATGGCAGAGAAGTAAAGCATTGATAAGACTACAAATAGTGGCTTTAGAAAGTAATATACTGTTTATTTCCATATTATTGAACATAAGCCTATCATTTGCCTACAGTCCACAGCATTCCATTTTGCTATTGTGCTATGCAGAAACATAGCCCATGTAGTGACCCATATGTGCAAAAATAAAGGCTTGTGTGGGCATGGACCATCAATAATGTTTATTATATAAAGTATATGACCTAGCACATGTCTGCATTCTGTACCGATCATATGTGCCATAGTGTGTGGTATTGCCAGTTATGTGCTTTGGTCTTTTTAATAGTCTGACTAACAATCCCCAAAATCATGGGTGCCTGTTTACTAACTATGCTAACAGCATTCTTTTTGGGGGGGGGGGTAAAAAATTACATATTGAAGAATGCTGTGAGGCAGAAACGTCCGTGTTCTCCTGTACTGTGAGATATTAATACAATATAAGAAATTGAGAAAAAAGAGTGTGGATCATCTTGCTGTTGAGATTGTCAAATATTTTTGTGGATCTACACACCACATGTACTGGTCGAGCGCAGTGATTCCATTTCTTTCTTTGTTTTTTTAAAGTTACAGGTAAAATAAATCTGTTTCTTACACTTATTTTGATGTTGTAGGTGATTTTGTATTTTGAGTGTGCATGTGGATTTATGGAGAGGTAAATCGGTTGGGGGTGCAATAGAAAAAGAGCCGTTCAGAAGCACATGTGTATTCGGAGGCAGTGGTCTCACAGTCCACCTCCTGTCTCAAACTAACTGTGCTCCTGGGCTTCCAGCTGCTCTCTCTCACTCGCTCTCTCTTGCTTTTCCCTAATTTCCCTCTTCACTTCATATATCACTCTTATATATAGTCAGGGTTGGGAGGGTTACTTTTGAAATGTATTCCACTACAGATTACAGAATACATGCTGTACAATTTAATCTGTAACATATTCGTTAGATTAATCAAGGCCAGTAATTCTGAATTCGTATTCTAAATACTTTGGATTACTACTTCAGGACTGGTAGATTTTTTTTTTTTTAACTTGTTTTGACTATAAAACAGTCAGACAAAATGCACATGTTAAAAATACATTCTCTGAAAAACCTAAATATCTAATGCAGTGTTGTTTCTAAAATGAGTTTAAATGATTTTTAGATATTTTACAGGAAAACCATACAAAAATGATCAAGAATATGATTTTTGCTCTAATATCAAAGGTTTTACTAGGAAAAAAAGAAATTATGATCCAATGTGAATTTTCTTGATAAAAAAATATGATTGTGTCTGGTCACATGTACATGTAAAATGGCTAGAAATAGCATTTTAGCTTGGCGTAAAGCTGACAATTTACACAAAGTTTATTTCTATTTCTTCTGCTCCAAACTTACTTCAAACTTACTTCTCTGTCAGCTCGTGTGAACGTAACACATCATAAGAAAGTGTTTCACCGCTGTTCAAATGCACTTTTGATCACATCATTTAAATGTATAAATGTTTTCCATCTGAAAGGACTAAATATTAAATGAAACAAATGACAATAAAATGTAAAGTAATCTCTTCAGTAATCAGAATATAATATAATGTAATTGTAACTGTATTCTAATTACCAATGATTTAAATTGTAACTGTAGTGGAATACAGTTACTTATATTTTGTATTTTAAATATGTAATCCCGTTACATGTATTCCGTTACTCCCCAACCCTGTATACAGTATAATGTGTTGGTAACACTTTAAAGTAATGTTGTATACATTAACATTACTTAATGCAATAGTTAGCATAAACGACAATTAACAGTATTTTTACTGTATTTATAATCTTTGTTAATGTTAATTTCTATGTATACTTATACATTTGGTATATTAAAAGTTGTAAATGTTAGTATAAATTATGGCTGCACAGTGGTGTATTATCAGCATCACATATGTGTGCATATAAAACATCTTATTTGTTACTCAAGGTGGCGCTGTTGTTTCCGTAATTTACTTTATTTACATTTCACAATTGACACATTTGAAGTAAGCGGTAATTCTGTGCGATTTAATTTTACTAAAAATAACGCGTTAAAAAAAATTAACGCCATTAATCGCAATGCCCCCCAGACCGTAATATGGAAGATTCCTGAGAAATGCAAGCTTGTAGTACCACCTGTTTTCTCCAGAGGGCAAGTAAAACTTCAGCTGCGTGGCAATGCGCAGTTTATACAGTGAAGAAAAACATCCTTGAGCAGCAGAACAACAAACATACATTATGTTCTTGCATTCAAACACTTGATGGAGTGCAAATCCGAACGAAGGGATCTCAAGATGTGTTCTAAGTATTAAACTATATTTAACTTGACACAGTGACCTAAAAATGTTATGTTTATGATCAAAAGCATTCGAGACACTACACAAGCATGTCTGACCAAGATGTTCATTGACGGGTCCTTAAACAAGCCCTCATAATAAATCTCGAACTGATTGACAAATTCACTTGTGAAATGGATTGCTGTGAACTGTATGCCAATGACTGGCTTATGAACAATAATATGGTAGTAAACAATACATTGTATTCTAAAGCCGATTTTGTATTGTCTTATTAATGATGAACTCTTCTGCCACAAGAATGTAATGCATTTGAATTATCTGAAAAAAAAAAAAAATATATATATATATACACTCACCTAAAGGATTATTAGGAACACCTGTTCAATTTCTCATTAATGCAATTATCTAATCAACCAATCACATGGCAGTTGCTTCAATGCATTTAGGGGTGTGGTCCTGGTCAAGACAATCTCCTGAACTCCAAACTGAATGTCAGAATGGGAAAGAAAGGTGATTTAAGCAATTTTGAGCGTGGCATGGTTGTTGGTGCCAGACGGGCCGGTCTAAGTATTTCACAATCTGCTCAGTTACTGGGATTTTCACGCACAACCATTTCTAGGGTTTACAAAGAATGGTGTGAAAAGGGAAAAACATCCAGTATGCGGCAGTCCTGTAGGCGAAAATGCCTTGTTGATGCTAGAGGTCAGAGGAGAATGGGCCGACTGATTCAAGCTGATAGAAGAGCAACTTTGACTGAAATAACCACTCGTTACAACCGAGGTATGCAGCAAAGCATTTGTGAAGCCACAACATGCACAACCTTGAGGCGGATGGGCTACAACAGCAGAAGACCCCACCGGGTACTACTCCTCTCCACTACAAATAGGAAAAAGAGGCTACAATTTGCAAGAGCTCACCAAAATTGGACAGTTGAAGACTGGAAAAATGTTGCCTGGTCTGATGAGTCTCGATTTCTGTTGAGACATTCAGATGGTAGAGTCATAATATGGCGTAAACAGAATGAGAACATGGATCCATCAAGCCTTGTTACCACTGTGCAGGCTGGGGGTGGTGGTGTAATGGTGTGGGGGATGTTTTCTTGGCACACTTTAGGCCCCTTAGTGCCAATTGGGCATCGTTTAAATGCCACGGCCTACCTGAGCATTGTTTCTGACCATGTCCATCCCTTTATGGCCACCATGTACCCATCCTCTGATGGCTACTTCCAGCAGGATAATGCACCATGTCACAAAGCTCGAATCATTTCAAATTGGTTTCTTGAACATGACAATGAGTTCACTGTACTAAAATGGCCCCCACAGTCACCAGATCTCAACCCAATAGAGCATCTTTGGGATGTGGTGGAACGGGAGCTTCGTGCCCTGGATGTGCATCCCACAAATCTCCATCAACTGCAAGATGCTATCCTATCAATATGGGCCAACATTTCTAAAGAATGCTTTCAGCACCTTGTTGAATCAATGCCACGTAGAATTAAGGCAGTTCTGAAGGCGAAAGGGGGTCAAACACAGTATTAGTATGGTGTTCCTAATAATCCTTTAGGTGAGTGTATATAATGTTGTGTTACAAATTTATTAAATGTTTAATTTAGGTTCCAATACCATAGTATCTGTTAAGCATGAGATTCCTGCCAGTCTTGTTTCAGATTACTGAGACTCTCACCCTTTGTATGAGAGCATGGGTGGGGAAAGTTTAGTATTGAGCGAACGGCTACTTCATTTGCATGCTTTGTTCATCACAATGTAAATCCCTCCCCCTAAATGTTTATAAATTGCAATGTAAAGTTCCCTTAGTTCAGACTAGATTGGGATGACTACAGCGACGCACAGCGAGTTCTCAATAAAGAAACCTGCTTGAAAGATATCCCAACGTCTCCTGGTCTTCGCTTCTGAGTTTCCTACACTTTAGAAGGAATAAGTTCACAACTATATATATACAGTGTATATATATATATATATATATATATATATATATATATATATATATATATATATATATATATATATATATATATTTAAAGATATCTATGTATCATAATTTCATCATTATATATTGAATTATATTTATATGAGGGTCTTTCTCAGTATACTTTCTTGTATCTGCGATTAATCACAATCAATCGGGATACCAAATTAATTCGATTAAAAATTTTATTCAATTAACAGCCTTAGTATTAACATAAAATAAAACTAAAAATATGACAATGTATTCTATTCTATTTAGTGCTGTGACACAAAAGACCAGAGCTATGAAATGATGTTTCATCGGTCAACTTCAGTTTGGCTCTCCTATCTGCATAAAAATATATATTTTTTTAATTATACACAAAGTGTTTAGCAGACATGTTTTTGATTGATTGCAATGCTCAACCACTAAAAAAAAAAAAAAACACACACACATTGTAAATATAATTTTTACATTTAGGGAGTAGACCTAAATTAAATGCTCTAATTTACCCATTCCATAATTAGTTAATTATGGCAGTTGTAATCTATATTTTTTATTTGATTAATTGTGCAGCCCTGGTGTACATTAATGCATTATGAACAACATAAACAATTAATGATAGTAGGCCTATATTTATCAATAAACACTTATGAGTACATACTGTAAAAAAAAAAGTGTTCATTGTTAGTCCACGATACCTAATGCATTAAAAACGTATAGAATCTTGCTGTGAAATGTGGCTAATGCTTTGCATATTCTTTTGTGTTTAAATGATTTTCAAAACTTTGCACTCACATCATCCAATAGATTTAATTTTTGTTTTCCAAACATTCGTCATTAAAGATAAGTCACTTGTCCATGTGACCTTCAGTCAGTACTTCATGGCTAGATGAAGGTTGTCTGCCTTAACAGCTGCCATTGCTGCCAGCGTAAGTGACCCTCACCCCAGTCATGGGTACTGTCCTTACACACACTCACCCCTCCCAACCACACTTTCATACTATCACTGCCTCTATTTCCTTGCCCTTTCTGACTTAATCTGCCTCTCACTGGGATCTGGTTCATCTCTATTTGATGAGTTTGATTTAAATCACTTTCATTCATTGACTTTTTATCGCTGTTGTCCCACTGTTTTATTAGCAGTAGCCATGTTTACTCTGTGATTAAAGTCAACATAAAACAGTGTCCACAACCCATTTTATTTACGAAACTGTATATTCAACAAGACGTAATGTAGGGACAAGACTTTATTTTAACCATCAGATTTATCCGTGCGGAAGAGCAGAGGCGAAGCCCAACTCGTGTAATTATCAAAACAATCTTTCTCTACAAGTAACCTGCAGTTTTATGCTTCAAACGCTAGAGGGCCATAAGTTACATAGTTTAGCTTTAACAGTATTATTGACCAAGGTCTAGACTGAATTTCTTAATCTTATTTGTCTAAGAATCAAGGGCTCTTAAAACAGAATAGAGTGCAACATTGCCCGCCCACTTATTCAGCCGTCTGGGTTCCGGAAGTATTTTTCCCATTCATTTTCCTCATAGACTTTTCATAAAATTCTTCATAATAGAGTTGTAACCATGAACCAAACCAACCAGCCCTGAGCTAAATCACATCATATTTTGTTTTGAAGCAAAAAAGTATTGGAAATTACATATGTTTTGATATACACGTTTATTTCCTTTGTGTGTATTGGAATAACACAAAAAAAAAAACTGGAAAAAAGCAAATTTCACATAATTTCACATAAAACTCCAAAAATGGGCCAGACAAAATTATTGGCACCCTTTTAAAATTGTGGATAAATAAGTTTGTTACAAGCATGTGATGCTCCTTTAAACTCACCTGGGGCAAGTAACAGGTGTGGGCAATATAAAAATCACACCTGAAAGCAGATAAAAAGGAGAGAAGTTGACTCAGTCTTTGCATTGTGTTTCTGTGTGTGCCACACTAAGCATGGAGAACAGAAAGCGGAAAAGAGAACTGCCTGAGGACTTGAGAACCAAAATTGTGGAAAAATATCAACAATCTCAAGGTTACAAGTCCATCTCCAGAGATCTAGATGTTCCTTTGTCCACAGTGCGCAACATGATCAAGAAGTTTGCAACCCATGGCACTGTAGCTAATCTCCCTGGACGTGGACGGAAGAGAAAAATTGATGAAAGGTTGCAACGCAGGATAGTCCGGATGGTGGATAAGCAGCCCCAAACAAGTTCCAAAGAAATTCAAGCTGTCCTGCAGGCTCAGGGTGCATCAGTGTCAGCGCGAACTATACGTCGACATTTGAATGAAATGAAACGCTATGGGAGGAGACCCAGGAGGACCCCACTGCTGACACAGAGACATAAAAAAGCAAGACTACAGTTTGCCAAAATATACTTGAGTAAGCCAAAATCCTTCTGGGAGAACGTCTTGTGACCAAGATAGAGCTTTTTGGTAAAGCACATCGTTCTACTGTTTACCGAAAACGGAATGAAGCCTACAAAGAAAAGAACACAGTACCTACAGTCAAATATGGTGGAGGTTCAATGATGTTTTGGGGTTGTTTTGCTGCCTCTGGCACTGGGTGCCTTGACTGTGTGCAAGGCATCATGAAATCTGAGGATTACCAAAGGATTTTGGGTCGCAATGTAGGGCCCAGTGTCAGAAAGCTGGGTTTGCGTCCGAGATCATGGGTCTTCCAGCAGGACAATGACCCCAAACATACTTCAAAAAGCACTCAAATGGATGGCAACAAAGCGCTGGAGAGTTCTGAAGTGGCCAGCAATGAGTCCAGATCTAAATCCCATTGAACACATGTGGAGAGATCTTAAAATTGCTGTTGGGAAAAGGTGCCCTTCCAATATGAGAGACTTGGAGCAGTTTGCAAAAGAAGAGTGGTCCAAAATTCCGGGTGAGAGGTGTAAGAAGCTTATTGAGAGTTATAGGAAGCGATTGATTTCAGTTATTTTTTCCAAAGGGTGTGCAACCAAATATTAAGTTAAGGGTGCCAATAATTTTGTCCGGCCCATTTTTGGAGTTTTGTGTGAAATTGTCAAATTTGCTTTTTTTCCTCTGTTTTTTTTGTGTTATTCCAATACACACAAAGGAAATAAACATGTGTATATCAAAACATATGTAATTTCAATACTTTTCTGTGAGAAATACTTCATTTTCTGGAAAGAAATCAGGGGTGCCAACAATTTTGGCCATGACTGTATATCAAACTATTGAGTTTAGGTAGCTGATTAAAAGTTAAGAAAAAATATATTTTAGATTTATTGCAAATTATTCTGATATGTACAAATAGTTAAGTATGGGTTGAGGGTGAAGAGACGGCAACTTAGGCCATTATCCATTCTCTGATTGGTGAAACTTTCTCTGCTGGACCATGGGTAATGTAGTTGTTTACCATAAATTCCCCCTATCAAATACGATCTGTATACAATGAAGACACAATCGATGAACAACCTCTGAGCTCAAGTTAGGTCTGTCTTTAAAGGTTTATTATATATCATTGAAAACCAAGTAGTCTTTGGAAAAAATTAATGGGATTAATTTCTCTATGCTGCAGTTTGATTTATAAGTGATGTTTGTAAGTTCATTTTTAGCATTGCTGTGCATCCCTTTTAAGAAGTACACTCTGTAACAAAGAATCGCTATTATTCTTTTAAGAATCTGTTATTTTTGCATTCTATTATTAAGACTCATTCTGCAAGCACATTTTGTTTGTCTTTTGAACAAGTGTGTTTAGGCTAATCCCACTGCCACCTTTGCAGCTGTTTCTGCGGTGAGTCTACTTGTTTCCTGGCCAGAGGGCAAATATCCACTCTGTAAATACAACTTTTTGCACAATATGTCATTTAAAGCACTGCCTGTTGGACATACAAAATGTTTTGCAGGGGAAAGATTTGAGCTTTGCTGAATTTCACTGTTTGGAGAAAGTTCAGGGTATCACATGCAGTTGGGAAGGAATGCCCAAGGACTTTTGAGTGAGAGAGTTGGTCTCACAGTAAAGCAGTCTACTCAGTCATGGCTTCAGTAGAAGCCAAGCTCTGCACATGCCATGACAAACTGAGCCCTCAGGATGCAAGAAAGATGAAAAAGTCAGTGCTCAGATTCAGAGCTGTCACACCAATTGGGCCAGAAGAACAGCATCTGATCTCTTTCCACATGCTTTATTTACCCCCTAAATTATCACATGCAATAAATTGTTATATAACAGCTTCTGAGCATTTATTTTCATTTAACAGGTCTTTCTCTGGTTCAAACTCAGGTATTTTTTGTGTTTTTTTTTTTTTGTTTCTTTAAAAAACATATTCAAACTGGGAGGTGCCAGAGCATGATAGGGGAGGCACTGAGAATTATGATAAATTCACCATTTAAAACCAAAAGATAAATAAATACAAAAAAATGTATTGTGAAAATAAATATAATGAATAATTTAGACTATAGTCCAGCTTAATAGCTCTTTGTTATAATACTGTTAAATGTCAAGAGCACATACATGTCATGCAAGAGCACATCCATGTACTGGTTGCACGGATTTACTTTGCTCTTAGGGTTGGGTAAAAACATTGATTTTCCGTTGCATCGCGAAATTCAGTTTTTAAACCACAAGATCGATATTTATCTCTTTGTGGCAACCCTTTTCAATGCAAGTAAATCACTTGCATGTGCAACTCACGCTATGCGATTAAATTGGTCTTTGATTAGCCACTGGCTGGTAAATGTTCAGATTTCACTCACCAGTGATTGTGTAGTATAGTGGAGAAGTTATTAGCACAGAGGTCCTTTCACTTCGTGTTCAGAGTAAAAGTTCTTATGTCATTGAATAATGGCTCTTTTGATACACTTTCTGTTTTTTACAGTCAGTTGTTGATTAAAAACAACAAAAAAGAAACATTTAATTCTAATCACACATTAATGTGCTAAAGAAACCACACACATCTTCTCTTGTTATGTGCTCTTACTGGCAGATGCTGCTAGTCTTTAAGAAACAGTTATGATTAAGCACGTGTTCTACATATCAATATAAATGGTACAATTTATGCAACTTAACAATAAAAATGTAACAAAACTATATATGCATCATAATATATAAAATTTTAAGATATTAATTGATGGAATAGACTGAATTTGAAAACATTTTCAAAAGTTAAAATGTGACCAATGTGATAAAAAGCTAATGATAAAATATAATTTGTAAAATATATTTTTTTAAATTGTACCTAGAAGGGTTGGCTAGAAGGTTCCTTTATAATTAAGAGCATTAGCTAAGAGAGAATTTATTTTACATGTAAACAAAATGGACATTGTAACAGAAAACCCATATGAATCAACATCGATTCAAGATCTTAATCAAATCGAGAGCTTGTGAATCGGAATCTAATCGAATCAGGAAATCTGTATGGATGTGTGCTCTTAAATATAGGATGCGCTCTTATGAAATCTCCCTGCTTTCGCAGAGTGTGTATGCAAGCTCAAAACGTGTCCTGTGCACTTGCAAATCTAACAGCATATAGCTCTGCCTTTGTTCATTTGTAGCAATAATCTGCTTCTATGGAAGTGGTATATCAAGGGAGAAACAATACCGAAATTTGAGGAATCAACTTATTTTGCTGCCAACATTTTTTGCAACTGCAGCATAATACATGGTTAAATTTGTATTGTAAGAATTAAATTCTGATGCTGGCTGACGATGTAAGGTATGTGAGCAAATCAAACGACATGTGAACCGTCAACTAAGAACAACTGTTTCTACTCACGTCGTCTTACGACTTTCACTTCAGTGGAAAACATAGCTGCACAAGTTTAGGACACAAAGGATTTTCTCAGAACTTATGTGACGGCACATACAGTAGGTAGAATATCCCAAAATACATGAAACAACGTGTCCATTATTATGAGTTGAACATGATATTGGGTCGACGTGTTTGCAACAAGTGCAGTTTCACCTCATGTAATGCAAGTTTATCACAAATATAGGCTAAATATTTTTGTTATATCATTGTCATTTGGATAAACATGTATTTTTTATGAAAAATAGATTTATAATAATAATAATAATTAGTTACATTTATATAGCGCTTTATCAGTAACCTCAAAGCGCTTTACAAGGAAGGGGGGAATCTCCTCAACCACCACCAATGTGCAGCATCCACTTGGATGATGCGACGGCAGCCATATTGCGCCAGTACGCCCACCACACACCAGCTTACTGGTGGAGAGGAGACAGAGTGATGAAGCCAATCAGTATACAGGGATGATTAGGAGGCCATGATGGACAGAGGCCAAGGGGCAAATTTGTCCAGGACACCAGGGTTACACCCCTACTCTTTTTCGAAGGACATCCTGGGATTTTTAATGACCACAGAGAGTCAGGGCCTCGGTTTAACGTCTCATCCGAAAGACGGAGCTCTTTTACAGTATAGTGTCCTTGTCACTATACTGGGGCGTTACGACCCACACAGACCACAGGGAGAGCACCCCCTGCAGGTCTCACAACACCTCTTCCAGCAGCAACCTGATTTTATCGTGAGGTCTCCCATCCAGGTACTAACCAAGCTCAGCCCTGCTTAGCTTCAGTGGGCAACGAGTCTTGGGCTACAGGGTGATATGGCTGCCGGCCGTAAGATTTGTATTATAACCAGTGTATGTCGCATAACCGAATGAGCCACTCAGAATTAATTTAGAGTTATTGATCATCGTTGGTGAATTAGTCCAACGCCTGAGATAATTTTGATAATATAATTCTTGAGTACGATACCTGATAAAACTTGACCAGAATGTACTGCTGTTTTTAGCGGAAGAAATATATTTTTTTGACATTTAGCATAGGATAACTTATTTTTTATTTACTTGCCTATTACATAGGCCAATACACCTTTATTGTATGTAAATAAATCTTCTTAATGTTTACGACTTTGAAAAAAATATAGATATTTTTCCCACATGTATAAGAGAATGTAATATGTCTAAGGGTACCAATGGCCATGAAAATCTCAAAAGATAAGGGATTTTTTATATTGTGTTTTCCAGGCCTGTAAATGTCATGGAAATCTTAAAAGTCATGAAAATTTCAATAGTAAATATACATTTTTGTCGTTTTGTAAGATGGCATGAAAAGGTTTGAAGATATTGTTCTTGAGTAGAGTTTTGTAGAGGAAAAAGTCCTCGCAAGTCATAGGGATGTTTGATTTGCGATTTAATTATTTTTGAAAAGGTTCTTTCAAATTAATTCTGAATGATTCATTAGTGAATGAATAAAGGTGAATACCTTGAATGCTGGATTTTTTTTACGGATCAGCATTCACAAATGACTGGAGAAGCCACAGCAATTCATTAGTCAAAAATGTGTGGGAACCCTCATATCTGCTTTAAGTTGTGTTTAGGTTTGTTATCATTCCTGCCAGCTATACAATGGAAAGAAATGTTGCTTTTCCAGATCTGAAGTATCTAACTTAAAAGACAGGAAAGATTGCATTTTAGAAACAGTACAGACAATGCTGTAAACTATGCACACTATACAGGGTTTCTTTAAAGTGAATCTAAATTCTGGTTGGTCAAAATCTGATGCTAATTGACTCTGATGTTTGTCAGTCTGAAAACTAAGCCACGCAATGAACATTTTACTAACAAGTGCTGCATCATAGTTCAGCATTGATGGCAGTCAGCACAGTGCACATAATAACTGAATACAATTAATTAATTAATTAGTGCAGAAAGACCAATGTATGTTTTTCTATACACGATTTAAAAATGCATTGGGACAAGGTTATATGAGTGCTACCATGAAATTGTGCATACACTGTAGTGTGTGCAGAGTAGGTGAACAGCTTGCAATGGCTCACACTTCTGCAGGCTACTCTCCCTCATCATTCTCATTGAGCACTAATTCAATTATATAGTTTTATGAAGCATGTGGGTGCAGCTAGACCTGGTTGTCTGTACAAATCAGTGCTCCAGAGTATCCACAAGCCTAGCTCTTGGACTTTGCAGAGATTTGAAACCATTCTATAAGTCTCATCATTCTAGATAAATGCTTATATTTATATATGTATAAATGTGATTCCTGATGTGTAAGAGGATAAATACAGTCAGTCAGTCATTATCACATAATTAAAAATAAAAACGCAGAAAGCTGCATTATTGGGGCGGCTGTGGCTCAGGTAGTAGAGCGGGTCGGCCATTTATCGCAGGGTTGGTGGTTCGATTCCTGACCCACATGACTCCACATTCCGAAGTGCCCTTGGACAAGACACTGAGCCCCAAGTTGCTCCCAATGGTAGGCTAGCGCCTTGCATGGCTGCTCTGCCGTCATTGGCGTGTGAGTGTATGTGTGAATGGGTGAATGTGTCACAGTGTAAAGCGCTTTGAAAACGGCTAAGGTTAAAGCGCTATATAAGTGCAGACCATTTACCATTATAAATTGTTACATAAATTGACATATCTGCAAAATGCACAATTACAAAGAGACTAGTAGTGATTTCTTTGTAAATTAAACGCACTTCAACATTCTGTGTAGTTGTGAAAACTTACAGCTGTATAGCTAGTAGCAACTCATTTTTATTACATCCCATTGACAGTCACTGACTGAGGCCACACCCCCAGGCCCCTCCCCTTTCCCTGTTCATGGCCCAAGGGAAGAACAGATTCTTCATGGAACTGTGTCAGTCTACTCTGGGCTATCAGACTGACCTGGAGGGAGTTCTGCTTCTGATCCCACATACACGCTGATGCTTGCCTGGATGCTGTAGATTCCTGCTTGAGTAAGGGCTAGTCTCTTGGGTATACAATGGAATATGCAAAGGTAAGATGAAAAGGAAGGAGGACACAGTACAGGGAAGAATAGCATCGGGCTGATATTTTGTATTGAATATGTAGTTTTAATTTAAGTTAAAGGGCTCCTTTATGCAAACCAAGGGCTGGTTGTTCCAAACCTGTTTGACTTTCTGTCTTTTGTAGAACTAGAGTATATGTTAGGCAGAAAGTTAGCCTCAGTCACCATTCACTGTCATTATATCCTTTTTCCATTCAATGAAAGTAAAGGGTGATTGAGGCTGTCAGTCCTTTACATTCTATCTCGCATCTCCTATTGTGTTGAACGGAAACAGTCATACAACATTAGGGTGAGTAAATGATGACATAATTTTCAGTTTGGCCTGAGCCAGCCCTTTAAGATCTCTACATTTGTGGAAGAACTTTTCCAGAAAATCATTCAGGATTGTACTACAAATACTACAGTAATGGGTCGTCATAAGGAACTAAGAATTAGAAACCTGATTAGAAACTAAAATTTTAAAGTTTCATGGGACCAAATTAGGGGTAGGTCCCACCGGTTTGCATATTGAGTCATGCTTGGAATAGTGTTGTACATGTCCTGAACTGTATGTAGTAACATGACATGAGAAATTAAGATATTGATTGATTATAAATGATGAGATGTTGAGATGTGGCAGTTTGATCAATCCAGGTTTTCTAAAAAAACACAATTTTTTAGAACCGTGGTTGGGGGCTTTACTGTTAAAATAAGGGAATCATGACAATATTGAACATTATAGAGTGCCTTTTGTTTTGTATAGTGGCTAATTTCTTGAATTTTAAAAGACAATAAAGAGCATTTATCTGACCTAATACCCCTACATATAGCAGCTATATTGTGAAGTGTCCATCAATCCATGCTAGTGACTTTAGCTGCAGCTTGTGACCACTGTTTCTTTTGAACAATATTCTTTCATAAATATACAGACATATAATTGTGAAGGTTTTTTGTGAGCAATCCACCTGCAATTTGGTGACAACTTTGGAATTTTGCTGCCACATATTGCTTAAAACTCACATAATAAACTAATATTTGTCAGATGTTTTTTGATACATAAATTTATATATTTGCATATATTCATTTGCATCAGATTCCTTTTCAGGTAGTGTTTCCATATTTTTTTCCATCCACCGCCAATATGTTTGACAACCAAAACTCATGCTTATAGCAATAATTACATCACCAGATTGCTTACAATGAGCAGAGAATGTCAGGGAAAAGAAAACTCGAAGCATGTGTTGCTGGGACTGATGTAACAGTCTTTATACATTGTATACATTTCCTCTTATGTAGTCAAATATGCTAGAGTGTGTGTTTGATTGACATGAACTTTTAGTGACCCGACACTCTGGCCACTTTTTGTCTCTTGCCCAGGTTTGGGGTGCCCTGCCTTGACTCGCCATTGCAAATGATTGATTAAGCATGAAAAATGTGTTTTCGCTGTCTGAGCCAATGAGATGGCAGAAATGTAACCCGTTGTTCATAGGGTGAGAAGCTGCAGCTCTGCATCTTCATCAGAATTACTTTAACCTCACAGAGATTGAATAATTGCTTCTTTAAGGACTGGTCACGCTGGTTAGGCTAATTTAATTCCAGTTGAGGAGAATTAACCTGCCCTTGTTTACTTCTTGAGTGCTTTTTAGACTAAAAGAGATATATAAGAAATATAAGATGCATAATTGTCCGCCTTATGATTCATTTGTCTAATTTCACTGGGGTCTTTTATTTTTGGAATTTTCATTTTCAAGACTTTTTTTTCTTTTCTTTGCATTTAAAGGTTCACTTATGATATCCAGCTACATTAACCAAACTAAATTGGAAAAAATCATTCTTGTTTCTAAACACTCCTCTCAGTCCCTGTTTTTTCTTGTTTGGACAAACAGGTTGGACCACCCAAAACTCACACCATTTGTTGAGACAAAATTGACATGTTGGGCCGATAAGGCAAACAGAGCAATTTTTTGAATGTGCCACAGTGTTTACCTTTTATTGGAAGTTAACCTAAAATTGGATTACTTTTAGCTCTGTATATTAACTCTGTAACAGTAACAGGAAAAAAGTAGAGCTGTCGATTTAACATGTTCATTTAGTGTGATTTATTTTTTTTATTTAATTTTTTTATTTTTAAATTACATGTTTAAAAATGCTGCTACCATAAGAGAAATTCAAGCTTGAAGTACATTTGTTTTTATGAGCCATGTCAGTTGGAGGCAGTTAAGCATGCCTCATTAAACCGCTTAAGAGGTGCAGCAACAGAATGGGAGCTGGTCGGACAGGACAGGTTTTTGACAGCTGGGCAAAGCACAACAGAATAGTTTCAACTACTCTAAACTTGACATGGCATCCTAGAAATGGAGCATTTTTTATGCTGAAAACCAGTGAGAAGCTTCAAAAGTGTCTACCATAGGAGGAATGCAAGAGTGCATCCTTTGCGCAGGACAGATTGACGGACTCAATGCAAAATAGATTGCTGGTGACTGTAGGCTTATTCAGTGAAATGGGAATAAAGCAAACAATATTTTGATTTCTAAAGCAACTTTTGTATTGTCTAATCCATTGTTTCCCAAACTTTTTGCCTTAAGTGCTCCCACAGCACTATCGATAAGGCTCAATTACCCCTTCTTCGACACAAAACCAAAAATGTGTGCCAAAGCCTAAATATAATTTAAAGTTGTCATTTAATTTAGATTTTTATTGATCAATCAGCATTGATTTGATGTATTGACATGCCTATTTGGGTTGGGTTTTGTTAAAGATTTCCCAATTTAATTTGATTCACAAGCTTTCGATTAAATTCCGATTCATGTGGGTATATTTCAGTTATAATGACCATTTTGTTTGCATATGAAAAACATTATCTTGTAGCTAATGCTTTTAATCATAAATGACCTTCTACCTTGGTACATTATGATTTTTGTATTTTTTTTATTATATTTTCTCATTTAGTTTTTAATCTTGTTGGTCACATTTTTTAAATTCCATTAAAATACGATGTGTTGAAATTGTGTGTGTGTGTGTGTGTGTGTGTGTGTGTATGTATATATATATATATATATATATATATATATATATATTATATGTTACATGTTTTTCGTTAACATGAATAATAGGTACTATTAACGAGTACATACATTGCTATGTAGAACATGTGTTTAAACAGTACTGTCTCTTTAAGAATGGTGGTTCAGCCAGTTGAGCAATATTAACAAGATTGCAGGCAAATGGCTTCTTTACCGCATCTGTGCTATGTATGATTTTAATTAAATGTTTCTTTTTGTTGTTTTTCTTCAACTAACTGTAAAAAAACAGAAAGGGTTCTAAAAGAAGATATTATCCAATTACAAATGGATTGTGTGGATCTCGTCTTTGGACACACATTACACTGAACGTGTAAAACCGAATGTTTACTTTTAACATGTAGTGAAAGGATCTCGTGCTTAAAGAGCATTTTTTTACATTTTAAGAATCGCTAATAAGAATGCTCAAATGATGATCGTGATTAATAGGAAAAGTTATATTTTTACCTATCCCTTTTCACTATTTTATTTAAATCCATACATTTTGTTTTATAGATTCAGCATAGCAAAATACATTTCTTTTTGCGTGCCCCCTGGAACCTTCCTATGTACCCCCTGGGGTAGGCGGACCCCAAGTTGTGAATCACTGGTCTAATCGATGCTTTACATGTCTGCCACAATAATGCAATATATTTCAGTCTAAATATCTGAATTATTATACTTATTATAGGCCCTTTATCTTATATTTATAATTATTTTAATTATTATGTAACATTTATATCAAAGTATCTTTATTTAGGGGGCCTTTCTTAGCAATTAATGATTTATGCATTTAATTTGGTTGATTACTCGACATGTAATTAATTCAGTCACAAATTTTAGTCGATTGATAGCCCAAAATTTTTTTACAAAATTACTTCGTCTAACTTTCACTTAATGGACCCTTTCACAGACTGTGGTAATCTTTTTAGCTGCAATAATCTAGCAATTTATTATTATTATTATTATTATTATTATTATTATTATTTCTTTATTTTATAAAAATTGTTCGAATTTGGAATTATTTAGTGTAAATTAATAACATTATTCTTTGTGTTGAATTAACCTGTAATTAATAAAAAAGAAAAGGAAAAAAGAAAAAAACTGTTCAACACTGCTGTGATTGGGTTTCAAATTCAGCTGCTGAGAGAGTCACAGTAAATTTGGAATCTTTCTCTCTTCTGACTACCATAATCCACCACGCTTTTATTTTTTCCTTTTTTTTTTTTTTCTTTTTTTTTTTTTTGCAGTTTGAGCAAATGGGTAAATAATATTTGCTTTGATTTCCTATTCACATCTATAGGAGTTCACCCCCTGCTATACGTATTATAGTTTATGTGAAAAAAATCCATAACATGAGATGAATAATAAGGCCCCTTTTGCATTGGATTCTGATTATGTTTTGATTTGGGTCAGTTAATACTCTGCAACAGTGGTTCTCCATTCCTCTCCTGGACCCACTGCACATTTTTGATGTCTCCATATTTAACACACAATATGTATTTATCAGCTTGTTTGCAGAGATATCCATGAAGCCCATTAACTGGGTGTGTCATATAAGGCAGACATACAAAATGTGCAGTGCTGCAGGACCCCAGGACCGAAATTGAAAACCTCTTGCTCTCTAAGATGCTTTTTGGCAGTGACCACAACCAAAGTCTTTAAATAAGCCTGTTGTGTGTGTCTTTTCATCCTCTCCAGAGGAGAATGAAGCCCTCAGTCAGCAGAGAAAGAAAGAGGAAGTTACCTTTGAAATGTGGCCTGGGGGTCAGTAGAGGGCAGTTGAAAAGGAAAAGGTCAGCTCTGAAGAATTAGTGATCCCAACTGGCTTGGGTGTTTGAACAGATGTCTCCGACCATTCCAGAAGGGCTGAGAGCACATTTACCCTGTCCTCAGTCACATCTTTGTCTTTTCCTTTCTTTTTACTGTAACTTTCTTTGTTTCCCCTTTTTCGCTTCCTCCTGTGTCTCTATTTTCCACCTTTCTCTAAACTCACCAGCATGATGAGAAATGTTGCAATTTCTCTTTATGGCTTCTTGCAGTATTAGTCAGCAGCGAGTCACTAATCTCCTTTACGTTTGGACCTGTGCGGCCTTGTGAAGTCGCTGCTCAGGGTAAGTTTTGGAATCTGGGCTATTTTTACAAAGGTCACTGCACTGGCCACACCTTTGACTTCTTAACTACAGAGAGCTTAGAGTCATTGATTCTCCACAGTATTTATATCTCTCTTTTCCATAGACTGTCTTTCCTTTGCTGGATAGGGTGTCTTTTAGGGTCTTGATAAGACTGCAATGATTTCAAATAAGTGTGAAAATTAAGAAATTTTAAAATTAAGAAATTGAGAAATTGTCCAAACTAATATCACATCACTTCTCTTAGGGTAATAGATTTATTCTGCAGTGCCAGGGGTTAATGTAACTTGTAAATCAGGTGAACTGGCACATTTGCTGAGGTGTGAAAGGTCCCCTGATAAGGTTCTCGGTGTGTTTGTTTTTACCCAGTGATGCAAAGTTGACATGCACAAACAGAGCATATAATGTCACTCAAC
Organism: Moxostoma hubbsi; assembly: GCA_032164185.1. NCBI lineage: Eukaryota > Metazoa > Chordata > Actinopteri > Cypriniformes > Catostomidae > Moxostoma > Moxostoma hubbsi. Next base: position 32,108,925 of record JAVLUX010000009.1, read on the forward strand.
CATCTGTTATTGAACTCTGAGAAGAAGAAAAATTACAATAAAAAAAAAAATTGTTTTCCCCTCAATAAGTTATATCTCTTAGGGGAGTTTTAACTACAACATGCATAAATACATTTTGCACCTAATCTTCAATCAAGTCTTTTAGTTTGGATGTTACAGCTTTCACGATTCAAAGCCCAGTGTTGAAAATACATGAGATAATGGATAGTAACATCACATTCTACATGAATATCCCCAGGCATTCTGAGTGTTAAGTTGAGAAGTCACAGGTCAGTTCTCACTTCCCGTCTTAACTTGACAGGGGCACATACCTGCATTGAGTTACTTCAAGGGAGCTGTGCTGCTGTCAGTCAAAGGTGTTAGGCTGCCATAAGCACAAGATTCTCTTCATTAGCTAAATTTTGAATGTTACAGGACAAGAAATTGTGAAACATATTTTTTTTATGTACATTTTAAATCTCAAACAGAGGTCAAGATAATGTTGTTTTGTTATGAAGGTCTGTAATTTTTTCTCTACAGTTAAATGGCACTATGGGGTTGGTAATTGGTGATTGTGTCTGAAAAAATATTTATTTATTTATTATTAAATGGGGAATGAGCCTCCAGCTGATTTAATATTTGAGCTGTCACGTATTGTTTGGTTTTCTTGCTGGGTTGACTAATATACTGTAGATCACATGCACATGGGTTTTTACATGGGTTTTAATCTTTGTAAGATTCCCCTGTTCTGAACTGAATAGTGTATGAGATAAATTTAATCTGTTCTTTTCCTTCATTCCTTCCTTCCTAACATTTAGTCATTTAAGAGACACTTTAAGCCAAAGCAACTTTCAAAATGAAGAATATAAGAAATTTGTCTTACAAATTTGTCAAGACCACTATCTTCAGTACCACACTGCCAAGTGTCTCCTCTCTTACTTTTCCCTTACTGCCTTTTTTCCCTTTCCTGCCTGCCTTCATGTCTTTCTTTGCCCTTCTTTCCTGCTTTCCTTTTCACTTCCTTCATTCCTGCTTTCCTTTTCACTTCCTTCTTTCCTGCTTTCCTTTTCACTTCCTTCATTCCTGCATTAATTTTCACTTCCTTCCTGCCTTCTTTTTCCTTCCTTCCTTTCTTCCTTCCTTTTTCTCTTCATGTCTTCCTTTCTTTCCTTCCTGCCTGCCTTTCTTTTCACTTCCTACCGGCCTTCTTTCTTCTCTTCCCTTCCATTCCCTCTTTCCTTCCTTCCTTCCAGCCTGCCTGCCTTACTTCCTGCCTTCTTTCCCTCCTTTATCTCTCGCTCTCTCTCTCTTTTTTTCTTTCTTTCTTTTTTTATTTTATTTTTAGTTTAGAAGCTGAACCACTAATTTGAGTCAGGTCCCCCTGAGACTTTGTGTGTGTGACTGTGTTCAAGTCTTACATAAAAGGGCAGATGGGCCCAGCTGGGTGATCTTTTTCCTCTCTCTCTGTGCTCAGCAAGATAGATCCTTGGAGCAAACAGTGACAGCTCAAACACCTGGGCATTCCACAGAGCACTGGGGCAGGGATCACATAGTGCAACGGATAAAGACAGAACAAAAATCATACATAAATAATAATAAATTCTGTGCCAGAAAGTAAACTTAAAATAACGTTCTTTGCAAGCAAAGAATTGCTATGTTGAAAAAAATCTATCATCAACAGTATTATAAAACATCAGATATTGTAGAATAACTACAACATGACCCCAATATTCTTACCAGATATTTTGGCTATGTTTACTGTATCATGTGCAGCAAGGCTCAAGTGTTGGGTAGCATTTTGTTGAAGCATGTTGTAAATATGGTCTATATCGAAAGATAAGTTCATATCCCAGGAGTTCTGACCTGAAGGATACAACTTGTTTCAAGGTCTACTCCAGGTCTCCTCCTTTCTTACCCAGGGCCTTCAGCTGTACTACAGCAGGTGTGCAGACTCTTAGAGAGCCATCAGCACTACCCAACACAAGTACCCAGCTGTTAGATTGGTTCAGAATCCTTAGGCAGCTGCCCTATCTGTCCAGCCTGTCAATGACAGAACAGACTTTTATATATGAAGGTTCCTTCTAAGGAAACTTGTTTCAGACATCATTACAAGGCACCATAACATCATGCATAATGATCTAGGATACATTCAAGTGAACTTTAGAGATAACCAAGCAAATATTTAATGAATACTATGCTTAATGCAAGGTAGAAATTGAGCATGTGGAAAAATTTACGTTAATAATTGTATCTTCTCCTGTCAGTCTTTCCCTCAAATGTATTTATTTTTATTATGCCACCAACCACCAAACAACACAAGACTGTGGGATATCATAGGTAGGGAAGGTTACATCCACTGCCTTTAAAAACTGACCAGATGAAGGGCCTTTAGAAAGGCCTCAACAGTTTTTATCTCCTGAACCTAAAATCTTTCAGTTGTCTTAAAATAGTTCTCACCAGGTTTGTTGTGTTCTTGTTCAACAGAATACAGAAATGTAGCATTGTTTATGATTAGCTAAATAAATATTTAATTTGGTGTGTATGGAAAACAGGAATAGTTTGGGTTGATGTTCAAATAACTGATGCATATATATATATAGAGAGAGAGAGAGAGAGAGAGAGAGAGTGAGAGAGAGAGAGAGAGAGAGAGAGATATATATATATATATATATATAGATATATAGATATATAGATATATATATCCAGAAAGTATTCACTTCACTTTTTCCACATTTTGTTATGTTACAGCCTTATTCCAAAATTGATTAAATTCATTATTTTCCTCAAAATTCTACAAACAATACCCCATAGCAAAGATTGCTATGAAACAAAGATTGAACTCTTTGGCCTGAATGGCAAGCGTCATGTCTGGAGGAAACCAGGCACCGCTCATCACCCGGCCATCCCTAAAGTGAAGCATGGTGGTGGCAGCATCATGCTGTGGGGATGTTTTTCAGCGGCAGGAACTGGAAGACTTGTCAGGATCGAGGGAAAGATGAATACAGCAATGTACAGAGACATCCTTGATGAAAACCTGACTGGGGTGAAGGTTCATCTTCCAACAGGACAACAACCCTAAGCACACAGTCAAGATAACAAAGGAGTGGCTACGGGACAACTCTGTGAATGTCCTTGAGTGGCCCAGCCAGAGCCCAGACTTAAGCCCGATTGAACATCTCTGGAGAGATCTGAAAATGGCTGTGCACCGACACTCCCCATCCAACCTGATGGAGCTTGAGAAGTCCTGCAAAGAAGAATGGGAGAAACTGCCCAAAAATAGGTGTGCCAAGCTTGTAGCATCATACACAAAAAGACTTGAGGTTCAACAAAGTATTCAGCAAAGGCTGTGAATTAGGGCTGGGATAAACGATTATTTTTTTAAACGATTAATCTAGCGATTATTTTTTCGATGCATCGATTAATCTAGCGATTCATTTTTCCGATTCGATTTCGATTATCAATTATCTATAAAATTTATTTTTAAAAAAATTCGCCAGGAGTTTGATTGACAGGCGATCTGATCAATCAATCATAATACGCCATTTTTGTCCGACAAAGTAGTCAGGAGAGAGAAGATTAATGTTGGTGGATTTGAATTTGAATAATAGATTGTAGGCTACTGTACTGACGTCTTTCCACGGTTAAAACAACAGTCCTTCTGATGTAGGCTACATTCGTGTTTAGCCTATTTGATGCTATAAATTAACCAAGGAAAAGATGATCGGTTCACGAGCAGCTTTAACTGAGGCAATCTGTCACGACACATTAAAGAGCCACAAAATAGTAGGCCTATTTATGGTTTAATTTTCTTTGACTGACCAAATTTGAAAGTTGAGACTTTATTAAATGGTACCTGCTTGGTCCTGTCTGTCAGCGCGTTGTCAGTGTCCCCTATGTATTTTTCACGACATTCATAGCTATAAGCGCATTATTAATAGCTATAAACGAAAACTTTAGGTGTCGACAACGTATTATAGCCTACTCCAACATCGAGTGCAAAGTGGGGAGTTAAAACGTACGGTGCTCTGTCATCTGCAGCTGCTCCCGGGTGGCACCTCTTCAGGTGCTGGTGCATTGCCGTGTTGCTAGAATGGAAGGCCATCTCCATTTTGCAAGACGACATATCACGGAATTGTTTCCTTTTAAATTAAAGAATTCCCATACTTTAGAGGAACGAGTGCGTGCCACCTTGCACTTCTGATAGTCTGAGGAGCCACTCGTGTTGCTATTAATCTCCAGCGTCACCATCTTTGTTTTGGGTCTGACGAATTGACGCGCATATTTTGCGTCAACGTATTTTTTGCGTCGACGTTGCGTTGTCCCAGCCCTACTGTGAATACTTATGTACATGTGATTTTTTTTACATGAGGTGGTGGCGTAGTGGCTAGAGCTCAGGGCTGCTAATCAGAAGGTCGCTGGTTCGAACCCCACGGCCACCACCACTGTGCCCTTGAGCAAGGCACTTTGCTCTGGGGGGATTGTCCCTGTAATAAGTCCCTGTAATAAGGGCTCTGTAAGTTGCGTCTGCCAAAATGCATAAAAATGTAAAAAAAAAAAATGTAAATGTGGAAAAAGTGAAGCACTGTGAATACTTTCCGGATGCAGTGTGTGTGTGTGTGTGTGTGTGTGTGTGTGTGTGTATACACTCACCTAAAGGATTATTAGGAACACCTATTCAATTTCTCATTAATGCAATTATCTAATCAACCAATCACATGGCAGTTGCTTCAATGCATTTAGGGGTGTGGTCCTGGTCAAGACAATCTCCTGAACTCCAAAATGAATGTCAGAATGGGAAAGAAAAGTGATTTAAGCAATTTTGAGTGTGGCATGGTTGTTGGTGCCAGACGGGCCGGTCTGAGTATTTCACAATCTGCTCAGTTACTGGGATTTTCACGCACAACCATTTCTAGGGTTTACAAAGAATGGTGTGAAAAGGGAAAAACATCCAGTATGCGGCAGTCCTGTGGGCGAAAATGCCTTGTTGATGCTAGAGGTCAGAGGAGAATGGGCCGACTGATTCAAGCTGATAGAAGAGCAACTTTGACTGAAATAACCACTCGTTACAACCGAGGTATGCAGCAAAGCATTTGTGAAGCCACAACACGCACAACCTTGAGGCGGATGGGCTACAACAGCAGAACACCCCACCGGGTACCACTCATCTCCACTACAAATAGGAAAAAGAGGCTACAATTTGCAAGAGCTCACCAAAATTGGACAGTTGAAGACTGGAAAAATGTTGCCTGGTCTGATGAGTCTCGATTTCTGTTGAGACATTCAGATGGTAGAGTCAGAATTTGGCGTAAACAGAATGAGAACATGGATCCATCATGCCTTGTTACCACTGTGCAGGCTGGTGGTGGTGGTGTAATGGTGTGGGGGATGTTTTCTTGGCACACTTTAGGCCCCTTAGTGCCAATTGGGCATCGTTTAAATGCCACGGCCTACCTGAGCATTGTTTCTGACCATGTCCATCCCTTTATGGCCACCATGTACCCATCCTCTGATGGCTACTTCCAGCAGGATAATGCACCATGTCACAAAGCTCGAATCATTTCAAATTGGTTTTTGAACATGACAATGAGTTCACTGTACTAAAATGGCCCCCACAGTCACCAGATATGTATGTATGTATATGTATGTATGCATGTATATGTAAAATGTAAAAAAAAAACACCATCACTATTTGAAAATGTCATTTTTGATCAAATTTAGACATGCCCCATTTTCAGCCACCATCACTCCAACACCTTATCCTTGAGTAATCATGCTAAATTACTAATTTGGTACTAGAAACTCACTTGCCATTATATCAAACACAGTTTAAAGCTATTTGGTTCGTTAAATTAAGCTTAACGTTGTCTTTGTGTTTGTTTTTAATTTGCCATAGTATGCAAGTGACTGGCATGTCTTAAGGTCAATATTAGGTCAAATATGGTAAAAAAAAGAAAAACCGCTTTCTCTAGAAACTTGTCAGTCAGTCGTTGTTTTGAGGAATGAAGGCTTTACAATGCTTAAAATTGCCTAAAATCTGAAGATTTCATACAAAGGTGTACACTACAGTCTTCAAAGACAAAGGACAACTGGCTCTAACAAGGACAGAAAGAGATGTGTAAGGCCCAGATACAACTAAACAAGAGGATAAGTACATCAGAGTTTGTAGTTTGAGAAATAGATGCCTCACATCCTCAGCTGACAGCTTCATTGAATTCTACCTGCTCAACACCAGTTTCATATACAACAGTAAAGAGAAGACTCAGGTGTGCAGGCCTAATGGAAGAATTGCAAAGAAAAAGCCGCTTTTGAAACAGAAAAACAAAAAGAAAAAGTTAGAGTGGGCAAAGAAACACTTAACCCCATTGAGCTTTTTTGGGATCAGCTAGACCTTAAGGTGCGTGAGATGTGTCCAACAAGAAAGCCACATCTATGGCAAGTGCTACAGGAAGTGTGGGGAGAAATGTCACCTTATTTTTTTGCCACCAAAATAGCACCAGCCCGCATCTTATAATAGCATTCTTAGATGCCAGTGTGGTTATCTGAGTTACCGTAGACTTTGTCAGTTCGAACCAGTCTGGCCATTCTCTGTTGGTATCTCTCATCAACAAGGTATTTCCATCCCCAGAACTGCCGATCACTGGATGTTTTTTGTTTTTGGCTAACAAAGTCTACGGTAACTCAGATAACCACTCTGTACAACTGTGGTGACAAGAATCAGAATCGGAATGAGCTTTATTGCCAAATATGCTTACACACACACGGAATTTGTCATGGTGACGGAAGCTTCCAGTGCAAAGAGAATGCAACCATATATGCATACATACAAACATATACATTCAAACATATAGTGACATAAAAAAGAAGATAGAACGGATAAATAAAAAGAATATACAGTTAAGTGCTGGTGATGAAATGTATTGAAGATGAGGTAGGATATGTTAAAAATATATGTAAGTAGGAATAGATTGATTGAATATTGCATATGGTAATGTTGACAAAAAGAAAGTGTTGGGGTCAGTTTTAACTCTTTATAAGGTGGATGGCCTGAGGGGGAAAAAACTGTTCCTGTGACTGGTTGTTCTGGTGCTTAGTGCTCTATTGCGCCAGCCAGAGGGCAACAGTTTGAAAAGGAAGTATGCTGGGTGAATGGGGTCAAGAGTGATTTTACCAGCCCATTTCGTGTGTACAGTTCTACCAGGTTGGGAAGGGGAGTGCCAATAATCCTCTCAGCAGTCCAGACTATCTTTTGATGTCTGACTTAGTACTGAACCAAACCAGACAGTTATAGATGTGCAGAGGACAGGCTCAATGACTGCTGAGTAGAACTGTATCAGCAGCACCTGTGGCAGGCTGAACTTCCTCAGCTGGTGAAGGATGTACAACCTCTGCTGAGCCTTTTTCAAAATTGAGTCTATGTGGGTCTCCCACTTGAGGTCTTATGAGATGGTAGTGCTCAGGAACCTTAATGACTCCACTGCTGCCACAGTGCTGGATAGAATGGTGAGCAGGGTTAACGCTGGGGTGTTCCTCCCTAAAGTCCACTATCATCTCCACTGTTTTAAATAGCATCTCAGAATAGCAATAGAGATGCGTGTTGGCGCAGTTTTGGCGGCACGAGGGGGACCTACACAATATTAGGCAGGTGGTTAAAATGTTGTGACTGATCGGTGTGCAGAGTGGTGTGTGCGTATGTATGTATGTATGTATGTATGTATGTATGTATATATATATATATATATATATATATATATACACACATACATACATACATACATACATACATACACACACACGCACACACATATTTATACATGCAGTTTTATAAGCTCAAATTAATTGAGAATTCTACATGGAATATTTTTGTATTTTAAAATTAATTAGCACAGGACTAATTAAGTGAATTAGGTTTACATTTAAATGTTTACAAATTTAAATGTTTACAAAACAAGTTAATAACAAGCTATTTGTCAACTGCACATTTGTAAAGGAGAATTGCTCACTTTTTGGATTCATCTACAGAGCTGCAGGGAACACTGCGATCATAGACACTGAATGTTAATCTCCTGCAGCGTGCCCAGTATGTGGGCAGAGTGCATGTTCTTGTGAGATCCTGTGCTTGCCTTAGAGGTCAGCACAAAGAGCATCTGATGAAAACAGATGGAGAGAGAAAAATTTAAATCAGCCTGACAATACCAAATGTTTGTCTTGTGCACATGACTTCAGTTTACATCAGTTGCGCTCCATCACACTATAAATATTTTGAACAGCTCTTGCATGCAATTTAGGAGTTTTCTTTTTTCTCTAAATCTGTGATTTACTTTTTTTTAACATGCTGCTTGCACTGTCTCACCCTCTTATATGCTTATCTTCTTGCGTAACATTTTTAAAACCTATTTTTAGAGTGCCTATGATCATGGGAAATATTGTAAAACCTGGAAATATCAGTGAATTTTTCAATTGTGATTTACAGGCCTGAAATGTCAGAAATTAATTAAAATCCAGAAAAGTTATGGAAAATTCTTTAATGTTATTTTAAAGATTTTCTAATTATTCTCAGCTGAAAAATATTCAATCGACTAGAACATCTTTAAGCAATTTTAACAAATCTTTATCCAGTTATTATGAACAAATAGAAAAGTCATGGAAATGAATTGGCCAAAAAGTGTGGGTACCCTGATCATTGTCTTTATAAAACAGTAATAGGATCATGAAATAATGGCGACCAAACTCGAACCTGCATCACCATTGGAACATCATTCAACAAAAGTGTCAGAAGCCTGTACTTTACTGCTGTGCAAGGGATAAAACTTTTTGATGACACATTTTTAGCTCTCATTTTTGTAAATATACAATGTTCAGAGAAGTATTGTAAAATTCTGTTTTGCCTACACTTTTTTTTTTTTTTTTAAACAAAACTTATACTCTTGCTCTCGTGAGAACTATACACATCAGTTTTGTGTTCTCACCAAGCAACAAAGTTTTGATAAAATTTTAGCCTAGGGAACACTTTGGCCTCTTTTTCACCATGTGTATGTGTGTCTGTGTTTCAGAATGGGGCAGTTCCAGGAGAGCCAGTGAAGAAAGATGAAAACTCCAGAAGGGGAAACTGGGGCAACCAGATTGAGTTTGTCCTCACCAGTGTGGGCTATGCAGTGGGGCTCGGCAATGTCTGGAGGTTTCCTTACCTCTGTTACAGGAATGGAGGAGGTGACCATTGTGTTCGATTCTTTATTTGCCTTATTAAATAAAATAATCCCTTCTTTTACATTCTCTTTTTTTCAATACCTCTCTTGCAGTTTAACTAGTGTTTTATGATTTCTTGCTTGATGCCTAATATCGAATAAGTGTTGACATTTTCAGACGTTTATGTTCAAAAAGTCAATGGATCTACCATTACATTGTTGGGATCCAAGGTTTTGAGTCATACCGTTGAATCCCTTAAAATTCGCTGCTCCCTTAAAAGGGCAGTCTTCTGGCATCAGGTCTCATAACACTCCTCTATTAATAGACCAGCATGGCAAGGTTTTTGCAGCCATGATAACAGAGCTTTTATAATACCCAGTGGCCTGCCACAGAACCCAGTGCCTCATGAGCTCATGCTCCCAGGGCTGGGGCCATACCCTGAATAAACCCATAATTCAAACAAAAAACTCATCTTTAGTGAGCTTTCAATTTACAGAAGCCACAGATTACATGCAGTATGCTTTTAGTCATCAACTACAGTTCAATAAATCTAATAGTAGTTTGTTGCAAGTAAAAAAGTTTTGATCTGTCCTAGAACAGATCCCTAAATATCAGTCATATCACTGGGTTTGAATGTTCACATTATATTAGGTGTATCATAGATACATGTTTCCTGCTACTATTGTGTAAATAATTAACATTACATGAGTAGTCATGCTGTTGTATCTGCGCTGCTGTGATTCTTTTGCAGCAAATCCCAGCTGTGCTGATGAACAGTACTAGATTAAATGCTGTTCAGTTTAGATTAGATTAATGTATTTCTATAGTGCTTTTCATAATACATATGGGTCCAAAGCAGCTTTAAAAAGAACAGTGCCTCTTAAACTCCCCAGCAAGCAATTCAAAGGCAACAGTCACAAAGATGTTTATCACCAATGGTTCTGTGAACTTCTATAAGGTAAAAATCTAGTGAATGGCATTTCACATAGTATGGTCTACAATGGCTTTATTTTTTGCTAACAAAAACTGAAAGAAGCCAAAGTAGTGAACACAGACAAGCAGAGTGATACAAACAGTGAAATGTTCCAGTGGCCTGTTGCACGTTAGCTAGTTGAACAAATTCATAGTTTCAGAGTAAGTTTCAGGCTGACAAAACCAGATAGATCCAAATCGTGTTAGATCAGTGGTGTGCGTCTACAGTAGATCCTGTAAGTCTTTTGCAGTAACACAGGGTTTTTTCTTCATTGTCCTGATGAGATGGCTATGGCCTCTTGACAAAATTTTGGGCTTTCTCCCATGCATGTGTGCTGCTGTGCAATAAGTTTTGAACTTCTGCACAATGCTCCCAATGGTCTCTAGGAAGGTTCAAGGTCTTAGAAATCTTATACCCATTGCCCTTTTGGTGCAATGAAATTATCTTCCCTCTAAGCTTTTGTGACACACCTTGGACATATCCCTGGGTCATGTTTATTTAAACACATCACAGCTGAAGCAAATTAAAGGACGTTATTGAGTTCCCAATGGGTTAATCATGTTTTAACCCAACTTTAGGTCATACAGACTAGCAGAAGGTTTTAAAATCAGCAATATTATATAGGGGTTGAATAATTGTGACATGGCAGTATTAACAAAATGTCTTGCTACTCTAAAATACTACCTAATTCATTTTCTTTGTTCATTTGCTATATCATTCAACTGATAAAGACTTAATTTAAAGCAATATCTAGCTCTGCAGAGTCTAAAGTTATAAATCCTTACTTTCTTTGGGAGTTTGAATATTTCTTATTGCAAGTGTATATATTTATTTAAAATGTAAAAGCTTTTATATTCATTTAAATTAAAATCCTAATTTAATTTATGAAGTGTAAGCCATGTCACTTTGTCTACAACATAATTTTAACCAGTATATTTGTTCATGTGGAAAGACTCGTCACACAATACAGTATATGTGTCTTTAAAGTTTGAGGATAACCTTACAAACACTGCAAACACAATTTTTTTTCTGAGGATCTTAGCATCATGCGCGGCATACATGTACAGTATATAAAGAAATACAAAGAAACTCAACAATACATTTTTAATCTTCTGCTTAAAAGACACACGGTTCCCAGATAAACTATCATACAACATCTTAATATATAGGTCTAATATATGAAATCGTAATACATAAATCTACATTCATTTATTTGATACTTTTCCCAGTGAAACATGCTTTAATTTGGAGCGAGAGATACAGGGGAAATGATGTCATTGATGTCACTTTACTTTGGTTGGTTCAGCAATCTGTAACCCAGAATAAAACCTGCTCCGTAACAGGTTAGCCATGTAGCACAAGTTGCTATGGCAATGAACACCAGTAAAAAAAGACCCGCTTTCTTGAGACTGAAAACCAGAGTTTGCTCAAACTGAAGTCAAACCTACCTGGTTGACAACTGAAGCCGGCTTCGTGCAACAGGCCTCTGCACTATTATACAAAATATATAAATTACTGAATGCCTCTCTTCCAATCAAATGAGTGGACTGAAACGAACTGTTGTATAATATATAACACAGACATTAACCTACTCTACTCGATCCTGGTGAACTTCTACCGCTGCACCATCGAGAGAATCCTCACCAACTATGTCACAGTTTGGTATAGCAACTGCTCTACCCATGACCGGAAAGCACTGCAGAGGGTGGTGAAAACTGCCCAACGCATCACCGGTTCCTCACTCCCCTCCATCGAGGCCTCCAGGGCAAACGATGCTTGCGTAAGGCGCAGCATCATCAAAGACTGTTCCACCCCAACCACAGACTGTTCACGCCACTCCCTTCCGTTAGGCGTTTCAGGTCTCCACACCCGAACCAGCAGGTTCAGAGGAAGCTTCTTTCCTGCGGCTGTCACCCTATTGAACTCTAGCTCTGCATCCCGGTGAAAAACTGACCCCCCCGGACTATACATAGCCATATTCTACTGCTCTTCATACTATTCATCCTGCACATGCACTTATTCTTACTGCTCTTATAATGTTACCACACTGCACATAGCTGTACATATCTGTCTATATGATTCATACAGAATATCCACATTTACTTTTTTTTTTTTGATTATTATATGTTCTGCTAATACACTGCATATATCTATATTATTCTTACTACTATTTTAATATCACTGCTACTACATTACACATATCTGTACATGTTGTTCATTAACACTTTTCATATTACATAGCCATATTTATTCTGCTCTTATAATACTGCAATATATTTCTTGTCCTGCCTTTGCACCACCTGTCTATACTTGAATATCACATTGCACTTTTCTGCTTTTTTTTGCAGTTCTAGTTGGATGCAAACTGCATTTCGTTGTCTTTGTACTTGTACTCTGCACAATGACAATAAAGTTGAATCTAATCTAATCTATTTGATATCTTATGTGCATAGGTGTTTTGGATATTTGTAAATGCTAAATTGATTTGTTACTTTTAAATTGCCTTTTTTCAAGTATTGGTGTTATGAAGAGTATCTCAGTTTCTGTCGTCAGTTTAAGAAGACTACTGTGTTTGAGTCGACCGAATGTTATGTAACTGTGTGTGTGTGTGTGTGTGTCACAGGTGCCTTCATGTTCCCATACTTCATCATGCTGGTGTTCTGTGGAATCCCTCTGTTCTTCCTGGAGCTCTCCTTTGGGCAGTTCACCTCCCTCGGATGCCTGGGAGTCTGGAAGGTCAGCCCCATGTTTAAAGGTGAGCATACTTTGGGGTCATTAAAAAGGTTTAAAAACAACCCTGAAACCAATCAAACTAATTTAGACAATGAAGTATAGTGTTCGTTATTACCACAAAAAAAACTTTTTTGACTGGATTGGTTTTGAAGTAGTATCAGTGTGGATCAAACTAGTCATTTGTCTATAAATGTGAAAATCACATTAAACATACACTCTCAAAAATAAGTGTTCATCAGTAATTCTTTGCAGCACCTGTAGATTAAGCTAGAACCCCTCTTATGATTTTGCACTGTATATGATTGTTGATTTTGCTCTATGGTTCTTTATATATAAAAAAAAATATAAAGATGTGAAAATGTAGGGTCTTCAGATCAGCGTATTTGTTCATGGGTTCTTTAAAGCAACATAGATGATTTTCTAATGGACTAGACCATAAAAAATTTCTTAAAGCTTCTCTTAGTGGCCTATTAAACAGAATGCATATTTGCATTTAAAGAAGCTAGATATAGAGCAACGAATGTAACGGAAGGCAGGTGTCTCGATACACCTTTTTAAATCTTCCTTTAACTTGACAGAGCATCTTGAAAATGTGGCACTCATCCAAAAGATGCTGAATACACAGCAATGAAGTGCAACCTTCAAAGTTGTTAGTCCAGAGCATGTTTGTACACTCACTGAGTACTTTATTAGGAACACTATGGTCCTAATAAAGTACTCGACGTGGTCTTCTGCTGTTGTAGCCCATCCACCTAAAGATTCGATGTGTTGTGCATTCTGAGTTACATTTCTGTCAGCTCGAACCAGTCTGGCCCTTTTCCATTGATCTCTCTTATCAACAAGGTGTTTCCATCCGCAGAACTGCCGCTAACTGAATGTTTTTTTTTGTTTTTTGGCACCATTCTGAGTAAACTCTAAACTTTGTTGTGTGTGAAAATCCCAGGAGATCAGCAGTAACAGAAATGCTCAAACAAGCCCGTCTGACACCCAACAATCATGCCACAGTCAAAATCACTGAGATCACATTTTTTTCCCAATCTGATGGTTGAAGAGAACATTAACTGAAAATTCTGACCCATATATGCAGCATTGCACTGCTGCCACATGATTGGCTGACCATATATGCATGATTTTATGCATTACACTGCTGCCACATGATTGGCTGATTAGACAATTGCATAAAAATATAGGTGGACAGGTGTTCCTAATAAAGTGTTCAGCGAGTGTATATATGTACAAGAAATGTGTTTGTGAACATACCCTTATGGCACCCGGCTTTACGGTCCTGTTTTATTCCTTTTGTAACCTTTATTTTAAGAGTGCATTTCCCTACACATCTTTAATGTGTTCTCCTGTGGTTCTTTTCTGTGTTCACAGGTGTGGGCTATGGAATGATGGTGGTCTCCACCTACATTGGAATATACTATAACGTGGTGATATGCATTGCATTTTATTACTTTTTCATGTCCATGACAAACCTGCTGCCCTGGACGTACTGTAACAACCCCTGGAACACTCCTGACTGCAGTGGGGTATTGAGCACTCCACGAGCTAATGCCACTTTTGCCAATATGTCTGCTGTTGTGTCGAGAGTGACCGAGATAGTTAACCGCACCAAGAGGACCAGTCCTAGTGAAGAGTACTGGAGGTAAAAAAAAAAAAAAACTTATTCCACATAGCTCATAAGTTGTTTCATGCTCCTGATTAATAAGTGGACCCTGTACGTATGTGAGTAGATACTTTTTATTCAAAGTGATATTCAGGGACCTTGAGTTAAGTACCTTGCTCATGGAGTGTAGCAGACCAGAAATCTGTTAGCAGCCCTGAACTTTAAGCTTTTTGCCACAAAAAAAGTGATTATGTTACATACAGTCTCTTAGAAAGTACATCCTTGCTTTGATTTCTGGCTTGGGAAGCTTATAGGTGGTTAACATTAAATACTTTTGGAAAGTTGTAATGTCCTGTGTTTTGACTTGCTATCCTCCCATCTAAAATGATTATTCTTTTATTTATTTTGTATAAATGTCCCCCAATTCTTCTATAATTATTATGCATGCAGGTTTATTTATATTTAGTGAGAGACTACTTGGAATATCTGTTCTTTTTAAAATGCATTTGATCACACACTTTTAAAATAAACTAGCGAAGGCATAAATAGTGCCTTCTTAATAACTTAATAAAACTTGTGACCTGAGAAATCATCTAAAGTATTGTATAAACTTGTATGCACTTATACATACATATTTATTTTAAAATGTTGATATTGAAAAAGATATACTGACAATTTATATGCATCAACTACCCTAATGTTTTTTTGTTTTTTTTCCCGCAAGATTAAAACGACCAAGATTAAACAATCCTGACTCTTCTAAAGAAATCCCACTTTGTTTAAAGGCTATGCTGAAGCTTGACAGATATTTACTCAAATAACAATATACTGGGAACTACAGATCCACAGAAATCTCATTGAAGATCCCAACGGGTACTCCCGAGATAATCATAAATGCACACTATTTCCAAAGTCCCTTTCAGGGCAAGTCGGTCCACTCAGCCGTTTTCTTTGGAACACTCCCGGGTAGCTATTTTCTATGTAAACCAGTGGCATAAATGCACAGTTTTTATCTACTTGAAGGGGTTAAATCTGAAATCTCCAAAATGGTTGCTCAAGATTAAGATCAAATAACATATTTCAAATCAGCACTAAAATCTGATAACAATGGTATCATGCATTGTGCTTCTTTAGCTCAGATCATTTTTTTCACACTTGTTCAGCTAATGTGCATTCTCTAGTTGATTGACAGCCGTTCTCTGTATCTAAATGCTGACTGGCTCCTTTACCTCTAAGGCAGGACTTCCTTTTCTACAACCGTTGGGTGTTCCAATTCTTCCTATTTATCTTAATAGAACAGACCCGTCTCTGCGAAATAATCTCAGCTAAATAGTCTCTGCTGTTTTTCTCTTTATAGCTATTCAGTCCGTACAGTACTGTGCACTCTTTACAGTTTATGTTTGCTCTTGTCATGTTATAATGGTTATACATTTTTTCATGATTTTGGGATCAGTGTGAATTGGACTTGACAAATGTGTTTGTTGAATAGTGCTTGAACAGAGAAGGCTGACCTGAGAGAGTGGAACAGAATGTTTTGTTTTTCTAAGTGTGTGACAGAGTTGTGGTATGAGGTTTTGAATGAAGGCTTCATTTTACTGCCAGTGGTCAGAGAATACAAGTCTTTGACCATGAGACATGTGTGCAACTGGTTTAATCTTATGGCTTATGCTCTCAGGGTCGATTTGTCACTAGTATGAAAGACATTCTTGTGACATTTTGATGGGGCTGTCTTCTTGAAATATAAAACACATGGAAACAAATTTGCATGGTAAATTTGTCTAATGATGTTTTTATGATGCAAAGTAATGTTGACGGAATTTTTAGTTTTAGTTTTACATGGACAGGAAACCACACTTTTTCTTAAAGGGATAGTTCACCCAAAAATGAAAATTCTTTCATAATTTACTCACTGTCATGTCATCCCAGATGTGTATGAATTTATTTCTTCTTTTAAACATAAACAATGATTTTTTAGAAAAATATTTCAGCTTTGTTGGTCCATATAATGCAAGTGAATGGTGGCCTGAACTTTGAAGCTCCAAAAAGCATATAAAGGCAGCATAAATCCATAATCCATATAACTCCAGTGCTTAAATCTATATCTTCAGAAGCGATATGATTGGTGTGGGTGAGAAACCAATCTAGATTTAAATCCTTTTTTTTTTTTTTACTATAAATCTCCACTTTTAATTACTTTTGTTTTGGTGGGTGCATTCTTTGTGCATATCGCCACCTACTGGGCAGGGAGAAGAATTTATATTAAAAAAGGAAATGAATATTGATCTGTTTGTCACCCACACCTATCATATCACTTCTGAAGGTATATATTTAACCACTGGAGCCTTATGGGTTACTTTCATGCTCCTTTAATTTGCTTTTTGGAGCTTCAAAGTTCTGGCAACCAGTCACTTGCTTTTTGTGGATCTACAGAACTGAGATATTCTTCTAAAAACCCTTGTGTTCAGCAGAAGAAAGAAAGTCAAACACATCTGGGATTGAACGACGGTGAGTAAATGATGAAAGAATTTAGATTTTTGGGTTAACTAACCCTTAAAATATTGGAGATCCTACATTCTTTCACATCCCAACCCTCACTGTTTTTGCCCTTGCAGGAACTATGTGCTGAATGTCTCTGATGGTATTGGGAACTTTGGGGATGTGCGTCTACCCATTCTTGGCTGTTTGGCTGTATCTTGGGTGGTGGTGTTCCTCTGTCTAATTCGAGGGGTCAAATCCTCAGGCAAGGTTAGTAGAACATCCTTCAACCCCTTCAGGGGGACTAAACAATTTTCTACACTACAAAAAATACAGGGAGGGATAGACAGATAGTGTTCAGTTAGCTTTTTTTTCTTCTCCCTTTTTGATGATGTGCAATGGTTACCCACTTATCAGTACTGATGTATTTGATTTTATTGTAATAGTTCACGAAAGGTACATAGTATGTTTGTCTTTATGTTTAACTTTTCTTGTGTATTTGTGTGTTGTTCTTGCCGGTTTGGGGCCAAAGACAATTCGATTAAACTGGACAGTAAAGTTCAATACTTTTTAATACCATAGCGTTGATCGTTTAGCTGACAAAACGTTAAAACGACGTCATGCCAAAAACAAAATATTCCTGTGGAAAAAAACATTGGTTGTGATAATTAGATGTGATCTAGTACTTTTAGAGAGTAAAACCCATTGAATGGACATCCCTTATAACCTTGTTTACATAGTGAAAACGTACATACCGAGCATAACCTGGTGGCCTGTAACAACAAGCTTTATTAGTTTTAGCAGTTGGTCTAATATATTTGGCACGTGTTTCTGACTTTCTTTCATCAGGTGGTGTATTTCACAGCGACCTTCCCTTACGTGGTGTTGACTATTCTCTTCATCAGAGGAATCACATTGGAAGGAGCCGTCAGTGGTATCAAATACTACCTGACCCCTCAGTGGCAGAAAATTCTAGATGCCAAGGTTCATATGCAGCATATTTGTTATGACTCGCAGATAATGATCATTGATGTTGTATTATTTTAGCATAATACCATTTGTTTTGTCTTCTGTAGGTGTGGGGAGATGCTGCCTCTCAGATTTTCTACTCTCTGGGATGTGCCTGGGGTGGACTTATCACTATGGCATCATATAACAAGTTCCATAATAACTGTTTCAGGTAATTATCACTTAATGCATTTAATTGCAGAAACAACCATTTGATTCTAATGGGCAGAATATAAAGTTTTCCTGTCTTCTGTTTGGATCAATATTGAAACGGTAGATGGAGATGAGGGTATACATTAGCAATCATCACACAATTTTACTGATATGGATAGAGTTGGTCATTAAAGAGAAAGAAATAAGCAGGCTTGGTAGAAGGCTGGAGAATGATGTGCTAAAAAATATGAAGACAGGAAAAAGGAGAAAGAGACAGTAAGAGAATGCAGGAAAAAGACAAAATAGCAGCAGCGATCTTCAGTGTTGTACCATTGGGATGGTTTACTCTGTTGCTCCCCCATGTGGCTGGTATCAAGTAATGCATATTAAAGCCATAAAATGTTAGTTCTCCCATAAATGAAAATTTTCTCATCATTAACTCCAAAATTGTGAAGATCCAAAAAGCACATAAACGCAGCATACAATAATCCATATGACTCCAGTGGTTTAATTCATGTCTTCTGAAATGACCCAGTCGATTATGGCTGAGAAGAGACCAAAATGTAACTCTTTTTTCACAGTAAATCTTGCCATTGCAGTCTCTAGGCACAATCATGATCTCAAGCTGATGATTTACACTTCCTAGTTTTAATTCCTATGTGCAGACCACTAGATGGCACTATAGGAAGTGTAATTGAGCATGTAATTAAACATTTTCCATTTTGAGTGAACTATCCATTTAACTGTAATGAACTGAAATTAAGGTTGAATAAATTCAGTGCCCATCCATTCAGTTGTAAATATGAAATGATAGTAAACCAATTTTCTTTGTCTTCTTTCTATGTAAAACAGAGACAGTATCATCATCAGTATAACAAACTGTGGTACCAGTGTGTATGCTGGCTTTGTTATTTTCTCCATCCTGGGATTCATGGCTCATCATCTGGGGGTGGATGTGTCAGAGGTGGCTGATCATGGGCCGGGCCTGGCGTTTGTGGCCTACCCAGAGGCCCTAACACTGCTGCCCATATCTCCACTCTGGTCCTTGCTATTCTTCTTTATGCTCATTCTACTGGGCCTGGGCACTCAGGTACATTTTCATAAATGTCTCATTGCAGAGCACGCAAGGCAGCACTATATTGAAATCCTTTTTAATTTTTTTGTATCCTTTTTCATTCTTCTGCACAATTTTCTGCAATTATTGCAACTCGCACGCAAATATACAGATTGATACATACAGATTTATACTTTGTTTTGATGATCATTAAAAAAAATTGCCCTTTAGGAGCTTAGGGTTAAAGTTCAAGAATCTCCCATTAACTTACACTTATAGAATGTGCTGTGTGAGCACCCATCATTGTAATATTTGCATACTAAATAGTGGTTGTTTTTCTTGCATCCATTTAAACTATCTTAACTATATTGCATATTAATATTAATCTCTTTTTCCTTCATCTACATTTGAAATCACACCTTTCTTTAACTTTTATTTTACCTATAACCTGCCTTGCAAACACAGTTTTTTTTCCTTCAGGAAATGCAAATCTAGTTTAACTTGTATTTAATGTGAAAAGTAATTCTAATATTCTTCTAATCTTTGTATAGTTCTGTTTGCTGGAGACTCTAGTAACAGCTATAGTAGATGAGATTGGAACTGACTGGATTATTAAAAATAAGACTTATGTCACTCTGGGAATTGCCATCGTAGGCTTCCTCCTCGGAGTACCACTTACAACACAGGTGAGTAATGAATATGCATTCAGGCACACATACATGGCCTTTATCCACAGATTGACCTGAGCTTTTGTGCTGTGTGTGATGTAGGCAGGGATATACTGGTTGCTGCTTATGGACAACTATGCTGCCAGTTTTTCTCTGGTCGTCATCTCTTGCATCATGTGCATCTGCATAATGTATGTCTATGGTGAGTCCTCTATCTCTTTCTGCATGACTATGGTCAGGTCACAGTCACTGGTTGTAAACTGAGGATTTGATTTCTACATTGTGTTTCCATTCAGGTCACAAGAACTATTTTAAAGATGTGGAGATGATGCTGGGCTTTCCTCCTCCAATTTTCTTCAGGATCTGCTGGAGATTTGTGTCTCCTTTGATTATTTCTGTGAGTTATGGCAAGGCAGAGTTGGATAATTTCTCTCTCTTGTTTAATTCAAGCTTGGATCACTGAACACCTAGAAAGACAGTAGATTTATTTGTGTCCATTAAATGTTTATTTCAATTTTTATTTCTTCAGAAGCTTTACAGTGTATGTGAATGTAAAACTAAAAACAGTTGAGCCATCAGTCGCTTAAGTTTCTGTTCAAAATGGTTTCACTAAACGAACACACAGACCAATTCAGTTGGCTGTTACGTTTTGTGAATTAGATTTTTACATGTTGTAAAAACAAACCTATTCATTCCTTTTTTTTCTGTCTCTTCTCAGTTCATCCTGATCTTTACAGTGATCCAGTACAAGCCTATCACCTACAATGACTATGTATACCCCAGCTGGTCACTGGTCATTGGGTTTGCCATGGCTTTGTCTTCAGTTATCTGTATACCCATTTACGCTCTGTTCAAGATTGCTATGTCTGAGGGATCCACATTTTCAGAGGTAAAACATGTTCTGCTCCTTTAGAGCTATAGCTGTGCAATCCACCTTTTCTTGAATGCAGAAGAGTGCCACGATTCATAACGGAAGCCTGTTTTCTTTTTCCGGTCTCCAGTGTTATCACTTGCATCTCTGTATGTCTTTAGCGGATACTGTGATGTTTAGCATATTCAATTAGTAAATGTTGTTTAATAAATGAACAAACATGCGGCTCCATAGTGCTGATACTTCACAGAGACTCGATAGCCCAAGGTTACACTTAAATTGTTGCTATTCTCCGTCTTGATTACTAATTCTGGTAGTTTTTACGTTGCTTCTTATGGAGACTGGAACAGAATACAGGCAATCGGAATCATCATGGCACCACCCAGTGGTTGGTCAGGAAACCTGTCGATATTTAAAGCTGTATGTTACATGAGAAACTTAAAACAGATTTATATATAAAATGGATAGTACCGGTCCTGATACTGATTGGTCAGTAGCCGTGGTCTATACACTATAAAGCACAGCAAAGAACTCTTCATCTATTTGTGTCACTGCACAGCACCCATTGCTTGTTGCATAGCAATATTCTGTTTACTATCAGAGACTATGGGCAGATTCCATTCGAAAGTGATCATCCCTATGCCCTACTCGCTATAATGGACAGAACTCTTGATGTGGGCACTCTGAAGTGGATCATGGTATTAAAATTTGTATGTAGCCTTCACTAAATGCCTTGCGAAAGGGCCCTTTGTGAAAAAAAAAAGATTTCTTACTTTTATTTGGAAAGACCTTTCGAGTGGCATCCCCCTCCTGAAGTGCCCTTCAGGGGTGCAAAAATGACATTTGGAAAACACCCTATAGCTGTGTCCCAAGTGACGCACCATGCACTTACAACCTGTCTACGCCAGGATGCACCGAAGCAGCTTTAGGCTGTTTACACTTTACGTGTCGAAGTGAACGTTCTAAATTATGTGCAGAAAGCATGGACCAATCACCTGTGTGCTCGAGAAGACTTCAGCAAGTGTTAAACAGGGAAAATAACCTTTATTGTTGATAGAAATCCACTGGTATTAAACATTGTGTGCATCAAGTGTCCAACATTCCACATTCCGTTTTTGTGGTTGAATTAGTATATCATCGTAGGACATTCCTTTTTGTTGCATTGTCAGTGTAAACATATTACTCGCACTACTTGCACTACAAAATGATGTAGAATAGTGCACCATGTATCCTCTAAGGGAAGGGTGTCATTGCATGATTTTACTTCCAAAAATATAATTGTACATTTTAAATAAAATTTGTGCATTAATATTATTATCATGTAGCAACTAGGGCTGGGCGATAGGACGATGTAATCGGATATCGATGATATCTTTATATCAATAAAGTATATCTAAATCTATATCTATATCCCAATAAAGATTGTGAACAGACGATAATCGACAAATGTATTTTATGCGCAGGTCATTTTGCAAAGCAAGACATGTTCACATTGAACCTAAAATTGAGTTCTGTTTTATTTTCTTTAGGCAGCATTAACTGTATTACCAAAAATGCAATAAAAACACAAATTCAATAAGAACACACATTTGGCAGCATTATATTGGGAACACAAGTGAATTAATTAGGCTTATTTATTTGGATTATTATTGTTTTTACATTTATTATTGTCTTTAGTTCTTTATCTGTAGGCTATTAGTAATTTTCTATCCATGCTGATGGATGCTTGCATGATGGCAAATGGAGCCACTGGAGATGGTAAATGTTTGGATTTGGGGAGGTGGTTAAATTTTTTTGTTATTTTATTGTTTTTTTTTTTGTTTAAAGTGTAATTTGAATTTAGAAATGTCTTTGTTTTTCGTGTTTCAATAAATTAAATAAATTTAAAATTAGTAAAGCATAAAAATTCACGACCCTCGCAGGGGGGTTGACGATGAAATCAGATATCGCAATGTTTTTTAAGGCAATTATCACAAAAATACATTTTACATATCGCCAGCCCTAGTAGCAATCGCTTATAAAAGCAGTAAGGCACTTGAGGATGTGTCATATTGTGAATTTAGTTACGGCTGAATTTTAATGTTTTATTTTTATTTATATTTTTAACATCATGGAAGATCTTTCACAGGAATAATAATAAATGATTCAAAGCCGTCAAAAAACAACTTATTTGCATGAAATAGAGTACAAATAAAAAATGTAATTCATCTTCTCATCTTTGGTTTATAGCGTATGGCAGACTAGCAGAAAGGCACATTATGCCGTCTATAGTACTGTACATTTAGTCGGCTTGGCAAATATTTTTTCTCTTGGTCTGAATAGTTTTGCAGTATTATTTGCTTCCCTTTGCTTTATTGTGCTTGGAATGAATATTACGTAAAGGAATAGTTCACCCCCCAAAAAATTCCATCATTCACTCACAGAAGTAATCTAAGCAGAATGCAAGACTCAGTCAACATTCACTTTCATTTTAGGAAAATGAAAAAATATGTAATTAAAGTGAATGGTGACTGAGACTGACATACTACTTTTGAGTTCCACGGAAGAAAGTAAGTAATATAGGTTTGAAACATCATGAGAAAATTATAGAATATTAATTTTTGGGTGAACTGTCCCTTTAATTGGCACAATATACTTCCAGAGAAGTTCTTATTCATTCTTCATTCGGGGTATAAAGAATTTTTAAACAGCCGAGCAACGGTATAATATACATTCAGACACCGGTCACACCGCTGTGGGAGGTGTTTAGAGGACCATTTAAATATGAGGACGCTACATGTAAAACCTAAACTAATGGTGACATTCAAATCTGTTATCAATGACTTTATGCCTCATTCTGAGTATAATTCACGAGGTTGGTAAAAGAAACCACTTGATGATGATTTAAAGTAATATATATGCAGTAGAATGTTTAATATGTTTACATTGTGAATTCTTTACGCTAATGTGCTAACATGCTATACTATGATGTGCCAAGTACACATGATGCTAATGCGCTAACACGCTATAATATAATATGTTCCGAGTACACACTTTTATTGTAATTTATGAAGACACTTATACAATTGCAAGGATGAGTGTATAAAAGTGTTAATGTGCAGAATAAAGACAAAAGAATGATAATAGGCTTACTTTGGGCAGATGTGTGAATGGCTTTTGCTGCAGATGGAAAATGAGTGAATGGGCACTTAAGCATTTGAGTAGATTTGACTAATTAAACAAATAAAAAAATGTTATGCAGGTGTGTTCACGTTGAATACTGACTGAAAAACATAAGTAAAGTAGTAGGTGGAGCTTACCGATGACGTGGACCAATGGCAGTAAGGTGCTAAGCAGTCAGCTAGAAGTTTTCCTAAAAATTCACTCAGGCGAGCTGTTCCCAACCACCGAAATGAACCCAGATTTGTTCTAAATGACATCATACCCCTTTTTGATTTTGCATGAAGTATATCTGGACCTTAAGAGAAATTTAAGTTTATCATAGTAACAACTTCATAGGATTTTTGCATGTTTTAAGATTATTTCCTTTAACAAATTTTCTAGCTTTAGCTTTTAAGGTACACTAAGGCTTTTGAAAGAGTTGATAAGCCAACTGTTATTCCCACAGCGTTTGAAGAACTCTCTGAAGCCTGACCCGGACTGGGGCCCAGCCCTACAGGAGCACCGTAAGGGCCGATATGCCACCACTGGACCTGAATCTGTTGAGGTTTGCCCTCTCAAAGAAGAGCTGAAGGACGAGGGGAAAGAGAAACTCAAGGAGAAGGAGAAAGAAACAGAGAAGGAGAAAAAGGATGAGATCGGTTTGACCATCCCTGGAAGCAACGGCTCTACATTGAACCCCACACCCAGTGCATAGAGGACCCTTCCCCACCCTCGCCCCAGGACGGTTCCCTCTCCCCGCCGTCACACACTGTGGGGCAAGCCGCTCTCGCTGGAGACCTTTACATATTGTAAGGGCTTTACGAAATCTAACCTCTAGAGAAATTGGTTGTCATCCAAAACTTTTTTCTTTTTGTTCACATAATTTAATAGTGCAGTTTTTTAAGAAGAAAAAAGACATGTGCATATAGAGGAGATGTATGTATACAGCGCATTGTACAATATTTTCACTCTGTGTTGAGTAGACTGGAGATGTGACTGTAGCCACAGCAGTAGCTACAATGGGATTTGGCTTATGTGTTTATAGGAGTGGCAGTGCTGGTCAGGTTAAAAGCTGAAGACCAAATAATCTTTGGTACAATGTTGTAAAGGCCCCATAATGACACTGTTTATGTTTGGAAACCATAGTGTTCACATTTATTTGGGGTGATGTGTGGTGGATGATCAATATGGATTTTTCAGTGGCCAGTGCCATGCATTGCACCTGACTGATAGTTGATCAAATGCATGGCTATAATATAATGCTGTTTAATGATAGCAAATGAGACAAACTGCTGAAGTTAAATGAACATTTAACACAGTATTTATTCAGAATTCTATTTGAAAATCTCCATTATACACTGACCAGACTCAACTGAAACAAAGAAGAGCTAACACTTTTGTTTACTAGCCAAGTCAACTTGGTAATCGGCTGATAACAATAATGTAGAGCACAAATACAAAACAAAGAATAATTGGTCTTCAGCTCTTACTGCCAGTGGTTTCTGGACCTAAGTAAAACTTCTCAACTCCTTCTCGACTAACTTCTCCCATTCTCAGGTTTACACACAATTTGCATTTTGCAAACTGTTTTCCAACACCTTGAGACAATTTATTTGCTGTTGCTAGGTGTTTGACATGAGAGGAGAGGGGTTTTCATGTAGGAACTCCCACATGAAATGCCAAATCTGTTTAGTCTTCCAGGCATTTTAGAGTAAATTTGCAAGGCATCTCCTGAGCGAGGGGGGGGGGGGGGGACATGTGTGCGATAACAGAAGCAGCTAGTTCCTTATTAGATTCAGTACTGTAGTATGCACACTAACCCTGCTCTTCACAGAAAAAAGAGGCATGTTACCAAAAACATGTGAACAAACCTTTATATCCTGATGTCTTAGCTGGTATTTTTGTTTTTGTGTGTGTGTTTTAGGTAGTTCTTTGTTGTCTACTCATGTTAAAAGACTTGAACTGGTGTGTATTTGTCATTTAAAGGCATCTGGCTGTACTGAGCCAAGCAGTCATGTGATTGAACACTGAACAGTAAGGTTGCATGCAGAAAGACCACAGGTTTTCCTTAGCAGAGAAAATATAGCATCAATCAGTTTCACTGTGGTTAGTATAATTGTTGAGTAGTTAGTATTTTTTTCCCTCATATTATTGTAAAATAACATGAAACAGACAAATGAGAAGTCAAACCATCAAATTTATATGGCAGTGTTTACCATTCCTCATGACTGACTGGTTTCACATTTGTTGGCAATGGGGAGGGGACAGACTGGAATGGATATTTTGACCATGCTTAGACGTTTTTATGACGTTTGGTGGTTGGATTTTTTTTATGATGGAATTATATTGTTTATATAGCTGGATGGACTTTTGTCAAGATGCCGTATATCATATCATTCCAGTGTTGTTTCAACAAGCCCCCTCTCTTACAGTGCATACGGTTGGTGTGGCACAAATCCGTAGTTACACTGTGAGTATTTCTGGGAGATTGCCTGACACCACTTAATGGGGAGTCTAGCAATGCAGCTGCTAATGTGCTGATGGATCATTTAATGAGACTTCTGATTATTTTGTTTTCTCTTAAACAGTAAATCACTGTATATAGTCAAGTCAAAGTAGTTTATTGTTATTTCTCTCCTGAATTATCCAGAAATTATCTCAGTATTCATATAGCATAAAAGTCTAAATCATTGTTTTATGTACATTTTATTAAACTCTGCATGAAGGTATATGTATGTATATATATATATATATATATATATATATATACTTTCAGATCTTATCCAAAAATATACAATACAAAATCTAACTGAAAAATGTGACAAAAAAGAGAGACCTAATGACAAGTAAGTGGTTGTTCACACAGATTCATTTTTGTGTTCATACACAGTTTTTCAACTATATTGATTTTGTATGTGAAAATGCGCCAGACCAGATGTCTATTACAGGCCCTTTTGACATTTAATCATGTTCTTATAAATTGTGTGTATATATATCATTAAATGTTTACTTGATCTTGATATTAAAAATAACATTATTCGTGGAAATACACATTATTGATATTAATATCTAATATTAGTAAAAGTCATGATTATGGATATTTGAAACTGTTTTTTCATTAGTAGAATTTCACAATTATCTGTCATTCACTCCTGTTCAAAATGTAATTACAGATATCTATAATGTCTTACTAGCTGAAATTGCAACAATGTTCTACTTAACAGGAAAAATGCTCATTTTCTACAAAAATTACTTTCTAGTGCAAACGACCATTTCTGAAATCAACAATTGAATTACAACTAGCAAAAATTGTCATTTTTGATATCAATAATTTTCTTTTCAAAAGTGGCAATGTTAATTTCAGATACCGTTATTGGAACTAGTGAGAATACCTTTTAAGATATCTGTAATTATTCTACAATTTATTGATATCTAAAAACATTATATATAGATGAATGAAATATTAAATCTAGCCTGTTAAAATACATTATTACATATAAAAAAAAATTGCATTTTCAGTAATTGTTGATATCAGGAATGGGTATTTTTAACAATGTGATTATCTGTATCAAAAATTATTAAAAACAAATTGTTTTTACTAGTAAGAAGTGCATAGCTGATATATAAAATTGAAATTTAAAATAGTAATAAATTAATTAAAGATATCTGTTTTGAATGTCCGATATCAGAATTATATTTTTAACTAGTTACAAATGAAATTTTTGGAATATTTGATGTCATTTAATAAGTAATGATGTCATTTTTTATATAAAGAAAGCAAACGTATTTACAAGAATTAGCATTTTTACTAGAAGTAATTACATTTACATTTATGCATTTGGCAGACACTTTTATCCAAAGTGACTTACAGAGCACTTATTACAGGGACAATCCCCCCGGAGCAACCTGGAGTTAAGTGCCTTGCTCAAGGACACAATGGTGGTGGCTGTGGGGATCGAACCAGCGACCTTCTGATTAACAGTTATGTGCTTTAGCACACTATGCCTATTGAACTGTAGATATCTATATCTCCTATCCTGCATGTAATTAAATGTCAAAAGGGATTGCGATAGGACATCTTTGACAATTGCGCCGCCTCATGCTGTTTTTTTTTTGTTTTTTTACAGCGCATTGCGCAGGAGTGCCGAGTGTTTTCGTGCTGTGTCAAGTTAAAAAGAACTTAAACTGTTAAAAACACGTCTAGCTTTTTAGCACAAGGACGCATTCATTGTGAACGGTCCCTAACCCTGCTGCCTAACAGATGGTATCAGACACTCAGGGGAGTAGTTAGAAGTTCGAGTCCTAGGTTTTTGTGATGTCAGCGAAGCACAACAGTACTTGCAGGTCACAAACTCTAGCTTTTACTCTGTTATACAGTGGGTTCTTTAGATTAAAGCAGCAAAATTCAGCATACACTCTCTGTGCTGCCCAGTTTAAGGGGTACTAGACTCGACACTAACAGCACTTTTTACTTGTTCTCTTTAGCTGGCTACATGCACAGTAACTACAATAAGATTAATCGCTGTCAGAAATGTAAATGCACAAGATTGAAACTTGCTCCGGGCCTCATTTGTCTAATGTGTGGTCCTCAGAACTTGAACGTGGCATGAAGACCATGCGTCTGTCTAGGTACTGAAAAATTGACCTTTACTCTGTTGACATTCTTTATTAAAGTAGAAATGTTATGCATCAGTGCCATTCTTGCACTGTTCTCTCTCTCCCCCCCCCCCCCCATCATTCTCTGTCTCTCTCTCTCTCTCTTGTACAGTAATGTAAAAAAAAAAAAAAAGACAAAAACCCAACTGATGTGTATGTTTGTGTTTGTTTTTATCAGGGTGGGTTGGGAGGGTAAATTGATATATAGGTGGGTTTATTTTTTAGTTGTTTTTACTTTTTTTCTTATTGTAACGTAGCTAATGTCATGTGTACAGAGTGCTCTGTGTAGTGGACGTTCAACTGCTGAGTCAAGCTTTCATATTTGTACTAGTATTCATGTTATGTAATTTTAATCAGTATGTAATTATCCATATTGTCATTTAACAAACATAATTTACCTTTGTAAGATATTTTTCCTTTTTATTTTTATAGTACTAAAACACTATCACTTTATTATTTTATCATCAAATGTTATCATTTTTAGCAATGTTCTGTGACACTACGTTTTTTCCTGAACCTCCTCAAGCCAGCTGATCTCAAACGTACTGGCAAATAAAGGCTTTGGTCTAAAACTTGAATATATATATATATATATATATATATATATATATATATATATATATATATATATATATACACACACACACACAGAAATGCTTTTAGCAAAAATGTCTGGTCATACCAGATACAGAAAAAATGCTTATTACTGTGGAAAGACAGTCTAAAGCCAACAGTGTTATATCTTCATCTCAGTTTTGTACTGTCATAATACATTTTAAAGTATACAGTATTTGTCGTGTGCTGCGAATCCCTTTAAGGACAGTATAAACATTTCTGTCAATTTAATCATGATCCACTTTCTTATATTTCCATTAATTGCAAAATGTAAAAACAGATTGATGGAGAAAGCACAATTGATTGTTCAGAAAGAATGTTTTTACACATGCATGCCCAATTGCCCATCTTTGAAGAATTTTTGTTATGCATTTTAAATTTTTATTGATGCATTTTAAAAAGGTTGCTTTCATGCATGTTTTTGTTTAGGAACTTTAAAGGGATAATTCACCCAAAAATGTAAATTCTCTCAACATTTACTCTCCCTCATGCCATACAAAATGTGTATGATTTTCTTTCTTCTGCAGAAAAAAAAAAAAAAAAATTCTAGAAGAACATCTAAGCTCTGTCGGTCCATAAAATGCAAGTGAATGGTGACCAGACCTTCCAATCCCAAAAGTCACATAGGCAGCATAAAAGTCATCCAAGTGACTCCAGTGGTTAAATCCTTCTCTTAAGAAGTGATATGTTATGTGTGGGTAAGAAACCGTTTAATATTCAGTCCTTTTTACTATAATTCTACACTTTCACTTCCGTATTCTGAAATTGAAAGTGAAATTGTAGATTTATTGGAAAAAAGGATTACTTGTGTGCTGACCTTTTTTGGAGCTTGAAAGGTGTAGTCACCATTCACTTGGATTGTATGGAATGACAGAGCTGAGATATTCTTCTAAAAACTTTTGTTTGTGTTCTGCAGAAGCAAGAAAGTCATACACATCTGGGATGGCAAGAGGGTGAGTAAATTGAGATCATTTTCATTTTTGGGTGAACTACCGCTTTAATTTGAGTATATTAACATAGATCAACCATGTTTTAAATATTGTCAGATATCAACCAGCTATGGGCATTGGAAAAGATGTTTCTGAAAAGTCCCCACGATTGGTAACACTTCTAAATGGACTTTGCTCCTAATATGGCTTGGCTTTCAAATTATGTGTCATAAAATGTGATTCTTCTAACACAATCTAACACATCACTATTGCATAGCATATTAATAATTAGTTTGCATGCTGTTGAATTGATAGGGATGATATGCATCCTAAAATTACATGGTGTGGCGGCTGTCTTAGGAGTAAACAAAACAAATACTAGAATTCGGTGACAAATATGCACACAAACAGATACCTCCAGGTCCTTGATGGAAATAATAATTGAGCACAATTTTGTGGCTGTATGAAATATAACTACACAAAATCATTGAAACTGTGAATTCATTGTCATTACCTACGACCATTTAAGAGTTATATATATATATATATATATATATATATATATATATATATATATATATATATAATTATGCATTTTCATGTGGTCACAGCACTTTAAAAATCAAGTGTGTTTGAAACATGCAAAAAACAAGTTTCCCGTTTCCTGCATCCTAAAATAAGTTATGTCTTTACAGTAGTGTGTGTATTCTGCTGTGCTCATGGCAATATAAAACAGTGAAGTTGTAGAATGACAAGCACAATGACATGAGCTCAGTACCTTATCAAACATATCTAACCATGTCTTTTCAATTTTAGGGCCAAACTGCATTGAAATTGTCTTAGTCATGTATGTTGTATATCTTAAACTGTTCACTTTGAAAAGGTAAATAAAGTTTATTTTAAAGATCAGCTCTGGCTTGTGTTTTGTATCTTTGGGCAAGGGTTGTGCATATAATTTGTCATTTTTAAAAACTATATTATTATGAATCTCACCTTGGACATTAACAGTGTAGATGTCCCATTGACACAGTATAGCACAGTGTCAGGTACGAAATAGACTGTTCAGTAGTCAGGCTGAGGAATGCAGAGGTGTCTGGTCCCTCTCTGCCCCCTGCTGGCTGGTTTCAACACTGTCGGTTGAGTAGGCTGGAGATGGCCGAGGTAACTGCCTCTAGTCACCTTCATCTTTAGAAGAAGGTCTTGGGTGGATCACGACACTGTAATTGAAGCTGCTGGAACCAGTCTGAAAGCTGAAGCTCTTATTGAATTCGCTCTGGGCATGTTCCCATGTTCCAAAGCAGAACTAGGAATGGAGGATTTTGATTCTTTAGTTGAGGAGCTATTGACATTCATTAGTCTTAGATCACTCTCCAGTGAAGAAGCTATGGAATTCCCATAGCAGAAGCTTGAATGGGATAGATCTAGTGTGCTGTGCAGGGTGTGGGGTGGTGTTGAGACCAAGGTCTTTGAAGTTCCTAGGGTGGGTTTGTCTCTCTGTCTGAGACCGCAGTTATCATGTGGTCTTCGTCTCTGGGCGCACAATGTTTCAAATGGAATGCATACATTCCACGAGGAACTGTAGAATTTGATGGTTTCAACACTTCCATGTCATTTGCAGACGAAGTTCATATATTTCCCTTTAACACAAGTATTGTTAAAAAATACATTTTCCAAATTAATCTGAAAAGAACCTTGGCTCAACAATGCCACCATGTGCATTCTATTCTAGCAAAAAAATTCTTTAAGGAGTGATTATTCCAAAGAGGATGAGCAGAAACAAGAATTCTGACCTTGGATTTGGTTTCCTGTTCTCCAATTATCTGTGGTGACGGAGCAGCTCATTCAACTGTGGACCTTCAAATTTCTCTGAATGATTCTCTGTTCCTCTTTGACCTCTGCAAGGAAGCAGAGAAAACAAGTAATCACTAGCAAGCAGCATGGAGGTCTGCTCCACCAGAAACATTTACAATCCCCATGGAACAAATGAAATAAATCCTATTACAAAAGAGAATTCTGCTTAATTACTCAAGCAGTAAAGAATTTTCTTATGTGAAGAATTGGCCTTATAGATTGTCACATTCACTGAAAAAAAGGAAAGCAGCTCTTTTGAAAATAATAAACCAGCACATAATTAGTGTGTATAGCCTATACAGTAGCTTTCTCATTACGAAAACACTGAGGGATCATCAGTATAGGGCTTGAGTTGAGGGGGGACGAAAGCGGATGCCTTTCCATTGAGGCAAGAAATACCAAAAACCATCACCCTTTAGCCTTTAGATCAATTGTGTCATGTATTACTAACCATGCAAGTCAAATATTTAATTCTCTACGTTTGATATATAACAGTCTTTAACTAACGGCGATAAGCGATTCGACATATTCGAGGTTGCCAGATTTCAGGTGGTTTCAGGATGTGAAATACCCCAATCAGATCTTTACGCTTACACAATTTGGAAATATTTTCCCAGTGTGCCGCTATAGTCCTGCAATCTGGCAACCATGTGTGCTCGAGCTCTCTATCCACCGCAAAAAGGCGCCGGTTTTCTGAAAGCACCAGCAAACAGGTTTGTCGAAGACTAAGTTTAGCGATGGGTTGAGTTCAAACGTTTAAAAAAATGTATGCAGATTTTGTGGCCAAGAGAACAGTACGAGGAAATATTTTGTATTTCTTTAAAAGAAGAGAACAGAAGGTAAGATATTGAAGTGCACAGTTACAACATGTAGCTTACATGGTTTTAACTCAAACTATTTTCAGGGTTTCGCCCATAAAATGCTTGTGTGTGTGTGTGTAGAACAACCTTTTGCACCGCTGTTTAAGCATCCTTCATAGAAACAACCCAAAATTTTCATTATAGCTTGGCTATTGGAGTAGAAAAAAATGCATGTGGGTGACAGTGAACGAACGATCTAGAGCAAACCTTTTTCATTATGTGGATACTTTTCACAAAATTAATCATTAAAAAAAAATAATTAAAAAAAAAATACAGTAAACAGAGGGTAACAGGTGCATATTATGGCCACGTGTTAGGTTCAGTGATGTGATGCTAATTTTTTTGTCCAGATTTATTACATTGAAAATACATAATGAAATTCACACAAAACTTCAATAAGCATATTTTCAATTTCTGAGTTTGAAGTCATATTTTTTCTGGGACTTAATTGTTTCACTTTAAATTGATTTATTTTTTTGTTTCTGGACACAACTTTTTTTTTTTACTTTTTGTTTAAAAAAATAAATAAAAATAATATATATATATATATATATATATATATATATATATATATATATATATATATATATATATATATATATATATATATATAGATAGATAGATAGATAGATAGATAGATTTTGTCCACCAAATCAAAGTCATGTGGTGTAACCAACATGTAGTTAGCAATTTTGTGGTTTATATTGACCATAAATAACAGAACATAGCAGACCCTCAACACTGAGCATGAACTTAAATTTTATTTATTTATTTTTTTAAAGGAACATTTTGCACGAGTCATGTGGTGTAACCCTGAGAAAACTTCTTGATATTTTTGACTCAAAATTTTTAAAAAAAATAAAACATTTTACCAAGAAAAAAAAAAGTTCCATCCATCCATCTTCAACCGCTTCAAAGTTGGGTTTTGGGGGCAGCAGCTCCAGCATGGGGGGCCCAAACTTCCCTATCCCAAAGGCACATTAATCAACTCTGACTGGGGGACCCCGATGTGTTCCCAGGCTAGTGTGGAGATGTAATCTCTCCACCTAGTCCTGGGTCTTCCCCGAGGCCGCCTACCAACTGGACGTGCCTGAAACACCTCCCTAAGGAGGCACCCAGGGGGCATCCTTACCAGATGCCCAAACCACCTCAACTGACTCCTTTCGACGCAAAGGAGCAGCTGCTCTACTCCGAGCTCCTCACGGATGACTGAGCTCTTCACCCGATCTCTAAGGGAGAAGCCTGCCACCCTTCTGAGGAAGCCCATTTCGGCTGCTTGTACTCGTGACCTAGATCTTTCAGTCATGACCCAACCTCCATGACCATAGGTGAGGGTAGGAACAAAAATTAACCGGTAGATCGAGAGCTTTGCCTTCCGGCTCAGCTCTCTTTTTTTGACAATGGTGCGATAGATCGAGTGCAATACCACCCCCGCTGCCCCGATTCTCCGGCCAACCTCCCGCTCCATTGTTCCCTCACTCGTGAACAAGACCCCGAGGTACTTGAACACCTTCACTTGGGGCAATACCTCCTTCCATACCCGGAGTACGCACTCCATCGTTTTCCTGCTGAGAACCATGGCCTCAGATTTAGATTTACACTCGACTGCCAAGTGATCCAGTGAGCGCTGAAGGTCACGGACCGATGGTGACATGAAGACTACATCAGATCCCCAGTCCACCGAACCGCACACCTTCCCCACCCCGACTACACCTCGCTTTGGACGTACAGGGATTGGATCACCCTAAGAAGGACCCCCCTCCCCCCACCCCGTACTCCCGCAGTACCTCCCACAGTCTCTCCTGGGGGACCCGGTCATACGCCTTCTCCAGATCCACAAAACACATGTAGCCGGATGGGCATACTCCCAGGCCCCCTCCAGGATCCTTGCGAGAGTAAAGATCTGGTCCGTTGTTCCACGGCCAGGATGAAACCCACATTGTTCCTCTTCAATCCGAGGTTCGACAATCGGCCGAACCCTCCTCTCCAGCACCTTGGAGTAAACTTTTCCAGGGAGGTTGAGAAGTGTGATACACCTGTAGTTGGCACACACTCTCTGATCCCCCTTTTTGAAGAGGGGAATCACCACCCTGTTCTGCCACTCCTTAGGCACTGTCCCAGACTTCCACGCAATGTTGAAGAGGCATGTCATCCATGACACCTCCTCCACATCCAAAGCTTTCAGCATTTCTGGTCGGATCTCATCAATCCCTGGGGCTTTGCCACTGCAGAGTTGTTTGACTACCTCAGTGACCTCCCCCAGGGAAATAGAATCTGATCCCCCATCAGCCTCCAGATCTGCCTCTAGTATAGTGGGCGTGTTGGGATTTAGGAGTTCTTCAAAGTGTTCCTTCCACCGCCCAATAACCTCCTCGGTTGAGGTCAACAGCGTCCCATCTTTGCTGTATACAGCTTGGATGGTTCCCCGTATCCCTCTCCTAAGGTGGCGGACGGTTTTCCAGAAGCACTTTGGTGCGGACCGAAAATCCTTCTCCATGGCATCTCTGAACTTTTCCCACACCCACTGCTTTGCCTCCCTTACGGCAGAGGCCGGAGACTTCCGTGACAACAAATCCCGGAAGGCCTCTTTATTCAGTCGGATGGCTTCCCTGACCACCAGTGTTCACCACGATGTTCGAGGGTTACCACCCCTTGAGGCACTTAAAACCTTGAGACCACAGCTCTCCACCGCGGCTTCGGCAATGGAAGCTTTGAATATTTCCCACTCCGGTTCAATGTCCCCAACTTCTGCAAGGATGCCTG
The DNA here is from genome assembly GCA_032164185.1 of Moxostoma hubbsi. Classification (NCBI taxonomy): domain Eukaryota; kingdom Metazoa; phylum Chordata; class Actinopteri; order Cypriniformes; family Catostomidae; genus Moxostoma; species Moxostoma hubbsi. Next base: position 32,144,446 of record JAVLUX010000009.1, read on the forward strand.
AAAAGCTCCGACGGAGGTGTGAGTTGAAGATCTCGCAGACAGGGCCCTCCTCCAAATGTTCACCACCAGATGGTGATCAGTTGACAGCTATGCCGCTCTCTTCACCTACGTGTCCAAAACATATGGCCTCAGACCCAACGACACAATTACAAAATCGATCATCGACCTACGGCTAGGTGCTCTGGTACCACGTACACTTATTCGCATCCTTATGTTCAAACATGGTGTTTGTTATAGATAATCCATGACTAGCACAGAAATCTAATAACAAACATCCAATCGGGTTCAGATCGAGGAGGCCGTTCCTACCAATCACGCCTTTCCAGGTGTCCCTGTCATTTACTACATGCGTGTTGAAGTCACCCAGTATCACTATGGAGTCCCCTACTGGGGCCCCATTCAGGACTCCATTCAGTGTCTGCAAAAAGGCAGAATACTCTGAATTGCTGTTCGGTGCATATGCACAGACAACAGTCAGAGTTTCCCCCCCACAACCCGTAGGTGTAGGGAGGCGACCCTCTCGTTCACCGGGGTAAACTCCAATATAACGGCGCTATTAAATTTCTAAGAACTTGACAAGTGTTTTAAACTAGATTTTTTTAAAGATTTCTTATTTTAAACACCTCGGACAACCCCCAACCCCTAAAAAAAAGTTTGACACCACCATCCCCCTTGACATTATTAAAAAAAAATTGACCACTGAGTCTGATTGGGAATTGGTAAACACTGAGCACCAACCATACTTTCTATGCAGTAAAAAATATATGTATTTTGCCAACGTGTTTCTTGATAGCTGGAAGATTCAATAGAGTTATTTGAACAGATCAAATTTAAGATGGGTTAAATACATTTATAGATTTTCACTACACAAGTTATTTGAGGAGTGGCTACATTTTATTTTCATATCAAAGAAACTATTTTTTATTGCTTGGAACCAATCTCCACAATTGAATTAATTTAAACCGACAAATTATTTTTTTCAGTGTTGGCTCCTTGACAAGTTCTTAATTTAGTTGTGTTTCTAAAAATGGGTTGCAGACAAGACAGCAGTCTATTCAAGTATGTGATAGTAGTAGATTTAATACAACTTTTTGGGAAAAGCTCCACTGACTTTGATTGGATCCCCATTACAGAAAATGTTTAAGTATTGTAAATGCAAAATCACAAAATGAAGTACATAAGAATGAATGATTCAATGAATTATTTCTTATACTGTATGCACATCACACTCAATTACATTATTTCCATCAACACACAGAACAAGAAAAAATGCATAAGAATTCAGTGCCAAACCACTAGATGGTGGTGATACACAATTCAAAAGACGGCTTCACATCTTTTGAGACATTAAGCAATTTATTAACGCTGCATGCAATGTTTACTGGGGAAAATATTGTGGTAGGACAACACAACCAAATTGACAGTGATTGCAGAAAAAATAAATCCTCCTCAACACTAGGCAATGTTTTCATATTGTTGTTGTAGTACAACATGTCAGACGGCCTTTGTCTGAGGCTTTAATTACATCCAATTTGAATCCATTTGTCAAGATACATAACAATGACGTACCTGAACAGGGTGTTCATGAGACGCAGCTCTTCTCTTTGCCTACTGGCTCTCTCTGTCTCTATATTCTCCTTCAACAAATTGTATTTTGTAACAAATGTATTTTTGACTTTCAGTTCATTTTAAGCTTAACGAGCAATGGAAATTCTTCTGTTTCAGGCTGTCTGTTATGGATGGTTCTCATGTTGCATGACCAAACCTTTTTGGAGGTTTAGATAACTGATATTCTGCTGTAGAATGTCCTGATACTATCTGGAATTTGAATGCAAGCCATCCAGACCCTGAGGCAGCACAGCAATCCACACCTTTATAATCTCTCTTTTTCCACTAAGCATTAGAGTTGAGATAATGTTTATTGTTGGAGTTTTTTTTTTTTTTTCAAATATAACTCTGCATGTATTTGCCAAATAAATCAGCTTTTGTCCCATCTGTTCACAGAATTTTACTCCAATAGTAGCAGCAGTGGTTTCTATCATTCCAACCTCCCATTTGGCATGAAAACCATTATTTCTGACATTTGTAAGCTACAGTATACGCCTGATTGTGCACCAACTGTGGCTCAAGTCAAGTTTGTATATGTTTTGCATAAATAGTATCAATAGTAGAAAATAATTGTTAAAATTTTTGTTTGATTAAAACACGGAAATGCCAAATGCAACAAATTTGTAAACAGAATTATCGGTGGTTTAAATATTTTAATGCATCCATCACTCCAACACCTTATCCTTGAGTTCATGCTAAATTGCTAATTTGGTACTAGATAATCACTTGCCATTATATCAAACACAGTTGAAAGCTAATTGGTTTGTTAAATTATGTTTAAAATTGTCTTGGTGTTTGTTTTTGAGTTGCCACAGGATGCAATAGACTGGAATATCTTAAGGTCAATTTTATGTCAAAATTGTCAAAAAATAAACAGCTTTCTCGAGAAACTCGTCAGTCAATCATTGTTTTGAGGATTGAAGGCAATACAATGCTTGAAATTGCCAAAAAAACCTGAATATTTCATACAGTGTACACTACAGTCTTCAAAGACAAAGGACAATGGCTCTAACAAGGACAGAAAGAGATGTGGAAGGCCAGATTTACAACTAAACAAGAGGACAAGTACATCAGAGTCTCTAGTTTGAGAAGTAGATACCTCACATTTCCACAGCTGATAGCTTCATTGAATTCTACCTGCTCAACACTAGTTTCATGTACAAATTGTAAGAGTAATTTTTCACGTTATTAATGTCCTTACTATACATTGTGATCAATTGAATGCCACTTTGGTGAATAAAAGTACAAATTGTAATAGTATTTTTTCACGTTGTAATGTAAATCAGATGTAAATCTCTTTTTTAAGTGGACACCCTATAAATCTATACCTATAACCCATTTCTTTCCATAAGAGAAAAATCTGTACATTATTCCAAACTTTTGGCCGCATATATATATATATATATATATATATATACATACACACACACACACATGTACGGTATATACTGTATATACACATTGGCGGCCAAAATAATGTACAGATTTCACTCTTATGGAAATACATTTTTTTATAGGTATAGGTTTATAGGGTGTCCACTTAAAGAAGAGATTTACATCTGTGGCATGTATGGTCCAATAAAAACTTAAAACCCCAAATATCTTCTACAGATAATTAAATAAATAATGACTGGGGTTCAGAAGGATATTATCTACAATTTACATGAAAATAATATATACATTTTCTTTTGAGCCCAATGTGGCTCAAAACATCTGACTTTTCTTAAGTAAAGAAAACTTTTTCACAACTGTATTTACACATGTGTAGATACTAGAATAAAAAGCTATGTCAATTTATAGATTAAATAGTAATCTGACTCTGAAAAAGTGTTAGAATAACAAAACACCATTATGACTAGAGCAGACTTGCTTTTCATGGGTTATCATAGTACTGAGCTAGCACACCACTAAATGATTCAACAGTACTGTTCCACTGAGACTTGAGCCCTTAAAACTGGACGCTTCCATTCCAGACCCCAAACCACATGATTTTGTTGTAAAGCCAGGGATCTCCATTAGTCCACATGTTATATTGTGGAAGGCAGCAGCTAGCAGATTGCTATTATTAGAACAATCTGCTTCCTGTCAAGGTTTATTTGCTGTGAGGTCCCACTTTATCACATTGGAGTCATGCTTACTGTCTAGCTCATAGATGTTGAGTGTGCACCACACATTAATTTATTTTTGTTTTATATATATATATATATATATATATATATATATATATATATATATATATATATATATATATATATATATATATAGGGTTGGGGAGTAACAAAATACATGTAACAGGATTACATATTAGAAAATACAAGTAACTGTTTTCCACTACATTTACAATTTAAATAATTGGTATTTAGAATAAAGTTACAATTAAAAAGTGTTTTGATTACTGAAGAGATTACTTTTTATTGTCATTTGTTTTCGTTTAATATTTAGTCCTTTCAGATGGAAAACATTTATACATTTAAATGATGCGATCAAAAGTGCATTTGAACAGCAGTGAAACACTTTCTTATGATGTGTTACATTCACATGAGCAGAGAGAAGTAAGTTTGAAGTAAGTTTGGAGCCGAAGAAATGGAAATAAATCTGGTGTAAATTGTCAGCTGTACGCTAAGATAAAATGCTATTTCTAGCCATTTTTCATGCTCATGTTACCAGGCACGATCATATTTTTTATCAAGAAAATTCACGATGGATCATAATTTCTTTTTTTCTAGTAAGACCTTTGATATTGGGACAAAAATCATATTCTTGATAATCATTTTTGAATTGTTTTCCTGTAAAAATATCTAGAAATCCTTAAAACAAGATCAGTTTGATTGATCTTGTTATAAAAACAACACTGCATAAGATATTTAGGTTTTTCAGAGAATGTATTTTTTACGTGCATTTTGTCTTACTGTACTGGCAGAGTTTTCATAGTAAAAACAAGTGAAAAAATCTACTAGTGCTGAAGAAGTAATCCAAAGTATTTAAAATACGTTACTGACCTTGAGTGATCTAACGGAATACATTACAAATGACATTTTACAGCATGTATTCTGTAATCTGTAGTGGAATACATTTCAAAAGTAATCCTCCCAACACTGTATGTATGTGTGTGTGTGTGTGTGTGTCTATATATATATATATATATATATATATATATATATATATATATATATATATATATATATATATATATAATTAAGCAATATCACACGAGCAAGAGTGCGATATGGCCACACATCAGCACTGCTGTGATTCGGCTTCAGGCCGAGTGCCGTAGGTAATTACAGCAGTGCTGATGTGTGGCCATATAGCACGATTGCGAGTGTGATATTGCTTATATACAACAGTTCAATGAACAAGTACATAAAAAAAATAGGAATAACCGAGTACGGTCAGAAAAACACATTTGTGCTTGGAACTACTTCCTTACGCGACAGATCAGAATGTCATTGCTGGTTCAAAACAAATGATGCATCCAAGCCTCCATTAGTAATTCAAAAAGTTTACTTCAGAAATAGTTTCACGGCTTGTACTGTTTCTAACAAGTCATTGGATAAACAAGTATAGACGGATGGATGTGTGTGTGTGTGTGTGTGTGTGTCTCTGAGAGTGTGAGAGAGAGAGAGAGAGAGAGAGAGAGAGAGAGCATATGCGATCACCTGTTGCCACACCCAAGTAGAGATGCTGTCTATTTTCTGAAGGTCAGTTTTCTCAGTGGAAAATTAATGTCCAAGCGGGGGTATTCCTCTCTATTTCACGGTAGCCAGTGCGCAAGAGTCATTCCCTGTAGAAATTGCAATGTCCTCCACCATTTTATACAGTATGTATCCAATGTGGAAACTCAGAAAAAAAAGGTAAGCACCTTGAGTTCTGTAATAATTCAGTCATGTATCTCAGCTGTGAAGAGTCTTAATCCTGAAGTTGTCCATTTAAAGCCATTTAAGCTATTTCCTAGCTTTGGTAATGTATTACTAATACAAGTGATCACTGAGCGCTGATCTATGTAAACAATGACAAAACGATTCACTTTATGTCACCAAATGGCTCATATTACACACAAAAATTATCTTTTGCCACCACCTGCTGGCTAACATATGTCATTTCAAAAATAAAGACAGTAACTCCTAACATATATGGACTCCTCTTACACTTTAGTTTAGAGCAGCACGAACACAAGCGGAGTGATACACACACACAGTGAAGCGTCCGAGTGCTGATAGTGTCAGACCATCAGTGCTCATGGAATGCCGTCCAATCAGATTCGAGGACCGGGGGGGTATATATATAAAGTTAAAACAAACAGAGCTCAATGCTTTTTCATTGCCAGCATAAAAGAGGCTATTAAGTTGATTCATGTGGTCTGTGGGCAATTCTAATAACTCCAGAAGTCTGCTGGAAAATAAATACCAAACCCAACGTTATGAGACAGGTCACTAAAATTTAGGACCAGAGTGGATTAATGAGGCACAAAATGAGTGCCATCTGTCACTCACTGCTATTGCCTCAAGTACGATGAGGGGTCAGATGAGCAGATGACTTTGGGCTGGTTATAACTCTTACACACTGCACGACTTTCAAAGACATCGGATCGTGGTATCGTTCATATTACACAACTACCTGTTTTAGTCGTGGCATTTTGAAACTATATGACGAATTGGTGACAGGGGTGAACACATTACAAAAAATTTCACTATTGACGAATACCCGATGACTCTGCCTGGACTCCAAATTACATTTTACAACAGAATACACGCGAGAAGTGATACGAATTACGAAAACAAATGCATGATCATATGTTTAGCATTTCAGAAAATGATGTGTTTGTTTTTAATCATATATTTTATTGGTTACAATATGAAAAATGCTGAATGTCCAAGAGAATTGGCAATATCTCTTCAACTCTTCTCTTTCTCCACCCGGTTGTGGTATAGTTCAGATGAAACATCAAACATCAAAAAGCACTGGTGCTCCTGCCAATGTTCCACTAATTGTTCCTCCATTTCTTCGGTCCAGTGAGACTTTCTTGATACCACAGCCATGCTAGTTGATGTTTTGTTGCAGGTACATCAGGACTCCTCCCACTGAAACTTCCATGCCCCGTTTCTTGCTCTCTCATTGGCTTTAGGTCTACACTGCAGTTGTGTTCAGTCAAAACATATTTCACATTGCACGATTTGGAATCGTAGACAGGTGCAGATATTTAACATTCTAGATATCTCGCTGACATCGGCGACGCGACGGCACTTCTCTCAAATCGCATCTTTGATAGTTCATAAATTGTGATCATTGCATACGGGAGCGAGCTCTGATTTGCCTACGATTTGAGGCTTTTGTCGGCGATCTCCACTGTCGACGAGCAAAAATCGGGCTTAAAATCATGTAGAGTAAACTCAGCATTAGTGTGTTTAAATGGATTAAATTCTTGGCAAAACTAATTTTCTTATTAACACAGAGGAACGGCTGAATTTCTTTACCAGTTAAAGAATGGGCTCCAAGCCTTTGTGTCAGCTGAACCCCTGCAAAATTACTAACTTGAAATTGACTTATTATTAGCTTGAAATCAAAACTGAAAGTTTAGTAGGCCTAATGCTAAATTTTCCATAAATTCCCGGGCGAGATTGCTGTGTGATTTTACATTTCTTTTTATAACTTGTAACTAGTAGCACCTATAACCATGCAAACAAAGCAGTTTCTTAGAAAAGCAAATAGTTTTCCTAAAAATTATTGTACCTCATATGGGGACAGTGAGTCTATGTTTGAGCGTATGCTATAGAATGTCTGCTGTGTGTAATTTTTCTAATATACATTTTCTTTGTAACTTGGTTTTCTCTACTCAATCAAACAAAATCTCAATGTTCTCTTCTGCATTGTCAAATAAAAAAGTGGTAGCCATTGCTGTAACATTTGAAAAATCAGAAATTAGCTTGATCAATTCTGAATCTACTGTCCAATGACTGCCAATCATGTTGATTGGAACTGGAACTACATTCCTAACCTAATTTCAGGAGCGAATGCACTACGCTGCATAAGAAAGCAATAGGCAGTTGTATTGTATCTTTGCTGTCAAATCAGTTACTGGCTGAACCTTTCTGCTTTTTGTATGAATTAACTGGTCTCAGAACAGTTTGTAAAGCATCATATTTTTTACCCTGCCTCTATATACAGCCTCCGAAGGCAGCATTCTTTCAGCTTTTGGATGCAGCCATTAGTTCCCAAAGGTGATCATGCCCACTAGGTCTTGGGTTTTACCTGATGCATTTTTGTTTGTTCTGCTTACATAGAAGCATTTCACTGAAATTGCCACCATCTTTTGTCTTCATGTGATTTCAGGCTTGGATAATTTAACCCTTTAAAGGAAAACCTATATATGCTCTTAATATGAGAACAGTCAGTTTAAAGACATACTTCACTCAAAAATGAAAATTCTCTCATCATTTACTCACATCCATGCCATCGCAGATGTGTATAACTTTCTTTTTTCTGCAGAACACATCTGGGATGGCATGAGGTTAATGATGAGAGACTTTAAATTTTTGGGTGAACTAGCCCTTTAAATGAATTTAAATTATGTTTATAGTACAGGGAAGCCAAAATGCAATGTCCACATATGAGGACGTGGGGGTCACACAAGGATAATTAATGGAAAGTATGTGGATTTGTACATGATTTCAGTGGTAAGTGTCTGGACAGAAAACTTTAAAAAATGTGTTTGTTTTGGACACAAATGGCTTTTCCATCTGCTTGGCATTGAAAGGCCTCACATCTGTAGCTGAGCTCTGTACTTTGGCACGAGAGAGAGTGAAGCAGGAAGAGCATGCGGTACAGTAGAAAACTGGAGTTCCTTTGGCTGATTGAGAGAAGATCATTTTTACAGTGTTCATTTGGCTGCATTGATGGAAAAATCCTGCATTGCAGCAGCAGGCCTTATGGGGCCAGTTAAACATCAGAGACATCAGATATACTAGAAATTGTATTTTCTCTATGAGGAAAAAAATACAGAACTGATGAGTGATTATGCATATTCCATTGTGCTATTACAGAACTTTTCAACATTCAGACTGACAATTTTCCAACATGGCAGCATGCAAAATAAATTCCATAGACTAATAATAGAAGTAGTGACCTAGACTAGATATCTAGGGTCACAATATCATAGAGATTTGAGCTCTTTTGACCTGGCCTGGTGAGCAACCATCTAGAAATCAGACAGAACACCATAGCAACCACTTAGTAATACCCGAGCAACCCTCTGGAGCACCCTTGGAACCGCATAGTTACACCCATATAACCATTCAGAACATCTAGCATTGTGATCATCACTCACATTTTCTTAAGAGAATGCTACATTTGTACTATAGAATTACTATGGTATTTAACATGTAAAATACTATGAGAAATGCTCTCTTATTCCCAACAGCAGAGAACTAATGGAGAGTCAATTTCAAATTTGCACCAAACAGAGATCATTGAAAACTATTAAGCAGTTTATTTAAAGAGATAATTCACCCAAAAAATTACAATTCTCTCATCATTTACTCACCCTCATGCCATCCCAGATGTGTATGACTTTCTTTCTTCTGCAGAACACAAATTAAGTGATTTTTTTAGAAGAATATCTCAGCTCTGTCGGTCCTTTCAATGCAAGTGAAAGGTGGCCAGAATTCTGAAGGTCTAAAAAGCATATAAAGTCAGCAATAAAGTAATCCATAAGACTCCAGTGGTTTCATTCATATCTTCAAAAGAGCTGTATAAGTGTGGGTGAAAAGAAGATCAATATTTAACTAGTTTTTTTAACTATAAATCTCCATTTTCACTTTCAAATTTGGAAGTGAATCTAAACAGGTGTGAACCATATTTTCAGATGTGCAAGTAAAAGTGGAGATTTATAGTAAAAAAATACAGATATTTATACTTGAGTCTTATGGATTAATTTTATGCTGCTTTTATCTGCTTTTTAGACCTCCTAAAATCTGGCCATCATTTGCTTGCATTGAAAGGACCTGCAGAGCTGAGATATTCTTCAAAAAATTTGATTTGTGTTCAACAGAAGAAATAAAGAAATGCACAACTGGGATTGCATGAGGGTGAATAAATGATGAGAGATTTTGTTTATTATTATTTTTTGGGTGAACTTTTCCTTTAATCAGTTAAAGCTGTTCTACATTCAGTGTCACAACAGAGTTTAGTTTCACAAACTAAAACATCAGTTTAATGAAAAATGGTCTGCACTAGCCTTATCTGGAGGAAACTCTTTTTCCTCTGTCTATCTAACGTCTTGCTTCTTTCAAACTAAAAAATACTGCATCTGAAAGAAAATAAATATGATTATTGTTCAATTTGAATACAATTTGAAATCCAAACATTCCTTTGTCGTAGAAACATTATCAAACCAAAAATGTTTAGGAGAAAATAAATTCAACTATAATGGATTTTGCCCTCAGCAGATTGTTTTTATAGATTCGTCCCCCTACGGATCCAGATCCATAACATGTCATTACACTAATCCTGATGTAGACACTGCAATCAAAACAATCGTTTAATGGTAAACAAAGGAATCCTTACCTGCAGGATCTGCACTCTTTTGAATGCTTCGCACTCTTCTGTTAGGACTGTCCTGTCAAACAAATGAGGTCATGTTTGAAAAAGGATCAAGTTCTAATAGCTTTGGAATGCCTATTTAAAGGAATATTTTAAAGGTCTATGCCACATAAGCTTGTTGAAACCGCACTGATAAGACACCATGTTCCTGTCAAGATCTGTAACCTCATCATGGACTATTATAACAACTTCAGCGCTCGAGTCTCTTCAGGCCAAGTAACATCCTCCTGGCATCAACTTGAAAAAGGGATAATTACCGGCTGTACAATCTCTGTATCTCTTTTCTCACTGGCCATGAATATGATTGTTAAGTCGGCCGAGGTGGAATGCAGAGGGCCCAAGTCAAGATCTGGGACCCGTCAGCCCCCCATAAGAGCTTTCATGGACGACTTAACAGTGATGACAACATCTGTTCCAGGGTGCAGGTGGCTCCTCCAGGGGCTTGAAAGTCTCATCACCTGGGCAAGGATGAGCTTCAAGCCTGCTAAATCCAGGTCTCTGGTCCTAAAGAAGGGTAAAGTGTCTGACCGTTTCCGCTTTGCCCTGGGAAAGACCATGATTCCATCGGTGTCTGAAAAACCGGTCAAGAGCCTGGGGAAGATCTTTGATAGCTCCCTGAAGGACTCAGCTGCCATAAAACAAACCAAGTGCGACCTGACTTCCTGGCTTACAGCAATTGATAGATCTGGCCTCCCCGGAAAATTTAAAGCCTGGATCTACCAACACGGAGTTTTGCCAAGAATACTCTGGCCCCTGTTAGTCTACGAGGTACCACTATCAACAGTCGAGGTTCTAGAGAAGTCTATCAGCCAGTTCCTTAGAAAATGGCTGGGGCTCCCTCGGTCCTTGAGCAGCATTGCCCTTTATGGCCATTCCACCAAGCTGCATCTTCCTTTGAGTGGACTATCAGAGGAGTTCAAAGTCACCCGCTCCAGAGAGGTATTGATGTACAGGGACTCCAGGGACACAAAAGTCGCAGCAGCAGGAATCCTCGTGAAGACCGGGAGGAAGTGGAAGGCGCAAAATGCTGTCAATAGAGCTGAGGCATGACTAAGGCACAAAACGCTGGTGGGCTCCGTGGCAACAGGACGAGCAGGTCTTGGTTGTTTTCCCAAGCCACGTTACGATCGGGCTCGTGGAAAAGAGAGGCGCAGGCTGATCCAGGACGAGATACGTGCAGAGGTGGAGGAAGAACGCTACACCAAAATGGCTGGCATGTCCAAACAAGGAGCGTGGACCAGGTGGGAACATGCAGATCCACGCAGAATAACCTGGGCAGAGCTCTGGAAAGTAGAGCCACTTCGGATTAAGTTTCTTGTCCAGTCCGTCTATGATGTCCTCCCAAGTCCAGCTAACCTGCATACCTGGGGCCTGGCAGAGACTCCTGAGTGCAAGCTGTGCCAGAAGAGGGGCACACTGGAGCACATTTTGAGCAGCTGCTCAAAAGCGCTAGGGGAGGGGCGGTACCGCTGGCGCCATGACCAGGTGTTAAAGGCTCTGGCTGACTCTATCCGCACAGCGATCCAGTTCAGCAAGACCCAGGCAGCCCCCAAACAAATTATCACCTTCATTAGAGCTGGGCAGAAGGAACAACAACACCAGCCTAGCTCTACGGGGGGGCTCCTCTCCACTGCTCGTGATTGGCAGCTTCAAGTCGACCTTGGAAGACAGCTTAAGTTTCCAGGCAACATCACAGCCACTTCTCTCCGCCCGGACATGGTGCTAACATCTGAGTCTACTAAGCAAGTGGTTATCCTGGAACTAACTGTCCCCTGGGAAGACCGCATCGAAGAAGCCCAAGAGCGCAAGAGGGCTAAGTATGCAGAGCTTAGCTCGGAGTGCCGGAACAACGGCTGGAAAGCTTGCTGCGAGCCAGTCGAGGTCGGGTGCAGAGGCTTCGCTGGCCACTCATTGCTGCGAACCCTCAAACTCCTTGGAGTGAAAGGACTGAAATTGAGAAAAGCCACCACCAACATCTTAGAGGCCGCAGAGAGGGCTTCTCGGTGGCTGTGGATCCGTAGGGCGGATACGTGGAGCAACAAGCCACTTGGACACAAGCCGGGGACTGATCACCCCCGGCTGGGTCGCCCGGGAGAGGGTGTATGAAGATTAAAGACCCGAAACACCCTATGACCCCGGGTTCTTCACTGATGACGTGTCCAAGTAGCACCAGAAGGTGTATTCAAACTCTCGGTTAAGCACAATTGAGAGCATTTGTGGCATATTATTAATTACCCCAAAAATTTAGAAGCATCCCTCCTTTTCTTAAAAAAAGAGTTGGGTTCCAGTGAGACACTTAAAATGTAAGTGATTGGGGGCTAATCTGTAAACATTAAAATACTCACTATTTCAAATGTATATCAACAAGACATAAACAATATGTGTGTTAACATGATTTTAGTGTGATAAAATTGCTTACTAACCCTTTCTGTTTAAAGTTATAGCCAATGTTACCACTTTTTTGCCATGATGACGTTGTCAACAAAACCTAAACCTAAAATGACTGTAAAAAGTATGATTTCAACAACTTTATAGCTCAAACTATACAAAAGTTTTAACATAAAAATGTATGTAAGTGCTTTATAGAATTACAAGGTTCACATTTCCACCTTTAAACCCTCCAAAAATTGGCCCCATTCACTTCCATTGTAAGTGGCTCACTGTAAAATCGATTTTCAAGGAAAGTAGGGATGAGTTGCAATTAATTTCTGTGGTAATCAACATTATGCCACAAATGCTGTCGATTGAGATTAACTTATATTGAACCCAGAATATTCCTTTAAACAGCAGCCATTAAACAGGCTGAAAGAAAACATCAAACAAACAAAAATGCTAGTATTTTAGATGAAAATGATACATTATACACATAATTATGTTCAGAATGGCAACCATAGATACCTGTTAACACTGCCTAACAATTTTCAAGTCTGTTCCATTATGGATGTTTCTCATTTATGTACTTCATACAAAACATTGCATCTCCAAATATCCTTTCCTGTAAAAGGTTAAGTAAAAAGAGTTTTTTTTTTTGTTTTTGGAGCTGGACAGGGCCGGTTCTAGACATTTGGAGGCCCTAGGCAAAATGTATGTTGGAGGCCCCCCCGCCACGCCCTCCTCCCCTCCACCTTTCAGAATTCACGTGTTCACTTACGTCAAATTAAATAGAGTAAAGATTATGCGTATTTGGCATGCTGTCCAGGGGAGGGCTCCTGGCTGAATTTTGGCCAGAACCCAGAGTATTACATTGGATTGCATTGTATTTTGGATTGTGTTGTTTACATCCAATAAGAGATTATTAAAATCAAAGTGAGAAAATGGGGGTGGTGGAGGGATGCTGATAAACTGTCAATGAACAGAGGTAAGTCTGCAGTATATATACCTCTTATCTCGTTGATTAACTGAATGTGCTCCTCCCGAACTTTGTTAATAAAACATAATTTAATAAAAAAGACTTGAAACAAATATGATTCCTAACCATTTTATTTATACAAAACCTGTTATCAGTATTTTTATATTTTTACATAAATGTGCATATTAATTTAACTTTAATTAAGGTAAACAAAAAAATAATAATCTGAAAAGTCATCTGGACCAGCACTTATTATTCTTATTCCATGGCCACCTACAGAGGCACTCTTCTGCTTTTTTTTTTAAGCAAACTCATCAATAACTAACTCTCTGGATCTTCACTCTCCTTGCCCTGTTGATGCTCTGCCTCATGACTACTCTCTTGCTCCTCTCTCTCTTTGCCCTGTTGTTCTTCTGACTCACCGCTGGTTTTTAGAAACCTCAGTGATCCTACAACAGGTAATGTTTAAAACAAATAATGTCATTATAGGCTACATTTGTTTTTCTACACTGTAAAAAATAATTTGTTTAAAACAAAAAATTCCCTCATTGTTTAATTTTAATTTAATTACTTTTTTTTCAGCAGTCAGGATTTTTTTTGCAGTAATTTGTTCAGTAATGTATTTATGGTAACACACTAACCCACTATTTGGGAATGGATAATGAACAGTTTTGTTTTTGATAGACTAATTTAGTCATTATGTATTGTAGAGAAATACCTTATGATACACAAATCAGCTGCTAGTGGAAGTGAAAAGACAAGTTAATTTCTTCAACTGTAATTGTGTGCTTATTCATATGCTTAAAATTGCATACTTATTTTCAATAAACAGTGTTTATGATTGGAAAACGAAAAAAATGAAGTCTATTATGGTCTATAGGTCTATTAGACTAGAGCAGTAAATTTAGGCTAAACATCTGCGTTTTAGAAGATATACAGACTGTTTTAAAACATAATAAACAATGCTCTCGTATAGTGCGTTTGCTCTTTGACTGACAAACTTGACTTTTTCTTTAGTATTTTGCGAGTCAGCTCCTGACTAAGGCTGGAAATCGATTATAAAAGAATCGATTCCTTGATTCAGAGGCGTTAGGAATCAAGATTCGATTCCATCGAGGAGAATCGACTCCTTTGTAAGATTCAGATCAACAGTTAATCATGAATTCGCCTCTATCTCTCCAACAGTGACTGGAAGTCCGATTCATTTCCGCGAATCAGACTCTTTCGGACGGTTCGTTTAGAACGTATTTCTATTTTCTAATAAAATTCTGCATTGTACGCTCGGATTCAAAGCGTCAGAAGCGAATTCAGTCCATCAACGGTGCTCGCGCTCTTTTGAACTCAGATAACCGTCAAATGATCTATCTCAAAATGACGCTGATCGTCAGAATCAGTTTATTTTTTACAATACATTACAATCACTCAAAAATAGATGATACCTGAATCACGAGCTGCACTTTCTTTGCGTGCCTGCTTAGCTTTACGCTTAGCAGCCCCTGAAGGATGAGTTCGTTTCGGCGCCATCTGATAAATTTGCAGAAAAGTTGGATTTTATTCATCTTCATATACAATCTCTTCATTCATACATTCAGAGGTTGGGAGTGACTCACATGTAAACAGTGATATTAATTGGTTTAACTACAGGAGGTGAATGACAATTGTTATATCCAATGGACAAACAGCCTAGTATTTTGCTGCTCTTGATTGGTGGATAAGCTAAGCATGTGTATGTTTTGGAGGCCCTGCCTCCAAGGCCGAGGCCCTAGGCAACTGCCTAGTCCGCCTATAGGTAGCGCCGGCCCTGGAGCTGGACTCAAACTACTGCATCATGAACTCTTGGCCTACTTCTCTGTTACCAGAAACTGGCCTACTTCTCTGTTACATAACCATTGTAGTCACTTAATTCCCTTCCCTTTTCTTTTAAGGTGAAGGAATCTTACATATGTCTAGGTCTGGTATTCATTTGCTCACAATGAGGCCTTTTGTTCAGATGGAGGTATGGATCGAGCTGTTCGCTCTAGCTCCCCTTCCTCTCAATATTCTGCTTCCAGACTGAGCAAGAATTACTGTTTGCATTTCTCTTGGCTGGATGGGGGGCTCCAGATGACTGGCAGAGAAGGAGAGGATGGGAAAAAAGGGAGGGTGGTAGAGGAGTTGAGGAGGGTAGAAAGAGAGCGAGAGAGGGCTATAGAAGCTTTGCCTGAAAGAGACGGGCTAGAGGAAAAAGAGAGGATATCCCTTACAAAATTGACTGCAAAATTGCCATGGTACATTGATGGTATCAGATGGTTATACCATTTCATAGTCTTTTATTTATTTTATTTTTTTAAATACAATTTTTTATTATGTTTCCAGGAGTGTTGGTTATTCATGTTTTTGAGATGTTACAGACATCACAGCTGATTTTCTGTAAAGCTGATTTGGACCATATAAATTGAGAAAACCACAAATAACAATCTATACAAATAAAAATTATTTAACTTGATTTGACTTTAATGTTAAAATGTTTTTTTTTTTCTACTTTACCAACAAAATCTCAATGTTCTCTCTTTGCACTGTCAAACAAACATCTCGGGTTACTTAACTGTAACACCAGTTCCCTGATAAAATCGGAACAAGCTGATTTAGCGCTTTGGCGTTCCCTTCCCTTGGCCACCAGACAGAAATCTGTCCTCCAACTTGGAGCGTTTGGGTTCTCTTGTTCGCGTGGCCAGTCTTATTGAAGCCTGGCCACCGCACGAGTAATCACCTCGAGTAATTCCTCTGATGATTTATTATCATGCCCGGAATGCTCAGAGGTGGGTAACTCGAAGTCCGCAGACTCAAGAGATTCATGGTCCCCCTCATGAACTGAAGAGGTGCCGTTGCGCGCTTCAGGATCACGGGAAGGAAGTGTGGGCGCTGACTCACGGAAGCAAGATGAGTGCGAAGCATTTTGACTGAGAACAGATCGCAATGCTCGCACCCGCCCCCGCCCCAACGCAAGAGCAGCATGCTCTTCCTCCAAACAAACAAAACAAAACTGGTGTGTGTCCCTCTCAGCCATAGATCGTAAACAAGGGAGCACACACCACTTGCTCTGTCTTTCAGTCATTTTCTTTTTTTTTTTTTTTTAAAAAAGAGAAAGGTTTCTGCACACTGCCTAACAAAATCTAACTCCTAACAGAGGAAAGTAGAAAGTTTCTGACAGGCTAATGAAGCACAACACACAGAGTGATCTGAAGACAAAAGATCTGATGGTGCACCTGTGACACATCTATTTATAGCCCTGCTACAGGTGCATCCAATGATGTCACCAGCAGAGGCTATAAATTCTGGTCAATTTCTTTGACGTGTTGTACACATATTTACAGCTGGTCACACCTAAATTTGTTCCTGAAGCGCTAAATCAGCGCAGCATCAAAGTGTAGCTTTTTTGACAGGGAACAAGCAATTGCCAGTGCTGAAGCAATTTACTAATAAAAAATTTGCATATTTAATTCTGATCTAAGTAATGACCAGCATGGTCCAATCATTTTCCAAATTCTGAATTCTACCAACTATCTTGAGTGGTTCAAACATGATCTGCAGCCTGAAACTGAATGCCATTAGCTTCATTGGAAGCTATAGAATACTTCATTGCTTCATCTTTAGTGAAAGACTTAACCTCCACTGGTCTCAGAACAGTTCAAAATGCACTGTATTTTCATTCTAAATCCATATAATGCTTCTAAAAGCAAATGTTTTTTTCTCAACCTGAAAATGCACAGCAAACATAGAATTCTAAAGAATACCTTGTGCTATTGTACACATTAGTGTACAATGTATTTAGATATAAATATTAATAAAATAAATATTTCTAGAGACTAATCTTTTGACTCAAATAGGTTTCAATGTAAAAACTGGTTTCTTACAAGATGTAGTTTGTTGGCGTTTCTCCCAAAGTCAATCTCCGCTGTGATCAGTGACATATTGTTTTGTCATATGACTCCATGCATCAAAAGTTTAACCCTTTACTGACAGCCCAGATTCTCCTGAACTGAGATCAGTCGGTTTAAAAGACATTAAATTATGCATTGTGTAGAGCAAAGCCAAAATATCATGTCTGATCGCACAATAGCATGTTTCTGCAAGAAGGAGCGTGTCTGGTCTGTATCCACATGTATAAGCACATGCTGAGCAAAGGAGGAAGATTTCTACCCTGAGGAATTTGTTGTTCCACAATATTAACTTCATCACTGCACAACAGGATCAGCAAACAAACAATCTTGCTGGCTAAAAAGTCATTGTGTTATGCACATCTGATACATACAAATATTTAACTGTTTTTGTTATATGCATGGGATTAATTCTTAAATTTTACTCTGTTGCACATAATTTTCATATGCTCAAAGCCAGTGTTAGTCCATCAGAGGATGCAAGGGAGGTTGAGCCTCCTTGCAAATATTCCCAAAATGAACATTACATCTAAGGTGATAAAATTAACAGTTGTTTTAATCAACTTTCCTATTAATGGATTGTTTATTTACTCAGATGCATATGCATAAATATGTATTTTTTTCTTTCATGCGTAGTAGCCCAGACAAGTTTAAATGACTGCATGCATGCCAAAGGAGGCTGACAGAATAACTGCACCCCTGATTAGTAAATTGAATGAATCAGAATTAATATTCAAATTACAAAACATAATTTGCTTCCATCCAAATGCGGCTAATGGGAAGCAAAATTTAATTTGCATCCTTCTCCGTAATAATTAGAGGTAACCTTTCAAGCAAATTAACTTTATCATTTCAGTGAGCACTTTCACCTGCCTGTGTTTAATACAACAGGTGAAGAGAAACGTAAAAATGTAGCCAAAATATTGACAAAGTCCAAATTATTGAATCATCTAAAAATAATTGAAATGATAAAATATGATATTTAAAATGACCATAATAAAAGAGCTAAGAATGGAGTTCTTCTACACATTAGAGAGTATATGTTAGATGGAATGAGGCTTTTCTCCATTCATTAATGTTTGGACTGGTCATAGACTGTAAATTAAACTGCATGATTTGTTCTGCTCATTTTACACATTGTTAAGTAATGGGTTGATGATTGGAAATATTATAATGCATTGTTAACAATCAAGACCATTTTAAGATATCAGGGAGAGATCATTGTGTAAAGGGGTATCATTATAAGCAGAATTGTTTTCTTTTAAATAAAAAAGTTATAATAAAACATACAGCAATCTTTTGCATAAATGTTTTATGAATATTGATTTACAAATCAGCCTCCAAGAAACATTCCCTCACAGACTGCCACTGTTTTAAGATTTATACTAGGGAAGTGTACAAGTAATCGAGTACTTATCGAGTTCTGTACCAGCTAGTCGACTATTAAAAACACTACTCAAATATCCCTAATTGATTTTCCTTTGCTCATTTGAATTATCCTGTACTTTCCCTTTGGATCTCTCACCAAATTTCACAGTTACAGTTGAGTCCACTGGGGGTGCTGTGGATATGTGTTGTCGAGGTCTTGGAGGAGAGAAGGAGACATGATTGCGTCTTGTTGTGCTTTCAAAGCCAGGTGTGGCAATACGTTTAATATTTGATTCTTATTGAATTCTACTCTATTGGCATTCGGTTCTTGTTGGAGTCATGCATGCCAGCGGACACGGTCTCTTTTTATGGTGGAAAGGATATGCGAAGCGGTATGAAAAACTTTGAAGCTTATCAGACCAGTATGTGCATTAAATATCTGAACATGAACAGAGCGCATTTTACATAAAACAACAACAAGTTTTTCTGAATAATAACATGTCAATCATTAAAAATGTTATAGCCTTTTTATGTAGATTCAGAGTTAATATGCATTACCCTAATGCTGTCAGTACTGGTTTCTATGTAAGCTCCAGGTGAGTATAAATGTTTGTACATAAAACAAAATATTAATTTCATATATAGGTCATACTTTATATATTTAACTGATATTTTAATTTACAAATAATCGATTATTCATTTATTGTGGGTTAGAGTACTTGACTACACAATTACTCGAAAATGCTCATCCCTAATATATACACAAAAAAAACTAAAACATATGCCCTCACCTGAGATGGGATACAACCTCCTCTGTATGGCTGATGTTTAATTTGTGTCTTAAGGCCTTGATCTCTTCCTCAAAGCTAGAGTGAGATGAGAGGCTGAAGACTGACCTGAAAAAGAAAAATGTTGCTCATTACATACCAACCTAGCGGACATCGATCAATATTATCAACTCCCTTCATCTAGAAGTACACATAGATGTATATTTTATATAGAGACACTGACTTGCTTCCAATCTTGCTCAGTCTTGATGGGATTCTTTCACACCAGGTGCCTGGGCTCCTTTGTCTCTGTGTGCTATGCTGTGCATAACTCACCACACTAGCATTGTTCTGGGACGTGACCTCCTCTTCATCCCTGGCACACAGAGACACACATTACTGACATTGAGAATGACTGAATGATGAAAGTGGACTGTGCCGGCCCAGTCTCAATGTGATTATCATGCACACTGACTTTTACTTACGTTTTTACTTAAATGTTCTTATGGAAAAGGAACAAGTTCTTTCTCCATTAAGCATCTGCCCTAAGAATACTTTAGAGGAAATAAACTCAACCATGAGCAATCATCCACGCCATTTTCTTGCAAATGTATCTTGGCTTCTGTGCAGTTGTTTTACAGCATGGATAACAAATACTGTATATAAAAGCTGAGTATTTTCTGAGCCACCATACAGAATTGCAAAAGTTATGATTTTTTCAAACAGATTCCAGAAAACTTCCCCCACCTGATAGCACCACAGAGTCACAGTATTACACTTTAAGGGGAAAAAATGGTAAAATAGCTTACTAATGGTTGACTTTAAAATAGAAAAATGGCATCAGCTTTAAATAATAAGAATAGAATATTGTCATTTTCATTGACTGCCTCTAAGGCCTGTTATACACTCCTAAGCATCACAGTGGCATAACTGCTGCAGGCTCATACTGCTTGTATTTTCACACTGACAGCATTTATGCTGTGTAACTAAACTGCAGTTTCAAAAATGAAGTGATTTCTGGTTAATCATACTAAATATGACTGCTGACAGAACCCCCCAAAAAACATAAATAAATCAAATCTAGGGTGAGCTATTAAGGGGAAAAAATGGTCTGCACTATATAGTGCCTTTTTTAACCTTAGCGGTTACCAAAGCGCTTTACACTGCGTCCCATTGAACCATTCACACACTCACACTCATACACCAATGATGGCAGAGCTACCATGCAAGGTGCTAGCCTGCCATTGGGAGCAACTTGAGGTTCAGTGTCTTGCCCAAGGACACTTCGGCATGTGGAGTCATGTGGGCCGGGAATCGAACCGCCAACCCTGCGATTAGTGGCAAAACCCGCTCTACCACCTGAACAGCACACAGACCAAAAGTGTGGACAACAAACTGCTAAAATCATCTGGATTCAGTCAGATTTTCTGAATAAAAAGTGCTATTTGTGTGTCTGTTACTTCATGTGGAACTACAAGCCGTTCTCACTCCCAAGGCAACAAATACTGCTGCTTGTGTAAAAGAATAAAAATAGTCCAAAAATAGTCTTCGCCGTCTGTTTCCCGATGTGGCCAGCAAGCGCATTGCTTTCAATGAGAAAGCAATCTTTATCATCGTTAAATTATATGGTGGGTTACAATTTTATCATGACATGGTATGTTGGGTTATGATTTTCATTTCATTTTGAGCTAAATTTATTCACAGGGATTAATGCTTAATCAGCAACATCTATCAAGTTTTCTGTACACATTCTGCTCTGCTGAAGTGGCCTGTTTTGTTCCCGGTGTATTTGAAGTTTTCTGATCGCTTTGTGAAGAACAGACTTAAATTTGAATCTTTATTCAATGATCACAGTTCCCCTGCATCTGCTGTAACAAATCCCATACTTGTTTTAACATTAAAAAATTGCTGCATCTATAAACATTACAACACAGGTTTAAAATCAACGATGTCAAATGCCATTGGCTCTTGTGTGTCTCATGACTGATTGCAGAAAGCTCGGATGTATCTTTTAAATGTGGATGTGACTGCCTTCAGTGATTAAAACCTTCATTTTCACTCGTCATCCAAAGCTAATGTTTGGTTTAGAACACTTTTATAGTGAGAATTGGTTAGGTTTAAGTTTAGGGATGTGGTTATGGGCTCAAAAATATCTTTAGAATAGGGTGATGTAAATAAAATTATTGTGACTAAATTTACTTGTATGTTACATGTTTATATTGTTGATAATTAGTTAAGTTTAGCAATGGGTTTTGGTAATGTGATCTAAAATACTGAAATGATTGTATGATGTAACTACACTAAAATAAAAGAGTGAGTTATGATCCAGTTTTGGAGCATTCCATAGGCACCTCTTTGTTTGTGTTGTAAACTAAGTATAACGGTTTGCATCTGGAAATCCTTCAGTACATTGTAATTGAAGGCTTAAATCAGAAAACAATTGTAGACTAACAGCATCTGTCCATTAACTGATTCTATTTAATCCTTGGAATACAGTGAAGCCTCTCTCCTAAAAACTATTAATACAAACATATGAAGCAGAAGAGCTGTATTATAGGAAAAACTTTGGTAGAACAGCCAGAAATACAACAAAGCTAAAACAAGCAGATGGTCCTTTCTCAACCAAAGCCATTATTCAGACCAATTACATCTTCTGCATTTTCACATGAGAGGGAGAAAAGCAGTCTTCTTTGATACTGACTGGATGCAGTTTACATGTTTGTGGGACATTTGTAGCAGCGAATATGCCTGATGAAAGGGCCAGTAGACAAGTAGACATCTCTGACTCACTGCATGCAATACGAGCAGAGGTCTGACGCCCATCTCGCCTATGTGAGTAAAGGGGGGAACAGACAGGAACAGAGGCTACATTGTGGGCACAGATCAGTAAGCAGCTTTGCAGTGTTCACAGAGGAGGAAGGAGGCCCATTCCTGCCATCAAAGATGGCACAGAGGAGCCGCCACATCAAAAAAGAGGAGAAAATCCCTCAATGTATATGGGTAAAAAAAAGCCCTTTCAAAACACTCTTCCATCTGCACTGATAAATTACCAAAGTGTGACATACACCGCATACAGCTTACTATTTCCAGTCTTTCTGCACTGACTTGTTTTTGTATCATTCTCAAGAGATTTAAGAACCTTCCTTTAGTTGGCTATTAAAGTCCCAGAAATTTGCAAGTTCACACAGATGAACTAAAACTCAATGCCCATTCAACAAAGGCCTAGTATAAAGAAACAGGTGCAGCTTGACTGCATACAGCCACTACAAATCACATAGACAAGGAATTAGACCACACAAGAGAGAGGGGAGGTCATCGAAGAAAAAAAAATGCTGCCAACTAGATCCATTAAATCAATTTCTTTCAAAGCTCAGTTGTCCATGTTAAAGTGCTCAAAACACCATTGAACCTTCAGTTTCCTGCTTTGGCCTGCATCAGGTGCAGGGAAAGCTCCAAAGCCCCAAAACTGGAACAGATTTGTTCTGAAAGCAGATCAACTGATTTACAGTACAGGCCCTGTATATTACATCCTCTAAAAAACAGAAAGTCTGATGCACCAACAAAAATGCAAATAAACCAAAATCAGTTTACACCCCAATGCTCATATGCAGTATCTGTTTCCGTTTGGCAGAGCCAATTTGTTTTCGGCAATTATAAAATAAATGAAAGTGTTTTGGCTGAGGATTGTACTAGTTCTCGCCAAACACCTGCTCCTTACAATAGTGTGGCATGGCTGAAATGGGAGATTTTAGTTTACCTAGAGTAAAGAACTTTAGAACTTCAGAAATCAAGAGTTATTTTAAAGCGATAGTTCACGCAAGAAGGACAATTCTGTCATAATTTACTGACCCTCGTATTGTTCCACATCCATATGATTTTCTTTCTTCCAATGAACTCAAAAGGAGATGTTAAGCAGAATGTTAGCCTTATTCAACTTTCACTTTCATTAGATATTTCTTCCATAAAATGAAGATTAATGGGACTAAGGCTAACTATTTGCCTAACATCTCCTTTTGTGTTTCACTGGAGAAAGTCATTCAGGCTTGGATCGTGAGAGTGAGTAAAAACATTTACAAATTTAAATTGTTTTGGGTGAACTGACCATCTAAATTGGATCTACAGGGCCAGTAAAGAGCAACGTAAATTGTTAACCCATGAGATCCACTCAAAGGCTCTTATTGGTAAAATAATGCATAGCCTACTTTGTGATGTGATATATTAAGCACTTTCCAAAAGAAGAGCTTATCCGGTATAGACATTCTTTCCAGCATCCAGCTGGTTGCTGTGAGAAGAGTGCCCCTCCTGTCTGACTGGTACCTGTAAATATCTTCTTTTTTTAAGGCGGTCAATTGCCTTTCCCAGTGCATTGTTATATTAGACAAGGAGCCACAAAAAGGCTGTGTGGTTACAATGAACCATTAGAGAGTGGGGTCACTAGGCAACAAATTGAAATGTTATCATAAATTACTACAAATTTAAAAGCAAACAGAACATGAGCTGTCAAACAAACCAAACCATTTGTAGGTCTTTACTGCTGACGTAGTTAGCCTGCTCTTATTCAAACTGCTTCACTTCATTTTACTAACAGGCCTATTGTGATGGGCTCCTATGCCTGGTCTAAGTAAATGATTTACTGGCAAGCATTCTTTTAAGCATTGCTACTTTTTAAAAGTAAAGCAACCCCCCAATTGTCTAAAAAGAATACAAAGTATCTCCATTAAGGTCAAAACATTAATTCATCAAGTAAGTGAATGCCATGGAATCCTCAGAGTTTTGTGAGTTATAAATCTTCAAATAGATTTTTTTTTAGAAGCTATTAACATTTTTTGAAAACACTTTATAATATCATGTCATATTTTTTTGGAGTTTATGGCAAAACAACAAGAACAACAACAAATCAACATCAACAATAAAATGCAAAAGTAATAGTTTTAATTCTATCATAATTTATTCATCCCCTTGTTTTTCCAAACCTGTTTGACTTTCTTCTGTGAAACAAAAAAAGGAGACTTTAGGCAGAATGTTAGCCTCAGTCACCATTCACATTCATTGTGTGGAAAAAATACGAAATGAAAGTGAATAGTGACTAAGGCTAACATTCTGCCTAACATCTCCTTTCGTGTTCCACAGCAAAAAAAATTGTCATATGGGTTTGAAACAACATGAGGTGAGAAATACCCTGTTTACACATGTTATTAAGATGGGGGGGGGGGGGTCTAAAACGTTTTGTGATCGGATGACAAAAAAACATATGAATATGGTCAAAAACTCTGTGACCACATTGCATTTGAGGTGTAAAATTGTCCGTCCTGAATGCATCCCGGATCCACTGCTATGCTACAATAAGAGTTGAAACTTTGTCGGTTACGAGCGGCTTTAAAAGTAAATAACCGTCCGATCAGAAAATGTGAAAAAGTGGATACATTCACAAGCACAAGAACTTCACTAATCTTCTTCAGTGCATCTCATATCAACATGCAGCAAGACAGATGAGAAGCACACACATCTGAAGCTCAGGTTAAATGTGCTGTAAGCTATTTTTTTTTTATGGAAAAGTATGCAAAATATGTTCCTACTCCCTTAAAAATATTAATGAACTAAGTGTCCTGAGATATCTCACCAGTCTCTGTGACAGCTGTAGACTTTGTAAACAGCAGGCCGCGGACATTGACGCTTTTCACCTGTCAATAATTTTGCTCGTTCTCATAGTGTTCTATTTGAAGCGGATCATTGACGCTATGATTCATAATGTTTGTCAGTTGAGGGTGCTATTGTGCCACTGTTGAATTTGACAGTCATAGGAACAAATAATGCTGCACTTTTGCAAGGTTTTGGTCTCAAAATTATCGTTGGAGGGCGGGGTTTTCAACAGCTCATCACATGAAACCATCAGCATGCTAAAATCGCTCACAGCACCTTTAATACTGAAAATCAATTAAATTAAAGGAAATTTAAATCTTTCATTAGTGCTTTTTAAAAAAATTCAGTTGGATCTGGGGAGAATATGCTGCATTTTTCAGGTTTTCTTTGTCTTTCCTGACTTTGTTGCACTTTAATGACATGCAGTACTTATTGACATAGTTATTGATGTTGTCGTCTTGAAATCAAAGACCCTCCCCTCAAAATCCAAATATAACTGGTTACAGGAGACATGTTTAAGCGACCAGGTTTAAACAGCGATGTGTCTTGCCTGACCACAAGTGATCGAATCACACAAGATACATCGTAATACCAGGTGTAAACGGGGTCAGGATGATTTTTACTTTTTGGTGAAATATCTCTTTTAGATTTTTGGAGTTTAAAAGTCTCACAGAGCTGTGATGCTGTTAGCTTGAATAGGTTAATGTTAAAGACTTCATGAAATTCCTAGACAAGCGCAATATTCTTTCTTTTGTTGACTTACTGTTGAGACAGGATGTTTGGGCGAGACATATTGATGGGCTCATTTTTGCTTTAAATAGACATTTGGCTATGGCTACATTAAGTCATGAACCATGATTTGCAACTTGCTGTTCAGTTCCAGGTGGTATTAGGGGAGGAACATTCTCATTCAAGAGACCATTTTATTGGACAAAAATCGTTGTAGTGGCACATGATTTGTCAACATTTTTGGTCCATCAATACATTTCCCAGAAGATAAAAAAATATAAATGCACATATCTTCTAAAGGTCTATTTTGTGTGCACAAAGTGCACTAGCATTTAGATGACATCTAAGCTGACACATGGACTAAAGTAAAAAAAATAATATGTATTTCATGGAATCTTTCATTTTGTTTAATAGTTCAAAACTGATGTTGCGCAGCTTTATCAACATTGTGTAATAGTTAACTGTTGAAGTTTATTTTGCTATTGCGATAATGTTTGAGGCTTGATGTTGTGCAGCTGATGTTTAATGTTTGAGGCTTGATGTTGTGCAGGTGTTACAGTTGAGCATCAATGTTGTGTAGCAGTTATATCAGAATTCTGTATACCTTACCTGCCCTGCCTGGCTGCCGTTTCCCTCAGTGTAAGCAGCAACAATTGAATCTCAGCCTTCAGCAGCTCTTTAATAGCCGGGGTCAGCCAGAAGGAACACAGGGGTTTCTGGCCTGCTGCCCTGCTTTGAGCGATGGACCTCCTGCCAAATCTTCTCCCACATGTCCGCCTAAAACAGGTCAAGAGAGGAAAGCACAGACAATTTTACAGCAGCCTGCTATTTAGCTCAGAATTGTATGTACTTCACTTTTCAAATCCATGTAAAAGCTGCTCTACCTCTAGAGAAGTGCTGACAGCTGGTTTACATCCCATCACAAGCGTGTAAAATCTCTGTAATGTTAAAGAGTAATGCGTGTAATAAACTGGAAATTTCAGGGTGTATTGGAAAAATCCATGCATTATTCTTGCAAAGCCAGGAGAAGGAAATGAAAGTTTATCACAGCACAGGCAAACAATGTCTGCACTCTAATAACAATCTCCACACCTGGCTTGGGACTTTCAAGTATCCCTTGGACTCTTGAAAGACACTTCAAAGCATGTCGAAGGCAGAGCATTGCAGAGTAAATCCAGCTTCCTGAGAGTTCTGATCCCACTGTGCCTCCATGATCCCAAATGTAGGTCTATATAACTCTGCTGAACTCAAGGTAGATGCGTTTATCTTATTTCTATTGCAGCATTTGCAGAACAAGGTGTTTATGATGTGCACAGCCACAAGAGAGATGTTCTCTGTGGATGCAGGCTTAAAAATATAGCTGAGCTAAATCTGGGGTTCCTAAAACTTGAAACAATAATATATATATTTTTTTTTTCTTTTCTCCTTTGTTGACTTATCTTTTGAGTACATATTCTGAGGGAAAACAGAAGCAACAGAGAAACAAGAAAAGAAAAAAAAGTACAAGAAGCAAGTTGAAACTCAGTAGTTCAAAGTTTGTTTATTTTTATTTTTTTCCATGTTTTAATGCATACAGGAAGTCATAGACTTTCTGGGGTTCAAAACAGGTTGCAGGCAGAAACATTAGCGCCACACTAATTCAAGGGTTTAAAGGTGCACTTAAGTTTTTAGCTGGCTCTTATTCATCCCAATAGTACCAGTGGTTTTTTACTTTATACTGACTGACACCTATCGTCATGGTGCAAAAAGTTTGTTTAGTCACTGCTGCCACTTCCTATCAAGATGTTTATTTATGTTTGTAAAGGGATTAATGGAAAGGAGGAGACGAGAACTGGCTTGATAATATAAATAATATTTTAATTATAAACTTAACCAAAAAGACAAAGACAAACACACACACAGGTGTTGGACAGCTGTCCGTAAATCTCTCTCTCTGTCGCACAGCCCCTGGTGGATGGAATGCCCCGCCAAGTTCTGGTGGATGGAAGGGGTCTCCCCGCCCCTGGCAGTGGTCCTCCCGCTCCAGGCGGTCGGCCAGGAGCACCTCCCCGCTTGTGGTCAGTGGTCTCAGACCCCGCCACGTTTCAACAGCTGGTAGGGTCTCCTCCGCCCCTGGTAGCGGCCCTGACCACTCCAGGCGGTCAGCTAGAAGCCCCTCCTCCCCTTGCGGTCGGACGCTCCCAGGCGTCCGGGCTCCTCTGTCCCCCGGTGAATGGCCGCGGCTGCTCCATTGGGGTGGATGGTAGTGGCTAGGACTCTACTACGGGGCATTCCTCCTCCTACCCGGGTTTCGGCACCAGTGTAAAGGGATTAATGGAAAGGAGGAGGCGAGAACAGTCTTGATAGTATGAATTATATTTTAATTATAAACTTAACCAAAAAGACAAACATACACAGGTGTCAGACAGCTGTCCGTAAATCGTTACTTTTAGTCTGTATATTTCTCAACTCATACTACACACATCTGTATGATGGACATTTTTGGACTCAATCCAAACTTTTAATTCAATTTTTTAGCGTATTATTGCGCAATTGACCCTGATTGGACAGCCGCACCTAGCGAGTTCTCTGGCAGCTGAGAATGCATGTGTTCTTGCTTTATGTTGTGCTGTTCATCTGTTTCATGTATGTGTTTACATCTAGAAGATGCACAGTGGCAAGAAAATGTATGTGAGCCCTTTGGAATTAGCTGAATTTATGTAAAAATTTGTCGTAAAATCTGGTTGGAAGGAATATCAGAAGACCTATATCAAGAATTGTTGCTTTGCATTAAGCTGGAACAGGTCAAAAATTTATCTGGAAGAGCTTAGATATTCACCTATCAACAGTTATACAAATTGGAAATTATTACGTACTGTGGCTACTCTATCAAGAAGTGCCCGTCCAGCCAAGATGAAACAAAGTGCACACCACAGAATGCTCAATCTGGTAACCATAGAGTGACAGCTAAATAATTGAAGGAATCATTGGAACTGGTTAACATCTCTGTTCATAAGTCTACTAAAAACATTAAACAGGCATGGTATCTGTGGCAGGACACCACGAAGGGAGCCGCTGCTTTCCAACAAAAACATAGCTGCGCACCTGAAGTTTGCCAAAGATCAACTTGGCACTCCACAACTCTACTGGGAAATGTTTTTGTTGACTGATGAAACTAAGGTTGAATTGTTTAGGAAGAACACACAGCACTATATACAGTATGGCGTAAAAATGCACAGCATTCCAACATGAAACATCCCAATGGAGAAGTATGGTGGAGAGAGCATTGTGATTTGGGACTGCTTTGCTACTTCAGGGCCTGGACCGCTTGCCATCATCGAGGGAAAAATGAATTCCCAAGTTTATCAAGATATCCTACAGGATAATGTCAGGGTGGCAGTGTGCCAGCTGAAGATCAATAGACGTTATGTGATTCAGCAGGAAAATGACCCTAAAAATCGAAGTAAATCCACTACAGAATGGAAATTCCACCTTTAGGAGTGGCTCAGTTACAGCCTTAACCCAATAGAGATGCTGTGGAATGACCTCAAGAGAGCCGTTCACAGCAGACATCCTAAGAATATGGCTGAGCTGAAGTAGTTCTGTAAGGAAGAATGTTCAAAAATTCCATCTGAAGGTTGTGCAGGTCTAATCCGCAGCAACCAGGAATGCTTGATGAGGTTATTGCTGCCAAAGGAGGATCGACCAGTTATTAAATGCAATGGTTCACTTATTTTTTCCAAAGCACTGTGAATATTTAATGGGATGTATTCAATAAAGACATGAATGATTGCAATTGTTTGTGTGTTGATAGCTTAAGCACATTGTGTTTGTATATACTTGTGACTTTTATGAAGATGAGATATCACATTTCAGAAAACCAGATAATTCCAAACGGTTCACATACATTTTCTTGCCACTGTATTTTTTAGGTTGTTTGTTCATCTACACATGTTATTATTATTGTCACTATTATTGGTAGTAAGTCAGTTGCATGACAAAAGATGTCATGATATGTAAACATGGCAGTGCCCATGAGGGGGCCACCCACTAAATTTTTGAGCTAGTGACATTACCCTGGACTATTCCTCTAATGGGAGTGTACATAATTTTAAATTTAAATGTCAAAAATGTTAAACTTATTTCTAGAAAGTGTTGTCTTTATGTGTGTCTAATGATAAACTCATTATCAATATTATTTTATTTTTTTGTTTGGTTGTTCTCATTACAATACTGTAGAATTTGTTACTATTAAATTAACAGTGCAATCTTTCTGGACACTATTATTCTGCCTTAATATGTCAAATGATCTTAGAAGTACTTAGTGTACACATGTGAACAGCAAAAACATTTTTAAACACAAGGTCATAAATCATCATTTAGAGAAAAACAGAACTGAATGCATCACACATCTCTTCCACAGACAAGTGTCCGACCACAGATTCCATATACCACATGATCTGTCTTTTAGTTTATCATCAGAGCACACACACTTTGTGAAAGGCAATTAATCTTTTAAAAAATTGGCTCTAAAACATTCCCCATATCTGTTTAAGTAATGTTTGCATTCCAGACACATAATCTGGGTGAAATGCACTCTTGGGAGTTGTATTTCACAACTGGTTTTGAGTGATACGTCAAGCGTATAATAAAACAATAATGTTTAAGTTCAATTTTATTATGCTCTTCTACCCTCCACTAAAACCTAAATAAATAAGAAATGTCTCCACTCAAAAGGTTGTCTGCCCTACAAATTAATCACTTGCCTTTCAAAAGGGGAAAAAAATGAATTTAAATGTCATGTACTATATATATAGGCAATTCAAATGCTGGAGTCATGAGTTATTTAGTGAGGTCCTTGCAGTCATTAGCCCCATTCACACATGCAATCAGGAAAATTACAGGAAAATCGTTGGGTTGCCATTACTGGTATATGTACCAAATGTGCTGTTCACACATACCATCAATAGGAAATGTATAGGTCATTATACAACTCTGCATTAAGGAAAATTGCCAAAGCAGTAGGCTATTTTCAAAAGGGTCGTGTTCACACGTGATCTCTTAACTGGAAATTGTAGGTCATTATTGTTTATCTCATATCATATACTTTCAGTGATGCCGTTCTATTGTATTATCTAGCTGGACAGCCTGAGGCATAAATTGGACTAATTTACCTCAGAATATAACTCAGTGTACGTATCAACGAGGGCTGCTCCAGCTCGAATCTCAAGCAGCTAAGAGTAGGGAACGTTTTCCTACACTAAATTCAACACAGATTGTTGGCGTTGGAAATTGTCCTCCAGGCCGCTATTTCCAGAGAACAGCTAATAGGCTAACATTAAATCTCATCACTGACGTGCTCTTGTTGTTGTCCGTTTTGGGAGCAAAGCAGCTGAAAATGGATATATATGTTAATAAATATGAATAAATGTAATAATAATCGTAAAAAAAAAAATCCCAATCCACATTATTATATAAATTTAAGATATATAAATAGACGGGGAATGATAATGCGTAAACAAAACGACCTTATTAATGAAGTTAAGCATGAAAACACTACATCAATTATATGAGGTAAACGTTCACGATCAGAAAATGTTATTTTTTTTTAAAAATGTCATACATTTGTGCATACACATCCAAGCATTTACAAGAAAGCACGTTTTACCACAGGCGGATACTCACTCGAACAAGCGTCCTAATCTAAACACTCCTGCTTCTATGGAGACGACCGGGGCTCTTGATATAGGGATCATCATTAAGTGACTAGTCCCAACTCGTGTAACTGTATTTAAAAATAAACAAAGAAATAAAGAAAGAAAACTGGTGGGGATTATTATTATTATTATTATTATTATTATTATTATTATTTGGTAGGCTATTTTAAGCGCGATTCTAGATTTTAAAACGTGCTCATCCAATAGGCCAATATGCTAATAAAACTCCTTCTAAGCTCTCAGCAGACATACAAAAGTGAATGCCTCATGAAAATACAGCCTATCAATATTCTGATATCACGTGTAGGCTATATTGAAACATAACCCAGGAGGCGTCGAACTTTCCCTGTGCACAACAGCCTCCAAACCGCGCACAACGGCACAGTGCCCTTTCTGACAATGAAACGCATTTTAAACGTTCCCTTGTTTAATTAACTTGCTATTTCATGGCTATTTTTTTAAAAGAACGTAGTATTTCATATTTATGCTGCATTTAGAAGTCTTGATTTCGCATTGAAAAGTTTTTTTGGAGATGGGCATGGCTGTACTCAGGGGTTACCCGTTGAGTTTTCTTAACGCCTGGCTTGCCCTGACGATCTGTGGCCAGTATACTTTGGCTTTTTCTGTCGCTGGACAACAAGAAGAGACGACCTGTGAGGCGAACGGCAGCGTCTATTACGTGGGCGAATGGTACTTTTTAGACTCGGATCATTGTACCCAGTGTGAATGTACAGCAGAAGGGTCTGCCTGTGCTAGGACCGAGTGCACATCCCTGCCGGCCGCCTGCATCCATATCAGCCATTACCCGACAGACTGCTGCCCGAGATGCGAGAAGATCGGCTGCGAGTACCGGGGAGAAGTCTACGAACTGGGGCAACAATTTCAGGTAAAGTTCTTGAAGGAGTTGTCATGCCAAGAGTCACATACAGCAGAAAGAAATAAAGAAAGGAAGACATTTTAATGCATTGATGTGCTTTTTGGTCTGAACGTTCTCAGACTTTGTCCGTGATATTGTGTGCAGTTTCACACCTAAGATAATTTAATGTTGGTTTGTATTTAACGAAGACTATTAAATATGACATACAATTATCTTAATCTGAGTTATAAGAAAGATCATTTAGCATGTATACTATAATTTTTTTTAACCCACAAGTGTGTGTGTGTATATATATATATATATATATATATATATATATATATATATATATATATATATATATAATTATTATTAATTAATTTTGTTCCAATGTTTCTTCCCATCTGCATAATCGAAC
The DNA here is from genome assembly GCA_032164185.1 of Moxostoma hubbsi. Lineage (NCBI taxonomy): Eukaryota > Metazoa > Chordata > Actinopteri > Cypriniformes > Catostomidae > Moxostoma > Moxostoma hubbsi. Next base: position 32,177,392 of record JAVLUX010000009.1, read on the forward strand.
TTTGTCACTGTTTTCAATGTTCCCCAAGTGTGACAGTTGTTTCAATTGTTTCAAAATCTTGGTGAGAGAATGGCAGATATGGCGCCATCATGTTGTTGCTGATCAAATGAATGTCTCTATTGCTTAAAAGTATATTTCACTCAAAAATGAAAATTCTCTCATTATTTACTCACCCTAATGCCATTCCAGATGAGAATGACTTTCTTCTGCTGAACACAAATAAAGAATTTTAGAAGAATATTTCAGCTTTGTAGATCCATACACTGCAAGTGAATGGTGGCCAAAATTTGGAATATCCAAAAAGCACATAAAGGCAGCATAAAATTAATCCATAAGACTCTAGTGGGACTCCAAATGACTCCTCAGAAGTAATATGATAGGCATGGGTGAGAAACAGATAAATTGAATTATTTTCTTTTTTTTTTACTAGCCTGTCTATTCTCCTCCCTGCCCAGTAGGTGGCAGTATGCACAAAGAATGCAAATTGCCAATGTGATGGATGTTTATATTCATGAAGTAAATATTCATGTGGTGAATTAATTAATTCCCCTTAAAAATTCTTTCCCTCTATTTCTGTTCATTTATTTTATATTCTTGTGTGTATGCAAGTCTTTTATTTCTGTTTTGAACTATACTGAAGATGTTTTGGGGACATTTTTATGTTTTATCTGAAATTGATGTAATTTCTGTTCAATCTATGTTACGTCCTCAGTCTGCTTTGAGCTTACTGAGGAGAGGTAAGCAGTGCTCCTTGAGTATAATGTGTATAAAAAGTTTACAAAAGGTAGATTAAGTCCATATCACAAAATAATATTGCTTTTAAAAGCACTTGAAATGGTTTCGTGTTTTTTGTATGGATGGATGGGATTCAAAAGTTTATGGTCGAGTACAGCCGTGTGTCTATGTGTATGTGCTGGGCAAAAAGTGTTGATTCTGGCCAGTTAATTAATTGGTCTTTAATCCGTGCAGGTGATATAATCACGGAAGGCCAAAAGCAAAGATTACCAATGTTGTGCTCTATTTATTTCATACAGGTATGGTTTATATTTGTCCCATTTGTTCACGTGTTCATTTTGTATTGAATAGTTTCTTGCTAATCTTTTATCTGTTCCAAGCTGCGGGAGGCTTAATGGTTTGTGTAGATGAGCATTTGCTGCCTTTCATTTGGTTTAATTTCACCGCAGTATTGTGTCTGTATTACATATTTATTATTTTTATCTCAATATTGCCAGCGTTCCTATTGAAGTATGTGTAATATAATTTGTCATATATTTGTATTTTTGTCTTGATTATTATTACTGCAATGTTCGCCGTGTCTGCTGAGGAGAGGTGATATAAACACAGAAGACCAAAAGCAATGATTACCAATGATGTGATTTGTTTATTTCATACAGGCAGAATGAATAAACCCTCCAGTTCAGCAGCAATAGCAGTTGTTCTGTCTCATTTAACAATACAACACAATGCAGATCAGAACAGCGGCCAAACTCAGGACTGATTACACCAAGACATTAATTTGATCACCAACCACATGATGGCGCTAAATACTTGCCAATTTCTTGGGACCAACACCAACATTTTTAAACAATGTCACCTCAAGGGGAAACCTTTAAAACTGAAGCAATGTTTGGTTATGCAGATGGAAAGAAATTTTATTTTTGGGTGAACTATCCCTTTAAGGTATCAATAATGAGAGCTCTTGAGCTGAAAGGTTTAAACAAGGTTGTCTTCAAAGCAGGAATTGAATGACAGTTGCCATTGATCCAAACATACCCTTACAAATACATAACTATGGTAACCACAGTTTCCTCTAAAATAACAAACAGTAGTTAATACAGTTGATATAGTTGATGTCCACTGTATTAACCACAATAAATAAAATGTCAGAAAATTTCTTAAACTGTTTGTATTATCTGTTGCAACTATGATATTTTGGCAGAAACTATACGGTATGGTTGCCATGGTAATTTTGTTGTATTGTGCTGTAGTTACTGATCTGGAAAAAGCATTTGGAAATCAAAGCATCAGAATATATATATTTTTTTTTTTAGGTTGGATGTACTTTTTGGAGAACAAAAGCAGGCAATTTCTTCTGAAACAAAATTGTTTAATTTGAGACAATTCTTTCCAAACACTTTCTTGGACTTATTCATTGTCTTAGTAAAATGGAAATACAGGGATATGGTTTCCTTTGTTCTGAGGCAAGGTAAAGAACAAATTTGATGTAGACTTGAATCACAAAGGGCAATTTCATACTCTGTATGAGGAATTGAAGAATAAATCATCTCTGGTGGCACAGGTCTGGAAGAAGCAGGGCTTATATGTGCTTCATTATCTTCCTGATTTGGTTATTATGGCTAATGGGGAATCCCTGAAGGGAAAATTGAAGCTATCTGGCAGACTCCAAGGAATACACTTTGCCTGAGTTGACAATTTCTTTCAGTCCATTTAACCCAGCCCCCAGTACTGAGCCACAGGTGGTTATACTACTACTTAAACAGCAGGTTGGGGATTGGAGTTAAATCACACTCTTCACATTTTAGGATAATAAGACATGATGTTGGATTTGCACAACACAAACATGTGCATGATGCATATAAGAAAACCTGAACCCTGTTGGTTTAGCTGTTTAAAAAGCCTCCCAAAATGACAGAATAATACATGTACTGTGGTGGAATTGCATCAATTGTGAACCTATTTTCAAACTGTTGTTTTGTCTTTGAATTACAGCCATCTGAGTGTGAGCAATGCACCTGTGACAGCGATGGGATCGCCCGTTGTCTGGTAGCAGACTGTGCTCCCCCACCATGTGTTAATCCAGTATATCAGAAAGGCAAATGCTGTCCTGAGTGCAAGGATGGTAAGTGTTTATAACATCTGTAAAGAAAACCATGCCAAAAAGTTCAGAATGTGCATGCAAATCTAATACATCCATCAGGCTTGTAATTGCCCAATCCTCAGTCTAATGCAATATGATATTCTCATACCGTCCACACATACATACTGGATACAGTTGTTTTTGGTCATTGGAAACGACCCTGTATGTAATATCTTTATATAATTTGCAGTGTTCAAATAAACAATGAGAGGTCCAGATGTTGGGCTGTGTGTTCATAGAGGCACTCTACAGATTCCACACCTGAAATACAGTAGATAACACTCTTAAAGAGTTTAACCTATGCTGTATTGTCCTTGCTGTACACTGAAATATATGAAGGTAATTAAAAGTGTTTACTGGGTGCAAAGAAAAGGCAGGCATATATAGGCAGCTAAAACAGCACAACATAAATCACAGCATATACTATTTTAAATAAAAAAAATGGGCAGTTCCTCAAATTATGTTGCATTTTAGTTGCCTCAATGCTGGAACAGTTTGTTTTGTAATGTATCCTTGAGAGTATTCCAGTTTTTTAAGAACTTTTGTGCTATTTGGTAAAAACTTTATACTTTATACACTCTAAAGAAACAGTGTGTCGTTATTAACACAACAGCTTTCTTCTTAGAGGTTCTTGTTTTCTTAAACCCCTAACCCTATTAAACTTCGCCATGTAACTCGTCCTACACCATTTGGGCAGTACATGAAAGATACCTCAAAATGTGCTGCCTGTTGGAGGTGTGCTATTACTTTTTTAAGTTTTACAATTTTAACCTGGCTGATGATAAAATGAGAAGAAGAAAAAAATCCCCAAGACTTACATTAATGGATGGAGCCCATTCATATCTTGGGACCAGAACATCATAGAGCCTTTATGGTATACTCTGTTGATTTGGGCTAGTAAGCAACCAACTAGCATCTGTATAGCAATGCACTACAAGCCACTTACAACACCTTAGCAACTGCATAGTAATACACTGGTAATCCACAAAACTGTAGTATTGTGACATGTTAAGAGTTTTCTTGTAGAAAATGTAAAAATAACATTGCCCTTTAACTACAGAACTTGAGCCTTATTAATCATCTCATTCTTTGTGGCCCCAGGGCCCAACTGCTATGTGGATGCCTCTAGGACCCAGGTTATCCCTGGAGGTGAGCCAGTATGGGTTGACTCTTGTACCAAATGTCGATGTCATGATGGGCAGGATGCAGGTTACTGGGAGGGCAACCGCCTGGCAACGTGTTCCCATGTCCGAAACTGCCAGACTGATGAGGGGCTAAACTGAGGAAAGAGGTCATAACATATGGACATCTGTCATCCTGATTTATACAACATTGCACAAACTGTCTCAGCAGACATCTAAACCTCATTAACTGAAGAAGAATATATAGCCTACAAACTTAGAAATGTATACGATTGAACATTTACTTTAAACAAACAAGAAACCAGTTCAAACTCCATTGTGAGTCTATCATTAAGCTTATGTTATAACCAATTAACATTCCAGTTGTTATTGTAAAATAAGACGGTATAATATTGTTTTGACTTACTAAGGTATATTCCCTAATGAAATGTACCATAGAGCTTAGTTTTGAGACACATTTTTGGCATGGTTTATATGCCTTTTTGAAGCTACAGAAAAGTTGTTTAAAAAAAATAAAAAATGACATTGGCATTATGTTGTGCATCTTTGCTATGCCTTACAAATGTAGATGTAAGGTTTATCCGCTAATCTTTATTATTTTGTTTTATTTGTGTTTTATATGAAGTAGCATGTGTGTTTTATTCTATTCTGTGCACAAATTCTGAAAATCAAAGTATGTTGACACTGTAAGACGCACATTACTGCCACGCAGGCATGGCCACAGCTAAGGTAGCATGAAATACAAACAATCTAACCTATCATTCATTTATCATTTATTAATAAACAAGGTCCATTTTTGCTTTATTTCTGTTCTGACAGTTATTTTGACTGGTGTGGTAATGTTATGTATTTTGTTCCCCATCTAAGGACTATTTTCGCAGCAGTTCCACAGAATGTACACAAATATAAATAAACCACAAGTGATCCATGTGTCTTGTCGTATTATTGGGTATATAAAGCTAGAGGATGTTTGTGTTGTTATTTCTGCTAGTTTATTGCAACATCTGTCAGATAAAGAATACTATTGTGGAATATATTATTGGGTTTCATCCACATAGCTGACAGTTTAGAGATACGACTTTCCCATAACCAATAAACCGCCACATCCCTGAGCAGTGATTTGGACTTGTGCCGGTAAAAGCTGGGTGTTAAAATAATCAAGTGAAAATATGAGATTTATTACTTTGTTCTGATCCATTATGACTTCAGTTCCACAAACACATAACAGCCCTTGGCAGAAGGTCAACTATTCTTCCTAAACATGATAAAGGGCTTATAGGACCATATGACGAATGGTTTTAATTGGGGTTTAAAAGTAGCTTAGTTGATGCAATACACTAGTAACGCCAAGTTTATGGCTTCAAATCCCACGGAACATATATGCATTTTAAAATGTATATTTTGAATGCACTGCAACTTCTTTTATATAAAAGTATCTGCCAAATGCATTAATGCAAATAAATAACTGCTAATTCTAGTCCCCAATGGCTAGGCAGAGAAAAACACATAGATTGGATCATAGACCTATAAACTACATATTTTGCTCTTTGCTAGAGCATTGCATTTGGAATTACATGCACACATAGCATGGATGACATTTTATATTCATTCCACCAGATAATGAAAATAAACAGGAGCTCAGTATCAGAAAGAGTTTCTTGTAGCTTCAGATTTATTGATTGTATACAAAAAAAGTATGTTTGATACGAGATACTGCATTCTATATAAGATATAGTATTTATGACATTCAATGTACAAAAAACCTTGATAGACACAGTAAGTCTTTAAAAATTTGCCACAGGTATGAAGACATGTGGCCGTCAGGACTATCTAATTTCTTATGCAAGTCATTGTAAAGTGTAGAATATTTGCCCACCTCTGCCCCACTCTCAGATAAACGACTAACAAGCACAGATTGAGTGCTTTTCGGTGCATGATTAAGGGGGAAAAGGGTGGCAAGGGGGAGGGGGAGGTGACACAGATTTTAAAAGGCCGTTTTGAGGAAAGAGGGAGAGGTTCACACACAAGTCTGTGTGCATGAGTTCTCAGAATGGCAGGGTTTGCTGAGCCAAGGATGTGATTAAAGTCAAAATAAAAATCTGCATTCGTTATAACATCAGTGTGATTTAGCAAACCATTAAGCAAGATATGCTTGAGTGAACAGTAAATATAGCATCCATACCTTAAGGACTGTGTTTGTGCTTTGCTATGTTGGCAATGAGAGCTTTACTTGATTGCACTGTTAGCACAATGTAATTAGAATTAAAAGCAGCTAATGTGTATGGAACAATCAGATGATTGAAATGAATACACTTTCATAAACGACAATGAAACTGCCATTTCCAACACCATCTAATCCCATCAGTAAATACTAAAGAACTATGCTATTCTATACCTATACTTTAGTCTAAGCAGCTTGCTTACCATTGGGGCATTCATATTAAAGGAATGTTGTGATGAATTTTTAGGTTTAATTAACAGCATTTGTGGCATAATGTCTACAAAAACAAATAGTTTTGGCTCATAAATAGTTTATTTAAAAATAAAAAAGACATTGTGACAGGGTGGAGGGTGGGGCCCGGTCGTGATTTTACACACCTGGTCCCTTATCAGGCTAATTAAGCGATTAAAGTCGACTGCAGATGGTGGTGTGTGTGTGTGTGTGTGTGTGAGAGAGAGAGAGAGAGAGAGAGAGAGAGAGAGAGAGAGAGAGAGAGAGAGAGAGAACGTTTACGGCAGCTGACCATCATGTGTGTGTTTGTGTCTTTTGTTTAAGTTTTTCATTAAAATATTATTTATATCGTCAAGCTGGATCTCTCCTCCTCCTTTACATTGAACTCCTTTACAGACATTAAAAATACAAACAGAATAGCCACAAGATATAAACATTATATATGTTAACATGATTTCACTATGAAGAAATCATTGATTTACTGTTACAGCATTTTACCAGATTACAGGGTTTACAAACGTTATGTCATCATGATAGGTGTAATATTGGATATAACATTACAAAGAAACTATTAGTAAGCGACTGTATCACTCTAAAACAATGTTAGCATAACATGGATTAATGTCTTGTGTATATACTTTTGAAACGGTACAGAATGTATTTTAATGTTTATGTTCACTTCCATTGTATGTGTTATATGTCTTACTGCAATGATTTTTGATTTTTTTTTTTTTAAATGAGCCAAAATTATTTTTTCACAGTATCCAACAATATGACACAAATGTAGTCAATTGAGCTTAACTTGTATTGAACCCAGAACATTCCTTTAAATAAATTCATAATTGTCCTTACTAGTAAGTACCATATATAAATCATTCTTACCATTCAAATGCATGGTCTCACGAGAATACTTCAAAAAGAAAGATATAAAAACAAAAAGAGCTGGGAAAAATGACTAAACATTATATTGCATGCTGTGTGAGGCCTGACCTGTTGCATGCGACAGTGTGTGAGGCCACCAAACTGAAAATAAAATAAAAATGTTTGAATTAATTCAACTGACCATAAACCATTTTCCAAAATTAATGGAAATGAACGTTTTTTTCTCCTTCAAATTCAATATGTGCCTTGACACAAGAACTCAAATGGATTTAATAATAATAATAATAATAATAATAATAATAATAATAATAATAATAATAATATCTCACAGACTGAAACAGATGAAAATACATTCTGGGATGATTGGCTTGAAATCTCATTCACAAGTTGAAGGTTCAAGATTCACACAAGATTCATTTTAAATGCAGGCCACAGCAAAAGGGATTATTTCTGAATATAATCAATTCATATCTCTGAATATACTTACAGTATTGTGCACAGAGTGGACTTTGCTCAATAAAGGGCTTCCATCATTCAAAACATAAATTTGAATATGGACTTATCTTTAAGGCTATTAATCGAGAAAATCAATATGAGAGGAAAATTGTGACAGGTATGATTTAGCAGTCAAGCAGGGTGCTATTTTGCCTGATGGTGAATATGTATACAATAGTGATGGCAGCAGTGATGTACTTACAACTGACAGGTAGCTGTACCAATGAGACGGGATGAAGTAGATGTCTTGAAGAAAGGCAATGCAAGCCACACAAGAGTTTTCAGTTTGGGAAAGCAGTTAAGACAATGCAACAAGCATACAAATGCACACACTGAAATGAAATGGGTTGGTGAGGCTAAAAAGCAGAAAGAAAAAAGATGAGGAAAATGTGTGCTTTTATTTAAAGGACAGAAAGAGCGGCTGGGCTCTCATTTAATGACTTTTGTGCTGAGCTGAAAGAATCATTAGTAACACAAAAGAGCTGTCCATACACAGAGCAGAAAAACCGATAAGTGAGAAAGAATTGCTTGAACTCCCCTCACATGTTTACCCTTCATAAAACATCTGAAGGCATTAACTTGGTGTTTTCAGGCAGTAAAATTAAAGAAGGAAGAGGAATTGTAAGGTAATGGTAACGCCAAAATAAAAACAACTTTATGAGAATTGCAAAGTATCACTAAAGGTGTGGTCACAGTAGACCTTATGCACCATTCACTTTCTTTCAAATGCATTCCAACACGGGACAGTTGAATCTCAAGACAAGCAAAGATGTTTTGTCTTCACTTTGCACTTAAAAGCTGCATGGTTCAAGTGAAGTAGATAGATAATATATATTAGCTAGTGGAATAGTAGGAACATTTGTGGGAAGATAAAATATTTTTGAATTTAATAAATGTGTGTGTGTGTGTGTGTATATATATATATATATATATATATATATATATATATATACATACATACATACATACATACACTCACTGAGCACTTTATTAGGAACACCTGTATCCCTACGGTGAAGTCAGAATTTTACATACACTTAGGTTGAAGTCATTAAAAGTCATTTTTTAACCACTCCACAGATTTAATATTAGCAAAATATAGTTTTGGTAAGTCATTTAGGACATCTACTTTGTGCATGAGTAACTTTTCCAACAATTGTTTACAGGCAGATTGTTTCACATTTAAGTGACTATATCACAATTCCAATGGGTCAGACGTTTACTAACTGTTTGTTAACTGCGCCATTAAGCAGCTTGGAAAATTCTATAAAATGACGTCAAGCCTTTAGACAAGGTGGAATTGTACCTGTGGATGTATTATAAGGCCTACCTTCAATCTCAGTGCCTCTGCTTGACATCATGGGTAAATAATGAGAAACCAGCCAAAACCTCAGAAAAATAATCGTGGTCTATGATAAGTCTGGTTCATCTTTGGGAGTAATTTCCAAATGCCTGAAGGTACCACGTTCATCTGTAAAAACAATAGTACGCAAGTATATACACCATGCAGCCATCATACCACTTCGGAAGGAGACGCATTCTGTCTCCTAGAGATGAATGTAGTTTGGTGCGAAAAGTGCAAATCAATCCCAGAACAACAGCAAAACTTGTGAAGATGCTGGAGGAAACAGGTAGACATGTATCTATATCCACAGCAAAACGAGTCCTATATCGACATAACCTGAAATACTGCTTAGCAAGGAAGAAGCCACTGCTCCAAAACCACTATTAAAAAAAACAGACTACAGTTTGCAATTGCACATGGGTACATAAGACTTTTTGGAGAAATGTTCTCTGGTCTAAAGAAACAAAAATGCAACTGTTTGGACATAATGACCATTGTTATGTTTAGTGGAAAAATGGTGAGGCTTGCAAGCTGAAGAACACCATCCCAACTGTGAAGCATGTGGGTGGCAGCATCATGTTGTGGGGGTGGTTTGCTGAAGGAGGGACTGGTGCACTTCACAAAATAGATGGCATCAGGATGAAGGGAAATTAAGTGGATATATTGAAGCAACATCTCACAAAATCAGCCAGGAAGTTAAAGCTCGGTCACAAATGGGTCTTCCAAATGGACAATGACCCCAAGCATACCTCCAAATTTGTGGCAAAATGGCTTAAGGACAACAAAGTCAAGGTATTGGAGTGGCCATCACAAAGCCCTGACCTCAATTCGATAGAAAATTTGTGGGCAGAATTTAAAAAGCATGAGTGAGCAAGGAGGCCTACAAACATAACTCAGTTACACCAGTTCTGTTTAGAGGAATGGGAAAAATTTCCAGCAACTTGAGAGAAGCTTGTGGAAGGCTACCAAAAAATTTGACCCAAGTTAAACCATATAAAGACAATGCTACCAAATACTAACAAAGTGTTTATAAACTTCTGACCCACTGGGAATGTGATGAAATAAATAAAAGCTGAAATAAATAATTATATTGATTATAATTCTACGATTAAATGTCAGGAATTGTGAAAAACCGAGTTTAAATGTATTTGTCTAATGTGCATTTAAACTTCTGACTTCAACTGTATGTTTTCATGAGATTATCTAATAATCCAATCATGTGGCAACAGTTCAATGCATAAATTCATGCAGATACTTGTCAGGACCATCAGTTTATGTTCACATCAAACACCCAAAAATATATCGCAGTGATTTCGACCATGCATGTCGGTGCCAGAAGGGCTGGTTTGAGTATTTCTGTAACGGCTGATCTCCTGGGATTTTCACAAATAAAAGTCTCTAGTCTAGAGTTTACTCAGAATGTTGCAAAAACAGTTCTGCAGATGGAAATGCCTTGTTGATTAGAGAGGTCAACAGAGAATGGCTAGACTGGTTCAAGCTGACAGAAAGGCTACGGCAACTCTGAAAACCACTCTGTATAATTGTAATGAGCATAGTAGCATCTCAGAATGCACAACACATCAAACCTTGAGGCGGCTGGGCTTACAACAGCAGAAGACCACATCGGGTGTTTTCTTTAGGACTATAGTGTTCCAAATAAAGTGCTAAGTGAGTGTATATTTAGTATATTGAATTTATTATTATTTGTGATTCATTATTTATAAAAATCAGAAGCCCTAAAGTACATCAAAATATCTTGTTGCATGGTTTGAAGTACTTTTTGCATGCTCAAAGCCTAGTGTAACCACATCTAAAGGAAAGCATCATATTTCAAATTGTTTAGAAAAAGGTGAATATTTTTGGATATTGGAGATCCATCACTCATTAATATGAGCATCATTTAATTATCATCTCTGTAGTTTATCATCAAAAAGCCAAAGAGCATGAGACCCTTATACTGAACAACATGGGAATTATTTGACCAACAACCGCATCCTTCAAGTTTTTAAAAAGCCTTGAGATATGACAGAACTAAATATGAGTCTTTGAGGCAAACGCAAGTAAACAATAAAGAAATGGTAGCTTGTAGTCTTTAGTTGAGCAGGTGGTTGTAGATACAGATGTTTGATCATCAGTAACTTTAACTTCTCTATTTCCCAGGGAAAGTTCTTGCCATATTTCCAGATGTCTAGAACAGCCAGATGATCCAGTAAAGATGACCAACCACAGCAATCCATTCATACTAAGTTGACTGACACAGTCATGTGCTTGTTAGACTTTATCCAGATCCAGTCTAATATCACACAATTGTCAGCATGAAGAAATTATCCACCATCTCAAAGAAGTATTTATCCTTAGAAATGCATGTTTTCTCTTCCTCGACAAAATCTATCTTAGATCAAAGTCCCAAGATAATCCAAGGAGCCTTTAAGCACCAATTTATCAACCTCAGATCCATCATTTGAGAAATTAAAGAAGAGATTTGAACTCTGCAGTAATCGCAGGTACAAAGACACATTCACTTTAGAAATGAAATTTTCTGATTTACATCAAGTTACCTGTTCTCTGCTGAGAAATGTTCAAATGTCACACACCAAAATCAGATTTGAACAAGTCTCGCTTTAGAGCTTGTTTTGATCCTCTAGGTCTGAACAGAAGATCCACTGGAGTATAATCATGATGTTCCTTTTAATCCAGATGCTATGTGCACATCTCCATCTGGATTTGAATTTACATCAATGGATCCATATCAACCTTCCAAGGCCCAACGTATTCCTGAGAACTAACCTGTTCAACACATCACCGCTGTAATCATACAGTAGGAAGCTGACCCAGAGTTTGTGTCTGTGTGCTGAACTGTAGGGAGGATATGATATCCCTTGTTACAGTAGTTCTCTATCCCTTAATGGGTCTGGGAGGAGGCTTGCCAATCTCTACGGAAATGTTGGTATAGAGTGGATACTTCTTCACAGAAACCACTTTGTACATCAGCGAGCTAATTCCATCTTTCCTCATTGTGTTCTTGGTATTCTGAATCTTACTGAACCTGAAAGAGGAAGAAAAACATGCATTAGCTGTGTAATTGTTCTGTAATACAGATGTAATAAGGAACAATAAGAAGTTTATAAACTGGGCTCCAGAAATGCAAGACAGTAATGTGTTTATGGTGTCTTTGGTTTGTTGACCTAGCTTTAAGAAAAATAAAAATAACATCATGCAAAACCTATTTTGTAATTTTCTTTCACAGACTCCCTGTAGCAAATGGTGGAGCATAGCATTAGCAACGCTAAGGACATAGGTTTGCTTCCCAGGGAACATACACATACTGATGAAATGCACACTTTGAATGGACTGTAAGTCACTTTGGATAAACTCATTGGCCAAATATTTTTTTTAAATGTCATAATATGGAATACTTACACATGATTGTACCAATGTCAACCAGCAGGTGGAGAAATAACATTTATAAAGGTGCTCAGACACAAAGAGAATTAAATTACATTCACAAAATTTCTTGTGTAGCACATAGGAAATGAATTATATGGCATTCATTTGACATTAAAACATTCACGATATAACAAGAGAGTTTTATAACATACTTCAGTTAGGACAACACACTTTATTGATGTTATAAGAGTGGAATAGATTTGGTCTTGGTGGACTAGATCTGCTTTACGCATGCTGCTGCTTGACTTAAGTCAATATGAAAAGGCAGGTGATGCTGGGGAGGTGGAGGATGAATGCTACATGAAATAGTGCTGGTGTAGCCGGTATCGTGAGGTGAGAACCAGTTTTATGTACTTTGACTAGAGGGAAAAAAACCTTCTGATTGGGTGTGAAGTGAGAGAAGTGCCTGGTCGACCTATCGGCCTGAACCATATAGTTTCCTAACTGAACTTAATTATCATACAGTATATGCTATAATATGGATTTAAAATGGAAGAGGCTTTATGCTCTGGGCTCTACATATAAGTTAAGGAAAAAAGATATGAGAGTTAGCATGATAGCTTGATGGGGAAAAGGGAGGGTGAGAGAGAGGGAAAAACAACAAGATAGACTCTTTCTCAAAAGCTGGAAAGTACAGTAGGGAAATATTCAAAAGCTCTGCTTCCCCAGCAGTGTGTTTTATATTACTTCTTAACCTCCTATCCCTTAAGACACTTCGCAATGATATACATTTCAACATTTTGGCCATAACTGAAGAAGAACTAAACTAATGAATAGCACACTTCCTCTGTAAAATGCCACAAAAGTAGGAACACAAGTTAAACTTGTCACTAAAAGGATAGCTTGATTTATGTATTGCTATCAACTTCCATATCAGAGTAGATACCACAAAGGCTATTAGAGAGACTACAGGTAATGATTTATAAACACCAGTTGAATAAAATTAGAGTATGTGAGAAGACTCACACTGAACTAGACTACATATTATTGCGGATCGGTGTGCGGAAGCGCTAACTAATCTGCAGAAGGTTGATGAATAGAAGGCTGGTTTTCTCTGGCAAGCCTAATGTCTCATTATAGAGGCTGATGCTCTTCTGCAAAGTGAACAAACAAAGATGGCTGAAGCAGTAACAAAGCTGTGGAGAGGGCAAACATTCATCAGCTGCAATAACTCATCATTGTAATTAACACTTACCCTGGGAGAACGCAACCACTTACTTTCCACCTCCCTATCTCTAAGCAGTATATCTTAAGAACAAATAACCTACATTTGGGATGGGAAAACAAAAAGTCAGCAGCTTGAAGTAACCAAACCTAAATGGCACAGAAAGTAAAATATCTACTCAAAGTAGCTACTTTATTTTATATATATAGATATTGAGATAAGTGGGCTGAGATGAGATGTTTGATGAATTTCTTTAAAGCTTAAGTGTGTAATTTTCAGATTTAGATTTAAAAGTAGTGTTGCTATAGAATTTAGTTTTATATTAATTCTGGTTGGTTGTTTATACTTAGAGCATGTCATAGTGATGGACTGTAACTTACAGAATCTGCCATTTATACTATGTAATTCTAAAAAAAAAAAGTCATGTCCAAACCACATCCACAGTAAGTTTTAACCAATTATCAACCCTCTTTGACCAGCCAAGTTATCCTAGGTAAAGAATTGCACAGGAGAAATATCACCAAACGAACACATTGGCAGAACAAAAACGTCACTGCATTTTATCATCATTGTTACAGTAGGCAAACTACTGTAAAGAAGCCTATTCACACAGTATGTATAAATTAGCATTGAGACTGATAGGGAATATAGTAAAATTGATAATGTCAGTATTTGATGAACAATTTCCAGTAACTGTTACCTTGGATGTGCTAGAAATGAAGCATTAATCTGTTCTGCGCATCTGTAATAGAACATTTGCCTGAACATAGTCCTTACTGCACCAATATTTTATGGGTTGACATGAAATACATTTAGAAAGTTGACTTGCGGTGTGACATGGACTCTACTATTTTAAAAAGTATTATGCTTCAGAGATACACAGATAATTGGTGTGACTGTTATTTATTTTTTATTTTTTTTGACTGATATTCACACTTTTAGAATCAGTTATTGTTTTTTGATTTCAATCTACCGATAAATGCCATTTGTTAGGTCTATAAAGAATACCATTCAACAATGTGATTACACTACTGTGCACTCAGCAGGAAACAACTGTGCTAACTTTATTTTAATGTGCAGTTTGCATAAATTATTTAACAAATGCTTAAATGAGATGTGTTACAGGCTAACTTAAAATATATGCATATTGTTGTATGCATATGGCCATTTTTGTGTCTAAAAAAGAATAAATAAAACTATAATTTAAAACTGTTTTGCACATATCAGCTATTGGACATGTAAACATAAAAAATATTCATTATCAGTTTGGCAATATTTGTCAATCTCTATATGGCTAATTGTCTTTTAATGATTATGTATGCACCTGTATGACCTCATATTAATTGAGAGACATGTAATATTTGTACCTTAAAAAACAAAAAATAAAACCAGAAAACCGCAGGACCATTTTGTTTTTACCTCTGACAATGTGGTAATTCTAACTGCTTCTATGGCTATCAAGAATATCAATAGTAAACAATAGTAAATGGAGTTCTATATTCACTTTTAAGTTGATTGAACTAAGAAAGATACATTTACTTGAAAAGACATTAAGATAATTTAACAAGATATAATGATTTAAGTCAACTTTATGTTGTTTAAACAATTTTTCCTCTTGACAGAACAAAAATTTTTAGGGCAGCACGAACACTAACACTTTTTTAAAGCTGAAACAAGATTTTTTGGTGTGGTGGCTTTCCCTATATTCACATACATCTTGATATTGATAAAGAAAAAAAGAAAAAAGGTTAATGGACATGCTATTTATCAACTACACTTGTACTGTTGCCTCCTGTGATCATGAAATCAAGGCATTTACAAGCAATATTCTAATCTACATTATACAGTGCAGTCGGAAAGTATTCACAGTGTTTCACTTATTCCACAATTTGTTATGTTACAGCCTTATTCCAAAATGGATTAAATTCATTATTTTCCTAAAAATTCTACAAACAATACCCCATAATGACAATGTGAAAGAAGTTTGATTGAAATCTTTGCAAATTTATTACAAATAAAAAAGGAAAAAAAAAAAAAAAAACAAATTTTCACAGCCTTTGCCATGACACTCAAAATTGAGCTCAGGTGCATCCTGTTTCCACTGATCATCTATCATCCTCTACAACTTGATTGGAGTCCACCTGTGGTAAATTCAGTTGATTGGACATGATTTGGAAATGCACACACCTGTCTATATAAGATCCCACAGTTAATCACAGTTGATCTGGGGAAGGGTACAGAATAATTTCTGCAGCATTGAAGGTCCCAATGAGCACAGTGGCCTCCATCATCCGTAAATGGAAGTTTGGAACCAACAAGACTCTTCCTAGAGCTGGCCGCCCGGCCAAACTGAGCAACCGGGGGAGAAGGGCATTAGTCCGGGAGATGACCAAGAACCTGATGGCTCCAGCTTTTCTCTGTGGAGAGAAGAGAACCTTCCAGAAGAACAACCATCTCTGCAGCACTCCACCAATCAGGCCTATATGGTAGAGTGACCAGATGGAAGCCACTCCCCAGTAAAAGGCACATGACAGCCCGCCTGGAGATTGACAAAAGACACCTGAAGGACTCTTAGACCATGAGAAACAAAATTCTCTGGTCTGATGAAACAAAGATTGAACTCTTTGGCCTGAATGGCAAGCGTCATGTCTGGAGGAAACCAGGCACCGCTCTTCACCTGGCCAATACATCCCTATAGTGAAGCATGGTGGTGGCAGCATCATGCTGTGGGGATGTTTTCAGTGGCAGGAACTGGGAGACTAGTCAGGATCGAGGGAAAGATGAATGCAGCAATGTACAGAGACATCCTTGATGAAAACCTGCTCCAGAGCACTCTGGACCTCAGACTGAGGCGAAGGTTCATCTTCCAACAGGACAACGACCCTAAGCACACAGCCAAGATTACAAAGGAGTGGCTACGGGCCAACTCTGTGAATGTCCTTGAGTTGCCCAGCCAGAACCCAGACTTGAACCCGATTGAACATTTCTGAGAGATCTGAAAATGGCTGTGCATCGACGCTTCCCAACCAACCTGATGGAGCTTTAGAGGTCCTGCAAAGAAGAATGGGAGAAACTGCCCAAAAATAGGTGTGCCAAGCTTGTAGCATCATCCTCAAAAAGACTTGAGGCTGTAATTGGTGCCAAAGGTGCTTCAACAAAGTATTGAGCAAAGGCTGTGAATACTTATGTACATGTGATTTTTTTTTTTATTTATTTATTTTTATAAATTTGCAAAGATTTCAAACAAACTTCTTTCACGTTGTCATTATGGGGTATTGTTTGTAGACTTTTGAAGAAAATAATTAATTTAATCCATTTTGGAATAAGGATGTAACAATAAAATGTGGAAAAGGTGAGGCGCTGTGAATACTTTCCAGATGCACTGTACCTCCATCAAGTGTTGTCAAAAGTACCAATACTTTGGTACCAAGTTGATACTTAAATAACAAAATTTAATAAACCAGTTTTTCTGCAGTACCAGTGCTCTGTTACTCCTTGTACACTGAAATGGAAAATTAATCAAATTAAATTTGTGGCATGTCCTAGTGTGATTTATTAAACTGCTAAAGGCTGCGTACTGTATAAATCCGACTGCTCATCCACTAGAAACCCTACAAACATTGAGAATCATTCGCGACACGTTGTATCAGATGACAGAGCAGAACACTTATCCATTGTGAACCATGCAGCACATGTAAACAACATATTTATTTAATTAAATCACATCATTTGCACTTTAATCTCAGCTCAGCTTTATTTATATCGCATTTAAAACAACAGAGTTGACCAAAGTGCTTCACAGTAATAAAATAAAAAAAACAACATTTCAAAATTACCACATACACAAACACCAGTAATGTAATATACAAACACTTCAAAACAGTGTCCTACATTGCATTTGTCAGACTTAAAGGCCAGTGTAAAGAGATGAGATTTCAGACATGACTTAAAAGTCTTCAATGATCACAATGTACATTATAATAATAATAATAATAATAATAATAATAATAATAATAATTTATCAAAATATCACAAGACAGCTGTTGAAAAAAATGTTGGCAAAAAAATGCAATGACATGTTGAAAAGTCATGTTTTTTACTTGTTAAATGTTTAAAGAATTTATCGATTAGACAGCATTTTGATGATGAAAATTAAATTAAATAAAAAAAAAATGGTATGGAAAGTTCTGGAAAATAATAATAATTATTAAACTATAATTATTAAAATAATTATTAAATAATTACAAATAACTAAAACGTCTCGGTTACGTATGTAACCTCCGTTCCCTGATGGAGGGAACGAGACGTCGTGTCGAAGAAGCGACACTAGGGGTCTCTCTTGAGCGCCGAAAGATACCTCTGATCTATGAAAAAAGGCCAATGAGAGTTGGCGAACAGTATTTGCATACTCCGCCTCCGGATACGGATATAAAGGCGAGAGAAATACGCTCGTTCATTCAGGATTTTTCTGAGGAGCCGGGAGTGTTCCGGGCACCTCAGCGGCGCGGCTCAGCGACGTGGCCGGGAAGACACGACGTCTCGTTCCCTCCTTCAGGGAACGGAGGTTACATACGTAACCGAGATGTTCCCCGTCTGTCGCTCACTTCAACGTCGTGTCGAAGAAGCGACACTAGGGGTTCACTTCAAAACTCGCCATGCGCTGAGTCGTGTACGTGTACTGCTGACACAGAAGCGGGCAGGTATTTCTACGTGCACAAGCGACCAACTGTGCTCAGGCTGCACGTACTCTTCCCCAATGCCCCGAAAAAGCGGCAGAATCCTTTTGGTTACCCTAGGGGGGAACAAGGTGACGCTCCCAAATAGGGAACGGGCCAAGCCTGGCTGGGCCTCTTTTCTCTCTATGTTTTCTCGGCATAGAGCAAGAGCAGCCGGGGCCCTTACCGCATCGAGGGAAGGGGGTCTTATTCCCGAATCCCTATTATTTTAGGGGGAAAAGACCCTGCGGAGGCCACACCCACCCGAAAGGGGAGGTAAAGGTGGCGAAATGCATCACATGGCCTCTTGGGTCACATGTGGGAAAAATGGCGCGGTGGTAGATCCCGCCTCGAGGAGGGGGGAGTTGCTACAACACGGCGACCGTAGGGCAGCCAAAGACTGCCTAAGGGAGACGCGGGTCAGCTCGTAAGGTGACCGTACCGCGGAAGTACACACAGGAGGAGTCCCGTAGGAGGCCTGATCTGTGGAGCACCTATTCCAGTAGGGGTAGCCTGGGGTACCCGTAGTGGACTGGACCAGCAAGTCCCTCCGCTGAACTGCTGCGGGCCCGAAGGGCTAGGGAGGAATCAACCAGGGACCTAGGTTCTCTGGGAAAGAAGGCGCACTGTTTTACCTCGATCGAGGGAAACGTGCTGGAAGCAAGCGATTCACCCGGTCAGATCGTCGACGTGTACCGTGTTCTACGGGCTCGGACCTGAGAGAACACGGGACGAGACTGACTCAACCCTGAGATCGTAAGGGTGTTAGGTGCTGCCCAGCCCGCAGCTCTGCAAATGTCTGCTAGGGAGGTGCCCCTAGCCAGTGCCCATGAGGATGCCACGCACCTAGTAGAGTGGGCTCGAACTCGCAAAAAAAAAGGGGGGGGGCACAGCCTGGGTGTGATAGGCCAACTGAATGGCATCCACTACCCAGTGAGACACCTCTGTTTGGAGACAGCGTTCCCTTTCTGCTGTCCTCCAAAGCAGACAAAGAGCTGCTCAGAGTGCCTGAAGCTCTGGGTGCGTTCCAGGTAGGCACGCAAGGCACGTACCGGACATGACAGTGAGAGGGCTGGGGCTGCCTCCTCCCGGGGCAGCACTTGTAGGTTCACTACCTGATCTCCAGAGGGCGTGGTAGGAACCATGGGCACATAGCCCAGTCGAGGTCTTAGGATCACATGAGTATCTGCCGGACCGAGCTCCAGGCAAGTGTCGTTAGTAGGGAACGCTTGCAGGTCCCCGACCCTCTTGATGGACGTGAGCACGATCAGCAGGGCCGTCTTTTTAGGAGAGGGCCCTGAGCCAACTGATTCTAGCGACTCGGGGGGGATCTCTGAAGACCGGCGAGGAACACCGAGAGATCCCAGGAGGGGAACAGGTTTGGCCGGGAGGGGTTTAACCTCCGGGCACCTCTTGGGAACCTGACGATTAAGTCGTGCTTACCCAGAGACTTGCTGTCTACTGGGTCGTGGTGAGCTGCGATAGTGGCAACATACACCTTCAAGGTGGATGGGGACAGCCTCCCCTCCAACCTCTCCTGTAGGAACAGGAGCACAGACCTAACTGCGCACCTCTGTGGGTCTTCTGCCCGGGAAGAACACCAATTCACGAACAGACGCCATTTCAGGGCGTAGAGTTGCCTGGTAGAAGGGGCTCTGGCTTGGTTGAACGTGGCTATGACCGTGGGTGGTAGACCAGCTAGATCTTCCGCATCCCGTTCGGGGGCCAGACGTGGAGGTTCCAAAGGTCTGGGTGCGGATGCCAGAGCGTGCCCCGTCCCTGAGAAAGAAGATCCTTCCTCAGAGGAATTCGCCAGGGAGGGGCTGTCGCGAGGAGTACAAGGTCCAAGAACCAGGCCCGGGTGGGCCAGTAAGGAGCCACGAGAGTGACTTGTTCCTCGTCCTCCCTGACCTTGCACAGCACCTGTGCAAGAAGGCTCACTGGGGGAATGCGTACTTGCGCAGCCCCACCGGCCAGCTGTGTGCCAGTGCATCTGCCCCGAGGGGAGCCTCTGAACGGGCGTACCAGAGCAGGCAGTGGGAGGTCTCTCGGGAGGCAGAGGGGTCTACCTGGGCCTTGCCGAACCGTTCCCAAATCAGCTGAACCGAGTGGGGGTGAAGCCTCCACTCTCCGCCAGGCAAGCGTTGTCACGACAGCGCATCCGCTATCACATTGAGGTTGCCGGGGATGTGAGTGGCACGCAGCGACTTGAGTCGGTGCTGGCTCCAAAGGAGGAGACGACGGGCAAGTTGTGACATGTGACGGGAGCGTACGCCGCCTTGGCGATTTATGTACGCGACCGCAGTGGTGCTGTCCGACCTGACTGGGATATGTTCGTCCCGAATTAACGGGAGAAACTTCCGCAGGGCCAAAAGGATGGTCAACAACTCGAGGCAGTTGATGTGCCAACGCAGCTGGGCCCCTTTCCAACGGCCTGAGGCTGCGTGCCCATTGCAAACGGCGCTCCAACCCAATCTGGAGGCGTCGGTCGTGACCAGGACGCATCTGGACACCTGCTGTAGGGGCACTCCAGCCCGTATTAAACAGAGGTCTGTCCAGGGGTTGAATGTCTGACAGCAGGCGGGGGTGATTGTTTCCCGGTGCGTGCCGTGGCGCCATGCTCGTCTCGGGACTCGGGTCTGGAGCCAGTGTTGGAGCGGTCTCATATGCATCAACCCCAGCGGCGCAACCGCCGCGGAGGACGCCATATGCCCCAGGAGCCTCTGGAAAAGTTTTAAGGGGACCGCTGTGCCTGGCCTGAAGGCGGCGAGGCAGGTCAACACTGACTGGGCACGCTCGTTGGTGAGACATGCCGACATTGAGACCGAGTCTAACTCCATCCCGAGAAAAGAGATGCTCTGAACTGGGGTGAGCTTGCTCTTTTCCCAGTTGACCTGAAGCCCCAGACGGCTGAGGTGCCTGAGCACCTGGTCTCTGTGGGCGCATAGTAACTCTCGCGAGTGGGCCAGAATGAGCCAGTCGTCGAGGTAGTTGAGTATGCGGATGCCGGCTTCTCGGAGCGGGGCAAGAGCTGCCTCTGCGACTTTCGTGAAGACGCGAGGGGACAGAGACAGGCCGAAGGGGAGGACTTTGTACTGATACGCCTGGCCCCTGAACGCAAACCGCAGGTAGGGGCGGTGTCGGGGCAGGATGGAGACGTGGAAGTACGCGTCCTTCAGGTCTATCGCTGCGAACCAATCTAGATGCCGGACGCAGGTTAAGATGTGTTTCTGCGTGAGCATCTTGAACGGGAGTTTGTGCAACGTTCGGTTGAGAACTCGAAGGTCCAAGATTGGTCGTAAGCCGCCGCTTTTCTTGGGTACGATGAAGTAGGGGTTGTAGAAACCCTTCTTCATCTCGGTTGGAGGGACAGGCTCTATCGTGTCTTTGGCCAGAAGAGTCGCGATTTCCGCGCGCAGAGAGTGGGCGTGTTCGCCGTGTACTGCGGAAAAGCGGACGCCCATGAAGGGGGGCGGGGGCCTGGCAAACTGAATTGCGTAACCGAGTCGGATGGTCCGGGCCAGCCAGCGAGACGGGTTGGGAAGTGAAAGCCACGCGTCCAACCTCTGCGCTAGGGGCACCAAGGGGACGGTTAATTTGGACGTACCCGGCGGGGCTTCGCAGCGGGGCGGAGCAGGTAGGGCAGCGTTGGGCAGCGACAGGGCGACCCGCAGCTGGGGTGCTGAGAAAGACTCAAAGCACTTACCTTGCTCCGCACACCCGGCAGGGGGCGGGTTAGCGACTGAGGAGGAGGTCTCGGGTAGGCGTCCTCTAGACTGGTCGGAACCGGCCGGCCGGGGGGGGCAGTCGTGGGGCTGGAGACGGGTGGTCCGTGTCCAGGAAGCCGGGACTGCTGAGATCTGGTGGCAGAGTGCCGTGGGAACGGCATTTTTGGGCCAGGTGACCCAGAGACAAAAGGAAATAGCTCGTTACAGAGAATATGAGAATGTGAAAACTAATTCGACAAAAAATTCTCCTCCCGGCCCTCCACCGGGGACGGAGCGGTCTTACCACCTCCGGAGCTAACATCTTGGTCCCTGGGTTGAGCGTCTACGGACAGCCTGGGAGCCTTCCAGGTCCTTGAGGGGGTCCATGAGACGGGGGCGTCCGCTTCCTGCGGAGTGCTCGACGCTGGGGCTGAGAGCTGGGCCCGGGTTGAGGGGGAGCAGGGTGTTTCATAGCCGCAGGAGGACGCCCTTGGCGAGCAGATGGGGCATGGCCCATGGCAGCAGGCTTGCGGCGGGGCAGGATGTGCAGTGGCCTCCGTCGCCTCACCACTGAGGACTGCTGGGCAGAGTCGTCAACGGTGGCGCCGAATAGACGGAGCTGGGAGACAGGGGTGTGGGAGAAGGTGTGCCTTGTCTGCCTCCCGCATTTCGACCAGGTCCAGTCCACAGGTGCGTTTCTGGACCACAAGGGGTGGCCTTCGCCTGTTTGAGTGCCGGTGCTTCTGACCTCCGTGGCCCGGGGGCGCGGTTGGTCATCCAGCGCAGTTCCTGCAGCACATCAAGAACAGGACTACCCAAGGTGCAAGTTTTGAAGCGCCTTGGCCTGGCGTTGGTTGCAGGAAGGGCCGTGGCGTGCAGAGTGGAAGCGGTCTGGGACCGTTCCACCGCGAGGGTAGTGAGAGCGGAGGAGCGAAGAAGCCTTGGCTTTGCCCAACTCGTCGTGCACGTCCGGGAAGAAAGGAACGGGGGGGGGGGTGGCTGTGAGCGGCGCACCTGCCCGCGGGACCGATCAAGTAGCCCGGGAAAGCATAGCAGATCTCCGTGCGTCAGGCTCAGGCTGGGCGGCAGACCCGAAGGTGGCGGCCCAGGCGAGCGATCAGCATCCGATGCCGCTGTAACGCTCTCCGATGCAGCGGTGATGTCATCCAATTCTGAAGCAAGCAAGCGTGCCGGGGAGGCGGGCGGTTCGAGGGGGTTTACCCAGCGAACAGAGCCCGTCATATTCCCTGAATCGCCTTCATCGCCCGTGGCGCCTGCGTCAATCCCGTAGGAAGGAGGCGAGGCGCGGGGGGCGGCTGAAGTGGCTTTCTCTCATTACAAAAGAAAGCCGTGCGACCGCAATGCTATAACGGCCATGTTCTCACACTGAGAAGATGAACCATTGGAGAGAATGCTCATCCCGGGCTCAGACGGAAGCAAACAAGCGTGCCGGGGAGGCGGGAGGTTCGAGGGGGTTTACCCGGCGAACAGAGCCCGTCATTGTCCCCAAATCGTGTTCATCGCCCGCGGCGCCTGCGTCAATCCCGTACGAAGGAGGCGAGGCGCGGGGGGCGGCTGAAACGGCTTTCTCTCATTACAAAAGAAAGCCACACGACCGCAATGTTGCCATGGCTATGTTCTCGCACTGAGAACATGAACCATTCATAAAACGCTGCCTGCGTGTGATCGCAGCCCAGGCATGCAAGACAGTGTTTTATAACCGAGAGAGGTGGGGAGAAATCACCGCATCCAGAAACTACACAGGGGCGGAAATTACATCTTTATAAAGACGCGTCCTGAAAAGGACGTTCAACGCCGGTGTGTAATGCTCTTTCAGAGAAATATACTCTTTTACGGAGAGAATCACTCTTTCAACTCTTTTAACTCTGCGCTGTCGAAGCGCCCAGGGGCAAACTGCACGCCGGCAGTGAAGAGAAAAGCCGCTGTAGTGTGCCGTAAATCCAACAGCAAAGCAGAGCGTCAGAAGCAGGATCAGTTGTGTTACTCGCAGCTAACTGCATACACACGACCTTCGGTTCCGAAGAAAATTACTGAATGAACGAGCGTATTTCTCTCGCCTTTATATCCGTATCCGGAGGCGGAGTATGCAAATACTGTTCGCCAACTCTCATTGGCCTTTTTTCATAGATCAGAGGTATCTTTCGGCGCTCAAGAGAGACCCCTAGTGTCGCTTCTTCGACACGACGTCGAAGTGAGCGACAGACGGGGAACTGGTGTGTTCAAACATCTCGCACAGGACCAGCATATCTTAAACGCCATGTCAAGCTAAAAAGAACCTATTTTAAAAAATGCATGTTTAGACACGTTTCATTCTTGCGCTGTTTTCAGTGCAGTTGTCACAAAGATTCAACATTACAAACAAGTTCAGGCTGCATAGAGAGGACTGTTGCTTAGTTTCATATTATTCCAGATTGTTCTGCACCAGGTGAAGTTTCAGCACATAAACGGTAAGGCAATTTTTTTCCCCCCTTCTGCTCTAGTGTACTAAGGGGCTTCTGTGCCTTGTTAAAATTGTATGTTTACTGTTTCAATACTGTTATGAATGTTGCCTATATGCTTACAAAAAATATAGCCTATTGCAACATCAGGTTTGGGTCGGGTTAGGGCTTAAAATCTGACGGTAACATTTGGGGTAGGGTCTCGGGTAGGTGTCGGGATCAGGTTTTATTTTAAGGCTAGTGCAGAGCTCTACCTCCATCCCAGTACTGCCCATTACTGCAAGGTTTTGGAAAAAGCAACCCTGGGTTAATCGAAAAGTATGAAAAAAAAAAGATTTCAGCACACAATATAGTGCAAACATTCCAGTCGTATGCTTGAACCAAAGGTGGATCTCACCAATCGACATTGGATAATTTTACCCAGTTTGAGACAGAACACAAAAAAATTACCTGTCTGTGACAACAGGCCCACTTTATCGTGACATGTTTCAATTAATTAACTTCAGCACAGAAATCTGATTCATTTCTACCCCGCATTCTGTCCTCTACACTTAAGATGAGTTTAGCATGCGTGTGCTGCTCGTAAAGTGGCCTGCACTCATTACTTCAATTGTATGAGCCACTCATAGAGCAGAGAAAAAGAGAGATAGAGAGAGAGATAAACAGTGAGACAGTAATTGACTGAGTGAGAAAGGTAGATCAAGAGAAAGAGAATGAGAATGAAACAGAGCAAAAGAGAATAAATCACTGGCTCTTATCTTTGCACTGAGAGTTGAAAGAAATGCTATACCAGAGAAAAGACCAATCCTAACTTTTAATAGCATTCCTTTGCTTCTGTCTTGCCATTTTGTGTCAGGCTCTCCCAAGATTGACAACCACCAAGCAAGAGTGGACCAACCTGCGACTACAGGAATCATTTTGCAATTAATTGCTCATGTGTGAAGCTTTTTCTACCTGGGAACAATCTGGCTTGCGGCCCAGCATGCATGGATGGGCTTATCGACTCATTGATTGAGCTATTTAACACACAAAAAGACATTTGAGCTATTCATTCATGAAGAACTTCCCCCTCTTGGCACAAACACACATGATCATATTTAGAAAACTAAATGTATCTTGAAAAGGACAAAACTTTCTTACGTTCCTAGATATTTCAGAGAGACAAGCTGAACAAATTATACAATAGAAAAAACTCACAATGTCTACAATAGAACAAACTCACAATGGTAGACTTTGTGACAATATTTGATTGAATATTTGCCCTTTTTATGCTGGTTAAGTGAGTGAAGAAGCCTGTTGGGGGACATCAGCACACCAGCATCCACAACACAGCATATGTTGTGTTGTGGACCACTCACTCTACTCTTTGCAGCAGTGAAGCTAAATACAAGAATGCTATCTGCCAAACATCTGTAAAATAATATGTATTCGATGTTACTGACAAATATATAATGTATCTGCTCTGCAAAGTGCTCTGCTGTGTTTTTGATCAATAAGTTAAAAGTTCAGATAAGTGGTGTGATTTGATGCTTCCCATCATAGCTCAAAACTTTCCATGCTTTCACTCTCCACTGGAAGGAGGTGGCAGAAAAACAGGGTCTTACCTCTGGGGGTTTGGTTCATTGTGCTTGTCTCTTTCATGCTTGATCATCCTGTAGCGGCCGATTCTCACGTCAGGCCGAGACACTTTCATCCCATTTAGTGTGATTCTGAGAGAACAATAAAAAACATTATGGTCAGCATGTATGGGGTTTCATAGCGACTGATTGATTGGGCTCATGCAGTCAAACTTTGGCCTAATGACACAGTGATACCCACCTGTTTGGGGAGGAAGGGCATTGCTCAATTCAAATAACAAACACTTCATGTTTTGCTCCTTTGTGTCTGTTCTAAAAATCATTTAGGTTGTATTAAAAGCTAAAAACGCTGCCTTTGAAGGCAGTATATGGAGCTAAGAACAATATGTGTAACAATATGTATACTTTAATGCTGTTACAATACCAAAATATTAGTATTTTTTAACAAAACCAGTGAAATATCATGATTCTCAATACAAATTTTGATACCACAGCAAAAACTGACACTAATTACTTGTGCAATTTAATTTACTAAAGTACTAAGACAAGTAAACAATAATAAATGAAATAATAAATAGTTGCCAAATTTGAAGTCACTATTAGTTGACTTTCTCTTATAGCAAAAAATGAAGATCAAGCAGCTGCAGCAAAGACATTTTAACACACTCAAACGCCAGAAAATGTAAAATCAGCAACAAAAAAAAAAGTGCAAAATGACAACAAAAACTCAGTAGCTATGAATTCTGTCAGTAGCTTTCGTTGAAGTGAGCAGCCAGGCCAGGCAGCCCCACACACCCCTACTTGGAGTGCAATCCTATTTGTTTGAATAACTACAGCTTAGAGCGACTCAGGATTGCTTGAACAATCCAACCATTCTAATCTCCTACTTGGCTCGAGGTCCTGGCATTCATACAGCGTTTATGTTTGCCATGTGAACATTGTGTCGTTCGAGCTCTGATCCTCGTGCTATGTTTCCGAAGGACGATGCCTTTCTTAAAGCATTTGATTAGATGGAAATCCTTCTTTGGAGAATAAGGGCATGCATGCAGGCATGCAGCTGTGTTTGTGTGGGCTCTTATGATTCATTTAATTTTTATATACCTCATCCTAATAATACAAGAGCAAGGGCTTTTGTCATAAATAATGCAGCTAGAGGAATTGGAGGTAATCTCTGGGTATTCTTGACCCAGAAAGAGAAAGGAGATTTCTGAGGGCCTGAGATTATGATGAGAGAAAAGACAGTGTAAACAATGAAGGAGCCAGTATATGGAACTAGATTAGTAATTGTGACTGAGAAAACAACTTGAGGCATGACAGTGACCATGTTTACATGCAAAAAAAAATGGTCACTCATAATCAATTAATTTATTGGTGCCAGATGGGCTGGTTTTAGTATTTCTGTAACTGCTGATCTCCGTGGATTTTCACTCACAACAGTCTCTAGAATTTACATCCAGTGAGCGGCAGTTCTGTGGACGAAAATGCCTTGTTGATGAGAGAGGTCAACAGAGAATGGCCAGACTGGTTTGAACGTACAAATCTAAGGTAACTCAGATAAGCGCTCTGTACAATTGTGGTGAGAAGAATAGCATTTCAGAATGTAATTCTGGAGATTTTGATGGTCGATTTTTTTTGGCAGCACGAGGGGGACCTACACAATATTAGACAGGTGGTTTTAATGTTGTGGCTGATCGGTGTACATTATTTATTATTTGTTTATATATATATATATATATATATATATATATATATATATATATATATATATATATATATATATATATATTTTTTTTTTTTTTTTTTTTTTTCTCAAAACTGTGCACTTGCTGTACCAATGGCACACTTGGATTTGAGCATTCAAAGGTTTTTGGAAATCGCAATGGACCAGGATTTAATGTCACATGGGAGAGCTTCTGGTTTTAGTAAATAACACTTTACAAATAACAAAAAAATATTATAATAATTTTTTTTTTTATATATACCTTCTACTCACTTTCCAGCAATAATAAAAACATGCAGCTTTGAAATATGTATCCTTTAAACTGAGCCAAGAGATCAGTGTGTGACATTTCAATCTCCTATTGGTCATGTGTCCTATCATCATGCAGATTCACAGTTCAGAGTTCAACAAACTTGAACTTTGGTACACAGCGTCATAAGAAATTTCTTCACACTATCTTGTATTTCTGGTTTCTCACATGAGTGTTTGGATGTTTGAATGGGAGTGAATGGAGAGTAACTAGCTAGTCTCGCCCCATTTCACACCATTGGCTGAGCCAATGTTGTTACAGTATTCCCAATCAGGTGGCTCAAACTGATTGCTATTCAATTTGGTGCCACTAATAGCACAAAAATTACACACTGTTCAAAGAACAATCTTAAAGCTGTACTTTGGAACTGTGTGCTCTCTAGCAACATCTGTGGTTGAAACGTACAATCGCAAGTAACTTGCGGAATTTTTTTTGTGTGAGTTGTTACGGCCCTGCACACTGTGTGGATGAATCCCATGGTTTGAGGTTACCTGGACATTGCCTGTGATCCTTCGGAAAATTCATCAACAGTCCAGGAGTTATGATGTGCTATTTTCAATTTTATATTATTTTATTCATTTAAACTTTTATAACCGATAAGATACTTGCTTTAAGAAAGATAAACAACATTCTTATTTACATATTTAAATATTGTTTTGTCATTAAATATTCATGTTTTTTTTATCCACCACACATTAATGTTTGTATTGTTTGTACTGGGTACCGCCTGGCACCTAACGATATGATATGTATTGCAATAAACTTCACATTTCGATATATTGTGACGCATCATTCGTAAACATTTGATTACGAATCAGATCCAATTTCAATTCAAATTAATTTGGGTATATTTAATTTATATACTGATGTCTGATGTTGAGCATATAGCTCAAAAACTCTCTCTTGTCTCTTGGTGAGCTCATTAAATTAATTTTGTAATAAATAGCAACAGTGTGCAAATTCTTAGTGTTTTTATGATATGAATTCACAAATAGTTGTATATAAATATGAAACTATAGTATCGATACAATATACTGAGAAAAAGTATCACGATATATCAATATTTTATTGTATCAACACAGCCCTATTGTACTATGTACAGTATGTATTGTACTACATACTGTATATCCCATATACTGCATATATATGATACTCGTGATAAGGCTGATACAAGTTCAACTGAAGACACTTTATTTTTATATTATAATTGTGGCTAGATGACCAGCCCTTCCCTCACGTCATCGTCGCCACGACTCTGAGGGCTGTCCTTCAGCCAGGCTCACAAAAGGAGTGGGCAGGAGAGAGGAGAGGTGCAATTTAATAAGCCTTGTTTGGGCAGCGGATGATGAGGCACACCTGATATGAATATAGCCTCATCACCGCTGCCATTAAAACGTAGAGCGCGCCTCTCCTAGAGCCGGCTTTTATCTCCATGTGTCCACACCAGGAGCAGAGCGGTAAGGGTAGCAGACAAGTGGTTGGCGGGCTAGGATGTCGGGCCGCACATCCCCTCACACTGCATGTGAACGCCAGACCACGCCCAAGTCCTGGACTGCTTGGGCACTTCCTAACCTACACAAAGCCCCAATCTCACCTCGAGGATGCCAGATTCCCCTATTATTTTGGATACTTAGACAAATTTATACTTTAATTCCTCCTTTTGGAAATGTTATGTGTATAATATTTCAAATAAATGCCTCGCTGTGTCTGTCTCTTGCTTACCCACTTGCACAATCTACATCCTCAGTGGACAATGCAAGTAAACTGCAATACTACAATAATATGTCTGCACTGCACAATAAAATTAAACTAAAAAACTTAAGGAGGATTCAATAATGATGGAGATTAAATATACTTTATTAAACCCGAATATAAAAACTGAAACAATTACAATTATAATCAGTTTACTTAATCATTTAATTGGCAGTAAAGTCTCCCTTCCCCCTAAGAGTCAGGTGCCTGCAAATACGAAAAACTTGTAAATAACTTTCTGCCAGTGAGTGTGTGGGAGAGCTGTGGTATTAACCTTGCACACTTGTGAAATTCTTCATGGCAGGATCTTGTTTAACTGCATCAGGGTGGCTAGAGACTGATACTAATCAAACAATGTTTAGTTCTTCTGCTCTGATTTGAGTTTTGGTATCTGGAGCAACCTAAAAATGTGTCCATGCTGATAATTACCATTTGGCTGGTTGATGTTCTAGACACCTGCAGTAATTTGGCAAAACAGCCATGAGTCTTGAGTAAAAGGAGGGTTAAATGACTCGTGGCCTGATTTGTGTTCTTTATTATGCACATTATACACACATATTATGGCGTTGATTCACTCAGCTTTTTTAGATTTTATTTGGCGATTTGTTCACAGCATGTTCCTTGAACTCTAGGCCCTTTGCGCTTGGCTCAGACTGCTGTGATAACTCTGAGGCTGGCGAGAGTCGTCTGATTGGAAAATGCAAAATGCTGTGCCATGTAATGACCTTGAAAAGCCATGTTGAATATCTACAAGATTTGTGTTCGAAAGGACTTTTGTGCCTCTGCACAGAAAAATGGGCTTGTTTCTTGGATGGGAACGAACAAAAGATGCTGCTCTAAATTTACCTCAGCTTTGGAAGTAAAAAAAGCATCACAATGCCTTCAGAAAAAGAGCAAAATGGGGAAAGAGAAGGGAAAACACCTATTATTCAACAACAAAAACAAAGGAAATTACTTTAATACCATAAAAATAGTGGCATATGTTAATGACAAACTAACTAACAGTGTCTCTATTAGCCAATAAATCTTTTTATGATGAAGAGAATGATTGCCCTGAATGGTAAAATAATAATTAATAGCATTGACTGGTGATCTGTTTTGGCCCAGTAAATGTTGTCCTTGATTGGATTAAATGATCATTTTACTAGATTGGCTTTCTCCCTCCCTCACTCCCTGTGGTTCAGTTGATTGCATTAGACCCTTGGAGTGGAGGGAAATTGGAATCATTGCTATTACTTCATGTCTTGCTTGTTGAACAGAAATGGGAAAGGAGTAGGGAAAAAGATCAGGTCAGAAAGAGAGAGAGAGAGAGAGAGAGAGAGAGAGAGAGAGAAAAAAGGTATAGAAAGAGAGAGCAATAGGCAGAGAGAAAGGGAGGGATGGAGGAGTGGCCATAAAATATGGCAAAATGACTGACCTTGTCTGGCTCTTTTCATCTTTACAACCCTCATCAAATACAATTTCCGTCTCCCCCTCCCTCTCTTTCTTAACTCACAGGCTGTGTTTGGGATGACAGACTAGAATATTGCATACTGTGCAGCATAAACTGAATTTAAACTGTATATCCTGCATTTTTAAAATGGCATAATAGTATTTAATTTGCAAGAATTTTCAAACTGTAGTATACACATGACCTGATTATGTTTAATGTTAAAATTAGTGAGTGGCATTCAGTTCTCAGAAATAAAAGAAAATAAAAGCCATTATTACATGGCTCTCTGGAACACTCAATTCCGATTGGCCATCCATCTGATATTAAAGAAAAAGTGATATCAGACCAGTCATCCGGGTATTGCGATCCATCTTTCCTACTTCTCGTGTCACTCCACGATCTCAAGAAGTAAACTCAAATAAATATCTGATATCCACTTATTTATGTATTTGGCAAGTAGTCTTGTAATAAGTAGGATAATGGGCAGTCAGAATGTAATTTTGCAAAAAAAAATAAAAAAATAAAAAGGAAAAAAATAAATCACCAACAGAACTTGAGGTTAAATTCAACTATTTCTAGAGACTCCACGATTTATTTCTTCTACATAATACCACAATTTCAACAAATTTTTATTTTGTTTTATGTCCAATCATT
The DNA here is from genome assembly GCA_032164185.1 of Moxostoma hubbsi. Classification (NCBI taxonomy): domain Eukaryota; kingdom Metazoa; phylum Chordata; class Actinopteri; order Cypriniformes; family Catostomidae; genus Moxostoma; species Moxostoma hubbsi. Next base: position 32,209,524 of record JAVLUX010000009.1, read on the forward strand.
TATTTATCGCATACTGCACAATGCACATATTGGCAAATGTAGTAGTTCATCTGGGTATTCCATGCATACAGAAAATGTGCATAATAATAAAACCAGTATACGTACGGTATACTGCAAAAATAGTATAAGGTGTATCCAAGATAGGAAGCACAGCTTGACACATCTCAAACTCTCTTTAAGGCAAGTCAGTTCACTTGGTGGCCATTTTGGTATCGCCTACGGGTAGCTATTTTAAGTCTATTTTAGTGCCAGTTCATCTCCTATATTTTTAAATAGCAAAAGCCTGAAATCCTCTAAACTGTTGGTCAAGATTACTTTTTTAAAAATTTTAATTCTTCCATTCATATCTATACATGTGGGCTGTCCTGTTTTGTTGGCTTGGTGAAGCCAACATACTGTAGTTCTACAAACATTGTTTAGGGATTTTTTTCAAAATTTCTAACACAAACTTCTATTAGAGCTGTCAATCTACATCCACCAAACTCAGCACAGACCATCATACAGATCTGTAGTAGTTTCTAAATTAAATTGCTTAATGGTTTTCACAAAGAAAAAAAATCTTGCACTGATGGAATGTTCAAATGGGCCAAGACATTTCAAACTTTCAAAAGACACTGATATACATAATTGTACATCCACTAAGTTCAGCATTTTATGCACATTCTGTCTGCTATGGAAATTAAGTCAGCTGTGAAATACTACCAAACCTGCAAACCCTTGATTTAAGCCATGTATCCCTGAATATGCCGATGGACTTGCACACACCCACACTAGGATAATTTGTTTGTGTGCCTGCTCATCATTTTTTAGTCAAGTCTTCCCAAGTGTTGTTCATATCTATTCAATTGCAATTTAAATTCCACAGTGGAACACCTGTCAACTGCCTTCCACAGTCTTTTTCTGTATTATAAGGGAAATACCCCTCCAGGGTCTTCTTCCTCTCCAACTCCACGAATTCTGAAAATTAAAGCACGACAGACTGTGTCTCTGTCCACATGGCCAGAGGGGAGAGGACAACTTTCCAAAGGCTTCTTTAACTTTACATTTTGTTTCAAGTCAGTCTGATGGAAAATTTGCTGTGGATGAAGCTAGGACACAGTCATCTGAGTGCACCATCCTCTTGCACACACACACACGCACACCTCTGGGCTATTTCTATCCACAATGACTTCATGCAATGAATGCATGCAGGCAGAGATGACCTTCTGTCCAGCTTCTAGCTCTTTGCAAGTCAAGCAAAGCAAGATAGTGGGTGGATGCTCTTTCCATTAAACAGGCTTTTGGGATAATTTACTACTTATATATTGCACTTTATTTCAGATGGAAGAATTATTATTAAAAAAATAATGATTATTGTGAAGTCTCCTTGGCACTACTACACTACTACTGCTTGACAACAAATACATCTGTATGTCAACATCTGGAGTTATGAAAATTGGGCATAGTACAGACTGGCTAAGATGTGTATTTAAACAGGGGATACAGTAAACTAGCAGTACAAGTGTTTGACAAGATGGCTCTACAATAAAGGTTGCCTGGCACGGGACCATTGTGAGAGGGTTTTAGGCCAGAACTATTACGTTCATTGGGCCTCATTTGTGATATGCAAGCAGAACAATTGTTTATCTTAATTGTTCATAAAGCCGATATGATGTAAATTCTCCCAAGTTTTCATATTTTCAAAATGTTAGTTGTTACAAACAGAATTTACACCTGCTCCTAACCAAATGTAAATTGTGCATCTAAGACATCCAAACGTTTTGTGGTCTTTTTGGAAAACTACTTTGACTACATATTGATACAAGTGAAATTAAATGAAAATTAACTATGCAATATGTTTTTTATAATTATTGAAAAAAAATGAAAGTAACCTTAATAAATAACATACATTAGTAAAAGCAATTGTAGTTAAAAGGTTGTGGGAAGATGCAGTTTACATTTTATCTTCTCTAAAAAATGTATACTCTCTAACGTGATTAGGTTTAATTTAGGTTTCACTAATTCAGTATAGGCATCGATAAATCGAGCTGATAACACATGGTTTATGTTAATGCTGTTAAATCTATAAATAAACATGTCACTGGCAGGTGCATACACAAAACAACAGAAAAAAAAGAAAGAAAAAGCCCCACACACTGTCGTAGCTGGCAAATCTTTATTAGATTATAGTTCCCACTTTAATTGAGACCGGAATACCAGTGCGTTTGCTGAATAAAAATGTTACGATGTTACTATTCTGCATAGATCCCCCACTTTGCAAAAAGTGATAAAGATAACTAGAGACTTTAACTGCATGCATTTGTTTGGATATCTTCTTTGAACGAGAATGAGATGAGGAGTAGGAAAGAACAGGAGGAAAACCTTTTTATGAATTCATGGAAGTCCAGATTTTAACCCCCCTTCATCCTAAATTGTACTTGCCTTTATGAAAGTTTACCATTGTTATTTTATTGTTTAACAGTGGCATATATAATAATAAGGTCATAACCTCAGGTAAGACCATGAATAGCTCCTCATTACCATGGTTAGGCCAATGTAGAGAGTCTATCTAAAAAAAATAAACTATTGTATATATTATGAAAAAACTATAAGCCTAAACACATTTAGGAAACTTTAAGTACAACTATTACAAATACAGTATATTTAGTAATAAAAAGTAAGTCTTATAGATTTGCCCTAAAAGATTTAATATGAGTCTTTACCAGTTACAAGTCAGTGTTACTGCAGTAAAAAACACAATACATTTTTAGTAAGGACGTTGATGTGGTTTTTATAAAGCCATGTAATTGATGTTTAGCTTCTCTTTACCTCATCAGTGCTGTTTATAATGTTGAGGCTCTCTAACAGTTTGAGAGGTTTGACTTTCTCATTATAACGCTTTAAAGTTGAACATTCTCTATATAATTTACATTAGTAACATAAGTGTAAAAGGTTCTCAGTTCGTGGGAAATGGAGGAGTCAGGAGACAGCAAAGCAGGTTCAAGGTTAAACTTTTAATCTTTATAATTTTTCAGACACCTGACGGTAACCATCAATACAAAATAAATCAAACACAAAGTAATGGGGAAAAACACACTATGCTTGGGGTCGGTTTGTGGGTGATGCTCTGGCGTGCCTTATCAGGTCTCCCTCCACCATCACTATAATGAGAGACAGGTGTTAGAGATAATTACGACCCAGGTAATGAGCCTTACCGCTCTCCCTCTCCTGCAGACTGACACGTGACCATGCAAGATGAATAAAATTACATTTGCTTCAGCAAGTTGGCCCGACATTTACAGAATTTTCAATGCAGGAAAAACCCTGAAAATGTCACCCGCCAAGTGGCTAATTAGAATGCCGGAATTACCTGCCACTGCAAATCTCTACCTGCATTTGTCAGGTGGGTGGGTGTTAATATCAAGCCCTGTTTCCTTATATGGCAATTTCTTGGGTGTGGATAATAACTTTAAAATGAGTGTGCACTCACACCCTACATAAAAGTAGATGGAAATATGTGTTTAACTAACAAATTTGGGATGTACGTTGCGTTTGTGAATCTGGACAAAAGTTTTCAGGAAGGTCTATCACTGATCATGGACATGTGATTTTATGCCTTGCAAACATTTGGTTTTCATTAATGCACTTAATGTTGTTGTGAATTCTCCTGATTGAAAAATGTCACCAAGGAAATGCTATGTAGCTGGCTGATGAAAGTGTGGGAATGACTTGTGATAGTCTTGGAAGCATATTGTAAGTTAGAATGTGTTGAGAAATATTAACACATCAGTAATGCTATGTGTGCTACCTTGTGTATGATCTCTCTCTCTCTCTCTCTCTCTGTCTATATATATATATATATATATATATATATATATATATATATATATATATATATATATATATATATACACACAACTGGTCAAATGTTTTGAAACACTTGACTGAAATGTTTCTCATGATCTTAAAAATCTTTTGATCTGAAGGCGTATGCTTAAATGTTTGAAATTAGTTTTGTAGACAAAAAATATAATTGTGCCACCATATTAATTTGAAAATTGAAAATTTTATAAAAAAAAGATTTTGAAATTGATGACTTGGACCAAATAATAAATAAAAGCAGCCAATAACTGTCCAACATTGATGGGAACTCCTTCAATACTGTTTAAAAAGCATCCCAGGTTGATTCCTCGAGAAGTTGGTTGAGAAAATGTCAAGAGTACATTTCTGCAAATTCTAGGCAAAGGGTGACTACTTTGAAGATGCTAAAATATAACACCGTTTTGATTTATTTTGGATTTTGTTTTGTCACAACATAATTCCCATAGTTCCATTTATGTTATTCCATAATTTTGATGACTTTAATATTATTCTAAAATGTAAAAAAAAAAAAATTCAGCATAAAGAAAAAAGCTAATAAAGTATGAGGTAGTGTTTCAAAACTTTTGACCAGTAGTGTGTGTGTGTGTGTGTGTGTGTGTGTGTGTGTGCGTGTGCGCGTGTGTGTGTATATATATTTTGTATTTTTTGGAAGGGGCAGTGAAAACTTTTGATGGCAAATAAAGATCTGAACTACCAGGCCTAGTTGTTCAGTTCTGTGACAAGAATAACAGTGAAAATAGGCAACAAAACCAATGAAAACTACATTTTGATGGCTTATGTATCAGTTCAAGTGGGTGCAGTGTAGCTGGAGAATAACTTCACTTTGTCGTACATTTCAAGAGAAACTTAGGGCAAAAATGGCTGCAGGAGCTTCTCATCAGTGCAGACTGACCTTGGCTACTTTGTATCAGCATGGCATCTTTAAACAGGCCTGCAAATAGCTCTTCCTTATGGCTAGAGGAGACACTACAAGATCAGCTATACTACAGGATCAACTACAGCATGAAACAGGGGTTCTAGACACTGATGCCAGCTGCCATCAGAGAAGGATCAACTTCAAACAAAATTCCCCTTCTAAGGCATCAATGTAGGAGGGGCATATTCATCATACTGGTATGTATGATGGTGAGTGTATGTACGTATATGTATAATTATTTATTTTTAATCTTTTTTTGTTTTTAATTACCTATGCCTTGCTGCTGTTTTTTTTTTTGGTATTGTTTGTATTGTTGTGCACTGGAAGCTCCTGTCACCAAGACAAATTCCTTGTATGTGTAAGCATACTTGGCAATAAAGCTGATTCTGATTCTGATTCTGATATTCACACAGGCAGAAGGGCTGCAGAATATTAAGCTTAAAAAGTGTGATGTCCATTAGCCATAAGCGGCACTCAACCCATCCCTCCAAGTCAACATTGGGGCTAGAACTGCACAAAAACATAAACAAGAAAGAACCGCTACTAAAATTAGCACTATATAGGACCCATGCTGTCAGACCATTGACCTTCAAAGACACGGAGAGAAAAAGGTTCCCCGTCTGTCGCTCACTTCGACGTCGTGTCGAAGAAGCGACACTAGGGGTCTCTCTTGAGCGCCGAAAGATACCTCTGATCTATGAAAAAAGGCCAATGAGAGTTGGCGAACAGTATTTGCATACTCCGCCTCCGGATACGGATATAAAGGCGAGAGAAATACGCTCGTTCATTCTGTAATTTTCTTCGGAGCCGATGGTCGTGTGTATGCAGTCAGCTGCGAGTAACACAACTGATCCTGCTTCTGATCCTCTGACGCTCTGCTTTGCTGTTGGATTTACGGCGCACTACAGCGGCTTTTCTCTTCACTGCCGGCGTGCAGTTTGCCCCTGGGCGCTTCGACAGCGCAGAGTTAAAAGAGTTGAAAGAGTGATTCTCTCCATAAAAGAGTTTATTTCTCTGAAAGAGCATTACACAGCGGCGTTGAACGTCCTTTTCAGGACGCGTCTTTTTAAAGATGTAATTTCCGCCCCTGTGTAGTTTCTGGATGCGGTGTTTTCTCCCCACCTCTCTCGGTCATAAAACACTATCTTGCATGCCTGGGCTGCGATCACATGCAAGCAGTGTTTTATGAATGGTTTATGTTCTCAGTGCGAGAACATAGCCATGGCAACATTGCGGTCGTGTGGCTTTCTTTTGTAGTGAGAGAAAGCCGTTTCAGCCGCCCCCCGCGCCTCGCCTCCTTCCTACGGGATTGACACAGGCGCCGCGGGCGATGAACACGATTTGGGGACAATGACGGGCTCTGTTCGCCGGGTAAATCCCCTCGAACTTCCAGCCTCCCCGGCACGCTTGTTTGCTAGCATTGCGGTCGTGTGGCTTTCTTTTGTAATGAGAGAAAGCCGTTTCAGCCGCCCCCCGCGCCTCGCCTCCTTCCTACGGGATTGACGCAGGCGCCGCGGGCGATGAACACGATTTGGGGACAATGACGGGCTCTGTTCGCCGGGTAAATCCCCTCGAACCGCCCGCCTCCCCGGCACGCTTGCTTGCTTGCTTCCGTCTGAGCTCGGGATGAGTATTCTCTCCAATGGTTCATCTTCTCAGTGTGAGAACATGGCCGTTATAGCATTGCGGTCGCACAGCTTTTCTTTTGTAATGAGAGAAAGCCACTTCAACCGCCCCCCGCGCTCCGCCTTCTTCCTACGGGATCGGCGCAGGCGCTGCGGGCGATGAAGGCGATTTGGGGAATATGACGGGCTCTGTTCGCCGGGTAAACCCCCTCGAACCGCCCGCCTCCCCAGCACGCTTGCTTGCCTCAGAATTGGATGACATCACCGCTGCATCGGAGAGCGTTACAGCGGCATCGGATGCTGATCGTTCGCCTGGGCCGCCACCTTCGGGTCTGCCGCCCAGCCTGAGCCTGACGCACGGAGATCCGCTATGCTTTCCCGGGCTACTTGATCGGTTCCGCAGGCAGGTGCGCCGCTCACAGCCACGCCCCCCCCCCCGTTCCCTTCTTCCCGGACGTGCACGACGAGTTGAGCTAAGCCAAGGCTTTTTCGCTCCTCCGCTCTCACTACCCTCGCGGTGGAACGGTCCCAGACCGCTTCCACTCTGCACGCCACGGCCCTTCCTGCAACCAATGCCAGGCCAAGGCACTTCAAAACCTGCACCTTGGGTAGTCCTGTTCTTGATGTGCTGCAGGAACTGCGCTGGATGACCAACCGCGCCCCCGGGCCACGGAGGTCAGAAGCGCTGGCACTCGAACAGGCGATGGCCACCCCTTGTGGTCCAGAAACACACCTGTGGACTGGACCTGGTCGAAATGCGGGAGGCAGACAAGGCACACCTTCTCTCACACCCCCGCCTCCCAGCTCCGTCCATTTGGCGCCAACGTTGACGACTCTGCCCAGCAGTCCTCAGCGGTGAGGCAGACGGAGGCCACTGCACATCCTGCCCCGCCGCAAGCTTGCCGCCATGGGCCATGCCCCGTCTGCTCGCCGACGGGCGTCCTCCTGCGGCTATGAAACACCCTGCTCCGCCTCAACCCGGGCCCAGCTCTCAGCCCCAGCGTCGAGCATGCTGCAGGGAACGGACGCCCCCGTCTCACGGACCCCCTCGAGGACCCGGAAGGCTCCCAGGCTGTCCGTAGACGTTCAACCCAGGGACCAAGATGTTAGCTCCGGAGGCTGGTAAGACCGCTCCGTCCCCGGTGGAGGGCCGGGAGGAGAATCTTTTCTTGTTGAATTAATTTTCACATTCTCATATTCTCTGTAATGAGCTATTTCCTTTTGTCTCTGGGTCACCTGGCCCGCAAATGCCGTTCTCACGGCACTTTGCCCCCAGATATCAACAGTCCTGGCTTCCTGGACACGGACCACCCGTCTTCAGCCCCACGACTGTCCCCCGGCCGGCCGGTTCCGACGAGTCTAGAGGACGCCTACCCAGGACCTCCTCCTCAGTCGCTAACCCGCCCCCTGCCGGGTGTGCGGAGCAAGGTAAGTGCTTGAGTCTTTTCTCAGCACCTCAGCTGCGGGTCGCCCCGTCGCCGCCCAACGCTGCCCTACCTGCTCCGCCCCGCTGCGAAGCCCCGCCGGGTACGTCAAATTAATCGTCCCTTTGGTGCCCCTAGCGCAGAGGTTGGACGCGTGGCTTTCACTTCCCAACCCGTCTCGCTGGCTGGCCCGGACCATCCGACTCGGTTACGCAATTCAGTTTGCCAGGCCCCCGTCCCCCTTCATGGGCGTCCGCTTTTCCGCAGTACACGGCGAACACGCCCACTCCCTGCGCGCGGAAATCGCGACTCTTCTGGCCAAAGACGCGATAGAGCCTGTCCCTCCAACCGAGATGAAGATGGGTTTCTACAGCCCTTACTTCATCGTACCCAAGAAAAGCGGCGGCTTATGACCAATCTTGGACCTGCGAGTTCTCAACCGAGCGTTGCACAAACTCCCGTTCAAAATGCTCACGCTTAACCTGCGTCCGGCATCTAGATTGGTTCGCAGCGGTAGACCTGAAGGACACGTACTTCATGTCTCCACCCTGCCCCGACACCGCCCCTGCGGTTTGCGTTCGGGGGCCAGGTGTATCAGTACAAGTCCTCCCCTTTGGCCTGTCTCTGTCCTCTCACGAGAGTTACTATGCAAAACCCACAGAGATCAGGTGCTCAGGCACCTCAGCCGTCTGGGGCTTCAGGTCAACTGGGAAAAGAGCCAGCTCACTCCAGTTCAGAGCATCTCTTTTCTCAGGATGGAGTTAGACTCGGTCTCAATGTCGGCACGTCTCACCAACGAGCGTGCCCAGTCAGTGTTGAACTGCCTCGCCGCCTTCAGGCCAGGCACAGCGGTCCCTTTAAAACTTTTCCAGACGCTCCTGGGGCATATGGCGTCCTCCGCGGCGGTCGCGCCGCTGGGGTTGATGCATATGAGACCGCTCCAACACTGGCTCCAGACCCGAGTCCCGAGACGAGCATGGCGCCACGGCGCCGTATGCAACGGGCACGCAGCCTCAGGCCGTTGGAAAGGGGCCCAGCTGCGTTGGCACATCAACTGCCTCGAGTTGTTGACCGTCCTTTTTTTTGCCCTGCGGAAGTTTCTCCCGTTAATTCGGGACGAACATATCCTAGTCAGGTCGGACAGCACCACTGCGGTCGCGTACATAAATCGCCAAGGCGGCGTATGCTCCCGTCACATGTCACAACTCGCCCGTCGTCTCCTCCTTTGGAGCCAGCACCGACTCAAGTCGCTGCGTGCCACTCACATCCCCGGCAACCCCAATGTGATAGCGGACGCGCTGTCATGACAATGCTTGTCTGGCGGAGAGTGGAGGCTTCACCCCCACTCGGTGCAGCTGATTTGGGAACGGTTCGGCAAGGCCCAGGTAGACCCCTCTGCCTCCCGAGAGACCTCCCACTGCCCGCTCTGGTACGCCCGTTAAGAGGCTCCCCTCGGGGCAGATGCACTGGCACACAGCTGGCCAGTGGGGCTGCGCAAGTACGCATTCCCCCCAGTGAGCCTTCTTGCACAGGTGCTGTGCAAGTTCAGGGAGGACGAGGAGCAAGTCACTCTCGTGGCTCCTTACTGGCCCACCCGGGCCTGGTTCTCGGACCTCATACTCCTTGCGACAGCCCCTCCCTGGCGAATTCCCCTGAGGAAGGACCTTCTTTCTCAGGGACGGGGCACGCTCTGGCATCCGCACCCAGACCTCTGGAACCTCCACGTCTGGTCCCTGATGCGGAAGATCTAGCTGGTCTACCACCCACGGTCGTAGCCACGTTCAACCAAGCCAGAGCCCCTTCTACCAGGCAACTCTACGCCCTGAAATGGCGTCTGTTCGTGAATTGGTGTTCTTCCCGGGCAGAAGACCCACAGAGGTGCGCAGTTAGGTCTGTGCTCCTGTCCCTACAGGAGAGGTTGGGGGGGAGGCTGTCCCCATCCACCTCGTAGGTGTATGTTGCCACTATTGCAGCTCACCACAACCCAGTAGACAGCAACTCTCTGGGTAAGCACGACTTAATTGTCAGGTTCCCAAGAGGTGCCCGGAGGTTAAAAACCCCTCCTGGCCAAACCTGTTCCCCTCCTGGGGATCTCTCGGTGGTCCTTGCCGGTCTTCAGAGATCCCCCCCGAGTCGCTAGAATCAGTTGGCTCAGGGCCCTCTCCTGAAAAGACGGCCCTGCTGATTGCGCTCACTTCCATCAAGAGGGTCGGGGACCTGCAAGCGTCCCCTACTAACGACACTTGCCTGGAGCTCGGTCCGGCAGATACTCATGTGATCCTAAGACCTCGACTGGGCTATGTGCCCATGGTTCCTACCATGCCCTCTGGAGATCAGGTAGTGAACCTACAAGCGCTGCCCCGGGAGGAGGCAGACCCAGCCCCTCTCACTGTCGTGTCCGGTACGTGCCTTGTGTGCCTACCTGGACCGCCCCCAGAGCTTCAGGCGCTCTCAGCAGCTCTTTGTCTGCTTTGGAGGACCAGCAGAAAGGGAACGCTGTCTCCAAACAGAGGTGTCTCACTGGGTGATGGATGCCATTCAGTTGGCCTATCACACCCAGGCCATGCCCCCCACTTACGGGTTCGAACCCACTCCACTAGGAGCGTGACATCCTCATGGGCACTGGCGAGGGGCACCTCCCTAGCAGACATTCGCAGAGCTGCGGGCTGGGCAGCACCTAACACCCTTATGATCTCAGGGTTGAGTCAGTCTCGTCACGTGTTCTCTCAGGTCCGAGCCCGTAGAACTCGGTACACGTCGACGATCTGACCGGGTGAACCGCTTGTTCCAGCGCCGTTTCCCTCTGCCGAGGCAAAACAGTGCGCTTTTGCCCCAGAGGACCCAGGTCCCTGGTTGATTCCTCCCTAGCACTTCGGACCCGCAGCAGTTCATCGGAGGAACGTGCTGGTCCAGTCCACTACGGGTACCTCCGGCTACCCCTACTGGAATAAGTGCTCCACAGATCAGGCCTCCTACGGGACTCCTCCTGTGTGTATTTCCGCGGCACGGTCACCTTACGAGCTGACCCGCGTCTCCCTTAGGCAGTCCTTCGCTGCCCTCCGGTCGCCGTGTTGTAGCAACTCCCCCCTCCTTGAGGTTGGATCTACCACCGTGCCATTTCCTTCCACATGCCTAAGTGGCCATGTGATGTATTTTGCCACCTTTACCTCCCCTGTTGGGCGGGTGTGGCCTCCGCAGGGTCTTTTCCCCCTAAGAATAGGAATTTGGAATAAGACCCCCTTCCCTCGATGCGGTAAGGGCCCCGGCTGCTCTTGCTCTATGCCGAGGAAACATAGAGAGAAAAGAGGCCCAGCCAGGCTTGGCCCGTTCCCTAGTTGGGAGCGTCACCTTGTTCCCCCCTAGGGTAACCAAAAGGATGCTGACGCTTTTTCGGGGCATTGGGGAAGAGTACGTGCAGCCTGAACACAGTTGGTCGCTTGCGCACGTGCAAAATACCTGCCCTCTTCTGTGTCAGCAGTACACGTACACGGCTCAGCGCATGGCGAGTTTTGAAGTGGACCCCTAGTCTCGCTTCTTCGACACGACGTCGAAGTGAGCGACAGACGGGGAACGTCTCGGTTACGTATGTAACCTCCGTTCCCTGATGGAGGGAACGAGACGTCGTGTCTTCCCGGCCACGTCGCTGAGCCGAGCCGCTGAGATGCCTGGAACACTCCCGGCTCCTCAGAAAAATCCTGAATGAACGAGCGTATTTCTCTCGCCTTTATATCCGTATCCGGAGGCGGAGTATGCAAATACTGTTCGCCAACTCTCATTGGCCTTTTTTCATAGATCAGAGGTATCTTTCGGCGCTCAAGAGAGACCCCTAGTGTCGCTTCTTCGACACGACGTCTCGTTCCCTCCATCAGGGAACGGAGGTTACATACGTAACCGAGACGTTTTGCTGACAGTGACCATGAGTCCCTGAAGCCCATGGAAACTGGTACTAGAGGAGTGACAGCATGTTCAAGTAAACTTCCACCCAGAGGGACTGAGTGGGCAAGAATATGAATCTGTGTGTCTTCCCACCAGTCAATGGGGAGTTCGAAGCCGAACACACAGCTGTGTCCACATGCCATTCACTCTTTCGTCTTGTTTCTGAAAAGCTGTTCCCAACTGAACACACTTTGCAACTCTATTGCCACCCTGTCTGTGAAAACAGCACACACTAGATCTTCAGGCTTGATCACTACTACCAAGAGGAGTTCTGGAAAGCTGTATATCAAGTCATATATATATATATATATATATATATATATATATATGTTTGTTTTTTTTTTATAAAAAATATATTTCATCCCCTTTTCTCTCAATTTGGAATGCCCAATTCCCACTACTTTTTAGGTCCTCGTGATGGCGCAGATACTCACCTCAATCTGGGTGGCGGAGGACAAGTCTCTGAGCTTCTGAGACTGTCAATCTGCACATCTTATCACATGGCTCATTGTGAATGACACTACGCAGACTCCCAGCATGTGGAGGCTCATGCTACACTCCACGATCCACACACAACTTACCATACACCCCATTGAGAGCGAGAACCACTAATCACGACCACGAGGAGGTTACCCCATGTGACTCTACCTTCCCTAGCAACCGGGCCAATTTGGTTGCTGAAGAGACCAGGCTGAATTCCCTCAACACACCCTGGATTCGAACTCGTGACTCCAGGGGTGGGAGTCAGCATCAATACTTGCTGAGTTATCCAGGCCCCCAAGTATTTGGATACTTAAAGGTATAGTTCACCCAATAGTACAAATTTTGTAAATAAAAATAAAATAAAATAATTTACTCACGCTCATATAATACTTTTTTATCATACAATGATTTCCAAGGCAAGATAGTGGTGAAGTATAGCCCCTTTCCCACCTAAAGTCCTGGTACTTTAGCCTTAGTAACTTTCTAGATGATAAATCTTACGATAAACGGAGCACACAATGAGACTATTCGTCTTTTGCATTCACACTGTTGATTTGGTTTGATGAGATTTTCAACAGTAAGATAAATGTGGCCTTTGCACCACAAAATAAAAAAGTAAACATAGGACATTATGGTTATGAACTGATATGTTAGTTATGAGGTAAAACACTATATTGGGTACAAATATTTTTTTAAGTGTTTTGTGTTGAATAAAGAAATTGTCAAATTTGACCCGCGAAAGTAAAAGGTGCGTGCCCCTTTCTAGCACATTACGGGGGTTAAGTAAACTTTTCAAAAGATTTTATGTTGTCAGGGACTCATTCAAACGTAATGTATATAACTGATAGGCAGGATCACATTATTATGATCGTATCTGAACATCAGCGTGAACAATAGTGAAATGTATACACCATATCATGGATGGGGATGCACATGTACACAGACCTCGAGAACTTCAATATTGGGATGGTCCTCCTCTACATCAAAGCAGTTTGTGACCAGTTTTGCCCAGCAGATTTTTCTCCAAGTCCACCTCTGAATACTGTGTTCCTTGATGTGGTGTTTGTGGAACCTACAATTTTCTGCCACTAAAATGTCCCCCTTCAGTTTCCTGGCACTATCTTTGCTTCTATTTTCAAGTCTGTTGACTGCTCTTTATAACTTCTGACTGGTAATAACAGTGAAGTGACTGAACTGTTCAACTTATATTCTCACACACAGAGTATGTCAAAACATATTTACAAACAATGTTCTTTGAAGTACAAGTTGTTGCATCTTAGCTTTTTGGAAATTCAATTCTTGACCCCAGGCTATATTTTATATATTTTTTTCTTTTAATTGCAGTCCCACTATCAAAGTCACACAAGTCTGTCACTAAACAGGCTAGAGAAGTGCAATTTAAGGGTGTACTCACACTAGGCGATCTGTACCGTGCCCGAGCACATTTTATCCCCAAAGTCCAGTTCGTTTGACTAGTGTTATCACCCTGTGCCCGGGCACGGTACACAGGCCCGCTTGAAGAGGTGGGCTCGAGCATGGTTCAGTTGGACTCAGGCATGGTACACATCTAGTGTGATTGCTAACCGTAGCCAAGCACGGAACTCGAAACATGACGTCAATGATGCGACTGTTCCATTAAACAAACAAGGTGTCAAAGGGATCACTTTGGTCTACGGCAGAGGTGCAGTGTTTACTGGAAATTTGGGCAGACAAGAGTATACAGGAACAACTGGATAGAACACAAAAGAACTCTCATTCTCGCACTCGTGGATACCAAAGAACCATTGAGGAATGTCGTGACAAGCTCAAAAATTGCGGGTTCAGTATCTGAAGGTACGGGATGCTCTCTGTAAATCAGGCAGCTCATTTGACAAAAAGGATAAATTCCATTTGATGATGATGATGTGATGCCGTTCACAATTAGGCATGTGAGAGAGCCATGTTTCACCACGTCCCAAATAACTCCAAATAAGCCATAAAGTAAGTAACGTTACAATGATGGACTCCATTGTACTGTGCGAGAACACTTTTCTCCCTGATTTCTTCAAAACAAAAAAAAGTTGCACCATAATGACTTAAGCGTGCTCAGGCCCGGAACGTTAAGTGCAGTGTGAGTGCAGGCCAGCAGGGTAGTGGGAAAAATCATGCTTGGGCATGGTACAAGGCAACTTGGCCTAGTGTGAGTACACCTAAGTTTCAAGTTCAATTGGACAACACAGATACAGAGTCCCCTTTATTAATTCACTTGATGTTGAGAAGGTTGACTTTGTGGAGGTCTGTAATAAAGAAATCATTTGGAAAGTTGTCAGAGAAGTAGATGTTCAGAGCAGCTGGCCTAGTTATCCAAGACCATATGATAATTTAATCATTGAGTGATTAGAACATACCGTATAGCCTTTATCTGCACTGACACTGATACCACAGTGAAAATTTACAATTTGTATTATTCTATTGAAGTGGCATACACAAAGTGTCCCATTCAGATCAATTTTCAAAGCTACATAACAAAAGAGGCAGGAAAATAACCAAAAAAAATATTTTACCCCTCAAGTCACATATCAACGATGATGAGGCATACATGAGCCCCTCAGATTGGGACATTTCATATGTAATTTTTGCACTTAAGTTACTGCAGGGTGTATATGTGTGCGTGCATGAACGTGTTTGTAGTACAGTAGGTACAGTATAGGTGGAATAGGTGGTGCCCTTTTAATATCTTTTAAGCAAGAGTGTGTTTTCAAGAGTGCCCTGTGGGATTAATGCCCTAGTGTGTTTGTGTGTGTGTGTGTGTGTGTGTGTGTGTGTGTGTGTGTGTGTGTGTGTGTGTGTGTGTGTGTATGTGTGTGTACTGTAGGATACTGGCATGCACTTTGTGAGGGCCACTTGATTTAAATAAATGTTCATCACAAATATCAGGACAATGTTGTTTACTTTACAAATGTATTCACAAAACTGTATTCCACTTTCCTTTCCACTGGTGTAAGATTAATTAATTGTAAAAAAAGAAATTGCTGTGCACTCTGCACATGCACATCTCATTTTCTCTTTGGGGGCTGCACCCTGCAAGTTTGAAATGTCTAGAGATGCCCCTGGTGCATGCTATGTGCCCTTGTCGCCCCTGCCCCTATGAATGTCTCTGCATGCCACTCTTCTATTGTAACAATATCACTGCATTGGTATTTCAGTCAGTTGTCAGTCACAGCTAAAAATAGAAAAAGGTGTTTAAAATCAACAATAGATAAATTAAGAAAAAATAGACAAGCATATGCGACTTGGAGGAAAAAACAAACTGGATTCAATTAGAAACCCAGGAGGTCTCCCATCCAGGTACTGAACAGACTCAAGCCTGCTTAGCTTCAGTTGACAAGCAGTTTTAAGCTACAGGGTGATATGGCTGCTAACTAATCTAATGTCTAAATAGCAAGCATTTAAGTGAAATATTTAACCCTTTTAAAGCGGTTTGTTTAGCCTGTTTAGCATGTTTAACTCACACAGCTCAAGCAGGGAAATCCTCAGCATACTGGATTATTTAGATGAATCCATATCTAATATTTTCTTCTATAAACAGGTTTTCTCTAGATGTTTCTTTTGCTGTTTATATCTTGCGCTGTTAATATATTTATTTCGCGTCATATTTAATTATCATCACAGTGCATCTTTTTTGTCTCATATTCGTTATCATTGACAAAATCAAAAAACCCTTCGGCAGCTAATGTTTTCATCAGTAATTTGTTGATGAGATGAATGCTGGGCGTAGTAAAATCCAAAAAGACCAGCAGTCATAAATAAATGTATCATAGAAGACATAATTAAAGCCACAAAATGAACTCCTTCAGAACAATAAAACAATCTTCTCACATTCTCCCAATAAAAATAGCTCAGTTCAGGGAAAGATCTCAGGGCAAATGTTGTTGCTTTACTGCATCAAATCTTTTGTGGGTATCAAGCTCTAAAGCTTATTTATTAATTTATATCATCTCTCTAATCATGTCAATAAAAGCAGTTGGCAAAGGAAGAAAAAGACGTGAGAGGTGCGCTTTATCACAACCTCCACCTTCGATCTCTACTGTCAATGCAAACCCAAA
This sequence comes from Moxostoma hubbsi, assembly GCA_032164185.1. Lineage (NCBI taxonomy): Eukaryota > Metazoa > Chordata > Actinopteri > Cypriniformes > Catostomidae > Moxostoma > Moxostoma hubbsi. The sequence continues at coordinate 32,225,854 of JAVLUX010000009.1, forward strand.
CAGCTGAAAAGAGTGACATATAGAAACATGTGCCGTGGCTGATTTGTATATCTCTAATAGTGTTATCTCTGTTGCAACAACGTGCGTGCCCTGATATACTGCAGGCTTTGCTATCCCATCACCTGAGCAGGGGAAAAAATGATAGCTAGTGGAAATTTAGCTATTCATTATTGTGAAAGACAGGCATTAGGCAGTCAGGCCTCATCTCTTCACACATTTCTTTCTTTCTTTCTTGGACACAGAGTGGATTTGTGAGCAGCGAGTGTATACAGCTGGTCCCTACAGATACATATCCCAGTGTTTTTATTGATAGAAGAAGACCAAGAAACAGCAGAAAGACTGTTCAAAGTGAAGTGACAGTTTCTGATGATGCATGCTTAGTCATGCTTTTTTAAAAGCCTTTCAGCCACATTTCAAAACCTGTTTACCAGATCTCAAAACAAAATGCCATCCTGGAAAGTGAGTGAAAATGTGTCCAGAAACAATGACTACATTTATATGCAAATCAATGTTCTTCTTTTAATAAGATTATGGCTATATTCAGTTTGCTAATGCATGGTATAAACTCATCAAACCGATTGCCAGGTTCCTATTAAGACAATTTTCTGGTTCCCAAAATTCTACTTCTCACCCCTGGTCTTTATCTTTGGGGCATGCAAACATCTCTTTAAGAATAAAGGCTTAACCAGAATATGGACTTTAAAGGGATAGTTCACCCAAAAATAAAAATAAATCTCTAATCATTTACTCACCCTCATGCAATACCAGATGTGTATGAGTTTATTTCTTCTGCAAAACACAAACAAGGATTTGAGTTGCATGCACAAAGATGTGCATGCAAACGTGATCATTGTATAAGGTTTGCTTGCTACTGATATGAGAAAACTGGATGATATAACTACAAATAAGGTGGATGACTTAACTACAAATAAACTGGATGATATAACTACAAATAAAGGCTTTTAGAAACCACTAGGTCAATTAAAATTTATAACAGAGAAAGAAAGGATATTTATTTATACTCTAAACCAAAGCTGCAAATGCGTCAACACTAAAGTGGATAAGGAATGGGAAATCCATTATCGAGGATCACACACTTTCAAAATTTTCAAAAGTTTAAATATAAGCATAACCAGGATGGTGAGAACCAACAGCCAAACTGACATTTACATGATAACCTACTTTTTTTTTAGTTCTTAGGTTTCTTTTTAATTTAAGCATTTAAATAAAACCTTTGAAGTCTTTTTCCATTTTAATATCCTCCCCTTTGCCGCCCACATTCTTGAAGTTGTGCTGCTGTATTTTATTAATGGCCTGAACAGTTGGTGTGGCAATTGGTGTGGTGGGAAATGGGCTGAATATATTTTGACTCATTGTATTTAAGTCCATGGCAACAGACATAGAAACAAATTAGACCTTTTTAAAAAACAGTGGACAACAGTAATTTTTTAATGTGATTTTAAAGTATCTAGGATCAAAATGATTGTGACAGGCTGGTAAAAATGTAAGAAAAAAAACATTCCCCAAAAATATTTCTCCCCATGGTTCACTTATAATGAGTTTTCCATCGCAAAAACAAAGTCATAATTTAATTAATATGACTACTTTCCACACTTTCTCTGACCCTTTTTTGAGGCTTTTTTCCTACATAAATGCCCTATTTTGATATAAGAAGAGAAACAGAATATGAGCTGGTTTGTGTGGTTTGCTGTAGGGTTCAGCAAAAAGTTGTCTCTCAAAAGTTCTCTCACAAGATCAAGGACAATTCACCTCACAATATGAACAGACCTGTCCCATGAGTCAATTATAGGTCAGATCTACATAAGACGCAAAGATAGCAGTGGTGTGCTGTCAGCCTCTTCAAACACTTCAGAAAAGGGGTGACATAACTTGAGAAAGTTATTTCAATTATTTCTTTCCCTAGTTTATTATTAAAATGTATTTGCTTTTAATAAAAAAAAAAAACATTAAAATACAATGATATACAACTTCAATAACAACATAAAATAACTGTAGACTACCTCAAATCTTTGCATTGTTATTCCTGTTTGACGGAGTGTCACATCCAATCAAAACTGCTTATTATCGTGCTGTAGTTCTACGTTACTAAGTCCCCCTGCACAGTGTGGTGAACAATCGGACCAGATGACATTCCATGAGCCAGTTTATGCCAGAGCCCCTGCCTACTTTCAAGGCAACGAAAAGTTACACCATTGTGACTGGATCGTGGCAGGACAAACATAAACGTCTCAGTTACGTATGTAACCTCCGTTCCCTGATGGAGGGAACGAGACGTCATGTCGAAGAAGCTACACTAGGGGTCTCTCTTGAGCGCCGAAAGATGCCTCTGATCTATGAAAAAAGGCCAATGAGAGTTGGCGAACAGTATTTGCATACCCCGCCTCCGGATACGGATATAAAGGCGAGGGAAATACGCTCGTTCATTCAGGATTTTTCTGAGGAGCCAGGAGTGTTCAGGGCACCTCAGCGGCTCGGCTCAGCGACGTGGCCGGGAAGACACGACATCTCGTTCCCTCCATCAGGGAACGGAGGTTACATACGTAACCGAGACGTTCCCCGTCTGTCGCTCACTTCGACGTCGTGTCGAAGAAGCGACACTAGGGGTCCACTTCAAAACTCGCCATGTGCTGAGCCGTGTACGTGTACTGCTGACACAGAAACGGGCAGGTATTTGTACGTGCACAAGCGACCAACTGTGTTCAGGCTGCACGTACTCTTCCCCAATGCCCCGGAAAAGTGCCAGCATCCTTTTGGTTACCCTAGGGGGGAACAAGGTGACGCTCCCAACTAGGGAATGGGCCAAGCCTGGCTGGGCCTCTTTTCTCTCTATGTTTTCTCGGCATAGAGCAAGAGCAGCCAGGGCCCTTACCGCATCGAGGGAAGGGGGTCTTACCCGAATTCCTATTCTTTCAGGGGGAAAAGACCCTGCGGAGGCCACACCCACCCGAAAGGGGAGGTAAAGGTGGCGAAGTACATCACATGGCCTCTTGGTGACATGTTGGAAGAATGGCGCGGTGGTAGATCCAACCTCAAGGAGGGGGGAGTTGCTACAACACGGCGACCGGAGGGCAGCAAAGGACTGCCTAAGGGAGACGCGGGTCAGCTCGTAAGGTGACCGTACCGCGGAAGTACACACAGAAGGAGTCCCGTAGGAGGCCTGATCTGTGGAGCACCTATTCCAGTAGGAGTAGCCTGGGGTACCCGTAGTGGAATGGACCAGCACGTTCCTCCACTGAACTGCTGCGGGCCCGAAGGGCTAGGGAGGAATCAACCAGGGACCTAGGTCCTCTGGGACAAAAGCGCACTGTTTTGCCTTGGCAGAGGGAAACGGCACTGGAACAAGCGATTCACCCGGTCAGGTCGTCGATGTGTACCGAGTTCTACGGGCTCGGACCTGAGAGAACACGGGACAAGACTGACTCAACCCTGAGATTGTAGAATCTCGTAAAGGTGTTAGGTGCTGCCCAGCCCGCAGCTCTGCAAATGTCTGCTAGGGAGGTGCCCCTCGCCAGTGCCCATGAGGATGCCACGCTCCTAGTGGAGTGGGCTCGAACCCGTAAGGGGGGTGGCACGGCCTCGGTGTGGTAGGCCAACTGAATGGCCTCCACCACCCAGTGAGACAACCTCTGTTTGGAGACAGCGTTCCCTTTCTGCTGTCCTCCAAAGCAGACAAAGAGCTGCTCAGAGCGCCTGAAGCTCTGGGTGCGTTCCAGGTAGGCACGCAAGGCACGTACCGACACAATAGTGAGAGAGCTGGGTCTGCCTCCTCCCGGGGCAGCGCTTGTAGGTTCACTACCTGATCTCTAAAGGGTGTGGTAGGAACCTTGGGCACATAGCCCGGTCGAGGTCTTAGGATCACATGAGTGTCTGCCGGACCGAACTCCAGGCAAGTGTCGTTAGTAGAGAACGCTTGCAGGTCCCCGACCCTCTTGATGGAGGCGAGCGCGATCAGCAGGGCCGTCTTTAGAGAGAGGGCCCTGAGTCCAGCTGATTCTAGCGGCTCGAAAGGGGATCTCTGAAGACCGGCGAGGAACACCGAGAGATCCCAGGAGGGGAACAGGTTTGGCCGGGAGGGGTTTAACCTCCGGGCGCCTCTTAGGAACCTGACCATTAAGTCGTGCTTGCCCAGAGACTTCCCGTCTACTGGGTCGTGGTGAGCTGCGATAGTGGCAACATACACCTTGGGGACAGCCTCCCCTCCAACCTCTCCTGTAGGAACAGGAGCACCGACCTAACTGCGCACCTCTGTGGGTCTTCTGCCCGGGAAGAACACCAATTGACGAACAGACGCCACTTCAGGGCGTAGAGTTGCCTGGTAGAAGGGGCTCTGGCTTGGTTGATCGTGGCTACGACCGTGGGTGGTAGACCAGCTAGATCTTCTGCGTCCCGTCCAGGGGCCAGACGTGGAGGTTCCAGAGGTATGGGTGTGGATGCCAGAGCGTGCCCCGTCCCTGACAAAGAAGGTCCTTCCTCAGGGGAATTTGCCAGGGAGGGGCTGTCGCGAGGAGTACGAGGTCCAAGAACCAGTCCCGGGTGGGCCAGTAAGGAGCCACGAGAGTGACTTGCTCCTCGTCCTCCCTGACCTTGCACAGCACCTGTGCAAGAAGGCTCACTGGGGGGAATGCGTACTTGCGCAACCCCACCGGCCAGCTGTGTGCCAGTGCATCTGCCCCGAGGGGAGCCTCTGAACGAGCGTACCAGAGCGGGCAGTGGGAGGTCTCTCGGGAGGCAAACAGGTCTACCTGGGCCTTGCCGAACCGTTCCCAAATCAGCTGAACGAGTGGGGGTGAAGCCTCCACTCTCCGCCAGGCAAGCGTTGTCGTGACAGCGCATCCACTACCACATTGAGGTTGCCGGGGATGTGAGTGGCGCGCAGCGACTTGAGTCTGTGCTGGCTCCAAAGGAGGAGACGACGGGCGAGTTGTGACATATGGCGGGAGCGTACGCCGCCTTGGCGATTTATGTACGCGACCGCAGTGGTGCTGTCCGACCTGACTAGGATATGTTCGTCCCGAATTAATGGGAGAAACTTCCGCAGGGCCAAAAGGACGGCCAACAACTCGAGGCAGTTGATGTGCCAACGCAGCTGGCCCCTTTCCAACGGCCTGAGGCTGCGTGCCCGTTGCAAACGTCGCCCCAACCCAATCTGGAGGCGTCGGTCGTGACCAGGACGCGTCTGGACACCTGCTGTAGGGGTACTCCAGCCCATAAGAAACAGAGGTCTGTCCAGGGGTTGAATGTTTGGTGGCAGGCGGGGGTGATTGTTACCCGGAGCGTGCCGCGGCGCCATGCTCGTCTTGGGACTCGGGTCTGGAGCCAGTGTTGGAGCGGTCTCATATGCATCAACCCCAGCGGCGCGACCGCCGTGGAGGACGCCATATGCCCCAGGAGCCTCTGGAAAAGTTTTAAGGGGACCGCTGTGCCTGGCCTGAAGGCGGCGAGGCAGTTCAACACTGACTGGGCACGCTCGTTGGTGAGACGTGCGGACATTGAGACCGAGTCTAACTCCATCCCGAGAAAAGAGATGCTCTGAACTGGAGTGAGCTTGCTCTTTTCCCAGTTGACCTGAAGCCCCAGACGGCTGAGGTGCCTGAGCACCTGGTCTCTGTGGGCGCATAGTAACTCTCGCGAGTGGGCCAGAATGAGCCAGTGGTCGAGGTAGTTGAGTATGCGGATGCCGGCTTCTCGGAGCGGGGCAAGAGCTGCCTCTGCGACTTTCGTGAAGACGCGAGGGGACAGAGACAGGCCGAAGGGGAGGACTTTGTACTGATACGCCTGGCCCTCGAACGCAAACCGCAGATAGGGGCGTCGGGGCAGGATGGAGACGTGGAAGTACGCGTCCTTCAGGTCTATCGCTGCGAACCAATCTAGATGCCGGACGCAGGTTAAGATGTGCTTCTGCGTGAGCATTTTGAACGGGAGTTTGTGCAACGCTTGGTTGAGAACTCGCAGGTCCAAGATTGGTCGTAAGCCACCGCTTTTCTTGGGTACGATGAAGTAAAGGCTGTAGAAACCCTTCTTCATCTCGGTTGGATGGACAGGTTCTATCGTGTCATTGGCCAGAAGAGTCACGATTTCCGTGCGCAGGGAGTGGGCGTGTTTGCCGTGTACTGTGGAAAAGCGGACGCTCATGAAGGGGGGCGGGGGCCTGGGAAACTGAATTGCGTAACCAAGTCGGATGGTCCGGGCCAGCCAGTGAGACGGGTTGGGAAGTGAAAGCCACGAGTCCAACCTCTGTGCTAGGGGCACCAAAGGGACGGTCAATTTGGACGTACCCGGCGGGGCTTCGCAGCGGGGCGGAGCAGGTAGGGCAGCGTTGGGTGGCGACGGGGCGACCCGTGGCTGAGGTGCTGAGAAAAGACTCAAAGCACTTACCTTGCTCCGCACACCCGGCAGGGGGTGGGTTAGCGACTGAGGAGGAGGTCCTGGGTAGGCGTCCTCTAGACTCGTCGGAACCGGCCGGCCGGGGGACAGTCGTGGGGCTGAAGATGGGTGGTCCGTGTCCAGGAAGCCAGGACTGTTGAGATCTAAGGGCAAAGTGCCGTGAGAACGGTATTTGCGGGCCAGGTGACCCAGAGACATAGGAAATAGCTCTTTTATTGAGAATGTGGGTACCACAACCCCATCTAAGGGGGGGCGGCAAATTAAATTGTTTGAAAACAAAAGATTCTCCTCCCGGCCCTCCACCGGGGGACGGAGTGGTCTTACCACCTCCGGAGCTAACGTCTGTGTCGCTGGGTCGTCCGTCTCAGGACCGCCTGGGAGCCTTCCGGGTCCTCGAGGGAGTCCGGGAGATGGGGGGCGTCTGCTTCCTGTGGTGTGCGCAGGGGCTGAGAGCTGGGCCCGGGTTGAGGCGGAGCAGGTTTCTTAGCCGCAGGGGGATGCCCTCAGTGAGCAGACAGGGCAGTGGCCTTGGCGGCAGGTTTGCGGCGAGGCAGGATGTGAGAAATAGCCTCCGTCTGTCTTCTCACCGCGGAGAACTGCTGGGCGAAGTCCTCGACGGTGTCGCCGAAGAGGCCAAGCTGGGAGACAGGGGCGTCAAGGAAGCGAACTTTGACGGCCTCACGCATCTCGACTAGGTTGAGCCAAAGATGACGTTCCTGGACCACAAGGGTGGCCATCGCCTGCCCGAGTGCCTGCGCGGTGACCTTCGTGGCTCTGAGGGTGAGGTCGGTCGCTGAGCGCAGTTCCTGCAGCACATCGGGGTCAGGGCTACCCTCGTGCAGATCTCTGAGCGCCTTGGCCTGGTGGACTTGCAGGATGGCCATGGCGGAGGCGGCCTGTCCCGTGGCACTGTAGGCTTTGTTGTTCAAGGAGGATGAAGTCCTACAGGCCTTAGAAGGGGGTACAGGGCGTCCGCGCCAGGTGGTAGGGTCACCGGGACAAAGATGGAGCGCAACTGCCCTATCCACCTGGAGAATCGCCGTGTACCCGTGAGCCTCTCCGCCGTCGAGGGTAGCGAGAGTGGACGAGCAGGGCTTTTGACGAATGGAGAGCGGCGCTCTCCATGAAGACATCAGCTCGTCATGCACCTCCGAGAAAAACGGGACCAGGGGGGGGCATGGCTGTGAGCGGCGCCCAGACCCCAGGAACCAGTCATCCAACCGTGACGGGTGTGGGGAGGATGGAGGTCCAGGGGAGGAGTCAGCGTCAGATGCCACGCTCTCCGACGGAGCGGCGAGCTCATCGGCTTCAAGCTCCAGAGGATAGGCAGACCGGCCCGGAGGCGAGTCGCCGTTTCCTCGAGGCTGGACGGAGGTAAACGAGCATGTCGGGGGGCGGGTGGTCCGAGGGGACGTGCCCGGCGGAAGCGCACCCGCTGCCCTCCCCAAATCGCCTCCAGCACCAACCGCATCGTCCTCAATCCCGTGGGAAGAAGGAGCGATACGGGGGGGCGGCTAGAGTGGCGTGCTTTCTATTGAAAGCGAGCCGCGACCGCAACGTTACCATGGTCATGTTCTCGCAGTGAGAACATGAACCATCCACAAACGCTGCCTCAGTGTGATCGGCGCCCAGACACACGAGACAGCGCCTGTGGCCGTCAGATGCGGAGAGCACTCTACCGCATCCAGGAACTACACAGGGGTTGAACGGCATCTTTATAAAGACGCGCCCTGAAAAGGGCGTTCAACACCGCTGTGTATTGCTCTTTTAGAGAAATAAACTCTTTATGAAGAAATATAACTCTTTTGAAAAGGAACTCTTTCAACTCTGCACTGTCGAAGCACCCAGGGGCAAACTGCACGCCGGCAGAGAAGAGAAAACAGCCGCTGAAGTGCGCCGTAAATCCAACAGCAGCAGAGCGTCAGAGGATCAGAAGCAGGATCAGTAGTGTTACACGCAGCTGACAGCATAAACGCGACCATCGGCTCTGAAGAAAATTACTGAATGAACGAGAGTATTTCCCTCGCCTTTATATCCGTATTCGGAGGCGGGGTATGCAAATAATGTTCGCCAACTCTCACTGGCCTTTTTTATAGATCAGAGGCATCTTTCGGCGCTCAAGAGAGACCCCTAGTGTCGCTTCTTCGTCACGACGTCGAAGTGAGCGACAGACGGGGAACAAATGTTAAGCACAGCCATCAGATAAGCTGCTCAGACAACTGCCAGAGATCCCTCACAAGGCAGGAAAGATCTTCCAACACGTTGGAAAATCCTTCTCATTGGTCAATGGTCAAATTTTATTCCTAATATGGACACCAACTGCAACATATCCATTCCATGTTTGTTCACAGAACGGTTTATGTAAATTGCAGTTGTTCAATTAGCACAATAGTTCACACAAACAGAACGATGGTGGTATAAATTAATGCCTGCACAATATTTAATCTTTCAATATCATGTTTGGTCTTTATATCTTCAGAAAAAGGCCAAGAGTATATTTAAAGAGGTTTGGGAAAGGAAAAATGCATAGATGAGACTTTAAAGACATTGTTCTAACTATGTACTTTAAAATATGCAAATGTTCCACACAGAGAAGAGAGGGCGACCCACACTGTGTGGGCCCCCTCTGATCTCAGCAGCCAACCATAACCCTGAAACAATAAGCACCAAACTGAAATGTCCTCCTCATCAGGAAAGTGAAAAACTATCCTACGGATGACCACACATTTGGCTTGAGTCCCTGTCCAGAGGATCATTAACAGGATACACTCCAAAAACACCATTGTTCAGGTCTCACTCTACGAGAGAGAGGCAATAACAGAATAATAATCAACATTCTGAGTTCCCGGCTGTTTGAGTTTGGGAGCGATAACAGAATAATGAACATTCTAAATCTATGGCCTGATTGGTAGGAGATGTAACAGAATACAAACCATCCAACGTGCTATGTCTCCACATCACAGAGAGAGAGAGAGAGAGAGAGAGAGAGAGAGAGGGGGAGGATAACAGATCATCTAATGTTCTTAGTGTCCATCCGAGAGACAGAAGAAGAGCGACTGAGTACAGAGACTCACTAGAAGAGACTATTGCAACGCCAAGTTCAGAATCCCTACACCACGGCGATAACTACAGCGAAGAGGTTTAGCTTATGTTAGGGAGAAAGAGGGGATTCAAGATTCAAGATGGCCCTGCTGATGGCTGCCTCAGTGTAGAGCTCTCCAATTCTTTTGTTGTTTTTGTTTGTTTGTCCTATGTTAAGTAATTTTTCCAAATCAGATTTACCAGCATTGAACTGCTGAACAATCGGCAGCATTTACCAGACAATCCAAAGACTCACTTATTATTAATCTGGGATATTTTAATAAAGCTAACCTCACCCATGAACTGCTCAAACAGCACATTACATGCCCCACCAGAGACAGAAATTAATTGGATCATTGCTACACAACAATAAAAGAATGTTTAAGGAATGGTGGTGGCGTAGTGGGCTAAAGCACTAAACTGTTAAGCAGAAGGTTGTCGGTTCGATCTCCACAGCCACCACCATTGTGTCCTTGAGCAAGGCACTTAACTCCAGGTTGCTCCAGGGGGATTGTCCCCATAATAAGGGATCTGTAAGTCGCTTTGGAAAAAAGTGCCTGTCAAATGCATAAATGTAAATGTAAAAGATGCATATCGCTCTTTCCCTAAAGCAGCTTTGGGACTCTCTCACCACTGTCTGGTTCATCTTATTCCAACCTACAGGCAGACACTAAAATAAGCATAACCTGTAGTAAAGACTGTAAAAAGTTGGACCAATGAAACAGAGCTGGAACTACAAACCTGCTTTGACTGCACTGATTTAAGTGTATTTGAGGCTGTAGACACCAATCTGGATGAGCTCACAGATACTATGACATCATGTATCAGTTTCTGTGAGGATATGTGCATTCCTACTAGGACTTATTTAACATACAACAATGACAAACCGTGATTTACAGCAAAACTTAGGCAGATTTGTCAGGCCTAAGAGGATGCTTACAGAAGTGGGGATAAAATCTGGTACAATCAGACCAGAAACACACTGAATAAGGAAATCAGAGTGGCTAAAAGAAGCTACTCTGATAAGCTGAAAAACAAGTTTTCAGCTAACAACCTGTATCAGTGTGAAGTAGCTTAAAGGACATTACTAACTTCAAGACACCATTCCCCCAAAACGGTAGGGAACCAACAACTGGCTGACGACTTGCACGTGTTTTACTGTAGACATGAAAGATCTAGTCTCACACCCCACACCTGCTCTTACCTTCACTTCACACAAACATCAACACCTCCTGGAACCCCCCCCTTCTGCTACTCAGCCTGCACTTTAGATCTGTGAAGAGGAAGTGTGCCATGTCTGAGAAACAAAAGACCCAGATGTTGATTCACCCATTTGTCTAAAATCTTGTGCTGACCTGCTGGCCCCATCTTCACACAGATCTTCAATAGATCACTGGAGCAGTGTGAAGTTCCGTACTGCTTCAAATGCTCCACCATCGTTCCTGTCCCAAAGAAACCCAAAATCACAGGACTTAATGGCTTAAGACCCATCGCTCTGACGTCAGTGGTCATGAAATAATTTGAGAGACTGGTGTTAGCCAACCTGAAGGACATCACTGGACGCTTCTAGATCCCATTCAATTTGTTTATTAAACAAACAGGTCTATGGATGATGCAGTCAACATGAGATTGCATCATATCCTGCAATATCTGGACAGACCAGGGACATTTGCAAGGAACCTTTTTGTGGACTTCAGTTTGGCTTTCAACACTATCATCACAGCTATTCTCCAGATTAAATTACACCAAATCTGTTCCCATGTCTATCTGTCAGTGGATCACCAGCTTTCTTACGGACAGGCAGCTTGTGAATCAAAGGAAATTTTATTCCAGAACATGTATGATAATCACTGGTGCCCTCCCCCCCCCCCCCCCACACCCCACTACTCTTCTCCCTCTACACCAATGACTGCACCACCAAGTACCCCTATGTCAAGGACCTGAAGATTGCAGATGACACTACTATCATCGGCCTCATCCACGATGACGATAAGTCTGTAAACATAAGGGAGACTGAACGGCTGACTCACTGGTGCAGTCAAAATAACCTGGAGCTTACCACACTCAAAACAGCGGAGATGATAGTGGACTTTAGGAGGATCACACCAACATTGACCCCACTCACCATTATAAACAGCACTGTGGCAGCAGTGGAGTCATTAAGGTTCCTGAGCACTACCATCTCAAAGGACCTGTAGTTGGAGACCCACATTGACACATTATGAAAAAGACCCAGCAGAGGTTGTACTTCCTTTGTCAGCTGAGGAATTTCAACCAACCACAGGCGCTGCTGATACAGTTCTACTCAGCAATCATTAAGTCTGTCCTCTGCACTTCAATAACTGTCTGGTTTGGTTAAGCTATGAAATCGGACATCAGAAGAATACAAAAGACAGTTCGTAAGGCTGAGAGGATTATTGTATGCCCCCTGTCCTCCTTTCAAGACCTGTACACTTCCAGATTGAGGAAAAGGGCTGGAAAAATCACTCTGGACCACACTCACCCAACCCACTATATTTTTGAACAGTTGCCTTCTGGATGGCGCTACAGAGCAATGGGCACCAGAACCATCAGTCACAGGAACAGTTTTTTCCCTCAGGCTATCCATCTCATGAACAGTTATAACTGCCCCATTGAGCTATAATTATATGCAATACACAGCTTAATCTATTTGTATTTATTCAACATATCCTACCTCTTCTGCCATACATTCCCTTGCATCGGTATATAACAGATTTGTATTTGTACATACGTACAAATATATATATATATATATATATATATATATATATATATATATATCATTCTTTTTTTTTGTCTTATTGTGTATTATATACACTTTTTATTTTTATTCTATTTTTTGTTCTTATATCTGTCTTGTTGTTGTATTGTTTGTGCACTGGAAGCTTCTGTCAACAAGACAAATTCCTTGAATGTGTATGCATACTTGGCAATAAAGCTCATTCTCATTCTCTCAAGTTTCGTGCATCTGTGTATTCCAGATGATGAATATTGCACCGACATATGGGCTGTATATCTCCAGATTGCAAGAACCCTATCGGTGCTTACAGAAGACCAGCACTCCTCAGCTCCTTCATGTCCAATGCTGTTGAAATGGAATCCAGCTCCTTCCCCACTATAAATTGGCCCTGAGTCCCAGTGAAATGTGTCGCCGTTATCAAACTCATCGAACGATCAAAAAGAACGTAAATATCAATACTAAACCTCTTTCCTGAGACCTTGGCATTAGTGTATACCATCAGTTTATGATTATCTAATGTTCCTTAGATTACATAACCTGTGTATCAAATGTCTAGCAAATAATCTTAAAATTTATTTTATAAGCAAATAATAAAAAGTTATATGTTTCAATAGAAATAAGGTTTTCACCTTATTAATTAACAGAGAAACAGCTATTTATCTTTCATAAGACAATAGTCATACCATTGATACCATTACCATTGATACATCCAATTCAACCACTTACGTCGTTCCATCCTATACAATTTATTAACCTATTCATTTATTTTATATTTTAGCATATTAGTACCATTTTGTAGTTTTTGTTAGTTATACTTGTTTATCTTTTTGTAAATAAAGCTAATTTTATTATAACTGTGTGTTCCTTATGTTGATGATATAGAAGAGCTCTAAAGGGTTAGGACGAATTTTACGAATCCTTCAGATTGATCAGATGACCAACTCCTTCCAATTAACATATTTCTAATTTATTGAATGGTCCATTTGGATAATTTATTTTACTGTTAAGGTGAAACTCGTTAGCTGGTGCCCCAAGGATGGAGGGAGGGGCCGTCTGATAATAATCATGCACACATACACCTTAAGTGAAGTGTGATAAAAAATTACCACATGTCTTGTGTGAGGCTCAGTTAATTTCAATTGGTGCCAGGGTGATTCTCACTACAATAGGATATTTTGAAGGGTTCTGAAATGCATTTGTATTAGCAGAGTGACAGAAAACCTGACCAATCAAATGTATTTTTTCACCTTGGGGGTGGCTGTTAGCAGTCGCACCTTCACAGCTCCAAGTAGAAGGGCTAATGTGTTGACCGTAAATTATGAACGTTTTCCTTCCTGCAGCAGCGTTTGCGTGAGGCTGACGGTGAACAGAGGGACATGTTCCAGCTACAGACAGAGCAAGCAGTCTTAAAATCCATGGAGGATTTTACATGGACAAATCCATATGACATCATTTCTTTCAAGCAAATGGACTAGGAGGGAGTAGGGGTTTGAAGGGGTACCCAGTTTATGCACTGCACGCAACTGAAAGACAGTACATTTATATTTACCTGTTGTAAATATCGTCATCTTCTCCTCCCCAGCCCCAGTACTCGTTTGGGAAGCCGTTGATTTTGAGGAACTGTTTTTTGCTAAGGCCGGACACCCCTCCAAAGTACCCTGCATAAGGCAGCCTGCAACAAGAATAGACATTAGTCATTCTCATTGAATAATGCATATGAATGTCATTGCATTGCATCAAAGCAATTGGCATCTGATAACAAATGATGCAAAACCTTTTCTCAGTTATGCTTTCTAAATGACACTATCGGAACTATCTTCCCTTTTTTTTGCCATTTTGCAGTTACTTTTAACAGGTCTCTCAAAATAATCAGAAGATGTTTTATAGTGCCACAGAGATAAAATTAACATGCAAAGTTCCATACTTCATATTTTACTATTCAAAATTAGGAATGATATTACAAATCACGTTTTGTACATGACATATTTTTTGGCCATATCTTATTATTGGGAGGGACATGTCTAATGTCATTTCGGACCTGATCACATTACCAAATAACATGTTCAACTAATATCTGACAACCAGAAAGTGTCTAAATACTTAATTTAAACAATATATTTGGGGGCCACTGTATTCTAGCAATTTTAGAGGGTGTCATTATTATTACCAATATGTTAACTATTACCCACAAATTATTACCTAAAATGCCTTGAAATGGTCCATTTTGAATATCAGGCTAAAAGCTTTGGATTTCCAGTAGATTTTATTAGATTTCAAAAGTGTATAGTTAAGGAACCTTTTTGTAGACCCTTTCCACACTAAGCTTTTTAGTGGGATAAGTCAACCAACAGAAGTATTTGAATTGGACAAAACGGCACTTGTATGAGTGATTATAATAGAATCCTCCCATGGGGCATCCTATGGTTTGAAATGATATCTGATCCTTCTATCAACTCTCTTTCATCCCTTCTCTCCTCGCCTTCACCCCTCAGGCCCCTCTGTTGAGCTACACAACTCTAAAGATGCCCTATAAAAGCGTAAGTGTGCCTTAAACCATTGAAGACATATTTGTTTCAAAGGGCTTTGAGGAAGAGAACTCATGGTGTAGGAGGGCACTGTCAGATCCAAATTATCTGAGGAATAATCTTCTAAAGGATTAAAGCCTGATACAAAATATACTGTACATGCTTCAGTCCAGGCCAAAGGAGAAATTAAAAGGCCTCGATAGTTCTCTGTACTATGTCATTCATATGACCTTTTAACCACAGGGTGATTACACTTTAAGAAAGCATTTAAAACATTCAAATAAATGCTCTGTTGGATGAATAGAGTCTAGGGCTGTTGGCAAAATGAGTTCACTTATACTGACTGTCCAAAATATGTGTACTTCTACACATACAATAAGAATGCCATATGAGTAGGATGTCTGAAAACTCAATGTTCATGATACAATAGATAAACGAAACCTGGATGACCTACATTATCTGCTGAAATTCTGAAGTGTGCAACCAGTGGACACATTGCTACAGTGTTCCATAAGGGCATGGGAACTCAGGAGCCATCAGATTAAAAAAAGTGGTTGAATTGGATATACAGTATCAATGGTAAAGTGCTAGAGCTGGAAAAAAACAAAAAAACAAAAACAAAAACAAAACAGTTGTTCATCATGGTTAAATTTGACTTGTTTAACAACGCAAGAGTAAATTGTATTTGTGGTACTGTTTATATGTCACAGGTCAAAGAACATACTGGTAAAACGACAATGCCAACATGGTGGATCATGTGGTATTATTGGGAATGTATTTATACTACATACAAACTGGTCCCATAGAATCACATAACTATACCTACTTTTTTGCAAAATGATTTTTACATGTATGTATCAAAGCAGTTTATTGGTGAAATACACACAAGAGACACTACAACTCCAATGGCTTTTATTCCCTTTCACACAAATCACTGGTAAAACAGCAGATTATAAATGGATAAAAACGTACTTCAACGTATTTTACTCTGATCCTCACACAATGCTATCTAACGACATCTAAACACTTTTACTAAAAGACTTGTCAGGCAATATATTTGAACTAAAGCTGTCAGAATGAATGCGTTAACGCATGCGATTAATAAAAGAAGTTTGAAGCATTATTTTCTCTTCAATAAAGAATAAACCAGTATAACAATTTTTTGGGAGGATGGAACCTTTGTTATGTGTCCGCTCAGAGTTATTACAGTGACACACACATAGGGCTTCTCGATTATGGCAAAAATCATAATCACGATTATTTTGGTAAATATTGAGATCACGATTATTTAACACAATTACTCATTGACTTAGGAAACATCATGCATTTATTGAACTTTTAAAAAATATATTTATTTTTAACAGTTTTCCATGAACTTGAAATGTAAACTGCACTGGGTAGGAGAGGAGGCTATTGTCATATGATAATTATTTGATGTTATACGTATGGTAGTCAAATAAAGGACAGCCTCCATCGCCATCAATTACAGCAGGGGTGCTCACAATTCTATGGAATGAAATCTACTTTTTCATCATGTTATTGCAGCTGTAATGAGGCGGAGGCCGAGGCTGAATCCATTTGCAGATGTTTATTCAAATCCACAGTAAACAGGTTAGAATCGGCAGGCAGATATCATCAACTTAAGACAGGCAGAGTTCAAACACAATGAGGCAGTCTAATCCGAAATGACAAAGTAGAGGGGTGATCCAAGAGGCGAAAACAAGACAAGGCAGGCAATGGTCATTCACAATGTAGGCAAGACTATGACAATGGTAAACGCTCGGTAAGGCAGGAAAACTGGCAATACTTCGCAATGGCCTGTTAGACAGGCCATGCTTAAATATTATGGAAACAGGAAATGAATGGTGAAGCAGAGGGAGTGGCACACAGTCAGTACTCGGGAGAGGGCTCCCTCTGCTGGCGTGACGTTACAGCAGCAAGATCTACCTGTCACGGTTGGTAAATCCTATGTCTTTTTCTTGTCTCGTGTTTCTGTGGTTGTATTGTGTGCGCTGATTAGATGGGGGTGGCCGCTCATCAGCGTTCATCAGCCATCTCCTCATTATCCCATCACCAGCTGCAGCTTATCTGATCATGTGTATTTATACTCATCACCTTCTCATCTTCCTTGTCAGATCGTTGTATGTGGTTTCCTCGGTGTGTCTGTGTTCCAGTCGTGTTCAGTCTCTACCCCTCCTGTTCCGGTTCTCGTGTCTGTGGATATTCTGGATATTAATTCATCACTGGACTCTTATCACCGCACCACTGTTCTGCACCATCTTCATCTGACCATCGGAGTCCCTGCGCTACTTACCTGTTTTCTGTGTTGGACTTCCTATTATTATTACTCAATAAATGAGTTTAATCTGCACTTGCTTCCGTCAAATCTATCGTGACAGAACGATCTGACCAACTGAGCATGGAAGCAGCGGGTGACTCTTCAACCTCATTGGAGGCATTCGTGAGTAACAGCATTCAGAGAATGGACACTCAAGAAAAGAATCTCAGTGATACGGCTCGTGCTGTTCAGGCTTTAGTGGCGCAGGTGTCCGGGCTCACCCAACAGATTCAACAGCTTCGTGTTTCCACTGCGCCACCCGCACCACCGATTCCCCCACCTCCACCAGCGGACCCATGCCCGTCAGAGCCTCGTCTACCGGTCCCTGAATCATACTCAGGTGAACCCAACTACTGTCGTGCGTTCTTAACCAGATGTGATATGCATTTCTCTCTCCAACCCAGAACTTTTCAAGAGGAGCAGACCAAGGTCGCGTTTGTGCTGACACTCCTGACGGGGAAAGCGGCGCTATGGGGAACGGCGGTGTGGGAAAACCAAGACGAATGCTGTTCCTCGTTCCAGAGGCTCTCCGACGAGATGCGGCGGGTCTTTGATCGGGCCGCGACGGGAAGAGAAGCTGCCAGGGTGCTGGTTGAAAAGACATAGGATTTACCAACCGTGACACTACCATGTACAGTAAAGGCTATATATTATCACAATACCAAAATTTCAGTAGTCCATAGTGGTTTAAAGTTGTTAAGTAATTATTCAAGACTGGTAAACAGTGAGTAATAAAATAACAATAAAAAAAACAGCAATGAATAGAAATAGATTCAAAATAATTTAACAAGTTAAGACAATTCAGTGCTTTTTTAACAGCTTTAAAAGTTTTTAACAGCAGTTTCAAGTATTGAAGTAAACATTAAGAATGAAATGCAACTCAAAACGACTACTGGTCTTCACTGTATGATTATAATACATAAATACTTTTTAAAGCTACTAAAGTTACCCAGTCAAGAGCAGTGAGGGTTTACTAGTTTTCTTGTTATGGTTGTTTGATTATTATAATGACACACTAGACGGCAGCAGGTCTATTAGCTTACATTTATACTTACAAGTCAGACATTTTAATACAAATCTGTTTACGTTCCCTTGAGACATCACTTTCTGTGTTTACATGAATACCTCACCAAGATGGGCATGTAGGCATAATTTTGAAATGTATTTGACTGTTCAGGCATGCATTAGCATGAGCATTTTTGGAAAACACATGCATGTTCAGCACACACACATACGCCGCCTGTTAATCAAAAAGAGTGCAGCTGTCACTAGATTACTAGCGAATGAAAAAATTACATGCTCTGGATTATTTTCAACAGCAGAATAAGAAGAACATGCCACATAGGCCTAGGCTATCACAAAAATAGCCAGTTATATTTTCGTTATTGATGTTTAAATCAGTCTGGTTGTCCAGTAGGGCAAGTAAAATTCTCTTTCACTTGCCCCTTCAGAAATCCACTTGTCCTGGACAAGCGTTAATGTCGAAGCCCTGATTATTGTATTCAATATTCTCCGATAACAAATTTTTCTTCTGCAGTATAGCTCCTAAAGTAAATGTATGCTGTATTAAAGGAGTTTTAGATATTTTTTTGGAAAACAAGACAAAAAAGACTAATAAAAAATTTATTTTGTTCCAGTGTGTAAAGGGCTAAGACAACACCCTCTCACCTTTCTGTTCACTTCAATCCATTTTTAACTTTCTCTTCTAAACTAATTTTCTTCATGATAAGTTTGTGAACACACCGAGAAACATATATTATGATTCTCTACGTTATAATCTAGCTGCAGCAAATGCACGCAAGTGAGGAATGTGCATCAGCCAGGAGAAGATTCAATCTATTCCGAGGTTACTAGACGTGGCACTGAACTGCACAGAGAAATGCCAGTTTCTGAGTTTATTTTCAACTTTATTGTCATTGTGCAGATTACAGGTACAGAGCCAATGAAATGCAGTTGTTTTCACATATCCCAGCTAAACTGGGGTTACAGCGCCCCTGAAGCAGATAGGGTCAAGGGCCTTGCTCAAAGGCCCAACAGTGCTATCTTGGCAATGCTGGGACTTGAACCCCTGACCTTTCAGTCAGTAACCCAGAGCCTTAACTGCTGAGCCAGCGCTGAAGTTTTATCTCTATTATTTTGTTTTCATAATCGTTGGAAGCAAAATCGTAAATTACAATAAAATTGTATTAATCACCCAGTCCTACGCACACACCATAAACACAGTACTTTCCTGTCAGTGATAAAATGATGGACAAAACGAACTCTTAGCACTATGTAAGGTACATTTTCATTTCCACATAAGTCTTAACTATGACCAAAATGCAGAATGAGACATTTTTGTATGCAAGCATGGAGTTCAAAGCGGCGTTTTTCGCTGCTGTTGACACTCTGATGAGAATCAGGAACGCAGCTTCACGATTGTAACAAAGTGGATAGCTACGGTTTACCCACAGATTAATATTCTAGAGGACAAGAGTTTAAGAGATTTAATGCCTATTGCAATGGAAATGCAACCTATGAGGATACTAGTACTCACAATTAGTCAAAACACCCACTTAGACTTTGGGAAATGTATAATGTTACTTGAATTGGTGCTATTTTAGTGCATTCATGTCTTTATACTGTGGTAAGCTTTATTTGGAAAATGTAAATAAAGCATTATATTGTTACATTTCTTTTCTAAGATTTAAATAAATAAATTTTGAAAGGAAAAGAAGTATACCGATTCATCAACCAGATTTCAATCAGAATGGGGAAAAAATGTGATCTCAGTGATTTGGAGTGTGGCATGATTGTTGGTGTCAGATGGGCTGGTTTGAGGATTTCTGTAACTGTTGATCTCCTGGGATTTCACTCACAACAGTCTCTAGAATTTACTCCGAATGGTGGCTGTTACGTTCTGTGGCATATTTCGCTTGTGTTTCTTTAAACTGGTAACTACACTACCGGTCAAAAGTTTTGAAACACTTGACTGAAATGTTTCTCATGATCTGAAGGCATATGCTTAAATGTTTGAAATTAGTTTTGTAGACAAAAATATAATTGTGCCACCATATTAATTTATTTAATTATAAAACTAAAATTTAATTAATAAAAAAGTTTTTGATTTTGATGGCTTGGACATATTAATAAATAAAAGTAGCCAATAAGTGTCCAACATAGATGGGAACTCCTTCAATACTGTTTAAAAAGCATCCCAGGTTGATAACTCAAGAAGTTGGTTGAGAAAATGTCAAGAGAATGTCTGCAAATTCTAGGCAAAGGGTGAACAACACAGTTCCCATAGTCACAACATAATTCCCATAGTTCCATTTATGTTATTCCATAATTTTGATGACTTTACTATTATTCTAAAATGTGAAAAAAAAACAATATATATAATAAAGAATGAGTAAGTGTTTCAAAAATATTGACCAGTAGTGTATGCATCCACAAACACGCGCTTGTGCTTGCCGCAACCTTATGTTAAAAGACAACAAGCTAAAATTAACCAGGCCATCTGTTACAGTTATCATCTTCACAGAAACAGTATGGCTGAAGATTTTTCAAACACTCACCACCTGAGAGCATTTAATTCTCAGCAAAATAAAATATAAATATGTCATAACGTCCTCATATTTCCTCACACAAAACAGAAAATTTGTCTCAGTCACCACTCACTTTCATTGCATCCTTTTTACAAAAAAGGGTGAATGATGACTAAGGCTGTCATACAACCTAACATCTCATATGAGCCTGGAACAACATGAAGGTGAGTAAATGATGACAGAATTGCTCATTTTGGGTGAACTGTCCCTTTAAGCCTTAAGACAAACCAATAGTGTGACTCATTCAGAGAGAGAAATGGAATTATTATCCCACTGACAGGAAATGGCAGTCTACACTCCAGAGAAGGTCAGTAACATTTGTTTAGCCTAAGCAATGTACTGTCTGGCCATCCACAGAGAAATACAAATCAAATTCAATAACATTTCAAATTTTACTCTAGCACTAAGCAGGTAATGTAATTCTGTTCGGCACTACTCTACAATGCTTTTAGTGTCACACTGACAGATAGAGCTTTGGTGAGATGGGTCTCTAAATAAAAATAAAAGAACACTATATTTTCACATCAATGGCCACTGATGTTTCTGAGGCAGTCTATAAAATTGTTGATAATAGAGGAATGCAAAGAGATGCATTAAAGAAACAGACCTGTAACTTTTAACTATTGTGTATTGACGCTGACTACCACCTCTGGAGTCGCGAGTTCGAATCCAGGGTGTGCTGAGTGACTCCAGCAGGTCTCCTAAACAACCAAATTGGCCCGGTTGCTTGGGAGGGTAGAGTCACATGGGGTAACCTCCTCATGGTCACTTTAATGTGTGGTTCTCGCTCTCAGTGTGGTGCATGGTGAGTTATGTGTGGATGCCGCAGAGAATAGTGTGGGCCTCCACATGCGCTATGTCTCAGCGATAACTTGCTCAACAAGCCACGTGATAAGATGCATGGATGGATGGTCTCAGAAATGGAGGCAACTGAGATTCGTCCTCCACCACCCGGATTGAGGCATTGAGTCACTATGCCACTATGAGGACTTAGAGTGCATTGGGAATTGGGCATTCCAAATTGGGGAGAAAAAAAATAAAAAATGAAAATAATATTTGATGGGGAAAAGATGTCTTACGTTTAGTGTTGGGTATAAAGCATTAGGGGCTGTTCACACAGAATACATACTTGCATTTAAAAAAAGCTATACACATTTTAAAAAGTTATTTTAAGTTGACACAGCATCATAAAATCACTGCCATCATGGCATGAGATGCTGAAAACTCAGAAAGAAGATTGCAAAGGTCAAAGTTGTCCATCAAGTGCATGTTTACATAAAAACAGACACCACAACGCATTCCGTGTTAACAGCCACTTACTGTAATAAGGTTCCTTTTTCCTGTTATGTGATAACGTGTGTATATAAAGGGAACTCTTCTTTATTTTTTCTGAAATCCCATTGCAGTTACTGTCATTAATCATTAATTGTATTACATTTGTGATTTCATCAATGATTAATTACAATTTTACATTCAACATCCAATATCATATTGTTTGATCATATTAATTGTACTCCCTGTTGTTTGGCTGATGTGTGGTCTCATTCTACGAACTATTTGAAGTTGTATTCTGATTGTATCACAAACAACCAAATACAATGTCTGTTTGTTCCTCACACAATCACTGTTGTATGGCTTCAGAAGATTTGGAGAATAGTGCACGAGTTGTATGGACAAATGTTATGGTGCTTTTAGGTAATTTGTCAGCCCCAGTCCCCATTCACTTTAATTATAAGGAAAAGAGTGACCAGGATATTCTTAGAAAAATAAAAAAATAAAATTATATATATATATATATATATATATATATATATATATATATATTATGATATAATATGTGTTAGTAGAGAGAAAGAAAGTCATGCATGTTTGAAACATCAATGAGGGAAAATAATGACAAAATTGTAATTTTTGGTCAGGCTGTTTTGCAGAATGAAAACACTTTATTTTTTAACATTTTAAAAAACTTAACATTTAATTTTTTTTATTTAAACCCATACAAATTTAAAATGTTTAAGATAAATTTAAGGTATGCTGAACTATAGGTGTTATGACCTATGCTACAATTTATTTGACTTTATTGGTGTCTAAAGTCTGTTGTGGGTTTTAGAAATAAATTCATAAGTAATATAATGAGTAATGTGATTACTGATTACTGAGTAGTAAGTAAAGTAATCCCATCCCAATTTCAGAAAAAAAAAACAATAAGTAATTGATTACATTTTTGGAATAACTACCACAACACTGCTCGCATCCTAAGATTCAGGCTTTAACAAAGGAGAACAGTTTCCTCTGATGGTGACAGAGGAAGGCACAGTGTTAAGATTGTCTTGGCACTTTTTTGTCCCTCACACAACAACAGGAAATGAAACCCCATAGAGCAAAGGGCAACATGTCTGCTTGCCAACAGAAGACCGACAATATTAATTTTGAGTAAAAAAAAAAGAAAAAAAAAAAGAACATACTAGAAAACCTTCTCCAGTGTTTTATCCCCAGCTGTTACACTTGAAGGGACCAGGTCCTTCTGAGCTAAATAACCTTCTGCCTGAGTATAATACATAAATACATATGCTTGACAAGGCTCCAGGTCTGTCTAGACATGTATGGCATCTAACAAATTAACTTTGATATATTATTATTCAGCTGCATTCTATGACTCCAGATGACACCGCGAAGAAAGACATATATCTCCACTAGTGGAAAAAGCAATTAATCATACGAAGCACAGGTATTGAAAGACAGCCCTCAAGCTATTGCTGTTTGATTAACTGAGTCTATTCCCTGCAAAGAATAGAAAAAAGCCCACAAAGATAGACATGGCATCTATTAATATGTATGTAAATAGTAACAAATATATTCTCACATATTTGTAATAAACTCTGGAAAAGGCACAATTACAAAGGATATGAAATTCATGGCCGCAATTTTATTATTTTGCATGTGCAGCCTTGACTTCAAATGGGGGTTATGATAATATATGTGCCATAAGAAACCAGTATTATGAAGGTGAGATAAAATAATACATAAAATATGATCCTTCAACAGAGTCCCACAGTGATTTCCTCAATATTAAATCAGTTACCTGAAGCCAAATTTGTCCATGGCAATGGCAAAATGACGTGGCTGGTCGTAACAGTGGTATAGGTTCCGGTCGTCCATAGGGATCAGGTCCACGTCACTGAAAATGAAGCAGTTGTATTCTGCATCTTTCAGAGCCTCTGTGTAGCCAACATTAAGAAGCTTGGCCCGATTGAAAGTTTCCTCACCAAGCTGAAAGACAACAGGAAAAAAAATTATCAATACCGAAAAGAAACATACTCATAGTGTGCTTGTAACCATTTTAATTACAAATAGATATCAGTCTTATAGAAATAATAGGCTCTTCACGTGAATAAGATTAAAAATAGAAACTCTACATTGCTTTTTCATTTACATTTATGCATTTGGCAGACGCTTTTATCTAAAGCGACTTACAGAGCCCTTATTACAGGGCAATCCCCCCAGAGCAACCTGGAGTAAAGTGCCTTGCTCAAGGGCACAATGGTGGTGGCCGTGGGGTTCGAACCAGCGACCTTCTGATTAGCAGCCCTGTGATCTAGCCACTATGCCACCACCCTAGCCACTATGCCACCACCAACAAATTTAGACTTTGGACTACTTTTGGATAACATGGTTGCACGTAGTATGTTTACACATTTTCCCTGTGTTAATTAATCATAAAAAAGGGCTTAGCTAGTTTGGGTCAAAAAGTTTGATACTTCTCTCTTATAATAACTTGGGAAACAGGGTTGTGTAGCTTGCAGAATACAGTCATTACAACAGTTTCTGCAAAAATGAACTAAATGGAATGAGACATGGGATTTGTACCTGTAATGCTTTTAAACATGTAACAAGACACACATGTTCAGGAAAAGTTAACCACACAAAATGCCTAATTAGGTTTGTTAAAAGCCTATATTTACACAAAATGGGGATGTTAAGTAACATCACAACATTGTGTAGGGTCTAAACTAATAATCCAGTGTAACAATAATCCCATGTAATCCTGTAATGCCTGATATTTGGTCCAATAATTCAAAGGTGTGAACTACTGTCACAAATCCACTGCCTTTTATGACTGGGGATGTGCACTAAAAAAGCATTATCAAAATGATTAAGGATGCACATTACACAAGGCTTTGAAGTCTCACATTCACTGCACATCTGCAGCAGAAAACACAATAAACTGCATTGAATGCAATCACAACCACCTCTCAAGCAAAACTCTAGATTTAACAAGTGAAGTCTTTAATAGTTTGCCAGGAAATTTACACTAAAAAGGGCACCGAACATTACATGCTTTTAACCAAAATGAGTGCATTTGGGGCATACATTTTTTAAATCAATGCATGCCACTGGGATGCTAACTCCATGTTCTACCAGTTGAGTTGAAAACTAAATAAATACTCACTTCTTGTTAAAATCAATATTTATCCTAACTTTAATTTGCTCAGAAGATCAAAGGAGAAAAGGCACTTCAATATAAGGGAGAAAGAGAAAAGGAATGAGTGAGAGCACAGATAAGGCAATATCTTTAAAGAAGCCAAATTGCCTTTTTCTTTAGCAAGTGTGCTCATTAAACATTATTGGACTCATTTTTACTGGTTTAATAAGATCAGTCAAATGCAGCTGTAGATCTGCAGAAACCACACAACTCGCAGATTTACAGCAGGGACATACCCACGATTTAGCATCTCTCATCCAAGAAACCAGCCCACAAAAGAGGAGATATGCTGTCATCAGGAACAGATGGTTTTGGAACAAAAAAAGTAATTATTATAGAAAAAGAATCACTGGAACTAAGCAATCATCTGAAAGATTCAGGTGTGAAGTGTTTGTCTTGTTTTGCATGGTTTTAAAGCATCATAAAGTGGGGATGATTATGACACAGGTGTAGTACCCTCCCCTCATTACCCACCTTGCACCTTTTCTAAGCTGTTTACCTCAACAGGGACAATGGCTCATCTGGGTATAATTTCAGTATATAAACCTATTTTTTGTGCTGTACTTCACCAAAATAAATCAAAACACTAGTGATGGAATTCTTGAGAGATCACTGCCAAACCAAGCAACTTCCTATTGGTCTACGCAACAAATTTGTGTGTCAATGTTCACTAAACTTGAACCCCAAGCAAATTTTGCATAGAGCAATTATTCACCAACGGAAGTCCATCAGGCAAAATACCTTATTGCACAGATTTCCACTGAGATGACTGGATTCCGCCAGAGGTATTTTGCCATGCAAAGGTTAAAAAAATTAAACCAGTCTAAAGGACCATGCCTTTAGACTGGTTTAAGCTGTTTTTTTAGCAGGTTTAAAATAGAATTCAACTGAAGTGCAGTCACAGGTGAGGGTACACTCACTGAGCACTTGAATAAGAACATCTGTACACTAGCAGTGCAAAATAATATTGTATCGTATCGTATCGTATGATATGACGCTCACTAAACTATACCATATGCATCGTACAATACATAAACAAACACATTATAGTGTAATTAAATCCAAGCAGTGCAATATTGAGAGCTGTGGAACAGTCTCCTCCCCGGAGAGGCAGCGCTGTGCACTCACACTTGAGCAACACACTTACAGTACATTGGAGAGAAGATCTATGGCAAACACCATCTGTAGTGGTACAGCTTGTCAAATTTGGCAAACAATGGTGTCATGTCCTGGTCCTACAGTACATCAAACATGTCGTCTTATTTACGCCAACATCACCGTGAAAATCGGTGGATTTGTGAGGCAGAAACATCAGCAGTAAGTTTAGCAGCCACCTTTCCCAGCCGACAATGAGCGTGGCATGCACAGCAAGACACATGTTATGAGTAATAACTCAATCAAAAAACAACTTATTGAAAAAACCGACAATGTAAGAAACCCTTGATTACATGATATTTATAATTATCTGCTTTTGACCTCGAAATGTAAACAGCTTTGTGAACAACACTTGGCATATGTTATAAGCCGGTAATAATGGCGGTAAAGTTTAAAAGTGAAACTGGGGGAAGAGGGCAAAACAATTACGTGTGCTGATTGGTTTTTGAACAAACCGCTAAATAATATTGGATTACGTACATATATCGTAAATCCAGATGTTAGATTCCTCTTGAGTTATTTAGTTTTTTTCACCACAAAATAACTTTGAAAGGAGTTTTTTCCTTGTTACAGTCACTTCAGCTTGTTTAGTCAAGGCATGATTTTCTATGAAGCTGCTTTGAAACTATGTGTATTGTGAAAAGTGCTATCCAAATATAAATGTCTAGAGTGTAGACAAACATTTGTGGCTGTTCGTATCGTATTGTATCGTATCTTGAGGCTATGCATCGCATAATATTGTGAAATTTGTGTATCGTTATATGCCTACTGTACACCTGCTTATTCATGTGAATAACTAATTAGCCAATCGTGCATAAAATCAGCAGATAATGTTCACATAAACCATCAGAAAAGGGAAAAAAATGTGATCTCAGTGATTTCAATCATGGCATGATTGTTGATGCCAGACCGGCTGTTTGAGTTTTTCTGTAACTTCTAATCACCTGGGATTTTCACACGTCTCTTGAGTTTACTCAGAATGGTGCCAAAAACAAAAAACATCCAGTGAGCAGCAGTTCTGTGGATCGAAATGCCTTATTGATTAGAGAGGTCAATGGAGAATGGTCAGACTGGTTTGAGCTGACAGAAAGGCTAAGGTAACTCAGATAAACACTACAATTGTAGTGAGCAGAATCACATCTCACAATTCACTACAAGTCAAACCTTAAGGTGAAAGGGCTACAACAGCAGAAGACCACATCTTGCACTTAATTTTGACCATAGTAATATGGTACTATTATTACTATTTGGAAATAGTAATAAAGTGCTCAGTGAGTGTATATCGGCTATTTTATAATATGTGTATCATCCTATCAGATTTTAGAGACAGAACAATTTATTTTTAAAACCAATATTAATTAAATATGAGAGTGGCTGGATTTTGCAGTTACTATAGAGAGGAAAATAACCCATTACAAACATAGCCAAAAGTGAAATTTATCTCCTCTGAAGGTTGTTCCAAATTGTGGTCAATGACGCAGAGAGAAATCATTCTCAGCACATGCACAGTAAATAAAACAGCCTCCTGCTATCCATCATGTCCGTAGTAAGAACTACGATGGCTTTGTTTCTTAACCCAGACTTAAACCACTGAACTGAAGTCTAAGAGGCACATCGGTCCCTGGCTAGAGTCTCTTATCGCAGCCATGTCAGTTGCTCAATACTTGCCCTCCTAGAGGCAATTAGCCCTTTGTTTTATCTGATGATCACAATGATAGCTAATCAAAATCCTTTGCTCGCTCTAGGTTATGAGGCAGGATCCCTATAGCTGCACTCTCAAGGCCAATCAGATGAGTCCTACCAGACCATGTTGCTATGGAGACAGATTAGGGCCAGGGCTCATCCTGAGAGATTGTATTGTCCTTTTTCTTGCGCAGGTGTGCAAGTGTGTGTAAGCTTGCATTATCAGTCCCCAGCAGGCTGAACATATCATCCAGCATGCTATCGATGCCAGACCTGAAGGCTAGAGGAGGATAGAGGACAAGTAGGAGAGAGGACCAAAAAATAATCAGGAGTGAGCTGAAGCGACCTGAGTCATAGGGAGTTTGTGCGTGTGAGAGATAGAAATTGAGAACGATGGAATTTTGAAGAGGAAAAAGAAGATGAACCTTCACTGTCATGAATGTAAATAAAGTGAAAATGAAAAATCCTGTTGAACTGAAACAGAAGTAGCTACACAGCGGTTCTCAACTAGTGGGTCGTGACTCAAAATGGGTTGTAGGCCTTAGTTTTGATGGGACCATTAACAGCAGGGGAAAATAAATGCTTGGGATGCACTGATATGGAATTTCTGGGCTGATACAAAATAATTTGCAGCTCATTGTGCCCGATACCAATACTAATAACAGATTTTTATTTTTAATTTTAATTTTTAATCCTTCAACTTGGAACTGCTAGCTAATACATTCAAAGCTTCTCAATTAAAAACATATGTCATGTAAAAGCTTGGAATTTAGACTTGCTGCTATTTAATGCTTTGCTGATGTAACATGAACCAGGAGAAATGTATGCTGATTTGAATGAGAAATAAATGACAATTCATATGCATAAATTGAATGGTCCCCATTTATATGAGTGTTTACGGTAATCCTGATGACTCTCAGAGAGAATACTGAACTACAAAAAGGCTGTAATAATGCATTAAACCAAAATGAGCTGATTAACAGTATGTAACGAATATTAAACACAAAATACAAATACTAAACTCTGTATTCATGGTGTAATATTTATAGTAGCAGCCAGACTGTGTGCTGCGGTGGCTTGTGTGTTTCACGGATGCTCACTACAATGCTCATCCTTAACGGTTCCACTGTATAACTTATGAAATGTGAACAAATTAATCATAATGGAATAGAGATTATTATAACTATTAAATCATTATAGAGATTTAATAGTAGGTCATAATGTTTTAAAAGTCTCAAATCGTAAAATACAACAAGCAAATTCGTTTCATTCACAAACTACTGTTTTTTTAGCCATCACAAGTCACTCTGTGAAACTTTTTTCAAGATCTAGTAAGAACTGTGTTAGGTTGTTTTGATCAAATCACAGTGCTGTGCTCGAAGTAACGATGTGCAATTTCCCAAATTCTGTTTTTGTTTCATTAAGTAATAAGTGAAAATGATTGCTTCCAAGTAACATACATACATGTTTTTGTTGCAATTTCGTTTATTGCCTCATGATACATAAACAGAATATAGGTAATGGCATGTCATTACTCACAGCAGATGATCCTGAATTAAAACCAGACCCAAAACAATGTAACAAAGTGCAGAGATGTTGAAATAATCCACAACAGAGCAACAACAGCTTGGCTCTAACCAGCTCTCACTCACACAGATGCATACACACTGTCGGTTGGGGCTGCCTGAGTCTCTGCCTGAAGGACAGACACTGCAAGCAGTCAGAGATTCTCAGCTGCAAGCAAATAAACCATGCTAAACTTTTTGCAAAAATATCAGCGGTAATTCCATTATCGGCGTGATAGCAATATTTAGATTTTCCCTGTTATTGGCAAATAATATATCGGCTGCGAAATATTGTGCATTCATAATAAATGCTAAATGCAAATAATAAAATGCAATTAACCATCTAATCAAACATACTTCATTCATATCAACTTTTAGTGGGGAGGAGAAAACACTTCCCATATATTTTGTAGCTGATGTCTAAGGCTCTGCATCCAATTAAAAACCTTACCTGTATATATGTACCATATTCATATGTCACTTAAAATGTATCTGTTAATTGGTAGAAGCCAGCCAAATTAGACAAATGCCAACTAATGGACATTCCATTAACGTTAAAAAAAATGCATAATAAAATAATAATAACTTATTTTCTGCAGTGAAATACTTGCGGCCGAGAGCATGAAGCAATTGTACTTCAATTTTGTATAATTATCAATTTTGGTATTTGTCACTGCTTGATGTCCAATGTAAAATCTGGGTTCTGAAGCAAAACCAGTTGAGAACCAGTGATTTTGCAGACACTTTAACCCAAAGCTATTCTTATTTTCCCTGGTCTAACCTGGTGTAAGGTGCTTTGCCTAAAGGCACAATGGTGTTGTTTCCAGGCCAGAGGTTGATCTACTGTGCCACTTTCAGAAACTATTTTCATGTTAAAGGTAAACTGTATCCCATATAAATGAGGACACTATATATTGCACACCAATGCTAAAGGCACCACTTTCATGTTCACTAAGTTTTGACAGGATCTCTTATATGCTGAATCATATGCTGTGTTTTGGACTCTGGTCTCCTGAGTGGATAATGTAGTGAATGGTTGCTGAGATGAGACAGGAGATGTAGGATCTACGTGTAGGCTTTAATAAAAATGACAGTCAAAACAATAAATGGGTACTCAAAACAACAAACAAGAACAGAGAAAGGAATACAAAAACTAAAGGGTATTTCTACAAACAAAAGCTAATGAGGGAATGGAAAACAGGTGAGAACAATCAGGAACAGATGGCAGTGATGAGGGCAGTGCATACTGGGAAATGTAGTCTGGGAAAACACTTCAAAATAAGAGTCCCAGGAATCATGAGGGAGACAGACTGTGACAGATAGACAGCCTGGATATTCATGCTGGCAAAGCTGGTCTTTCCAGCAGGATTGTTGTGACATATATTTTCTGCTGCTCACAAAATTTTGAATATCAGTACAATTTACAGTACTCAAATGATATAACTGCTCTATGCAGAAATGCTGTGTCAAGCATCATGCTTAGAACAACTGCTTGATGTTTCTCATTGCTGAGCAACAGAGATCACTGTTAACAGACAGAATGGTAACAATTTTGCCGTTTTGGAAGTTGCTTTGATTTAGGAGAGGGTTGCTCATTACTGTTCCTCACTGCCACCTGACAGCTCCTGTGCTTTCAG
The DNA here is from genome assembly GCA_032164185.1 of Moxostoma hubbsi. Classification (NCBI taxonomy): domain Eukaryota; kingdom Metazoa; phylum Chordata; class Actinopteri; order Cypriniformes; family Catostomidae; genus Moxostoma; species Moxostoma hubbsi. The sequence goes on from JAVLUX010000009.1 coordinate 32,257,074, forward strand.
CAAAGCTCAATTAAAATGCTTCTTCAAACATTAATTTTTGTCTTATCAATGGCTGTATGAGAGGCTCTGAGAAAAAGGATGTGGCAGCACTGGCATCTGGCCAGGCCAACTAATTTAGGATAATGAAAGGTGCCTATCCAAGCACAGAAAGCCAGCTTAAAGACGAAACTTGGTCATTTCTGAGAATTAAATTTGAGTGTCTCCATTTCATCAATAGCCTGGCATCACAAAGATTAGTATGGAAATCAGGCAGACAAAACGAGCTATAGCACGGCACTGTTACTTCCTGATCGATTCGGTGGGGTGGATCAAGGCAATGTTCCCTGACAAAAAGCTACACTTTGATGCTGCGCTGATTTTAGCGCTTTGTGAACAGCTTTAAGCGTGACCAGCTGTGAATATGTGTGGAACACGTCAATGAAATTGACTAGAATTTATAGCCTCTGCTGGTGACATCAATTGGATGCACCTGTAGCAGGGCTATAAATAGATGCGTCACAGGAGCATCGTTAGATCTTTTGTCTTCAGATCACTCTGAGTGTTTTGTGCTTCTCAAGCTGTCAGAACTTTCTTTCCTCTATTAGGAGTTATAATTTGTTAGGCAGTGCGCAGAATACCTTTTCTCTTTTCCAAGAATGAGTGTGAAGCAAAGCAAGCAGTGTGTGTTCCCGTGTTTACGCTCTATGGCTGAAACGGACACGTACCAGTTTTGTTTTGTGTGTTTGGGGGAAGAGCATGCTGGTCTTGTGTTGGGGCGGGGCGGGAGCGAGCATTGCGATCTGTTTACAGTCAAAATGCTTGCTTACTTCCAAGAGCCAGCACACACTCTTTCATCGTGGGGCTCTCGCATTGATCTGGCTGAGGAGCGAGAGACAAGTCCGTCCCTATCGCGCATTCTCTCCCCAGATCCAGCTGATGCTTCTCATGAATCTGAAGCATGCTTCGGCGCCTCTTCGGTTCACGAGGGGGATGCTGAGTCTCTTGAGTCTGCTGACTTTGAGCACCCACCTCTGAACATTCCACGCACAATAATAAAGCGGCTGAGGAATTACTTGAGGTGGTTACTCGGGCTGTGACCAGGCTACAGTTAGACTGGCCACGTGAATAAGAGACCCCCAAATGCTCCAAACTAGAAGACAGATTTCTGTCCGGTGGCCAAAAAAAAAAAAGGGGTACGCTATATAAGTCCCTTCCTTTTATGATGACCTCCACGACGAGCTTTCTCGTTCATGGAGGAATCTCTATAGTTCCTGTGTTTTCATGTCCTTGACGTCTACATATTCGACTATCCGTAGGTGCTGAAACACGGGGGTATTCGGTGATGCCGCTGGTAGAAGAGACACTTGCAGGTTATCTCTCGCCTGGCTCGGCATCATCGCTAAAGAGACCCACACTCACCACAAACCCGTGCAGGACCACCTCCACGCTTGGTGGGGAGGCTTATCAGGCAGCAGGTCAGGCATAAATCCATATGATATTCTAATGGCCAACACCTGTTGAATTTTGGAATTTCTCATTAAAAACAAATCATTCAAACAATGCTTGAGGCTACCTTCCCTCACTGGTCTTAGCAAGCATCAGGAATTTGCTTAAACAAAGGAAAAAGGCATTCTGGACTGAGGTAATGCAACAGTGAGTCATATGTCTGCTAATCAAACTTGGTGGTAGGAGTCTCCCTGCTGAAAAGACCAGACAGTGTTGCTGTCACAGCATATAATGGCTTTTGGATGCTGTTGTACTTGTTTCTCCATCAAGATTCTCTTAACAAGCAAGTGATCCATGGTCAACCAGCTTACTAAGAAGGACCAGCTTGCTAGGCCAGCACCGGTGAACACCATGGCTATGCTGGTCTATCAGCTAGAGTAGTCTGGAAAATTATGCTGGTCTAAGCTGGTCTTTTAAGCAGAACCTGATTTGTTTGGGTCCTTGCATCACCATAAGGAATAACAGATTCGACACACACACACTTTACTGCCTTCAGCAGGGTTGGGCCAGTTCTGGTTGGACAAGCAGTTTGAGATATCTCAACTAAAGTCATAGATGGTGTTGCTTGCACTCAGCTTACATCAAGGCTATTAGAACACCTGCAGTCAGCTAATAAACCAGATATTTGCTGTAAGTCCTCCTGTCAAAGTGAGTTCCCCGTCTGTCGCTCACTTCGACGTCGTGTATATATGGAGAATATAATCTCCATATAAAGTCTCAATTTAGAAAATAAAAGTCACAGTTGTGAGATAAAAAGTCAGAATTAGCTATTTAATTTTTTATTACGTGGCGGGATCCATCTTCCATAGTAATCTAATAAAAGCTGTTCCCCGTCTGTCACTCACTTCGACGTCGTGTCGAAGAAGCGACACTACGGGTCTCTCTTGAGCACCGAAAGATACCTCTGATCTATGAAAAAAGGCCAATGAGAGTTGGCGAACAGTATTTGCATAATCCGCCTCCGGATACGGATATAAAGGCAAGAGAAATACGCTCGTTCATTCAGTAATTTTCTTCGGAGCCGATGGTCGTGTGTATGCAGTCAGCTGCGAGTAACACAACTGATCCTGCTTCTGATCCTCTGACGCTCTGCTTTGCTGTTGGATTTACGGCGCACTACAGCGGCTTTTCTCTTCACTGCCGGCGTGCAGTTTGCCCCTGGGCGCTTCGACAGCGCAGAGTTAAAAGAGTTGAAAGAGTGATTCTCTCCATAAAAGAGTTTATTTCTCTGAAAGAGCATTACACAGCGGCGTTGAACGTCCTTTTCAGGACGCGTCTTTATAAAGATGTAATTTCCGCCCCTGTGTAGTTTCTGGATGCGGTGATTTCTCCCCACCTCTCTCGGTCATAAAACACTGTCGTGCATGCCTGGGCTGCGATCACACGCAGGCAGTCTTTTATGAATGGTTCATGTTCTCAGTGCGAGAACATAGCCATGGCAACATTGCGGTCGTGTGGCTTTCTTTTGTAATGAGAGAAAGCCGTTTCAGCTGCCCCCCGCGCCTCGCCTCCTTCCTACGGGATTGACGCAGGCACCGCGGGCGATGAACACGATTTGGGGACAATGACGGGCTCTGTTCGCCGGGTAAACCCCCTCGAACCTCCCACCTCCCCGGCACGCTTGTTTGCTTCCGACTGAGCTCGGGATGAGCATTCTCTCCAATGGTTCATCTTCTCAGTGTGAGAACATGGCCGTTATAGCATTGCGGTCGCACGGCTTTCTTTTGTAATGAGAGAAAGCCACTTCAGCCGCCCCCCGCGCTCCGCCTTCTTCCTACGGGATCGGCGCAGGCGCCGCGGGCGATGAAGGCGATTTGGGGAATATGACGGGCTCTGTTCGCCGGGTAAACCCCCTCGAACCGCCCGCCTCCCCGGCACGCTTGCTTGCCTCAGAATTGGATGACATCACCGCTGCATCGGAGAGCGTTACAGCGGCATCGGATGCTGATCGCTCGCCTGGGCCGCCACCTTCGGGTCTGCCGCCCAGCCTGAGCCTGACGCACGGAGATCCGCTATGCTTTCCCGGGCTACTTGATCGGTCCCGCGGGCGGGTACGCCGCTCACAGCCACGCCCCCCCCGTTCCTTTCTTCCCGGACGTGCACGACGAGTTGAGCAAAGCCAAGGCTTCTTCGCTCCTCCGCTCTCACTACCCTCGCGGTGGAACGGTCCCAGACCGCTTCCACTCTGCACGCCACGGCCCTTCCTGCAACCAACGCCAGGCCAAGGCACTTCAAAACTTGCACCTTGGGTAGTCCTGTTCTTGATGTGCTGCAGGAACTGCGCTGGACGACCAACCGCGCCCCCGGGCCACGGAGGTCAGAAGCGCCGGCACTCGAACAGGCGATGGCCACCCCTTGTGGTCCAGAAACGCACCTGTGGACTGGACCTGGTCGAAATGTGGGAGGCGGACAAGGCACACCTTCTCCCACACCCCCGTCTCCCAGCTCCGTCCATTCGGCGCCACCGTTGACGACTCTGCCCAGCAGTCCTCAGCGGTGAGGCAGACGGAGGCCACTGCACATCCTGCCCCGCCGCAAGCCTGCCGCCATGGGCCATGCCCCGTCTGCTCGCCGACGGGCGTCCTCCTGCGGCTATGAAACATCCTGCTCCGCCTCAACCCGGGCCCAGCTCTCAGCCCCAGCGTCGAGCACTCCGCAGGAAACGGACGCCCCGTCTCACGGACCCCCTCGAGGACCCGGAAGGCTCCCAGGCTGTCCGTAGACGTTCGACCCAGGGACCAAGATGTTAGCTCCGGAGGCTGGTAAGACCGCTCCGTCCCCGGTGGAGGGCCGGGAGGAGAATCTTTTCTTGTCGAATTAATTTTCACATTCTCATATTCTCTGTAATGAGCTATTTCCTTTTGTCTCTGGGTCACCTGGCCCGCAAATGCCGTTCTCACGGCACTTTGCCCCCAGATATCAACAGTCCTGGCTTCCTGGACACGGACCACCCGTCTTCAGCCCCACGACTGTCCCCCGGCCGGCCGGTTCCGACGAGTCTAGAGGACGCCTACCCAGGACCTCCTCCTCAGTCGCTAACCCGCCCCCTGCCGGGTGTGCAGAGCAAGGTAAGTGCTTGAGTCTCTTCTCAGCACCTCAGCCGCGGGTCGCCCTGTCGCCGCCCAACGCTGCCCTACCTGCTCCGCTCCGCTGCGAAGCACCGCCGGGTGCCCCTAGCGCAGAGGTTGGACGCGTGGCTTTCACTTCCCAACCCGTCTCGCTGGCTGGCCCGGACCATCCGACTCGGTTACGCAATTCAGTTTGCCAGGCCCCCGCCCCCCTTCATGGGCGTCCGCTTTTCCGCAGTACATGGCAAACACGCCCACTCCCTGCATGCGGAAATCGCGACTCTTCTGGCCAAAGACGCGATAGAGCCTGTCCCTCCAACCGAGATGAAGAAGGGTCTCTACAGCCCTTACTTCATCGTACCCAAGAAAAGCGGCAGCTTACGACCAATCTTGGACCTGTGAGTTCTCAACCGAGCGTTGCACAAACTCCCGTTCAAAATGCTCACGCTTAACCTGCGTCCGGCATCTAGATTGGTTCGCAGCGGTAGACCCGAAGGACACGTACTTCCACGTCTCCATCCTGCCCCGACACCGCCCCTACCTGCGGTTTGCGTTCGGGGGCCAGGTGTATCAGTACAAAGTCCTCCCCTTTGGCCTGTCTCTGTCCTCTCGCGAGAGTTACTATGCACCCACAGAGCCGTCTGGGGCTTCAGGTCAACTGGGAAAAGAGCCAGCTCACTCCAGTTCAGAGCATCTCTTTTCTCGGGATGGAGTTAGTCTCGGTCTCAGTGTCGGCACATCTCACCAACGAGCGTGCCCAGTCAGTGTTGAACTGCCTCGCCGCCTTCAGGCCAGGCACAGCGGTCCCCTTAAAACTTTTCCAGAGGCTCCTGGGGCATATGGCGTCCTCCGCGGTGGTCGCGCCGCTGGGGTTGATGCATATGAGACCGCTCCAACACTGGCTCCAGACCCGAGTCCCGAGATGAGCATGGCGCCACGGCACGCACCGGGTAACAATCACCCCCGCCTGCCGTCAGACATTCAACCCCTTGACAGACCCCTGTTTCTTATGGGCTGGAGTGCCCCTACAGAAGGTGTCCAGACGCGTCCTGGTCACGACCGACGCCTCCAGATTGGGTTGGAGCGCTGTTTGCAACGGGCACGCAGCCTCAGGCCGTTGGAAGGGGGCCCAGCTGCGTTGGCACATCAACTGCCTCGAGTTGTTGACCGTCCTTTTGGCCCTGCGGAAGTTTCTCCCGTTAATTCGGGACGAACATATCCTAGTCAGGTCGGACAGCACCACTGCGGTCGCGTACATAAATCGCCAAGGCGGCGTACGCTCCCGTCACATGTCACAACTCGCCCGTCGTCTCCTCCTTTGGAGCCAGCACCGACTCAAGTCGCTGCGTGCCACTCACATCCCCGGCAACCTCAATGTGATAGCGGACGCGCTGTCATGACAATGCTTGCCTGGCGGAGAGTGGAGGCTTCACCCCCACTCGGTTCAGCTAATTTGGGAACGGTTCGGCAAGGCCCAGGTAGACCCCTCTGCCTCCCGAGAGACCTCCCACTGCCCGCTCTGGTATGCCCGTTCAGAGGCTCCCCTCGGGGCAGATGCACTGGCACACAGCTGGCCGGTGGGGCTGCGCAAGTACGCATTCCCCCCAGTGAGCCTTCTTGCACAGGTGCTGTGCAAGGTCAGGGAGGACGAGGAGCAAGTCACTCTCGTGGCTCCTTACTGGCCCACCCGGGCCTGGTTCTCGGACCTCGTACTCCTCGTGACAGCCCCTCCCTGGCGAATTCCCCTGAGGAAGGACCTTCTTTCTCAGGGACGGGGCTGCTCTGGCATCCGCACCCAGACCTCTGGAACCTCCACGTCTGGTCCCTGGACGGGACGCGGAAGATCTAGCTGGTCTACCACCCACGGTCGTAGCCACGTTCAACCAAGCCAGAGCCCCTTTTACCAGGCAACTCTACGCCCTGAAATGCCGTCTGTTCGTGAATTGGTGTTCTTCCCGGGCAGAAGACCCACAGAGGTGCGCAGTTAGGTCTGTGCTCCTGTTCCTACAGGAGAGGTTGGGGGGGAGGCTGTCCCCATCCACCTCGAAGGTGTATGTTGCCACTATCGCAGCTCACCACGACCCAGTAGACAGCAACTCTCTGGGTAAGCACGACTTAATCGTCAGGTTCCAAAGAGGTGCCCGGAGGTTAAAACCCCTCCTGGCCAAACCTGTTCCCCTCCTGGGGATCTCTCGGTGGTCCTTGCCGGTCTTCAGAGATCCCCCCCCCCCCCGAGTCGCTAGAATCAGTTGGCTCAGGGCCCTCTCCTGAAAAGACGGCCCTGCTGATCGCGCTCACTTCCATCAAGAGGGTCGGGGACCTGCAAGCGTTCCCTACTAACGACACTTGCCTGGAGCTCGGTCCGGCAGATACTCATGTGATCCTAAGACCTCGACTGGGCTATGTGCCCATGGTTCCTACCACGCCCTCTGGAGATCAGGTAGTGAACCTACAAGCGCTGCCCCGGGAGGAGGCAGACCCAGCCCTTCTCACTGTCGTGTCCGGTACGTGCCTTGTGTGCCTACCTGGACCGCACCCAGAGCTTCAGGCGCTCTGAGCAGCTCTTTGTCTGCTTTGGAGGACAGCAGAAAGGGAACGCTGTCTCCAAACAGAGGTGTCTCACTGGGTGGTGGATGCCATTCAGTTGGCCTATCACACCCAGGCCATGCCCCCCCCTTACGGGCTCGAGCCCACTCCACTAGGAGCGTGGCATCCTCATGGGCACTGGCGAGAGGCACCTCCCTAGCAGACATTTGCAGAGCTGTGGGCTGGGCAGCACCTAACACCCTTACGATTTCAGGGTTGAGTCAGTCTCGTCCCGTGTTCTCTCAGGTCCGAGCCCACAGAACTCGGTACACGTCAACGATCTGACCGGGTGAACCGCTTGTTCCAGCGCCGTTTCCCTCTGCCAAGGCAAAACAGTGCGCTTTTGTCCCAGAGGACCTAGGTCCCTGGTTGATTCCTCCCTAGCCCTTCGGGCCCGCAGCAGTTCAGCGGAGGAACATGCTGGTCCAGTCCACTACGGGTACCTCCGGCTACCCCTACTGGAATAGGTGCTCCACAGATAAGGCCTCCTACGGGACTCCTCCTGTGTGTATTTCCGCGGTACGGTCAGCTTACGAGCTGACCCACGTCTCCCTTAGGCAGTCCTTCGTTGCCCTCCGGTCGCCGTGTTGTAGCAATTCCCCCCTCCTCGAGGTTGGATCTACCACCGCGCCATTTCCTCCCACATGCCCAAAGTGGCCATGTGATGTATTTTGCCACATTTACCTCCCCTGCTGGGCGGGTGTGGCCTCCGCAGGGTCTTTTCCCCCTAAAAGAATAGGAATTCGGAATAAGACCCCCTTCCCTCGATGCGGTAAGGGCCCCGGCTGCTCTTGCTCTATGCCGAGAAAACATCGAGAGAAAAGAGGCCCAGCCAGGCTTGGCCCGTTCCCTAGTTGGGAGCGTCACCTTGTTCCCCCCCTAGGGTAACCAACAGGATGCTGACGCTTTTTTGGGGCATTGGGGAAGAGTACGTGCAGCCTGAACACAGTTGGTCGCTTGTGCACGTGCAAATACCTGCCCGCTTCTGTGTCTGCAGTACACGTACATGGCTCAGCGCATGGCGAGTTTTGAAGTGGACCCCTAGTGTCGCTTCTTCGACACGACGTCGAAGTGAGCGACAGACGGGGAACGTCTCGGTTACGTATGTAACCTCCGTTCCCTGATGGAGGGAATGAGACGTCGTGTCTTCCCGGCCACGTCGCTGAGCCGAGCCGCTGAGGTGCCCGGTACACTCCCGGCTCCTCAGAAAAATCCTGAATGAACGAGCGTATTTCTCTCGCCTTTATATCCGTATCCGGAGGCGGAGTATGCAAATACTGTTCGCCAACTCTCATTGACCTTTTTTCATAGATCAGAGGTATCTTTCGGCGCTCAAGAGAGACCCCTAGTGTCGCTTCTTCGACACGACGTCTCGTTCCCTCCATCAGGAAACGGAGGTTACATACGTAACCGAGACGTTACTGCACTCTTCAGTAACACTTGCGGACAGAAGGAAACTCTTCCTCTTCAAGACATGTCTCTACAATAGTCTGTGTACTAAGCCCAACAAGGCCTTGCTAATTTGATTTTGATGTGCTGGTATCAGTCCAGTGGTCGAGAATACACGCCACGTTTTTCATTGTTTGTTCTGGGCAACACTGCCACCACAGGGATCTCATGGAAGAATTCACAAAAGCAAAATGAGACACTATTAATCATCCTGTGTTTAACATAAAGAACATGGATGTCCAGCCAAATTTCCATTCCCCTCAGGGTTTTTGTGCTGTTATAGACTGTAAAGTATGCAAGAACTGACAAGACACAAGAATAAATCTACTGAGTATTCCCTAATAATCTGCCTCCATTTCTCCAAATCTTCTGGTGAAAAAAGTATGGTAAACCTGCTGAAAAGAGCAGCTTAGACCAGCATGACCTTCCATGCTGGTATAGGATGGTTAATGTTGGTGATTGTTGATTTAGAAAACAAAAATCTCCCTGAAAGCCACAGTAAGTGATATTGCAACAATCAGTCATGGCAATAAACTATACTCTTGTTGACTTTGTTTCACTGACTAAAAGTATAATTTGATTACATTCTCATAAGTTCCACTCAGACATCCAGTATATTTCTTTCTTTACAGAAACGGTTCTGTTCTCAAGTTCAGCTTTTGCTTGGCCGGGAAATCTGTGAACCTCTCTCTGAAATGTAATGCAGCAGACAGCAGTTAAGCACATTAAATATGGACAAGTCAAAACTGTATTTTTGACGTACATGTCACATGCCGATAAAACACTAATGATTCAGTTATTCATAGAATTTGATTATGTTTGGCATTCACAAACTGATAATTGATGCATAAATACATGTATTGCATAGTGCTTGGTTTTATTATGCTCCTGTTCATGAAGTTTAAAGGAAATTCTAAAATGCTTAACATAGTTTAATGTACTAAAAACAGCGACCAGGTATAAAACTAATTTTATCACACTTTCTTTGTCAAATGAACTATTTACTGCCAAAACAACGACCCTGTAATTCAAGGAGAAAGATATTTTTTTTTACTGAAGAGCCATAATCTAACACAGCACAAAGAATGATGTCAAATTCTTTCTATAGAAAACGTAATAAAGTAAAGACTTAACATACATTGGCCTTTGTTTGAATAAGAATACTGTCTACAAACGAATAGGTGACACAAGTAAATGCAACGCATGGAGTTCACCAATGAGAACTGTTAAGCGTTTTCCTCTGTGGACTTCTAGGAAGAAAAAGGTTTAACGTAAAAAAAAATAATATATAGCCTCTCCTTAAATTACTGTGTCAAAATATAAGTCCTTATTAAAATATAGAATAATACTGATGATCTCAGAGACCACCAATAAAAATATGAAATTTAAAGTTTATTTAAAAACTGAATCACCTGCTAAAAAAACACGATAAATATGTTACCAAAAAGGAGCCATATTACTAAATATGTGCAGGTATTTTTCTGCGTGTAATTATAAATAGATAAAAATAACAAGTGTCACTTTAGTCAGACATCTACCAATACAATTCAAACTCTCATCAGAGCGGTTCTATTTAAGTCATTAATTTGATTAGTTTTAATTCATTGCTCCCTTTCCATTGTATGGATGCAAGCTGCACTTAACACCCTCCTCCATCCCCACCTCCATATCTTGCATGGCAACTTTAGCTTTTGGTTCCCCGTCTGTCGCTCACTTCGACGTCGTGTCGAAGAAGCGACACTAGGGGTCTCTCTTGAGCGCCGAAAGATACCTCTGATCTATGAAAAAAGGCCAATGAGAGTTGGCGAACAGTATTTGCATACTCCGCCTCCGGATACGGATATAAAGGCGAGAGAAATACGCTCGTTCATTCAGTAATTTTCTTCGGAGCCGATGGTCGTGTGTATGCAGTCAGCTGCGAGTAACACAACTGATCCTGCTTCTGATCCTCTGACGCTCTGCTTTGCTGTTGGATTTACGGCGCACTACAGCGGCTTTTCTCTTCACTGCCGGCGTGCAGTTTGCCCCTGGGCGCTTCGACAGCGCAGAGTTAAAAGAGTTGAAAGAGTGATTCTCTCCATAAAAGAGTTTATTTCTCTGAAAGAGCATTACACAGCGGCGTTGAACGTCCTTTTCAGGACGCGTCTTTATAAAGATGTAATTTCCGCCCCTGTGTAGTTTCTGGATGCGATGTTTTCTCCCCACCTCTCTCGGTCATAAAACATTGTCTTGCATGCCTGGGCTGCGATCACATGCAAGCAGTGTTTTATGAATGGTTTATGTTCTCAGTGCGAGAACATAGCCATGGCAACATTGCGGTCGTGTGGCTTTCTTTTGTAGTGAGAGAAAGCCGTTTCAGCCGCCCCCCGCGCCTCGCCTCCTTCCTACGGGATTGACGCAGGCGCCGTGGGCGATGAACACGATTTGGGGACAATGACGGGCTCTGTTCGCCGGGTAAATCCCCTCGAACCGCCCGCCTCCCCGGCACGCTTGCTTGCTTGCTTCCGTCTGAGCTCGGGATGAGTATTCTCTCCAATGGTTCATCTTCTCAGTGTGAGAACATTGCCGTTATAGCATTGCGGTCGCACAGCTTTCTTTTGTAATGAGAGAAAGCCACTTCAACCGCCCCCCCCCGCGCTCCGCCTTCTTCCTACGGGATCGGCGCAGGCGCCGCGGGCGATGAAGGCGATTTGGGGAATATGACGGGCTCTGTTCGCCGGGTAAACCCCCTCGAACCGCCCGCCTCCCCGGCACGCTTGCTTGCCTCAGAATTGGATGACATCACCGCTGCATCGGAGAGCGTTACAGCGGCATCGGATGCTGATCGTTCGCCTGGGCCGCCACCTTCGGGTCTGCCGCCCAGCCTGAGCCTGACGCACGGAGATCCGCTATGCTTTCCCGGGCTACTTGATCGGTTCCGCGGGCAGGTGCGCCGCTCACAGCCACGCCCCCCCCCCCCCCGTTCCCTTCTTCCCGGACGTGCACGACGAGTTGAGCTAAGCCAAGGCTTTTTCGCTCCTCCGCTCTCACTACCCTCGCGGTGGAACGGTCCCAGACCGCTTCCACTCTGCACGCCACGGCCCTTCCTGCAACCAATGCCAGGCCAAGGCACTTCAAAACTTGCACCTTGGGTAGTCCTGTTCTTGATGTGCTGCAGGAACTGCGCTGGATGACCAACCGCGCCCCCGGGCCACGGAGGTCAGAAGCGCTGGCACTCGAACAGGCGATGGCCACCCCTTGTGGTCCAGAAACACACCTGTGGACTGGACCTGGTCGAAATGCGGGAGGCAGACAAGGCACACCTTCTCTCACACCCCCGTCTCCCAGCTCCGTCCATTCGGCGCCACCGTTGACGACTCTGCCCAGCAGTCCTCAGCGGTGAGGCAGACGGAGGCCACTGCACATCCTGCCCCGCCGCAAGCTTGCCGCCATGGGCCATGCCCCGTCTGCTCGCCGACGGGCGTCCTCCTGCGGCTATGAAACACCCTGCTCCGCCTCAACCCGGGCCCAGCTCTCAGCCCCAGCATCGAGCACGCTGCAGGAAACGGATGCCCCCGTCTCACGGACCCCCTCGAGGACCCGGAAGGCTCCCAGGCTGTCCGTAGACGTTCAACCCAGGGACCAAGATGTTAGCTCCGGAGGCTGGTAAGACCGCTCCGTCCCCGGTGGAGGGCCGGGAGGAGAATCTTTTCTTGTTGAATTAATTTTCACATTCTCATATTCTCTGTAATGAGCTATTTCCTTTTGTCTCTGGGTCACCTGGCCCGCAAATGCCGTTCTCACGGCACTTTGCCCCCAGATATCAACAGTCCTGGCTTCCTGGACACGGACCACCCGTCTTCAGCCCCACGACTGTCCCCCGGCCGGCCGGTTCCGACGAGTCTAGAGGACGCCTACCCAGGACCTCCTCCTCAGTCGCTAACCCGCCCCCTGCCGGGTGTGCGGAGCAAGGTAAGTGCTTTGAGTCTTTTCTCAGCACCTCAGCTGCGGGTCGCCCCGTCGCCGCCCAACGCTGCCCTACCTGCTCCGCCCCGCTGCGAAGCCCCGCCGGGTACGTAAAATTAATCGTCCCTTTGGTGCCCCTAGCGCAGAGGTTGGACGCGTGGCTTTCACTTTCACTCGCTGGCTGGCCCGGACCATCCGACTCGGTAACGCAATTCAGTTTGCCAGGCCCCCCGCCCCCCTTCATGGGCATCCGCTTTTCCGCAGTACACGGCGAACACGCCCACTCCCTGCGTGCGGAAATCGCGACTCTTCTGGCCAAAGACGCGATAGAGCCTGTCCCTCCAACCGAGATGAAGATGGGTTTCTACAGCCCTTACTTCATCGTACCCAAGAAAAGCGGCGGCTTACGACCAATCTTGGACCTGCGAGTTCTCAACCGAGCGTTGCACAAACTCCCGTTCAAAATGCTCACGCTTAACCTGCGTCCGGCATCTAGATTGGTTCGCAGCGGTAGACCTGAAGGACACGTACTTCATGTCTCCACCCTGCCCCGACACCGCCCCTACCTGCGGTTTGCGTTCGGGGGCCAGGTGTATCAGTACAAGTCCTCCCCCTCGGCCTGTCTCTGTCCACAGAGATCAGGTGCTCAGGCACCTCAGCCGTCTGGGGCTTCAGGTCAACTGGGAAAAGAGCCAGCTCACTCCAGTTCAGAGCATCTCTTTTCTCAGGATGGAGTTAGACTCGGTCTCAATGTCGGCACGTCTCACCAACGAGCGTGCCCAGTCAGTGTTGAACTGCCTCGCCGCCTTCAGGCCAGGCACAGCGGTCCCCTTAAAACTTTTCCAGAGGCTCCTGGGGCATATGGCGTTCTCCGCGGCGGTCGCGCCGCTGGGGTTGATGCATATGAGACCGCTCCAACACTGGCTCCAGACCCGAGTCCCGAGACGAGCATGGCGCCACGGCGCCGTATGCAATGGGCACGCAGCCTCAGGCCGTTGGAAAGGGGCCCAGCTGCGTTGGCACATCAACTGCCTCGAGTTGTTGACCGTCCTTTTGGCCCTGCGGAAGTTTCTCCCGTTAATTCGGGACGAACATATCCTAGTCAGGTCGGACAGCACCACTGCGGTCGCGTACATAAATCGCCAAGGCGGCGTACGCTCCCGTCATATGTCACAACTCGCCCGTCGTCTCCTCCTTTGGAGCCAGCACCGACTCAAGTCGCTGCGTGCCACTCACATCCCCGGCAACCTCAATGTGATAGCGGACGCGCTGTCATGACAACGCTTGCCTGGCGGAGAGTGGAGGCTTCACCCCCACTCGGGCTACCCCTACTGGAATAGGTGCTCCACAGATCAGGCCTCCTACGGGACTCCTTCTGTGTGTATTTCCGCGGTACGGTCACCTTGCGAGCTGACCCGCGTCTCCCTTAGGCAGTCCTTCGCTGCCCTCCGGTCGCCGTGTTGTAGCAACTCCCCCCTCCTCGAGGCTGGATCTACCACCGTGCCATTTCCTCCCACATGCCCAAAGTGGCCATGTGGTGTATTTTGCCACCTATACCTCCCCTGCTGGGCGGGTGTGGCCTCCGCAGGGTCTTTTCCCCCTAAAAGAATAGGACTTCGGAATAAGACCCCCTTCCCTCGATGCGGAAAGGGCCCCGGCTGCTCTTGCTCTATGCCGAGAAAACATAGAGAGAAAAGAGGCCCAGTCAGGCTTGGCCCGTTCCCTAGTTGGGAGCGTCACCTTGTTCCCCCCTAGGGTAACCAAAAGGGTGCTGACGCTTTTTTTGGGGCATTGGGGAAGAGTACGTGCAGCCTGAACACAGTTGGTCGCTTGTGCACGTGCAAAATACCTGCCCGCTTCTGTGTCAGCAGTACACGTACACGGCTCAGCGCATGGCGAGTTTTGAAGTGGACCCCTAGTGTCGCTTCTTCGACACGACGTCGAAGTGAGCGACAGACGGGGAACGTCTCGGTTACGTATGTAACTGTGTCTTTTGATCTGTGCTCTAAGAATACAATTGATTGCCTGTTGGAATTCCTAGCTTGGCAATGTATTATTGTGCCTTGTTCTTAAATGATCATCAAGATATTCAGTATTTGAAGTTTTATTAAGAGTTAATTTGTTCTATTATGCAGTGAAGGATTGTACCATTTTGCCAGAATATTTGCAAAAAACAACAACTATACAATGTTGTAAAATATCTGGTGAATCTGTTATGTTACCCCTGGGGGCGTTTAATTCGCTGCTCTCTCTGCACCATCCATGCAGGCGGGAAGTTTGCCCAGATCAGAATCATAACGCCAAAACCAACAGATGCATAATTTGTGTACTATCAATAAATTATTCATTCTTTATTAAAGAAAGTATTTTTTTGAAGGAAAAACAATACCAGGGAAAATGGAAAACATATGCAGACATTGTTTTTAATGCAGTTTGGTACAAAAAATAGATAAATAAAAATGTAACTATGACAGGAAAAAGCTGTCATACTGTTCTCCCTCTCTATGATAGCACTAAAACCATTAAAAACATGTAAACTACTTTCTTTTCTACTGTTTTGTGGTTACATCTCTGTACTCTTTGCAAACTTTCACACATATCCATATCTAAAATCAAGACAATTTTATAAATACAGAATTTCTATCATTTTCAGGACACAAAATGTTTGTCTTGACTGGCAAGTTCCTAAAAATCTTGGCTTACTACAGCTGCTGGTTTTCGTGTTTCAAGACGTTTTTGCACTCGTGGGTGATATTTCACTTGTTGAGCTTCGATGACTACTAGTCCACCATACAAAGTGACTTTAACATCCTATTCTGCAAACACGCGCTCATGTGACAAATTATTTGTTCATTAATTAACAAAATGCATTTATGCACTCAAAAACAGAATTTAAGATTTACGTAATTCAATTTCATACCAGAATTCCATCAAATTTAATTGAGAAATCTTTAAAAAAAATAACATTTTAAAACCATTTTAGTTTTAGCTATTTAATTTTGTTATTCTTAAACTAATTTTGTGTAAACATTAAAATTAGGCTTTTTTATAATAAATGTCTTGTTAAATTTTATATTGTACAGTGTATATTTGTATTATTAATTTCATTACCATTATTTAGCACCTTTTTAAAAAAAAAAATTTTATTTATGTTTTATTATTATTATTATTATTATTATCTTTTGTTAACTACCACCTGTAATTCACCCAATGCTAGTAGGAATGTAATGGAGGGGAAAATTAATATAGCACATTTTTTTCCATGTTTAGGCTAATTTTTTTTTTCACTTCTCACAGCATCAAGAATATTTTCTGAAATACATGTGCTGGGTTGCGTGTGATTCTCTCTATATGCCTCGCTGGTCTGGCTCCAAGTGCTTCCCTCCCAAGAGACACCCCTGACATGTTATATTGTTCTTCATAACAAAGCTAGCCCTTGATCCACCATAGAAAATCCAATAATCGAAGTGTCTGTAGCCACAGTCATGAGCATGTTAAATGGGTTATTTATGTTTGTGTGTGAGTGCGTGAGTGTGTGAGTGAGAGAGTGGCATGGTCTCTATAGAGGTCCTAGTGTTGGTACGATTAACCCTTTAATGCATATTTTGGGTCTTTAGTGACCCAGGACATCAATACGCGTGACCTCCGGGAAGAAAGGGACCAGGGGGGGTGTGGATGTGAGTGGCGCCCGGACCCGAGGAACCAATCGTCTAGCCGTGAGGGCTGTGGGGAGACTCTTCAAACCCTAGGGAAGAAGGAGCGACGTGGAGGGCAGCTGGAGTGGCATTCCTTTTTAGGAAGGAAAACCGTAACCGCAACGTTGCCATGGTTAAGTTCTCGCAGTGAGAATATGAACCATTCACAATTGCCACCTCGGTTTGAACGCAGACACACGATCCCAGACACACGAGGCAGCGTCTATGACCGTCAGGAGCGGAGAGAAATTGAATGCATCCAGGAACTACACAGGGGCGGAAGGGCATCTTTTAAAAAGACTCATGAAAAGCACGTTCAACACCTGCTGTGTGTGCTCTTTTAGAAAAATAAACTTTTTTAGGGAAATACTCTCTTTTAGAAGCACTGTCGAAGCGCCCAGGGGCAAAGCTGCCCTGCCGTGCAGAGAAGGAGAAAGCCACTGATATGCGCCATAGATCCAACAGCAAACGCTCTACATAGGTGAGTGGAGCAGAAGTGGTCTCAGCTTTCAGAAAAAATCTGAATGGACAGATGCACGATTCCCTCCTTTTATACCCGTATGTCTGGGGGAGGGACATGCAATTTCTGTCTGCCAAATTCTCATTGACCATTTCTCAAGTTCAGAGGTAACCGAGGTCTTCAAGAAAGTCCCCTAGTGTCGCTTCATTCGGCACAACGTCGAGTGAGTGACAGACAGGGAACAACCTTATATCATGTCCTGTGTTTTTTTATTTTATTTAAACAAGCAATGCGTGAAAACAAAAAAAGCAAAGTGAAGAAAAAGAAAAACTAGTAAACTAGACTCATTTATACACACCAGTTTAAATGTTGGAATGTCCCTTACCTCAGCTAGCATAGTCTTTCTTTTATTTGACGAAGAAGCAAACTATAGCAAGTTTAACACTAGGAACAGTATGATTTGACTATTGCCATTTGGGTGTACTATTGAAATTATTCAAGTTGTGATTCAAAGACCCGAGTATGTAATGTTGGGCCAAACACCCATGCATTTAAGGGTTGTTCACTCAAAAATTAAAATTCATTCATCATTTACTCACCCCTACAGTATGTTCTTCCATACCATATGACTTTCTTGGAACAAACAGAACAGAAAATAATAGAAAAGATATTTTGAAGTTCTTTTCCATATAAAGAAAACATGGTGACCAATGGTTAAAGCTAAAAAGGCATTAAAGTACCATAAAAGTATTCTCAAATCTCATTCATGTTTAAAGGATTAGTTCACCCAAAAATGATCATTCCCTCATGGTTTACTCACCTTTAAGCCAGCCCAGATGTGTATGACTTTCTCCTTGTGTCTCCTTCACCAGAACCAAAATTAAGATTTAATTTATATAAGGGCTGTGCAATATCGCTAAATTGTATCTCAATATATATATACATTGCCTTAATATTTATGTATCTGCTCTAAAATAGTTTAAAATGCTGCTTTTTTAACCTGTGGGAAGATCATTTCCAGATAACATCCATTGTTGCCAAGTTGATTTAAAATATTTACTGTACAGTAAAAATCTGGTTAAAAATAATCCCCTTTTCACTAAATGAGCACAAGAAATAATGATATTTAATAATTTTTATTTATATACACCAATATAAAAATGCATAGTAATAAGTAATATTTTAACTAGTGCTGTCAGTCTATATATATTTTTTTATGAGATTAATAAAAAAAAAAAATCCCCCCTGTAAATTTTTTTTTTTTTTCATTTTAGGAAAGAAAACAAAAAAACATAATGTTTTATTAACTTTTTGTAAACAAAGCCTTCAACATTATAAATATAGAAATGCACTAAAATAGCACCAATCAAATAACATTAAACATTTCTAATTGGGAGTCTAATTGGGTGGTTGACTAATTGAAAGAACTAGTCTCCCCATAGTTTGCATTTTCATTGCTATGGGAATTAAATCTCTTAAACTCTCATATTCCACAATATTACTCTGCCAGTAGACTGTGGCTATCCGCTTTGCTTATAAAGATTCTGTTTGAATCTTTTCATCTCTGTTTGTCCATACAATGAAAGTGAATGGGTGCCATGACGCTGCTGACTGTTTGATGGTCCAAAAATCATATTTCGGCAGCATAAACGAAATCCACATGACTCCAGTCAACCAATGAATGTCTTCTGAAGCAAATTGATAGATTTGTGTAAGAAACAAATCAACAATTAAAACGTTTTTAACTTTAAATCAAAGCTTCAGGTTGCTGTTTAAAAAGACTACCTAACTCTCACATGTCGTTCATTCCTCCCATTGAACACAAAGCGCACACTTCCAACTTCTAGCGTGAATGCGTCATTGGACTTACATCATGCGACAGCTCCATGACAAGTCAAATGACAGCAGAATTTTTTTAAGTTAACAAAGTTTTAATTATCGATTTATATTTTACGCAAACCTATCAGTTTGTTTCAGAAGACATTCATTTATCGACTGGAGTCATGTGGATTACTTTAATGCTGCCTAAATATGCCTTTTGAACCGTCAAACTGTCAGCAGCATCATGACACCCATTCGCTTTCATTGTATGGACATAGAGAGCTGAAATGTGCTTAATTTTGGTTCTGCTGAAGAAGGAAACATCAGGGATGGATGAAGAAGAAAACATCTGGGATGGCTTAAAAGTGAGTAAATCATGAGAGAAATATAATTTTTATATGAACTTATCCTAATTTAAGTTTATTAAAATATAGCTTGTCAAGACATATTTAAGCAAATAATGGGAAATGCAAACATTTTTGAGAGCTAGAGCAGAGGGAAATATTTTCAGTGAATAACGATTTAAATTTTTAGTCTGTGAGTGAAATACTGCATGGCAGTATTTTTATTTATGAGTGAACTATTTATTTAAGACTACTTTTCCTTTCTCTTCTTACCTTTCTTTAGATTTACAGAGCCAAATGTCATCAGTTCTCTAAAATGTGTGTCCCAAACAAGAGTGAATTTTCAAGTGAAGATCCATCATTTTTGTCACATTCCATATAGACTAACTGTACATTGATTTGAGTTCTGCGGAGATGATCAAGGCAAACAACTTCGCCAACTATACCCCAACCAGTCCAAATAAATCCTGAAAAACAGGGCTAGCATGAAAGAGACAGGGAGCAGAGACATACTCAATTGAAATCTTTTGGAACACAACTACAATTACCATAGTGCCGTGCCAATTCAAAATTCTGGCAGAATCCACAAGCATGCAGCCCCACAAGGCTTAGCTCAAATACAACCATTCACATTCTGTACCTCTCCTCATTATCTCACTAAACATCTGCCCCATGCCTCCACTGTGCTCAGAAATGAGGGGATCCACTTGATTAATGATTCAGAATCACTCTCCTGAATCGTAAAATGCATATGCATCAGCTGCCTTGTTTCACATAGTAATAAATAACAGGCATCTGTTTGGATGGCCTGACCTGAATCTGCTGTTATGTAAACCACTTGATGCTCAACAAAAGAGTGCTGATGTGAATGGAAGTTACTCAGCAATAGTTCCAGCATTAATAAAAATGTCAACGCTCACTCATTTGTGGTCATCAAAAAAAAAAAAAAAATTGGCAAGGGAATTGTCACGTTTATGTGTTTTGTTCATGTTTTGTGTTCATGAGTCTTGTTATTTTGTTATCAGTTCTGTCGTGTCATTGGTTCATGTTTCATTGTCTTAGTATTAGTTCAGTCTTGTGATTGGTTGTCTTGTTTACTTGTTACTCATGTCTGTTTATTTAGCCCTGATGTTTGCCATTGTACAGTGTCAGGTATTGACATTGCCTAGCCTAGCCTTGCCTTGCCTTTATTTTTCTTATAGATTCATGTTTGTTGGATAGCACTTTGTAAATATACTACACTTGGGTTCTTCACAACATCATTGTCTTCATCTGCCCGTCATTGCCAGCAACGTTACAGGAATGCTTATGGTCATTTAATTGAATATAATTCAAAAGTCACTGCATGTTGTTGAGCCTTATATGTGGCATAGGCCTACTAACATAATCAGCCAACTTTTCGTGACAGCTTTGAATTTCAGTGTGTAAAAATTTAAATGAAATCGCTGATCCTGTTTACTTAATGCACATCTGTGGTCTTATTGTGAACAATTAATCTGTGCATGTTTTTCCAAAGAAAAAAAGTTTTTATTTTATGTATCCTCCTTCAACATCCAATCAGCAATGCTTATTAGCTTGAACTTTGCAGGTTTTCCCATAACTGATTTCAGATGAAGTGTTGAATCACTTTACTCTAAAACCAAATAAAATTTAGCCAGACTGAACCCTTGAATACAATATAGGACCTTTGCAGCTAATCTAACTAGGTTTAGGCCATAATTGGACTGCCTCCCTACCTGACCTCAATTTCTCACTACTTAAAATGTCAGACTTTAGGGGAACAATGTCTCTCTGCCACAGCTTCTTGCTGGTAATCCATGGAAATTAAGAAATGATGGGGATAACATGAAAGGAAAACAATCAATTAATCAATTTTGCATTTGGCCAAGTTAATCAGGGCAGAGTCTTTGGCACTATAGGCTTTATAATTTATATAAGGGCTGTCCGATATTGCTAAATTGTATCTCAATATATATATATATATATATATATATATATATATATATATATATATATATATATATATATATATTGCCTTAATATTTATGTATCTGCTCTAAAATTTAGAATTTAGAATCTAAAATGCTGCTTTTTTAATCTGTGGAAAGATAATTTCCAGATAACATCCATTGTTGCCAGGTTGATTTAAAATATTTACTGTACAGTAAAAATCTGGTTAAAAACAATCACTTTTTCACTAAAGGAGCACAAGGAATAATGATATTTAATATTTTTTTATTTATATACACCAATATAAAAATGCATAGTAATAAGTAATATTTTAACTAGCGCTGTCAGTCTATATATTTTTTTAATGCAATTAATCTAATTTTTTCACCCTGTCAATTTTTGAATTATTTTTTTTTATTTTAGGAAAGAAAACAAAACAACATTTAACAACATAATGTTTTATTAACTTTTTTTAAACAAAGCCTTCAACATTATAAATATAGAAATGCACTAAAATAGCACCAATCAAATAACATTAAACGTTTCTAATTGGGAGTCTAATTGGGAGGTTGACTAATTGAAAGAACTAGTCTCCCCATAGTTTGCATTTTCATTGCTATGGGAATTAAATCTCTTAAACTCTCATATTCCACAATATTACTCTGCCAGTAGACTGTGGCTATCCGCTTTGCTACAGGAATCGTGAAACTGCATTCATGATATCGGGTCAGCACATCAACATCAGTTTCAAGCGCCGCTTTGAACTCCACATGAAAAGCGCTTGCAGACAAAAATGTCTTTTTTGGTAATAGTTAAAACTTCACAGACTTTTATGGTAAATAAAAAGTGCCTTACATAGGCTGAAAAATACTTGATCCATATTGGCTTGTTTTGTACATCAAATAGCATTAAGAGGTCGTTTCTGGAAGTGTAACCCGTGACAAGTTCGTTACGTCAAACTCACTAATAGACCAGTGGCTCAGAGGATTTAGGTTCGTCCGAGGAGAGAGATGATGCAGCAGCAGTGAACACTCAGACAATCAGGTAAGTCAGCAAGTTTTGACTTTATGTTGAACAATATAACAAAACAAAATTTAATACCGGAAAATGTAAATAGTCAAGATTATTGATTTTTATCCACTTCTTTTTTAGGGTTTTAACGAAAATTTTCTCTTATTAAAGTTAGCACTTTTTCAGATTTTAGTGTTGCGAGAGTCACTAGTAGGAATATTTAGTGGAATCAATTTTCTAGTGAACCATCTAATTCACTTCTTTTCTTCATACACAGTAAATCTTCACCATGAGATTTCACACAAATTCAAAAGAAATAAAATAATCAAAACAATACAAAGTTATTCTCACTTCACATACAACACTTCAAATTGTCCAGAATCAGGTATTTCCTCAATGAACCGATCAGTTCATTAATTCAGTCCGTGAACTGTTCAATTCAGTTCTAGAATCATCTTCCAGATGAACAAATAGAAGACTGCACAATTCTGTCCTACCGCTCAAAGATGAATGACTCAGTTTCTGTTTCTCTTTTCAACAGGAAAGACAAGGTTTCGATCATGGGTGGCTCGCCAGTCCAACTCCACTATTAGGTACCCAAAGGGAGCTGAGACGGTTCACAATCCAGGACTGATTCACACTTCGCTCGATACACATGCAGAGTGGATCGCATTCATCAGTCAAATGTCCCAGCATTCACATGGAAATAAAACACAAACGAAAAAAAAACCTGGCCTTGAAAACACAAGACCAAAATATCAATTAGCATTTCTTATTTCATTAAATTACTTTCAGTTTTTACACAACTTCTAATAAACACATCAACAATGTTCATTTATGAAGATGCAATAAATACATTTTCTTGCATACTTGCTTGTGACATGTTATTTAACACAAAATCACACTTCATTCATTTAGTTTCACTTAAATGGTCTACTTACAGTTTTCATTTTACACTCAAAACTGTATTCGCTACTAATACTGCATCAATTAACCAATGCTTTAAAGTAACACACTTAATGTGACCTTGAATAGACTATAAAACCACACGGAATAGAAAAATAAATGCAACTATATTGACTCACCAAGGAACTCGTATACAATGTGCATCGGAAGAACCGGAAAATTCCAGATGACAAATGTTCCAAAACGTCACTTTCACATACACGGCTTCTCTCTGGTTAGAAATGCACATGTCATATTAACATTAAGCTAGCGCCACCATTGCGTCATTAACACGCGGTCGAACACACAATGAGCATAATCACATCACCTTACTACATTTAACCATCACTTAACTCTATATTATCGTCATATGAATGATTTATAGACAAATTAAACAACTCTTACATCAGTTTTCGCTGGATTTAGAGCTTAAAGTCTCCCGGAGCAGCAACAACCATCCGCTCACGTCAGCGATTCACGGAGAAAAGAAAGATCTAGAATGCAATACTTTCCAAAGTCCCGCGATAGCGGACGCTCACAAGACGTCACTCAACGTGCGATCTAATTGGAGGCTTTCCAAAAGAAGATAATACTATTGAACAGATTTATAATATTCAATATTTATGTTTTTCTCATTTTTATATCATTAATTAATCCTTCCACAACTTTATATGTGGTATGTCAAAGTCTTTCATACATCTAATCAGTCATTTAATTTGAAGTTCAGTCTGTCCCTGCCAGCACTCATTGGTAACCTGGGTTACAGAAGCACTGTGTGTGTTTTGTGAAGTGTGCATCAGTGTTATGACTCCGGGCGGACATATCTCAAAGGTTCCGACCTTCAGTGTTTATGCTGTATTAATGGTAAGCGTTTATCGCAATTAAGAAAAATTAATGCATTAAACCTTTTTAATAAATAACATGTTCACGCGTTAATTCCTACATCTCAAATTTTTACAAAAATCTTTTCAAATATGAAAAATGCCAATGTGTGGAATTTGCAACGATGAAGCTAATAGTTAAATCAGGTATTTTAATCAATTTATTGAAACAAACAGGGGAACGAATTAAACTTAGCAACTCTAATGCCATTTTCACTTGATTCAGAGACTATTTAAAACATCAATTTAAACAGTTTTATACTTGCAAGTATGAGACAAGGCAAGATTGTGAAATTGATCTAATAACACGCTCTATAGGAAACTTAATGGCTAGACAAAAAGCACAATAAAATCATATTCTGAATATTTGATTATTCGCACAGGACTAATTCATACTAGTTCAAACAACAGCACACATCATGCTGCTGATCTGTTTGGGGGAAACAATAACCTACTAAAGAATTGTACTTGCTTGTCTGTTAGCATGTATTCAGCTATCAATTAATGTACCATGCAAACAAATAGATATTGAAAGCAGCTTTGTAAAATATATATGTTTTCTTTTTCAAGGTTGCCATGCACTTAAAATGGATAATATCACATCAACAATAAAAGGTCCTACAAATATATAATATATTACCAGAGCAGAGGGCCTGATTTAGAGAAGCATTTTTTTCTTATCTGTCGGCTCCTTGGAGCATTACATTCACACTCATAAATGGCTGTCAAAACATGCCCTGCTCAAAAAAGCCCCAGACAGGGAGGACAAGCAATTAAAGAATTAGACCTACATTTTTAAATGGTCTTTAGTCAGCAGCTGCTAATAGAATTTTGCATTTAAAATGGAGTGTGTTTTGGATGAGGATTCTTGATTTGTGTTGCCTATGCGCTTAACTTTAATTACAAATCCCATAAGTCTTAGAAATGGTGCATTACACTGGCAATTTGATAAACAGATGGCATGACTTCCTACATCACATGCACAAGAGAACTCCACTCTGAATATGGGAAAACATCATTACTTTCACTTAGGAGCCCTTGCCCAGAAAATTGAGCCAATTACCAAAACAAACAAAAAAGAGCTTGATCTTTTTGCTGTTTGTCATTTAGAAGACTTGCACACAAGAGAGCAATTTACAGTTCTCCTCTGGGTACATGTGGGTGATGTTTACATTGATTTGTTGGATTTGAGTCTTGATTTTCAATGAGCTTTTTGTGACTGGATGTAAAATATCTGGAATATATTCCTACTTTTCCAAGAAAACAACAGAAACCTAAATTTCTCTGCTCTATAGTATATTACAATTATATTTTTTTGCCGTTTGGCATAGGCCTAAATCTATTATAAATGAATGCCCAGAATTAAATTAGTTTTCCCAAAAACATCACCCAAAATTCTTTCATCATTTACTTCCAAACCTATACACATTTTCATGAAACACAAAACGTCTCGGATACCTATGTAACCTCCGTTCCCTGATGGAGGGAACGAGATGGTGTGTCGAAGAAGCGACACTAGGGGTCTCTCTTCAGCGCCGAATATGCCTCTGATCTATGAAAAAAGGCCAATGGGAGTTGGTGAACAGTTGGCGAGGGAAATACGCTAGTTCATTCAGGATTTTTCTGAGGAGCCGGGAGTGTTCTGGCCACCTCAGCGGCTCGGCTCAGCGACGTGGCCGTGAAGACATGACATCTTGTCCCCTCCATCAGGGAACGGAGGTTACGTACATAACCGAGACATTCACCATATGTCGCTCACTTCGACATCATGTCAAAGAAGTGACACTAGGGGTCCACTTCAAATCACGCCATGCGCTGAGCCATGTACGTGTACTGCTGACACAGAAGCGGGCAGGTATTTCACGTGCACAAGCGACCAGCTGTGTTTCAGACTGCACGTACTCTTCCCCAATGCCCCAAAAAAGGTCTGTCCAGGGTTTGAATGTTTGGCGGCAGGCGGGGGTGATTGTCACACGATGCGTGCCGCGGCGCCATGCTCGTCTTGGGACTTGGGTCTGAAGCCAGTGTTGAAGCGGTCTGATATGCATCAACCCCAGTGGCGCGACAGCCGCGGAGGATGCCATATGCCCCAGGAGCCTCTGGAAAAGTTTTAAGGGGACCGTTGTGCCCAGCCTGAAGGTGGCGAGGCACCACAACACTGACTGGGCACGCTCGTTGGTGAGGTGTGCTGACATTGAGACCGAGTCTAACTCCATACCGAGAAAAGAGATGCTCTGGACTGGAGCAAGCTTGCTCTTTTCCCAGTTGACCTGAAGCCCCAAACGGCTGAGGTGCCTGAGCACCTGGTCTCTGTGAGCGCATACTAACTCTCGCGAGTGGGCCAGAATAAGCCAGTCATCGAGGTAATTGAGTATGTGGATGCCGGCTTCTCGAAGCGGGGCAAGAGCTGTCTCTGCGACTTTCGTGAAGATGTGAGGGGACAGAAACAGGTCGAAGGGGAGGACTTTGTACTGATACTCCTGGTCATCGAACGCAAACTGCAGGAAGGGGCGGTGTTGAGGCAGAATGGAGACGTGGAAGTACACGTCCTTCAGGTCTATCGCTGCGAACCAATCTAGATGCCGGATGCAAGTTAAGATGTGTCTCTGTGTGAGCATTTTGAATGGGAGTTTGTGCAACGTTTGGTTGAGAACTCGCAGGTCCAAGATTGCCTTTCTTGAGTACGATGAAGTAAGGGCTGTAGAAACCCTTCTTCATCTTGGTTGGAGGGACAGGCTCTATCATGTCTTTGAACAAAAGAGTAGCGATTTCCGCGCGCAGGGACTGGACATGTTCGCCGTGTACTGCGGAAAAGCAGACACCCATGAAGGGGGGCGGGGGCCTGGCAAACTGAATTGCGTAACCGAGTCGAATGGTCCGGGCCAGCTAGCGAGATGGGTTGGGAAGTGAAAGCCACGCGTCCAACCTCTGTGGACTAGGTGCTAAGGGCACCAAAGGGACGATTAATTTTGACGTATCCGCCGGAGCTTCGTAGCGGGGCGGAGCAGGTAGGGCAGCAGCGACAAAGCGACGCGAGGCTGGGGTGCTGTGGAAAAACTCAAAGCACTTACCTTGCTCCGCACACCCGGCAGGGGGTGGGTTGGTGACTGAGGAGGAGGTCCAGGGTAGACGTCCTCTAGACTCGTCAGAACCGGCCGGCCGGGGAACAGTCGTGGGGCTGGAGACGAGTGGTCCGTGTCCGGGAAGCCGGGACTGTTGAGATCTGGTGGCAGAGTGCCGTGAGAAAGGCATTTGCGGGCCAGGTGACCCAGAGACACAGGAAATAGTTATTTTATTGAGAATGTGGGTACCGCAACCCCATCTAAGGGGGGGCGGCAAATAAAAATTGTTCAAAAACAAAAGATTCTCCTCCCGGCCCTCCACGGACGGAGCGGTCTTACCACCTCCGGAGCTAACATCTCTGTTGCTGGGTCGTCCGTCTCAGGAGCACCTGGGAGACTTACGGGTCCTCGAGGGGGTCCGAGAGATGGGGGGTGTCTGCTTCCTGCGGTGTGCTCGACGCTGGGGCTGAGAGCTGGGCCCGGGTTGAGGCGGAGCAGATTTCTTGGCTGCAGGGGGATTCCCTCGACGAGCAGATGGGGCAGTGGCCATGGCGGCAGTTTTGCGGCGAGGCAGGATATGTGAGATGGCCTCCATCTGCTTTTTCACCACAGAGAACTGCTGGGCAAAATCTTTGTTGCCGAACTTTGTCGGCCTCACGCATCTCGACCAGGTTGATCCATAGATTACGTTCCTGGACCACAAGGGTGGCCATCGCCTGCCCGAGTGCCTGCGCGGTGACCTTCGTGGCTCTGAGGGCGAGGTCGGTTCCTGCAGCACATCGGGATCAGGGCTACCCTCGTGCAGATCCTTGAGCGCCTTGGCCTGGTAGTATTGCAGGATGGCCATGGTGTACAAGGCGGAAGCGGCCTGTCCCGCGGCGCTGTAGGCTTTGGTGTTCAACGAGGATGTCGTCCTACAGGCCTTGGAAAGGAGTATAGGGCGCCCGCGCCAGGTGGTAGGGTTTCCGGGACATAGATGTAGTGCAACAGCCCTATCCACCTGGGGAATCGCCGTATACCCGTGGGCCGCTCCGCCGTCGAGGGTAGCGAGAGCAGGTGAGCAGGGCTTTTCAATTCATGGAAACTGGGGCTCTCCATGAAGACGTCAGCTCGTCATGCACCTCCGGGAAAAATGGGACCAATGGGGGGGGGGGTCGTGGGGCGTGGCTGTGACCGGTGCCCAGACCCCAGGAACCAGTCATCCAACAGTGACGTGTGTGGGGAGGACGGAGGGTTCCAATCCAACCCCACACTGACGGCAGCCCGGACATCTGCGCATCAGCCTCAGCCTGGGCGTGCTGGGATCAGCGTCAGACGCCGCACTCTCCGATGGAGCGGCGAGCTCATCCACTTCGAGCTCCAGAGGATAGGCAGACTGGCCCGGAGGAGAGTCGCTGTTGCCTCGAGCACGGATGGGGGTCAACGTGCGTGTCGGGGGGCGGGTGGTCCGAGGAAGCGTACCAGGCGGAGCTGCACCTGCTGCCCTCCCCAAATCACCTCCATCGCCAGCCGCATCGTCCTCAATCCCGTGGGAAGGAGGAGCGACACGGGGGGGCGGCTGGAGTGGCGTGCTTTCTATTGAAAGCAAGCCGCGACCGCAACGTTGCCATGGTCATGCTCTCGCATTGAGAGCATGAACATCCAAAAACGCTGCCTTGGTGTGAACGGTGCCCAGACACACGAGACAACGCCTGTCGCCGTCTGAAGCGGATAGCACTCTACTGCATCCAGGAACTACACAGGGGCAGAATAGCATCTTTAAAAAGACGCATCCTGAAAAGGACGTTCAACACCGCTGTGTATTGCTCTTTTAGAGAATTAAACTCTTTACAGAGAAAAATTGCTCTTTATAAAGGAAACTCTTTTAACTCTGCACTGTCGAAGCGCCCAGGGGCAAACTGCACGCCGTGCAGAGAAGAGAAAAGCTGCTGAAGTGCGCCGTAGATCCAACAGCAAAGCAGAGCATCAGATGATAGAAGCAGGATATCTGGTGTGTTGCAGCTGGCTGCATACACGACCATAGGCTCCGAAGAAAATTACTGAATGAACGAGCGTATTTCCCTCGCCTTTATACCCGTATGGCCGGGGGCGGGGTATGCAAATACAGTTCGCCAACTCTCATTGGCCTTTTTTCATAGATCAGAGGCATATTCGGCGCTCAAGAGTGACCCCTAGTGTCGCTTCTTCGACACGACGTCAAAGTGAGCAACAGACGGTGAACAAAAAGTTCTTCAAGAAATAGTAAAGACTGTAAATGTTTTCCAAGCAATTACAATGATTAATGAGAGTTTTCAAGCAGAGATGTCCCAAAACCGATACTGGTATCAAAATCGGGCCAGATACTGTGCTCATGTATTTTTACTCGTGCTCCAATACCAGAAACCGATACAAACAAATTAAAATCACGTTATATCGTAGTACGATTAATAAATCGTGAAGGTTGTGATTTTACGAGATAAATATATAGTATGCATATGATGCATGCTTCAAAGTGAATGTGCTGACACCTGTTGCTCATTCCTTTTAGATCCTCATTATAAGAATTGTACACTGTTTGTAGCAAATTACAACAAGCAGAGAGGCAATTCACATTGTAGTGCAACACACATTCAGAATAAATGTTTATTTCATGAAATAACAGCATTTTGAGGTTTAATAATCATATTCAGTCACGTAGCGACCATCAAAAACACACAAAAAGGGCTTCACTTCAAAATAAAAGCTTCTGCCAAAACTAAAGCTCAATTTTAATGGAAAAAGGTGCGACAGAAATATATCACTACCGTATAGTTATGTAATATTCACTGTAATACTACAACTACTCCTAATAATAAGAAAATAATACAAAAAAAATCATTATTGTATTATATTTAAGCAATATTGCACATCTGTGATGCTCTGTTATGCATCACTTTTTTGACAAAAATAACTTGATGTTGTATTTTGGATTTTGCTGTGAGGTTCTGTATTTAAAACATTTAATATGATTAAACTTATACAATATTATGCTGATGATTAATTGTTCTATTTATTATTTGATTCAATTATTTAATTATTGATTGATTGAATTAATTTATTTAAAAACCATTTTGATGAAATCTTTTAAATAAATGATTTAAAGGAATTAGGAAATGGAATTAGGAGAAAAAAATATATACAGGAATCTGTAACATTGAGTACTAAAAAGGAAATATTGTTACTCGTACTCATTCTCAAAAAAAATTGTATCGGTAGATTCCAACTTTCAAGCTTCAAAAAAGATGCAAAAGCATAATAAAAGTATCAAAAAAATGGTCCATATGACTCACACACTATAGTCCAATTATAGCTTTCTGTGAGGAACAACCCAAAATTAAAGTGGTTTGATGACAGAATATTTGGCTGAACTGTTCCTTTAAACATTTTTTGAGAATATGCGCAAGTGACCACAGTTTTCCAATAGACAAGGATAGATTTAAATCTGCTTCTATTGCATCAATGGTTTCTATTTACAAAATGTTTGCAGTGGTTAAGTATTCTAACCAATCACTAACATGTCCGTTGAGTCCGTTGAAAAAGCAATGGCCAATCAGAGCCACTTAAATTAGTCCTCCATCCTGTCAGTAATGACAACTGATCCTAATGTGCAAGTTTTCAACCGTCTGAATGCCCAGATGCTTGCTTTATGTTTCACTTCTGTTTGCAGTGGCACACAAAAATGAATACTGAAGAAACATCACCTGACACTTGAAAAGAAGCTGTAGAACAAAAGAGAAAAGCACTTGGAATTATTTTGGATTCATTGCATATAGTGCACGGAGATGTTAAATGCACACATTGCACGGAGATGTTAAATACACTGCAAATGAGCAACACGACAAAAGTACAACACTCCCGTTCTAATCAATGTATAGACGCGGTGTAAATAAATTATTTATTACGCTGATTAGACAGCTTTGTTTTTAATGAGAGCGTTCGCGAGAGTGAAGAACTTTGTGCTGAACATCACTGAGCTCACATCAAAATGCAGGTCTCAATCAGTGTAAACCTGAGGCGAGTGACAACAGTCATTGTAATGGGAGAGTTTGTCGCATTGCTCGATTTCTGTGTACAATTTATTAAAAATGTAATTAACAGTTTTGTTTTGTCATGTTAAAGTAGGCCAATGTGAATTTGATTTGTACAAAATAGCAATAAAGTAATTCAGCTTAACTGTCTAAGTTTGCTTTGGAGGTATAGCCAACATAAAGAATATGGCATGAATAGCATATTTCAGGAATCACCATCATTATTATCGTGTCTGCTCTAATAAGACCCATTTGATGATCTAACATGAACAAGATCACCACGATTTAACGGGATAAATGGTCCCCTGTCTTGGGCGTACTGAACACAATAAGTAACTTGGCCAATTTAAATAGTCTTTTAATACGTTTGAATATTGAATATGCCATATTATTTACTGTAAATGGACTAATACTTTAAGCAGTAATTTAGCAAAAATTCAATTTATTCTATACCATAGATATACACTTAAAATTTTAACTTTATTACAATATTTAATGCTTAAAAGACACATAAAAGAAACTGGAGTGCAGCTCATATCCACCATTGAAATGTGCTGCTTACTTTGTGATATCACGGTAATTTTATATTTTAGTCAACATTAATAATCACGATTACAATATCAAGGGCAATAATCGACAGTCATGATTTTTACTATAATCGTGCAGCCCTAGTAAATAGTAGGCTGGAGTAGAGATGACAATGAGTCAGGAGAATAGAATAAGAGCCTCTCATCTTAAATGATGGATTAAGTCTACCATAAAAGGTCTGGAGGCAAAGAGCCCCATCTGTTCGTGACCGACACTGTAATATGCCATATCCCACTCTCTCTGTTTCCTCTCTGAAGGACAGAGTTGAGGTGTGCTGTCTCACCAAGATTGCAAGTATATGGCATGTATATTAGGCTGACACTAGCTCCCTTGCCCTGGCTAAATGCATGAGCAGGCGGTTGAACTGCTCAAGTAGAGGTCAAGGTGCACTGTGCTACTCCTTACCATTAGAAAAGGTCCATTCTGCCCTCTCAAAACCGCTAAAGCAGAATTCACTTATTCACACTCACAAACTTTGGTCAACATGATCACATTGCAAATCAACATGTTGCTTCCAAAAGTTAATGTACTCAGAGATTGAGGCCAGTGCCGCCGCTCCTTATAAGCAGACTATGCAGTCTGCATAGGGCACCACCTCCCTAGAGGGGCAGCATCTTACTCTAGGAGGGCACTAGAAAGTCCACCGGTTGCCCTTACTCGCACGTTATACGTTATTCAAGGACCCGAAAGCAGTGGAACACAGATGATCGCTTCACGCGAACAAAATATTTTAAATCATAAAAATAATACAAGACCACATTCACCTTGAACTTATTGGTGTCCTAGCCTGGACAAGTTGGTCTTTAGCTGGTTTAGCTGGTCGGCCAGCAGGTCTAGCAACCTAAAACTAGCAAACAAACCAGCCTTACCAGTCCGGGAGACAAGCTAGAACCAGTGAATATGCTTAGCCTAGTTTAAGCTTTGTTTTGTTGTTCCTTCTCATAAATATTGGAGGTGTATTTAATACAACGATGGTACAAAAAACAGAGAGACCTTGAAATTTAAGAAAAAGCACTGCACATCACAACAGCCATGCTGTAATTTTGCTGTAATGAGTCTAAGAAATGTGTCCTTGAGAGGAATCATATATAAAAGCAATGAATACTTCAAATTATGTCTCCAGAGAAACTTGAGCTGTACAGGTTTAGACTGCAAAGCATTGTATTTTAGATGCTGGACATGCTGACAGTTTGTCGTAGCATCTCCAATACTTTCTTCAAACGTATTCCATCAGTACACCAGTGATGATGGGGACCACGGCTAGTACAGTAAAAATCAACAACTCTTCCACTGTCAAGATAAAAAGTGACTGATTGCATTGGCCTTATACAATACAAAACCACAAACACAGACCCTGTTGCTGAGTGAGAATGAAACATTACATCATTAAAACCTTTTTCCATCAGGACACTATATCCCCAATCCCCCACAAGCTTTCAGAGAATCCACAGTCTAACAACCTTCAAAAATTGTGTTTTTGTCTCAGAGTCCCAGATTTTGTTTGCAGGCGCCATAATGGATCAACATGCTGGATGAATTCACAGACTACGTGAAACAAGAATAACTGTGAAGGTTGGAGGAATATTACAAAAGCCATTAAGCAGCGCCCAGAGCAGACACCAAGCTCAGCAAACATCAGCATGCCTCGGCACGCAGCTGGCCCCCATACTAGGCTTATCCCTAGGAGACAAAAACACAGCCAAGAACAACTGTAGCCACTCAGTTACATTAATATCACAAATTGGAGTCAAGAGGAACAGATAGACATAGAAAATGAAAAAGTACTTTTCACTGAGTTTAAATGGAATTTGTCAGTGTCATGCAAATAAGGCTCTTTTAATGACATACACACACACACACACACACACATTATATATATATATATATATATATATATATATATAAAAAGGAACATGCTTCAAGGAAGTAGTGTGATCCAAATGCACTGAAGGACTGTGAAAATACTAATATTCTGACATATTTACAGTCCATAAAGATGAATCCGAAGGTTTAGTGTTTACTTGAATGATGAGTTTCATCACTACAGATATAAGGGAAAGAATGAGCAATTTTGAGAGTGTTTTTGCAAATGGCCAATTCAAGTTTCAAGGGCAAAATATTCTATTGCAGAGATTTACCAGGAAGGAAAATAAAAATTCAAACTGACATCTCAAGACATTTGCTGCGCATTCCTTATCATTTTATTAGACAGACACATAGAAGTATGTAAACATTGTGCTATGTAAAATTGTTTTAAATTTTTACAGTTGAACAAACACAAAGGAGCCCGCACATTTTCTCACCAGGCAGATACTCTTCGTCTTCAACCACTGCTCAGACTAAAATTTAGTGTTGGTTTATATTCAGCTTCATCAATTGCATCTACTGTTTTAGCGTTCAGTTAGTGTTTGAAACTACATGAATAAATACATACATCAATAACATGTGAAGCATAAATTTCAGTCTCTGTAATGAGTTTAACTGTTGTGGTTGCTGCTTGCCATAAACAACACTGAGGTTGTCAATGGCAATAATTAATATTCTGTATGTGCCGCTTATACCATACTTTTCTCAAAGGAAAATACTGTGCTTTCTCATTGTTGAGCAGTGGCGGAGAATTCCCGTGGATTTTTCACTGGTGAGACTTCATCTTCAACCACTGCTCAGGTGTCACTCACATGGAAGAAACTCCAGCAAGTAAATTACTTTTCTACATGTTTCGGTGCAAATATATCATTGAACCCCTTCATCTTAAAGGAAAACCAGATATCACTAGCGGAGTGTTGGTTTATGTTCACTTTTCAGCTTATCAAATAATTTTAGTAGTTCACCCAAAAATAATATTTCTCTAGTCATTCATCTAGTCAACCAAAATTTCTGCTTAAATCATATGGATTACATTGATGCTGCCTTTATGGCTCTTGAAAGTTTTTAATCTCACTGACTTCCATTGTATGGACAAATACACATCAGATATCCATCAAAAGACTGTATAAATGATGAGAGAATTATAATTTTTGGTTTGCAGGAGACACCTTGATATCAACGTGTGTTAGCTGGTTTGTAAAAAAGAGTCACATTACAAGTATAATACTGTTGCAATATGTAGCAGGATTTGCAGCGGTTAAATTGTCTTGTCATGAATCTTAAATGTAAACTAGCCATACATATTGCATATCTTGTCAGTTACAATTATACAATTTTTTTTTTTTTTGGCTAACAGGATAGGGTCATTAAAATTATAGTTCTGGCAGGTCTACAACTATTACTGAAAGAAGAGTCATCAGAGGTTTTAAAGGCAAAAAAAGGTAGGAAACACATTTGGGTGACATTATTCATATTTATATAGCACCATTTGAACATAAGTGTTTGAATAGCTGTGTGCTTCAAATGAAAATTCTCTCATAATTTACTCACCCTCATGCCATCCCAGATGTGTATGACTTTCTTTCTTACGGAAAAAAAAAACTATGATATTTAGAAGAATCTTTCAGCTCTGTAGGTCCTCACAATGCAAGTGAATGGTGACCAGAACTTTGAAAGTAAAAAATACAAGAGAAAGAGATCAATCTTTAAGTAATTTTTAATATGAATTTTCCTCCCTGCCCAGTAGGTGGTGAAATGCACAAAGTATGTGAATCCCCAAAACAAGAGAAGACAAATATGAAAGTGAAAGTGGAGATTGATAGTAAAAAGTACTTGAATATTGATCTGTTTCTCAACCACACTTATCATATCACTTTTGAAGACATGGATTCAACCACTGGAGTCATATGGATTACCTTATGCCACCTTAATGTGCTTTTTGACCACCATTCACTTGCATTGAATGAGCCAACATAGTTGAATATAGTTGAGATATTCTTCTAAAAATCTTTGTTTGTGTTCAACAGAAGAAAGTCATATACATCTGGAATGGCATGGTGGTGATTAAATGAGATACATTTTATTTTTGGGTGAACTATCCTTTTAAGCATCACTTTTCTTTTTACTCTGTGATTATAGATTTTGAGGATATTTAATTGTGCAAATAAATACAATGGAAACTGTGTATATACATTTTGAAACAAGATTATTTCTATGCATTTAGGAAGAGCTGCTTGGCCAAGCACAGAAAGGAGCAGATGCCATCAATGCTTTGGAGCAAGAAGAGCGAAAGTTGCCTTTCAACCCACTGGATGTATTGATTGTCCTTGAAAATGAGCTGGGAACATTTGTCAAAACTTGGGTCAGCGCACTGACTTTTTGGGCTACTTTATGCCCTTCACATCAGCTACCCAAAGAAGCTGACACTTTTTCTTTATTTTCTTTTGAGGTCATACAGTAAATGGTGTTTCATCTTGATGATGGCAATGTCTAGCCAAGTTGAAAAGATCTTTTGAATGAATAGTTTCATTTATAAATGCATACTGACCCCTTATTTAAAGAAATCCAACTTAGCCTTGGACGACATGAAGAACTACAGACCTATTTCACATTTGCCGTTCATTTCTAAAGTTTTGGAAAAAGCAGTCCTGCTACAATCATTTTAAAATTCCAATTCTATAGCTGAGACACTCCAGTCAGGTTTTAGAACATTACATAGTACTGAGACTGCCTTGTTAAAAGTTTTAAATGATATTTTAATTAACTTAGATAATGGTGATAATGCAATTCTTGTTCTTTTAGATCTCAGTGCTGCATTTGATAATATTGATCATACCACTCTTCTCTCGCATCTCGAACACTTTGCAGGAATAAAGGGTACTGTTTTAAAAATAAATGGGGGGGGGGGGGGGGGGGGTTCCTCAAGGTTATATTCTCGCTCCTAGTCTCTTCTCCCTCTCCCTATATTTGCTCTGATTGGTTCTA
Organism: Moxostoma hubbsi; assembly: GCA_032164185.1. Classification (NCBI taxonomy): domain Eukaryota; kingdom Metazoa; phylum Chordata; class Actinopteri; order Cypriniformes; family Catostomidae; genus Moxostoma; species Moxostoma hubbsi. The sequence continues at coordinate 32,293,261 of JAVLUX010000009.1, forward strand.
TTTTTAGAAAACATGGAGTGTCTTTCCACTGTAATGCTGATGACACACAAATTTATTTGCCTCTTAGGTGCTCCAAGACAAATACATTAGACTCACTAATGACTTGTTTAAAATAATTAAAAATGTGGATGGCCTCAACATTTTTTCAATGAAATGAGGATAAAACAGAGGTCATCTTATTTGGACAAGTTAGTGATAGTATCGCTCATCAACCTGACTCAAATTCATTGTCTGACAACACTAAAACATGCGTAAAAATTTTTTTTTTATTTGATAACTAACTTAAAATGGATAGACAAATAAACGCAGTAGTTAGGACAAGTTTTTATCATCTACTCCTTTTAGCAAAAAATTTTAACTTTTTTATCTGCCTGTGACTTTGAGAGAGTAATACATGCATTTATCTTATCTAGACTAGACTACTGCAATTCCTTGTACTACATAATTAATTCCACTGCTTTGGCAAGTTTGCAAATGGTTCAAAATGCAGCCGCCAGACTCACTAAACGGGTCAAGAAACATGAACATATTACTCCGGTATTAGCCCCATTGCATTGGTTGCTATTATTGCTATACAAATCTCTGAATAATCTTGCACCTTCATACCACTGGGCACATCAGGGCACTGAGATCAGAAAATCACAAATTGCTGACCATACCCAGAACTAGATTAAAACATAAAGGTGACCGGGCTTTTGCCATAGCCAGTCCTAAACTTTGGAATGATCTTCCGATACATATAAACAAGCCCAATCTATTTTAATTTTTAAATCAATGTTAAAAACACAAAAGTTTTGAATGCTCTGTAAACTGTCTGTTTAAATTATGTTTTTTTTTTGTTTTTTGTTTTTTTAGAGATGCTCCTCTGTTGGTTAAACTTGTGTTGTTTTTAATTGTGCTATGTAAATACAGAATAGAAGAAAGAAAAGGAAACTGTTTCTGGTGTTTTTGTTACAGTATTAGTTCAGAGACTTTTCTCCAACCTGCATATATTTCTGCAGTATGCACAGGCCTGGCTCCAGCTCTAAGATGTAAGGTGGGCCAAAGGACCCTCCGGGTGGGCCAAACAGTTGGAGGGGTGGGTGTGGGTGTAGGTCTCAAGGTGGGCCAAGTTCATGAATGGGTGGGCCAGGCCCACCCAGGCCCCCCTTTGGAGCCGGGCCTGAGTATGCAGTCTGTTAAAATGCATTTTGAATTGTGTTTATTTAGATTTACAGAAATTCTTTAAGTCATTGCATAGCCCACATTGTTTTTTGTTGAGCATCATGATTTTGTTACTATTTTTGTATTTGAGAATGTATTTTGGTTATAGGAGAGCATGAATATTTATGTTAGATTGTAAATTTGTAAAAAACAATAAAAACCTTTCAATTAACTTAACAGACAACTGGTGAATTTCAAAGTAAATGAACAGAACCTAGAATTTGAAGCTGCTAATAGCACATACAATTAAGCTAAATTAGTTTGAAATGCAAAGTTGGGTAAACAGAGACTCTTAGGGTTAAAAAAAACCCCTTAAATGTAGTAGCTGGGGTGGCACAGTATTTTATGTAAACATTTTTGAATGGAAGCTCATTAATTTGGCCATAGCCAGCTACGATTATTTAGGTAATGTTGCTTAAAATTCCAAGTGGAATTTGCTTAAAAAGTGGGACGCAAAAAGTACGCACTCTATTTTAAGCAAATCCAGCATATTATTTTCAGTGCTGTTTCAGTTGGGTTGGACAACAAATACACAAATGCTCTGTCCTTTCAATGAAGGTCGGGGAAAAAATAAGATACGTTATTAAAAAAATGCACACTGTAGCACAAAGGAACTGCCACCAACAGGAGCCATCATTCCCACTTAATGTACCATTATATCAGGGCAACAGCCTAAAACGACAGCACTGATTACTAATACTGACCCTGAATACACAGTCAGCTCTCTGCTCTGAGGGTGTGTGGCACAGGGTCTGCTGAGCACATAATCTTGATATGGCAGGGATGGCAAACTTCAGCTCTCTGCCGAACTGAACAGTTCCAAGATCAGTCTCAGCAGGATTTGTTTTCATGTTATGGCAGATGCATCCCTAGCAAGGTCAACAACTATGCTGAGAGAGAAAGATGAAATATAAAACAGTCAAAATGGAAAGAAAGTTTCAGCTGAACAGGGGTGGATTATGACTAGCAAGGGCCAATTTTCTTTTAGTTCTTAAAGAGAGTAGCATTTTAATGTTTGTTATTCATAATGTAAACTCAGTGTAAATACAACAAATTATGCATACAAAATGCATATATTTAAAGGGTCCATAATAAAATATGAAATATTTTAACTTCAAACACTTATTAATATTGATGAATTTAACAAATACAGTAAGTCCTACAGCACCTATGCAATTATTCTTTCTTACTGTTAAACCTGTAAAAATGTCTAACTTCAAGCATTTCAAATTATTTAAAACAAGGTTTTGTCAGACCAACATTATAGTGTGCCTCAACAAACTTTATGTATCTTGTTTAATCAATGATTTTGAACCACACAAATTAAAATATAAATATTAGATTTTTTCCAATTACCTGAGCCAAGGGCAATCATGCAGTTATAGAAATGAATAGTATAATAAATGTTTTTGTTCAACAGCCCTTTTAAACAAAGAATAAAGCTTAACCATATAAATATGACTAATATGAAATAATAGTCAGAAAATTATGTTTGTTAAACCTGTTTTAACCTATTTTTCTATAAAATAATTAAATAATTAAACTGATTTTAAATGGATTTTAAATTGATAAAGTTTTGCTTGAATTCAATAAATACTAATTTTAAAATATCAGTAACAAGATAAATGTTATTGTTAATTTTACTTACATCAAAAACTTCATATAAAAAGATGAGTGCATCAAAATATGAAGGAATTATTTTTACAAGGTCTTCTACTTCCAGAAGAACATGGGAACTTCCACCAGGTGGCATTATAAGATTAAAGTTTTTTTTTTTTTAATTAGAAACTGGATGGGAAAAGGGTCTTATAAGAGGGCTGGAGGCTCTCATAGTCATAGGGCCTTGTTGAGGGCCCCTTGTATAATCTGTGGGGCCCACATATTTAAGCATAATCAAACATTTGTTTTAAAAGTTGATGGGCTGCGAAACCTTGCAGCCCAGGGCCCCCACAAATATTTCAGTAGAATCAGTGGATACACAGCCCATTGAGCCCTAGTTAAGTCATGCTTTAATGGGAGTCTATGCCATTTCCCTGAATCCATTAGGCTAGATTTCAAGGGAGGAAAGATTGATCTTCACTGGTCAAGTGGCACTAAACACATCATTCTGGGTACCGTCTGAAAACCATTTTTCTCTGGGAGTCAATGGGAGCTTCATGAGCATTATTTGCATTACCATTCAACTACCTAAAATGCTCTGCCTTAAAAGAAAATATTATTTATGATTGTTTGTTATCTTTACAATGTGTTATCCTAAAGTAGAAAAACTTGCCATACTTATTTAATAAATTGATTAAATATCACAGGTAAATGAAAGTAAATGTTACTTAACTTTTCGAAGCTGGTGTTCCCAGCATGCACCTTGCTTGAATTATTAATATGCTTTCACTGTTTGCAAGTTTATTTACACCATTTTTATTGTTGATTTTGATGTTACGTTTGGTAACATCTTGTTTTGTAAAGTCTGAAGTTCAGTTTCTACTCAAAATTAACCATTCATGATTAAAACAATTATTAAGATTAAACTATGTTATTGTGCAGAGTACCAGTACAGAGCCAATGAAATGCAGTTGTTTTCACATATCCTAACTAAGCTGGGGTCAGAGCACAGGGTCAGCCATGAAACAGCACCCCTGGAGCAGATAGGGTTAAGGGACTTGCTCAAGGCCCCAACAGTGGTATCTTGGTGGTGCTGGGGCTTGAACCCCCAACCTTTTGGTCAGTAACCCAGAGCCTTAACCACTGAGCCAGTGCTGTTTATTGTTACTGTCATCGTGTTTTGGGCACAAAGTGTTAAGATCTACATGCACAGCTCTGAATCTAGTTTCTTTTGTCATTAAAGCAAAGTGATGTTGTCTAATAGACTACATAGCATGCATTAAGCTTCCATGTGGAAGGCTTCTCTGTGTTATGTGGTAAATGACTTCTGTTAAATAAGCATTGAAATGCTAATACATTTGAATAGCATTGCTTAATTCAGTGCTGCATTACATGAGTTACATGTACAAACACAGAAAGTGTAAGTTTACTTGAAACAGAGTATTGCAAAGTAAACTTTACTTTTCTCATTAAAGCCACCAAGATTTGTGTATTGACCTGTTTCATGTGATGTCACTGTATGACCACTCCGCCATGCTTGTGACCAAAATTCCATATTTCTTCATTGTGCTGTGCTGTGGGAGGAGGCAAAATCTTTGTTTCTATTTATAAAACATGAAAAGGTGATACTAGTGTTTACTTACCATAACCAAAATGTAATTTTTCTTTCAATAAAATGTATCTTTTCAGTGACACAGATAAATTTCACTAAAGTCAATCAGCGATGAAGGGGGAGAGACCAGATAAAACACTAGTGGATCTTTGCAATTTTTTTTTAGATATGTTAGTTATCTGTACATGTGTCAGTTATATTTATAACACCATTGATTTGGATACAATTAAACTGGAAATACACATAGGAAGATGTTATTCATAACACCCAGTATGTTGTAATTATAACACTAAACACTATAATGTGAATATATGTGTTGCAAGGAGAAGAGAGGTGTCGGGCTGTGATGACGCACACCCGGCCACTAATCAGGCTAATCAAGCCGACAAGAGGGAAAAAAGGCAGCCGGAGGCTGCAGTTCGAGAGACTGAGAGCTACAGGCAGCTGCCCTCTATGCATTTGTGTTTATGTTTGTGTATTTTTGTTAATCATTAAATCATTATTTATATTGTCAAGTCGGTTTACTTCCTTTCCCATTTACCATGTTACATATGGTATATACTTTTAATGACATACAACAATAAACAACACATAATATCATGAAGCACAGACTTGTTTCACACTAACAGACTACAATCTAAACATATTTTATATATTCAATAATACGCCTCGGTTGCTTTCTGCTTTTTCTATTCTTCATCAGCGCTTACATTCATACAGATGGGATCATCACAAACATTTTGTAATATTTGGAGCAAATCAAATCAGAAAACAACACAAATATTTGTAACTTCTGAATGAGAGATGTTTACGTTGATGTAACGAGAGGCATGTGTACTTGTTTGTCACACATCAGACTCACCAGAATATGGAGATGAATTGTGGATAATATATATATATATATATATATATATATAAGTCAGAGAAAGTCAAATTTGCCAATATATATGCTGATCTCAGACCTGACCTTTCCTGGGACTTTGCATGAATCAAAAGCATTTGCGCAGCTGCGGGGAAAAAGTGACATCACTGAAACAAGTCAATAGCCTTTACTTGAAAATATGGTCTTGTTAAATTTAGTTGCAATTTCTTCATGGAAACGGTTTCCTTGTTTTTTTTTCAAGTAAACCCCATTCTAAAAAGTTTTCAGTGTGTTGGCCATTGGGCTTCCGCCTGGAAGCACAGCTTCTCTATTTGATGATTGATCGAGCTTTCAAATGGGCAGGGCATCGCAACACACAGCCAATAATTTAAATGGTGATGTACATGATTGACTGCGTATGAAATGTAAAAACACTACTGTTGAACACAGAGTGTTCGGGGACTCTGAGATACGCACAGTTATTTGCAATCTGACATTCTTTCAGTTTTCATAATCTGATATTTTGCCTATTGGCACTTTTAATAGTTGCAAAAACAGTTTTGAGCTTAGTTAACAGTTACCAGAGTCCTGCATCCTTGATACACACACTGCACACCCTGTCTTCATGTATTTCTTTCCATGGAAGAGCAGATATATACCACACTTTCCCAAAACAAAATTCCTGAGTGAGCACACATTTTCTCAAAAAAATCAATGAAATCACAGAGAATAAGAAAATGAAATACTCCCCCTCTATATAATTTCTCTATAGATCTGACAGAGTCAGCCTAACAAAGAAAATCAGACATACACAAAAGCAACAGTAGAGAATTATACACTTTAAATCAGTGGCGTAGCTACACCCTGGCTGATAGGGCTGAAGCCCCGGCTCTTTTGTTAATAGCCCCAAATGTTTTTTGTGATGGAAAAAAAAAAAAGAAAAAAAAAAAAGGAAGGCTTAATGTTCATTACATCAGGGTACAAAAAAGGCAGGCTCCAATTTGAAAAAGCAACAAGGCAGGCTTTTATCGCTGTTTGTTCTCAAGTTCATCAGACACTTTATGAATGTCTCTAGTGGGAGCTTTATTTTTTCTCACAGGGGTGCAGCTTTTCTGTATCAGAGGCACTGAGGTTGGTTCACTCTCCATCTCTGCTGCGGATGTAACCCGATCCTTCCGACGGGTCAACATCCGTAAAGCGTGGGTCCAGACGGCATTCCGGGCCGCGTCATCAGAGCATGCACGAACCAACTGGCTGGTGTTTTTACGGACATATTCAACCTGTTCCTCGCCCTGTCTGTAGTCCCCACATGCTTCAAAACGTCCACCATTGTGCCTGTACAAAAGCAATCAAAAATCACTTGTTTAAATGACTGGTGTCCTGTTGCTCTGACCCCCATCATCAGCAAATGCTTTGAGAAGCTAATCAGAGATCACATCTTTTCTGTGCTGCCCACCTCTCTGGACCCATTACAGTTTGCCTACTGCAACAACCGCTCCACTGATGATGCCATTGCATCTACAATACACACTGCTCTCTCCCACCTGGAAAAAAGGAACACATATGTGAGAATGCTGTTTGTAGACTACATCTCAGCATTCAACACTATAGTGCCCTCCAAACTTGATGTGAAACTCCGGGCTCTGGGCTTAAACAGCTCGCTGTGCAGCTGGATTCTGGACTTCCTGTCAGGCAGACGTCAGGTGGTTAGAATGGGCAGCAACATCTCCTCATCACTGACCCTCAACACTGGAGCCCCGCAGGGCTGTGTTCTCAGCCCACTCCTGTATTCCCTGTACACATGACTGTGTGGTGACACATAGCTCCAATGCCGTCATTAAGTTTGCTGACGATACGACGGTGGTAGGTCTGATCACTGACAATGATGAAACAGCCTACAGAGAGGAGGTGCACACTCTGACATGCTGGTGACATGCAGGAGCACAACCTCTCCCTCAATGTCAGTAAAACCAAGGAGCTTGTAGTGGACTTCAGGAAGAGGAAGATGGAGCACCGGTGGAGAGAGTCAGCAGCTTCAAGTTCCTCGGTGTCCACATTACTGAGGAACTCACATGGTCCGTCCACACTGAGGCCATTGTGAAGAAGGCTCACCAGGGTCTCTTCTTCCTGAGACGGCTGAGGAAGTTTGGAATGAACCACCACAACCTCACACGGTTCTACACCAGCACTGTAGAGAACATCCTGACTGGCTGCATCACCGCCTGGTACGACAATAGCACCGCCCACAACCGAAAAGCCCTGCAAAGAGTGGTGCGAACTGCCAGACACATCTCTGGAGGTGAGCTTCCCTCTCTCCAGGACATATAGAACAGGCGGTGTGTGTGAAAAAAGCTCGGAGGATCATCAGAGATTCCAGCCACCTGAGTCATGGGCTGCTCTCACTGCTACCATCAGGCAGGTGGTATCGCAGCATCAGGACCCGCACCAGCCGACTTCATGACAGCTTCTTCCCCCAAGCAGTCAGACTTTAGAACACTTGATCTCTCATGATCAATAAATCAGCACTGCACTTTATTAATCTTATATCTCACACTGGACTGTCATAATTATATTCTCCACAATACAACTACTGTACATATATTTTTTTTATATACTCTTTATTTTTTTATTTTATTTTATGTGTATTCTACATTGTGTGTATTTAACTGTACATTGTATATAATTATTGTGTTGTGTAAGTATGTGTACATTTGATATGTAAATTGTGTAAATATGTTGTTTATTGTAATTTGGTATATGTCTCATCACTGTCATGACTGCTATGTTGCTAAGAACTGCACACAAGTCTTTCACCTACCGTTGCACTTGTGTACATGGTAGTGTGACAATAAAGTGATTTGATTTGATCTACTTAAGCTTACGATGCTTTTGAGAAACGCAGCAGTGATCTTTATTTAGCAGAGAATTTACACTTGACCAGTCCATTTGATGAATGTAGACTTGGCTTTTCAATATTCTTTCAAAAAATGGGAAGATTTAATCTCTCTTTGGAAGTATTTGTGGTCAAAATCCTAAGCCTGCCTTGATCCAACAAGATCCCAATGACTACCACACAGATGTCCTGTCTTTTCTTCTAGCTAACAGATACTGTTGACAGTTGACAGTAGTAGTGTAAAGCCCTATGTATACTTCCACTTTGACACAAATGCTCGAGTATACTCCATATAACTGTGCGCTAACTGTGTACACAGGCAGTTGGCGCATGCATGCTATGACTGCTATGAGACACAGTACTGTTTCTCTTTAGGACTTTAGATCCATAAAGATGTCTATAAATTCCTTCAGACTCAAGTTATACAAATGCAGGTATATCAAGACCTCCACACACATCAGAATCAGAATGAGCATTATTGCCAAGTATTCTCACGTACACAAGTATTTTTTAATTTTTTTGGTGATAGGAGAAACAAGTGCACACAGAACTTTACAGTAAGACACAGAATATAAAAAAGTTAAGAGTATAAACAGACATACAAATAATAGGACATATAACAGAATGGCATATGTACATGTGCAAGTGGTAATGTATGTGCAAAGTAGCTCTTGACTTGCACATCCATTGTTTTTGTTTTTACCATCATCTCTTGATGTTTAGCAGCGATTAAATCTTTTTTGTAACAATGGCTCAAATGTTCATGTTGCCTCTTTGTGGTCCCACTAATTAGTGCAAAACATTCCAGATGCATGCACATTCTGTGCATTCAAAGATATGCGGTAAGAAAAATTGGGCTGTTCGTATTTAATGCTCAAACGTGTCTGACCGAAGTATACTTTGAATGACCATGGGACACTAATCATAGACAAAGATTAGATACAACACATCTATGTCAAACACACAAGTACCAGTCAGCCCCTCTCCTCCTCATGGATATACCAAGCTGACTAACAGTTCACTGGAAAACTTTGGATTACTCTTTAATCTCATTAGAGCTGTTTTCACACTTGGTTTGATTGCTTGGTTCGAAGCCAAGTTTGATTCTCTCCTCCTCCCCCTTTCCCTGAAGTTTTCTTTTCACACTGTATTTTTGGGTCTAAACCATGGAACATCATGGGTGTGAGTACCACTGTGAGTACTAGCAGTTGCTGTTTACCACTGTAGCTAGAAAACGACTCTCGAGGAGAAAATGTCAGGCCAGATTCACGGTATAATTGAAGTATTTTCCCTTTAGATTTACCAACAAAACTTTACTTGCACAGAATGGAGCTTGAGTGGAAGCATGGTAAGAGGTGCAATGAATGCAAGCTGCTTTCCCAAGGTAATTTATTTGGAGAAAAGCAGCAGAGAAATGCATTATGCTATAATAAGTGTGACTGGGAGTATGCAAAGATGCAAATCATACGTCTTCAATAGCAGTTTACTTCCATGATTTAAGATGGATTGCTTTCATACCAACTGTGAACTACACCAGAGATCAATGAATCAAAACCCAAACCACCTTTTCAAGAAGACTGGGGTGTGGTTCTCTAATGCAACAGAAAGAAAACCTACCAATACCAAGAGAGTGACATGCAATAACATGTTCCTTTGTTTCCCTGTTGGCTCAGCAGATGCTTGAACATGCAATATGCCTAAGCTTGACTCTCCCCCTAGACAAGTGCAAACAAATAATAATAATAAAAAAAGAGTGTTATTCCTGCTTGTTCCTTATTAATCCACACATGAGCAAAAGGCGGACAGGTGGATGAAAAGAACAGTGTATACAAGCAGGAAATGACACGCTGATAGGTCACTGTGATGACACACCATCTAAAGGTGAACAGTGATGGCTGTGCCACTTCATAAATAACACTGAAGTATATTGAACCCCTAAGCTGAATGCAGGATCCATCATCCCTGTGGCACAATTACAACATAATTGAAGAATATGAACATGAAAATCTCAGATATCATAAATAGAGCAAAATTCAATACGAGAATCATACTGAAAAAAAATATATATTTGTTAAACTATCTGATCTGTGAATTGGGCTTTGCGGTTAGAATGCAGCCTGTTAGACCCACCGATTATGTAATTCATGTTAATCAAATGACAATTTGGCGAGAAGAAGAGAAAACCACTCACTGCTCATGGCTGGATAACTTTAGTGTCTTTGCTAAGCCATCTACAATCAAACATGAACACAAATTTACAACTAAACATTAAACTCTTCAGCTATAGTTAATTACCTGCCTGATTCTCTGTCAAACTCTGACAGCCACAAATAAGTATTAATGTATTCTATCTTAGAATCATGCAGTGAATACTATGCCAATAAGTTAAGTAGCTCTATTTAAGGAACTGTTGCACTTCGGGTTTGACAGGTCAGTACCTACCTGAAGGTCTGCTCGTTAAGATACTTAATTAAGATACTTTTCATTGAGCATAACTCTTTCATCTCATTCATCATAAATTAATTATTACCATATTATAATTAATACAGCCTTTTAATTCTATCTCTAGAACCACGGAACATTATTAAATCAGGCAAAATGTATTAAGGGCTCAATGGGGGAAATTTGTTTACAGACATCTAGCAAAAAATAACAAAATAAGAAATTATAACACATCTCATCCCACTCCAACAACCGTATACTGTGGAAATGAAGCCTACTGTGTCATATTAGCAAGCCAGGTTTACAGAAAATATTCTAACACATCTCAGCATACTGTGGAATTGAAGCTCACTGTGCCGTATTATCAAGAACAGGTTTAGAGAAAAAAATTGCAGATATTCCGTTAATACATCCCAGTGTCTTATTATAGTGAAAACAGGTATATAGTAACATAATATAACAAAAATCACAAAATGACATATTCTAATACATCTCAGCACACTCTATACTACCAGACACTGTGAAACTGAAGCCCATTGTGTCATATTAGCAAGCACATGTTAACAGTAAAAATAACAAAATGTGACATGCTAACACATCTCAGCACAATCTACAACCGCACTCTGCGGAACTGAAGCCCATTGTGTTGTATGAGCAAGTACAGGTTTACAGTTACACATATTAAATTGTCTCTTTTTCAGTGCATCTGGGAAATTGTCCAATGAACATAATGTGCATGAAGGGAGGCAGGGAAACATTGGCCTGTGTTCCTGGCAGACCCTACCAAGCCACAGTCCTCTTCCTACACTGCACAGCGCTATCATAACCAGACATGGCAACAATCAGCTTGTGAAGCATGAGGAGGCGAATGGAGGCTTCCCATGTGCTGTAAAAGTATGTTGGAGGATGTCTGAAGGTTGAGAAATAACAGACAGACAAGAGCGATTATTACATTCAAGGGAAATTATTTTGAGATTGAATAAAAAGTTATATTCTGTAACTTTGAGCGATACTGTGGGAAACAAGAAAAGGAAACTCCAGAAAAATCAAGTGTTTTACAAACTTGGATGAAGCTCAGTTCAGTTCTGAGAGCTGTGCTACATGGCAACATTAGGCCTGAATGGAATCTGTGGCTACAGAATAGGAAGTGCTGCAGATGTCCGCAGAATTCTGATGCAAAGTTTTACAAACTAAAAAAAAGTAGTAAATATAGCAGAAAAGACTGAGTATTTTCTACATTGAAAAATGTAGATTATGCATGAACTTGAAAATATTAATTAAATTCTACATTAAAACATGTAAAAATGTATGCTTTAGCTTATAAGTAAATATTATTACATTTTATCTTGACAACGTGTCATTATGTTTCTGTCCTGAAGTACATAACTGGCATATTTATTTGCCAATTTGAGTGAAAATTCACAGGAAAAGAAAAAAGTTAATTTTAATGAACTCTTTGAAGCTGGTTTTCCAAGCATGCTCTAGTCTTGAATAATTATTATGATTGCATGGTTTTGCTGTTTGCAAGTATATTTAAACCATTTTTATTGTTGATTTTGTTATTACATTTGGTAAATTCTTGTTTTGTGCAGTCTGTAGTTTATTTTTAACTTAAAATGACCCATTCATAGTCAAAAACATTATCTGTTGATCGTCACCATGTTTTGTGCGCCAAGTGTTGAGGTCTTTGTGTGCAGCTCTATATCTTGTAACTGTAGCCAGTCATGCAAGATGATGACTACACTCCTAAGCAAATATAAATAAATGGGCCAAGCCCAAAATGGCAAAACATTAAGCTTTTAATGGTTTACACTACAAATCATTGGTCAGGAAATTAGAAAGAATTGCATGCACTGCTGGTGCACTTCAGTGCCACTATTTGCTAATTTTGCTGTTTGGGCAAAAGCTGGAAACAGGTAAATTCATTTATATAGTCTTCTTGTATGCAAAGGTAAAATCATGGTAATGATTAAAATAACACATGTCTGGGTGTACAACATTTCCAAAAATATCTCCTGGGATGTTTTTTCTTTCTTAAAAGATTAGTCATTAGTTGGTAATCTGCCACACTTGATGCAGCCCATCAAAGGTCTGACAACAAGCTCATAAATGGAACCAGGAGTGACAGAGCAGGGAGAGATCTTTAATATGTAGTGTTGTGAGTTGCAAGGTAAAGGAGTGATAAAAGGAATGAAAAAAAAGCAGCAAAATATAATGCAGGGGTTACTGTCAGAAAGCGCATAGCTGGTCTGCGTCTGCCCAACTGTAGCTATTATAAAAACGGGTGATGTTGTCTGAAAGAAAGGATCTGGAAGGCCCAAAGCCTCTTCATGCAGTGATGACCACCTCTGAAATTGACAGTTCTCCAAGACAGAAAAAAATAAGCCTAAAGAAACTGTCAGCAGAATTCAAGACCTCAGAAAACAAGACTCTTTTGTGAAGAACAATAACTGGAAGGTTATCTAAAGCAGGTTTTGTGTCTAGATGTGTTAAAAAGCAATTGCTGTCTCAGAAAAACATCAAAGACAGAATGAAGTTTTTGGCAGAATATGGAAAGTTCGATTCAGAGTGTTTCAGCAGAGTTGTGTGTAGGGATGAATCACGATTTGAGTTGCATGATGATATTCCAGAGAGGTGTCTTTGAAGATCTGGTGAGAAATACAACAGTGAATGCATCTGTACCACAGTGAAGCATGGAGCAAGAGGTGTCATTGTGTGGGGAGCTTTTCCAAATGCTGGTACTGGTGAGCTGCTTCACTGGCTATGTTTACGTACATGTACACCAGTACTCTGATTATTGCAATAATCTGTGTATAAGGAATGATTAGATTAAGATGTAGTGGGTAAACCTCTTCAATCCTGTTTACATGATATTTGCCAATTCTCTGATTGTTGCAGAGAAATGTGATGTTTTAATGCGTTTTTTTTGTTTTTGTTTTTTTATAAAAAAAAAAAATTAATTGCAAAACATTTAGTTGCAAATATGTATTTTTAAATACTTGGCGTAAGGAAATTTATTCAGTTTGTATGACTTTTTAGAACAATTTATTAAAAGAACCGGTTATTAAGTGTAATTTTCAACTACACAGGATGCTAGTCTCATTTGATTCACAAAAAAAATCTGTTCATAAGAGTCATTTGTTTATTGCATTACACTGGTTGCTCTGTTTTGATTCGCTAAAGAGAACCGATTCATAAAGAGTCACTTGTTTGTGAATTAGAACGTGCGCTGGATGTTGTTGTGTTCCACCCATTTGAAAGATGTATTTGCCTTTTTTTTTTTTTTTTTTTTTTTTTTTAAAACAATATTCAATTAAGACTGCGAACGGACATTCACAACTCAGGAAATTCTGTTTTCTTTTGCTATGGGGCTATAGATTCTGCAGTTGGGGAGTACCACAGCTGGAGAACAGTGCAAGAAACCATTACACATGAATCCGAGAAGTAAGCGCAGGAGCTTCTTTTTTTTAACCTGTGCTTGAGTGTAACATCGTCCGTCTGCAGCACTGGCGCAGGCGCACTTTGGTCAGATTGGAAGGTTTTTGGTTTTTCATCTACTCTTCAACTAATTAAAGCCATCAACAACATCGACTCTTCTTTCTGTAAAAAGCTTTCTGCATCAAAGTGAAAAAATATCCCATACTAAGTTACTTTATCTATTAGTACAATTCCTGCTAATTTCCTGACCAATGATTTGTGGTTAAGACCATTAAAAGTTTAATGTTTTGCTATTTTGGGCTTTGTCCATTTTCTTTTTGTGTACACAGCATGCATTAAGTTTCCTTGTGGGACGCATCCATATGACATGTGGTACAGGATTAAACATGTGTTTTGTATGGAAAGTTTAAAACATGGCATGTTCTAATATGTACATCAGTTTCTTAAATTACCATGTATATAAAATTTGTAAGTAAAAGTTACTGTATTTACTAAAACGTTTGTTAAATATACTCCCTTTAATATTGTCATGAAGGAAAGCATAGATTTAACTTAATTTTATACCAATAAGATTTACAAATTTAAAAATATTTTTTTTATTTTTGTTTTGTGCACATTCTCCACTCTTGACTTTAATATGAAAAGTCAACATGAAATGGCATTTGAAACCCATTTTACCTCCATAATTTGACGAACTTGAGTGAAATTGTATATTTAACAATACTCAAATGTTGGGTGGGACATGATTTTATCTTCATCTTGAAACTAATTTTGATTTCATGTTGACTTTAAATATATTTGCTAATTGATGCTTTTAGCTATAAGGTTTGTGCAAAAATAAAGTGCATATATTAGTACATGCATATAGGAAGCCTTGTATAATTAGGCTGGTTTGGGGTTCATCTGACCCCAATCAGATTTTCTAAGAGGGTGTTTACAGACGACACGTACAACAGCTAGACGGAGCGCAACACAGTGGCTTTCGTGTACTTTCTATGTAGTTGAGGGAGAATAAAAACATCCTTTTAACAGGCGAAACAGGCCTTTCCTGTGCCAAACTTGTAAACCAGAGCCTGTAAAACCTCTGGAGGTTGTCAGAGGTGTGAAAAAAGCTAGGTGAGAAGCAAAGAGATCTGTTCAACTTATTCCTTCCAAAACCACTGTTTCAACTCTCTTGGGCCACAACAGCATTTATCCAGCAGCCCAAGGATCGGGGGAATTAGCACATCTCCTCTCAGCCCTGGGTAAAACGGCCTCGCTTAAAATAATTTAACACTCTAGAGAGCATGATACCTAGAGTGCTACCAACTCTCATCCCACAAAAAGTATGAAGAGAAAGAGGTAGAGAAAACAGTGCGAGAGAGGAGAAAGTCCTTATTGGCCTGACTTAAATGCTTTTTTCTGAACACCTGTCAGATTTTGTTGTGTAAACGTTATGCAGTGTTTTTTTTTTTTTTTTTTTTTTTTTTGTGGGTGAGACTGATGAAGAATGACTTGATGTATGCAGTGTGTGTGTAACCCTTTTAAAGAAAACCCAGCTGACTCTGACTACTGAACCCAGTTTCTGTCCTTTGAATTAACTGAATGACATCCAGCGAAATTCAACTATTTCAGTGCAACAGCAAGCGACAGAAGTCATGGCAATTACACATTGCCCTCATAAGATCAGTACTGATCAGTAACTATAGCTGGGTAAATAATAGGTCAGGATGCCGGCTTTCATGCAGCAATGCAAGTGGATTCTAAATCTATTGTCAAAAAGGGGTACTTGTATTTAACTTCAGTCTAAAGAGATTGTATTTCATAAGCTCAAGGCTGAATCTCAAGAATAAAGAAATAAAGTTTTTTTTTATACAGTTGATAAGACAATTCATTAATAATGTGATAGATGAGAGAACTGTAATTAACCCTTTCATATGTACTGTCACACATTTGATGGTTACTAACTGGGCCTCGCAGAGTAGCATCACACATGTGTTTCTACTACAGCCAGTTACGTTACAAGCTGCCAGATTCAAATCGGCTTTCATGCCGACACAAGCTGCGCTGGTTACGGTGCTGTAATTTATATTCACTCAAACAGCAACTCATACAGTCTTTTAAACCACAGAATAAGTTTATTTTATATACATACATCCAACTTGCCGTACCATGATAAAAAGATTACAGCTCTTATACGCACAGTCAATGCATCAAACACAATCTTCCTCCGATGCGTGATTCCATTTGTTTACATAAGTAATGATTGTCATTCATCAAACAAACAGCTACTCAAAGAGTCTTTTCAAGCACATAATGTTTATTTTATGTAACAAACAGCCTGATTTTTACCAAAGTACCACGATAACAGTTCACGGCTTGTATATGCACAGCCAACATATCTAAAAATAATCTTCCCATGCATTCAGCCACGTCTGGTTATTACGTGCAGTTGTGTTTTCATTCACACAAACAGAAACTCAAACAGTCTTTTCAGGCATTTATTATGTTTTTTTTTTTTTTTTTTCTCCCTGAAACAGACAACTATCACAAAAGCACCACGATAAGAGTTTAAAACTAATTTACTTGCAATGAAAACATGCTGATCGAGCATGATTATCCGATGCACGCACCCAAGTCTGTTTACATTAGCACTTGTCTCACACACACACACACACACACACACACACACACACACACACACGTTGCTGCGGCAATCCATATGAGGACTCTCCTTAGACAAAATTATTTTTATTCTGTACGAACTATAGATTATATCCCCTAACCCTAAACCTAACCCTCACAAAAAACTTTCTGTATTTTAAAATTTTCAAAAAAAAATTGTTTAGTATGTTTTTTTTAAGCAATTTGAATTATGGGGACATTAGAAATGTCCACATTTATGACATAATACCCTTGTAATTATCAGTGTGTAACCTAATAGACACTTTTAGACGCTACTCAGAAAAGGTTCAAATGCAGTGCATAAGAAATGTCCTAAAAATAAAAAAATAATATAATTTTGCAATTTTAAACCATTTTTCATTGACTGCAATTTGGTCTTTATATGGTTGAAATTTTTTTTATGACATAATATAGTGGCTTTTGCATTGGAAATCTGTTTTCAAATTATTTTTAAAAAGAGAAAACGTAAAAAAGAAAACATCTCCAGTTAAGTATGTACCCTCGGTTCCCTGAGATGTAGGGAACAAGACGTTGCGTCGAGAAAAGGAGCTTTTCCCATTAGCGTCAGAGATGCAATGTAAGTGACCGAAATCGAAAGGGAACCATTTTGAAAGAGGCATTACTCAAACAGAAATGCTAAAACAGAATGCCACAATAATAGAAATAGAAATAGTCCAAAATATTTCAAATAAAATAAAATAAAATGAAATAAAAATGAACAAAGAATCAAACACTCTCCATGAGCAGGGGTGAGGAATTGGTGTGCCATGGGATAAGTGGGTACAAAAATTATTTTTTTTTAAATTAAATTAAATAAAAAAATATATTCAATTCAGATGGCCTTAATTGTATGATAGTAAGGCTGCCAAATGTTTCCATGCATTGAGAGTGAAATTTTATCAATTTGAATGAAGTGCTATGAAGTCCATATACAGTGCTACTGTATATAATGTTTACTCTATACATAAGCCAAGTGCACACTAGTAAACTGAAGCTCATCACCCAATGCCTATTTAAAGATTACAATTTTCTTGTTTCTGTTGTGTCCTTCACTTTTCACAACTAATCACAGACTAGGTGCATCAAACAGAAGTTAATTCTTCTGCACGACTGTCGTCACAATTCCTGACATTTGTTCTCACAAACTCACGCACAAAAAAACTGGAGAGTTTATTTTTGAAAACATGTGGCTTGTGGTCATCTTTAAACTGAATTGTCCAACTCCTCTTTTAGTTTCATGCTTTTTCATTGACTGTAGGTCATTGCTGCTCTCTCGCTCATCAGGATAGTGCCCACACCTGCCACTGGTCGGCCAGATTTCTAACCAGAGTTGTTATACAATAGATATATTTTAGGATGAAAGGCCAAACAATCTCGTGGCTTTTGTAAACATGCCTCGCTGATCCACAAACCGCAGAAGAAAAAAATGGCCACAAAATGCATGTAGTGCTTTCAAAGTTAAAAGGGTTCTTTCTTTCCTAATGGTAGTTGAACAGGTACCCTGCATGTACCAGCTACTCCGATATAAAGAAGTACCAGAAGATGCACTCATTTAGCAAACAAGCAGAACAGCTTGTTCTGGAAAATAAAAGCAAAACACTGGCCTACAGCTCATTCTGTTCGTGTAGCACTGAGCTGAGTGAGGACATTTACTGTTACTGCTTGCGTAATGAAAAAACTGTGTGCATAATGTCACAGTTGTGTGAGAATGTGCAGATGGTGTGAGTTCCATGCTGCATGGGGTTGATAGTGCAAATAACTAGCTGTACATATTATATTTTAGATTAGACCCTCTCAACACACTTGACAGCACTGCTTGAGCAGGCCTGTTAACAGATCTTTCCATAAATGTTAGCTTAAGTTTTCGGGTATTTAGCATTGAGTCTTGAGTCAGAAAGAGAGATTGGTCTACAAAGACATAAGACAGCCTACATCTCCAATTGCCAAATAATAAGCTTACAGTTCCATATTAATGTTTTGACATACTTTTTATGATGCTTACATTGCAAAGCCATTATGGATAGCCATTTCTTGACAATCATTATTGATGTACAGGGTCATATGCTTGTGCATTACATTTTAATTTAACTTCTTACATTTAAAGTGCAAGGGACATTTATATTTTTTTATTTATATTTATATTTTTTGCTAAAAATAGCTTATTCACTTCAGTTTTGGTTGAAGTTAACTTAATGAGGTATTTTTTGTTTATTTAACAGATACAAAAAATTGTTTGAGATCAAAAAATTATTGACAGACACCATGTAGTACTAAATCAGAATCCTTGTTAAATAGTCTAGCTGGTAGACAATGATTAACAATGATTAATTAAAATATTTGGGTGAACTGTCTCTTTAAGATTATTAATTTTATATTTAGCTGTGATTGCTTGGTGAGCTTTTGTGCCTCTGTTCTTTGACTTAAGTTTAAATATTAGAGATAAAAAGGCAATAATGTGCGGAAGAAAATCAATCTGTCACCTATTTAGCCTGCATTTAATGATACCTCGAAGAAAGCTGTGAAATGTGACCTTAGCCCAAAGTTCAGCCCCTGCTCTAGCCATTACAGGATCATTAGCCTGGCTTGTTAATCCACAGGAAGATCTCTCAGTGCACTTTGCTCAACAGGTCACATTATTATTTTCTGTAAACTTTGAATGTTTTGATAGGACACATTAACCAAAACAACAGACCACCAGGGCAGACAACTATGTGCCAAGCAGGCTAATTATTTGTCATGGCCTTGAACATCTCTGCTGCCCCTCCAGGGTCACTCTATACACAAAGCAACAGTCTGATGATAAAGGATGAGGCGCAAGAGCAGAAATTCTACCGGCTGTTTTCACACAAGGTTTTCATTCTATCACCCAACCCTTGCAGGCCACTTTTCACATTATAGTATTTGGTACTGAACCACAGTATGTTTGCTTCATCAATGTGATTATCAGTGACTAGTCCTACTAGAGGCAGCTATTTACCAATTCAGCTAGATGAAGGTGAAAACTCTACTTTTTTTACACCTGTTTTTACTCATATTTGTTGTCTAGCTGATCTTTCAGACTGACAAAGCTGGTGCCAGCAAGTCTGCCAGGGTGACCAGCTTAAAAAAAACATACCAAATCCCCTAGCTGGGAGACTAGTTAAACATTTTAGGCTGATTTAAAGGGATAGTTTGCCACAAAATGAAAATGTCATTGTCATTTACTCACCCTCATGCCATCCAAGAGGTGTATGACTTTCATTCTTCTGCTGAACACAAACAAAGATTTTTAGCAGAATATTTCAGCTTTGTAGGTCTAATCGATGCAAGTAAATGGTGAACAGAACTTTGAAGCTCAAAAATGCATATAAATAATCCATGTCTTCAGAAGCGATATAAAAGGTGTGGGTGAGAAAAAGAGAAATATTTCAGTTCCTTTTTACTATAAATGTTCACTTTCACTTAAATTTCATAAATGTTCTTCCTTTGTTTTTAGAGATTTCCATTCTTCGTGCATATCACCACCGACTGGGCAGGGAGAAGGATTTAAAGTTAAAAAGGACTTAAATATATGATCTGTTACTCACTCACACCTACAATGGATTTAACCACTGAAGTCATATGGATTACTTTTATGCTGCCTTTTATTATTTTGGGATCTTCAAAGTACAGGCCACCATTAACTTGCATTGTTGGAACCTACAAAGCAGAGATATTCTTCTAAAAATATTTGTTTGTATCCAGCAGAATAAATTCATACACATCTGGCAAGAGGGTGAATAAAGAGTTAATTTTTTTAATGAGATAAAATTAATTTGGGGTAAACTATTCATTTAAGATGCTTTTAGCAGTGAAGTGTAAAAGCACCCTACACAAGCACACGTACACACACTACCTGATTGATTATATAGATGCCATAGTCGATCTTCTGTCTGCGCAGGACTGGGTGCAGGTAGTGTAACCAGTATTTCAGGTGGTTGTCTCTGTGCCTGAATGGAATGATGATAGCCACTTTCTGCTTAGGCCAGCAGTCCGGTGGTGTGTATTTGCCCCCCTCTGTCACGTTAGGGTTCTCTCTCTGCACCCGCTCCAGGGTTATCAGGGAGCTGAATTCGATGAGTAGACGCCCCACTGCAGAGCATAAAGAGAAGATCAGTGAGAACATATGAGAATATTTCAACTGCACAGTATTTGGGAAGCTACTTTGAAACTGTACCTTTCCAAGCCACAAGACGATGTTCCCATTTATTTTCCCATAATGAATGCTTTATGAAACACAGAGTACTTTTATGTTCATAAAAGGTTGTGCAAAACATGTACAAACAATATAATCATCACTAGTTTGTTGGCCAGCAGAGGGAGTGCTACAACATTTCTTTGAGTCCCTCTTCCTTATCATTGATCCAGAGATCTTAAGTTGAGACAACCAATCAATAAAAAAAGATTAAGGCTTGATTATATGTTCACACACAGACTTTGCACACTATCTGATTTAAAAGCTACACATAGCCACAATCTAACCCTAATTTGCCGGTGAGATGATGTAATCTGGGCCTCGGGGACCTCTACAACACTTATTAGTGAGGTCTATGTTAATACTAAATATGTTCGGAATACGATTTTTAGGTAACAGAATGTTGTTTTCTCATCTGATCATAGCATTCTGTATTAAACCAAATCTAACACATCTAAAAGCAGTTAAGGTAATCAAATCTGTAAAAATACTGTAAGGTAATGAAGGAAAATATTAGATACACATCTCTAGATTAGCACTTTGCCTGTGCAATCTTTCATAAATTGTGCTTAGTTTACCAAGCAAAAGTTTTTTGTGTCCATCCTGCAAAATGACCCTTATTTAATGCAGTCCTGAACATATTTTCTTTTAATTTTCTTTTCTTTATTGTTCCCTTTAAAAGATAAACCTATTTATTTTGCTATGCAACAAATGCATGATTATATTTATATCATATGCATTTAGCTTTGTTTTATACCTGATTTTCTGTGATCACAAAAGACATACACCTCATTTTTGGGTCACATCCCAACTGTTGAGAACAATTGTGTTAAGTTTACAGTGAAATTCTAAAGCAAAACTAGGGGTTAAGACAAATCAATACTATTAAGCACTTATCCACCATTGGTCCGAATGGTTCTGAGCATGGTGAGGAAGGGTTCCAGTAGCATTTCTACTTATATTTACATTTTAAAAGACACTTTTATCCAAAGTGACTTACAAATGAGGAACATAGCAAACAATTTATTATAAAAAAGTCAAAAATATCACACTGCCAAGTTCTCAAAGTGGCTTGAGTAGTATAAAAGCTAGTGTAGAAGAAAGAGACAGACTAGATTTTGTTAAATAGTAAGTAAGTGCAGTAAGTGTGGATTGGCTAAGTGCTCTATGTACAGATGTGTTTTCAGCTGGTTCTTGAATGTTGAGATGGTTTCAGCAGATCGTGTTGAGGTTGGAAGCTCATTCCACGACAGAGTAACAAAGAAAGTGAATGATTGTAAAATAGACTTTGTTCCTCAATGCTACAGGACCACTAGGTGACACTCGTTCATTGAATGCAGAGTTGGGACATAGACTTGGAGGAGTGATGCAGGCAGCTATAGGTAGACATTGGAGTGAAATAAAGAGTGGGGTGACATGAGCTTTGGCTGATTGAATACCAGATGCACTGCTGCATTCTAAATTATTTGCAGCACTTTAATCATGCTAGCTGGGAGGACGGCCAACAGAGCATTACAGTAGTCCAGTCTTGAAATGACCAGAGCATGGACCAGGAGCTGTGCAGCACATTCTGAACAGGAAATGTCTGATTTTACGCATGTTGTAAATAGCGTAAGCCTGCGAGACCAGGTGGTTGATGAGATGTGGGCAATGAAGTTCAGCTGGTCATCTACCACTACTCCAAGTTTCCGAGCTGTCCTGGTTGGCATTACGACAGTTGAATCAAGATGAATAGAGAGCTTGTGGTCAACAAGCGTGTTGGCTGGAATCACAAGGACTTCTGTCTAGGCCAGGTTGAGCTGAAGGTGACGTTCCTTCAACCAGACCGAGACTTGAGCACGGTTTGTCACGGAAAACTTCAAACCGTTATCATCCCGGATTACTTGGCACAGTTAGCCAACCATGTGCAACCGTGCTGGTAGAATGGCTTTAGTGTTTGTCAAGTTGCCTACTCAAGGTAATAAAAGTTAATAAAAATATGTGTGTTTAGTGCATCTTTATTTTATGATGAATGAATAGTAAAGTATATTATTTTCACCTTTAGCATCTTAGATGTAGATTACGCTAGCTAGCTCATTACAACTTCTAGAATATATAAATATATTACTCATATAATATTTTTAATAAATGTCCTTTTTAGCTAGTCTGGGCACTTTTACATTTGTGTGTATTTGTGTCCTTCAGCATATTATGGCCTTTTTCTCTTGACATGTCTTGTCTGTGCTTTAGCAGAGTACAAAGCAGGGGGAAAAAGAAGTCCTAAAAACTAGAAAATGCGATCATCCTCCATAGTGCACTTGCTCCAATGTTAACTTCTAACACCATCGCCAACTGAAATATTTGTTACGTGTACATTCTGATCCTGATTTTCCAGTACCACAGTGGAAAAAGAAATCGTAACCATGCCAACTGGCCTGGATCAGCACTGAACGGCACAGTTTTGCAACAAGAACCGATGGTGGAAAAGGAGCTATAGACATCTGTTAAAAAACACCAAGGATCTCTGTGTAATCTGACCCTTTAACACTTAGAGAGCTTATAGATATCGAGCTTATTGAAAGCCTGACTCTGGCAGCCACAACATCTTAGCTACCAACACATCACTTAAATTCTGAACAACAGCTTGGTGTAAACATCTCATGGGATAAACGCACACTCTATTTCGGGAGGCAGGGGACAGGTCTGGTTAAAAATACATTTGTAGTTGATTGGTTGCAAGGCCAATTGCAGCACCTGCTCTTGTTTTCCCATCTTCTACATCATTCAAATAAGCAATAGCAGGTCAGCAGTGTAAGGTCAGAGGAGGCTGTCAGTGGATGTAATTGAGAAATTCTGCAGTCCTGAGATAAAGGTACTTCTCCTTAGTGGACCTTCTAAAAGGTTGATTATCCAATGATAATTCTCATAAACACAACAATTATTTTTTAGATGCTGTTGTTCAATGATTTTCTTTCTTTTCTTTTCTTTTTTTTTTTTTTGGCAACACTTTATAATAAGGTTATTGTTACATTAGTTAACAACATTATTTAATATGAACTAACAATAAACAATCATTTTACAGCATTTATTAATCTTGGTAAATGTTTCTACAAAAATTTCAACATACATTTTTTAAATCAAATGTTGTATATGTTAACATTAGTTAATACACTATGAACTAACATGAACTATCAATTAACAATTGTATTTTATTAACTAGCACTAACAAATATGAATAAATGCTGTAAAAATATTTTGTTCATTGTGTGGTGCAACAACTCGCCCCTGCCCCACGTCATCATTACGACGGTCCTTATTGTCGTCCTTCAGCCAGGCCCACAAAGGGAGTGGGCTATAGATGAGAAGAGGCACAACTTTATGAGCCTTGTTTGGGAAGCAGTAATGTAAGTGGAGCATTATCAGAAAATGCCATAAAAACACAGAGCATGCCTCTCCTTGGAAGGCCGGCTTCCATTTCCGTGTGTGCATACACTGGTGTCCTCGCAGATTCAGGAGCAGAGCAGGGAGGGTACCGGCCGAATTAGATGCGTTGCAGGGGGATTGTAGCATGCGTCGCGGTCAACAGGCATGGCTGCTGGGTCGCCTTCCCCTCACACTCCCTGCGGCCCAGGGAGGCTGAGAGGCCACACAACGGACCACGGAGTGGAGTGTGTGAGCCCACCGGACCCCGCACACATCCTGGATCTTCCTATGGACACTCCCCATCTTACACGACGCACCCCTTTCACCGCGAGGATGCCAGATTCCCCTTTTTTTGGACACTTCTTCCCCAAGGACACTTTATTTTCCTTTTTGTGCATTTTATGTTTATTATTATTTTCAACGTGTCTCTCCAAGGCTTGACGTCAGTCCCACTGTGTCTATCTCTTGCTCACCCCGCCACTGTGGTGAAGAATGCGGGCACATCCATGAGCGGAGATGGTGCAGTTGGGCACAAACAGTGATGTCACTCGCCCTCATGTTCGCCGGTTAGAAGGAAAGCCTGGAGCAGAGAATCCATGGGGATAGCCTCCCAACCGCTAAAAGGGTAAGTGATACTTAATAAGCATTTACCCTGAAGTTGGTTGAGGCTGTCATGTTTAACCCGTGTTTTCTCTGTCTCCGCCCAGGTGTGAGCGAGGGGGTGAGTTGGACCAGAGAGGTATCCTCTATATGTCCACTTCGATCAAAGGGCCTGGTTGAGGAAGTACCATTCCTCTGTGGGTCCAGGGAAGATGAAAGGCCAAAGGAGCTGCCGTCTCTCATGCCTGGATCTTCTTGTGGACACTCCCCATCCTACACAATGCCCACTCTTTCACAGCGAGGACACCAGATTCCCCTTTATTTTGGACACTTCTTCCTCATGGACAATTTATGTCCCTTTTTGGACATTTTATGTTTATTATTATTTCCGAGGCTTGACGCCAGACCCACAGTGTCTGTCTCTTGCTCACCCCACTACACACACACACACATATATATATATATATATATATATATATATATATATATATATATATATATATATATATATATATATTGCTATAAAAAAAAATTTTTTTTAATTATTTGTTTATAGGAAAAAATAGGACCAAGACATTTTCTTGAGAGGTTTCGTGAGAATGCAAGACCAGCATTTCTTTCTCTCTCACTCATTCAATCAGATTTCATGACCATGACAATTCCACAGTCAGATGTTTATAATGACATTCCCTTCTGTATGTTTGCAAATATCCCATGCTGTGCTCACTTTTATAGTTTCCATAAATAAGCTGTAATTGGCTGGTCCTCACAGATACGAAGAGATATAATAGGACAAAAATAAGTGTTGTTGTGTCCACTTTTTATGAGATGCAGCAGCCACCAACCTAATTACAAGCCATTTCCTCCTCCTTTAAATAAATCCAGTGTGTCTTCTCTGCGTGCCATCCCGCCTATCTCTCCAAAGGTCCCTTTGAAGTGATCTCTACAAAGGATCATTGGATCCAGCTACTTCAAATTAGCGTCGTTATATGAGTAAGTCAAGCAGTGAAGTCTGCCTGGAAGGAAGCAGTGCATAATGATGAATACCTTTCTCTGGGCTGTGCTCTGAACACCTAACACAGTGGCTGTGTGCTCCCGTACACAGTGTTCTCTCCACTCAGATCGCAAATGACTGAGCCCATTGATAAGAGAGGAAGAGGTAAACAATTGCCTCCGGTCCCACCAATGCCTAGTCATAATAATACTGATGCAGATACAGCTTGATGGAGGATTGATGTTTAAAGGATTGATGTTTAAGCCTAGTGTAAACCTCAGACTTCATGCCCACAGACATTTCATGGATTTTATTAATTTGTTCTTTGGAACATTTTATTAGTTCTATTTAATTCTGTTATTAATGTTTGTAAAAAATTGTACAGCTCTTTGGTTACAACATTTGAGGTTTTTAAGTGTGCTCTATAAATAAACTTGAATTAAAATAATCTATTCCTGTCTAAGCTACCCTCTTAGACAGGAATAGATTCTTAGCCAGAGTGCTGCTATGAAGACCAGACTTCATATCAATAGCCAAAAGTCTTCATGAGACTAAGTGCAGCCAACATGATATCATATAATATTAGCCAGGCCACCATGGGGCATAAGCCCAATGAAGGTGTAATATACAGTACTGTACTGTAGGTGCCGTCACTTAAAGCACAAAGAGTTTATTAACTGATTCTCTTGGCCACACACTCCATTATTGGCTCTCTCATTCTAATTCTCTCTCTCTCTCTTTCTCTCCAACTTTCTTCTGACCCCTGAGGAGTGCTAGCATCATCTCTCAGGCCAAAAGCAAACAAAGTTATGCAATATCACAGCAAATAATAATGCAGGAAGCTGGAGAACAGGAGAGAGGAAGAGAAAGAAAAACAAAGAAAGAGAAACATACATTTTTATGCTTTGAGAATGGCTTATGAAAGTTAGAATGAGTAGAATTTTGTAAATCAGTAATAATTTCCATTAAATGCCATCATTTATTCTGCTGTGGTGAGAAGGGCAGGGCCGAGAGGCATATGGGCAGAGCAAGGCTGGAAAAATAAGTGGTGAATGAGCTCTACCTGTGTGCCACACCGGTCTCACGTTCCAGTGAGGGAGATGAGAGAGAGAGAGAGAGAGAGAGAGAGAGAGAGAGAGAGAGAGAGAGAGAGAGAGAGAGAGATGCGTGAAGCTGTCTGTGTGTATCTGTGTGTCAGTGTGGCGCTGATGAAAAGCAAACCTGAAAAGAGAACTGAAAAGTACAACAACAAATGTCTATGTGTTTTGTCATGCCACCCTAAGCTTCCTCCTTTCCATAATTGCTACTCTAAATCTGCAAAGGTCTGTTTATGAATTTATAAAAATTAGGTTGCATTGTGCATGATAAAAAAAAAAAGTATAGTACAGTAAATATGTTTTTTGTTTTTTGGTAGAGAAAAATATTTTTCCTGGCACATTAGGGCTGTAAATTAGTGCAATTATTTATATAAAAAAAATAACATATCAAAAAATGTATGCCCCCCTGACGTGTATGTAAATTCCGTAATAAAAGTAAGGATTTTCCTACCATATGAGCCACAAGTGGATATGATGTTCTTAAGCCACTTTTTGAATTGTGTATTCAATGCTTTATTCATATGCCACAATAATGCAATTAATTTCAAACTGAATTTCAATCCACAGCCTGTTATATATTTATTACAGATATTATATTTATAAGTATTTGAATTATTATGCATTATTTAAATTAACAATCTTTATTTGGGGGCCTTTCTCAGCAAATAATGATTGTGTGTGATTAATTGTGATTAATTCTATTTATTAACTGGCATGCCATGTGTCAAAATTAGGTTGAAGAGAGGGCGAGGAAAACAAACAACAAACAGAAACAACCCCGAAGGGGAAAACTTCAAAGTCCAGAGAAGAACACTACAGGACAGACTGGGTTCAATGCTCTGGGCTGGAACTGACACAGGGCAGGCCTGGGACCAAATTACAGAAGATCCTAACAGGGTGACAAACCACAATGAACAGGCCCAAGACAAAAAAAAAAAACAATGTGGTTAATAAGGACAGAAAATGAGGAGGGAAATCAGAAAAGCAGGTGAAGCAAATTAACTAATGAGGTAACAAGGGGATTGGGTCAGGACGAGAGACAGGAGAGCACATGGCAAACAACTTAACAAGAACCATGTGCTCACAACAAACACAACAGACAGGAAAGAAAGAGCACATGGCAATGAAGCCATCATTGGCCATGTGCTCAAACAAACACAGACAAGACAATACAGCACATGGCAATGAAGCCATCATTAGCCATGTGCTCAAAAAGACAAGACATGGGAGCATGAGTGACCAGATCCCGACTCAGAAACAAGACTGTACCAGACCGAAGAGTCAGGATCCAGACACCATGCTCTGTACATGAGACACAGACTAGACAGAAGAGCACACAGCCAGGAAATCAACCAAAGCCGTGCGCTCACACAGAGACATAGAACATACGTGTCAGGATCCTGTCACCACAATAAACCTGACTGACAAAGGTGACAGGATCCTGAAAGTCATGTAATTCATTTGATTAAAATTTTAATCGATAGACAACCCTAACAAAAATACATTGTTTAAAAATTACATCTTTAAAAATCTTTTTAAATAAATAGCTTGTGTGGGCAAGTGAAAATGTTGTCAGGACAAGAGCAAATCTGAATAGCTCGCCCAATTGGGTAAGCAGAAAAAAATCCTTAATGTTGAGCCCTGCATTGGGTCATAATTAGAGGGAAGGATTTCCTTGTCTTGTTCAGGAATATGTATATTTGTAAATCTACTTATACTGGCTCACAAGCTCAATCCGATTATTTCTCTTTACTTTGACACCTGCCGTGATGCTTAAATCCAAACAGTGGAAAGGACTCCGCCTGGCCGTAACCTTTAGCACAGGGCTTTCAGCCAGATGCTCAACTCTGATAGAAGAGAAGGGCTGTGTTTTGCAGCATCACCTTTATTTTACACACAGTTGCATGCCTCATTATTATGGCATTACTTATTTATATGCCATAATATCATAGCATTCTTTTAATGACCCTTCACAAAGAGGAAAATCAAATGTATTGATACTGATCTTTTTTTTTTTTAACCATGTACCATCCTAATACCATCAATTGGTACCAACATTTAAAAATGCACGTAATGACCCCTGTGTTTTGCTCCCCATTGCGCTCTGTCCAGCTGTTTTTGAACACAAAAACGCATATTGTAAACGCGTTCTTGCGCTAAAAATTGCTAGACACATCTCAACGAATAGAACAGAACATTTCTGTTAAAAAACACGTTTTTTAAAAGATGAAGTTCCTTTAAACTAGAAATGGCAAAACCTGGCACTTCTGCGCCTTGAAAAACAAATCAGAACCTTTTCAATGTTAACAGCCCCTAAGAAACATTCCTGATCATTGCTTTATTCATTGCTTATAAGCTTTTTGTTTTGTTTGCTGTAAGACACAAGGAGATTATCACAATGTCCAATGTCCGCACCATTAAAATGATCATAAAAAGAAGCTATTTGTGCACTGTATTCTGAATCTTCCGATGATGTTTGATTGCTTTGTGTGAGAAACAGATTAAAGTGTCAACAATCAAATGTTTGGATATATTTGTTTGAATGAGATTCAACTGCCTTCATTTTCAGCCATTAAAACTTTCACTCTGTTCCTCACACAGAGCTATTGTATGGTTTCCTGCAGACTTTAAATGCACCATGAGTTGTTTGGAATACTTTATGGTGCCTTTTTGTCATTTATACAAATTATTGTGGCTGTACTTGCATCTGCTTGTTATGTCTTTAATATAATTAGTTTGTTATATTGTTGTTATATTATTGTTTAGGGGTAGGTTTAGGTGTTAAAAAATATGTAAATACAATTATTTTTACTACATTAACTTGCCTTTTTTATATTATTTATAAGTGGTTATGTTTAGGAATGGGGTTGGGTTAGGGGATCTTAAATATTAATACGATAGCATTGTGTAACTAAACATATAAACATATAGCAGATTGCTGAGCCTGTGACAGAATCGTCCAAACTGAGGTGAGAATGGCTTGACATCGTCATCAAGTTTTGATGATGCAGGCAAAAGGTCACTGCAATGACGTCTTGGTCATGTGAGGGTTTGGGGAGTAACAGAATACATGTATGCAGTTCCGTATTTAAAATCCAAAAAATTAGTAACTGTATTCCACTACAGTTACAATTTATTTAGTTGGCGATCGGAATACAGTTACTTTAAAAAAGTATTTGTATTATTGAAGAGATTACCTCGCATTTTATTGTCATTTGTTTAATTTACTATTTATTCTATTCAGCTGGAAAATATTTATCCGTATAAATGACGTGATCTGAGAAGCGTTTGAACAAAGGTGAAACACTTTCTTATGATTTGTTACATTCATACGTGCAAACAGAGGGTGTTTAAAACTGTTTTGAGTTAGAAGGTGGATCTGACACCATTGGAGAACTTTCCCATGGGAGCTTAATAGAGAGAAAAAATAAAAGGTGTCCATGTGTACATTCTGTGGGGTTTGGTAGTAAGTTTGGAGCAGCAAAAATAGTTAACCTTGTGTAAATTGTTATGTGAACATTTATGCCAAGCATTATGCCATGATATTATATTTTATAATGAATTCTATTAAGAAAACCCATGTTAGATCCACGTCTAGATTATTTTTCTTCCCCTCATAAGACCTTTGATAGAATCTTACTCTTTTATAAACATTTTTGTATTTTTTCTTCTGTAAAATATATAATAAATCCTTAAAATAAATGAAGCTACACTGCATAAGACATTTAGGGTTTTCCTGAGAATGTATTAATAATACAAGTATATTTTTGTCTCACTGTGATGGCAAATTTTTTGCACATTATTCAATTGTTTATTGTCTAAAACTGAAAATCTGCCAATGCTGAAGTGCTAAAAGTAACCATTCCAACTCTAATCATGAGACTCCCTTGAGTTTTGCACATCTCTAACTTGGACTACCATGGAAAAATCATGGTATATAAATACTGTAGTCATTCAAACCACAAAATACCCTACATCAAAGAACCATGGTATGTCCATCTGTGCTCATATCTATATAAAGTATGTGTGCATCATCGATGAGCCATGATGCCACCACAGTTCTTTTTAAAAAAGACCATTTACTCAAGAGAGGGTGAAAAGTGTGATTAGTCCCAGTGCATTTTTTTAAGTCACCCTGGGTCATTCCATGTTCTATTGCCATGCCTCTTGCCGTGGTGATGGAGTGCTGGCCGCCCGGTGAACTACACAGCAGAGCCACATGGCTGTAAGTGACCAGTGAAGCAGAAGAGACAGAGGAAGAGGAAGGGATGAACAGATGGACGAGTCACTGAACATAACACACTGCACGCTGAGAGCCATAGAAGTAAAGCAGGGAATGAAGGTGGCTAGGAAAGACAGAGAGAGAGAGAGTGGGAGGACAGAACTGGAGGCGAATTGTCAGAGAGAGACAAAAAAGGAGAGAAAGATATCGAGCATGACTTCGAAATGGAGAGAGGTGTAATGAATACCTTTGCTGGGTTTGAAGGCTGGCTCCAAAATTTGAGCTCTGCCTGTGCCCTTCAGCCTCTAGAGAGCAGAGACCTGTAACACACCAGTGGCTCCAATACACCTCAACCATGCAAAAAATAAACTGCCATTGGACACAGTGGTGCTCAAAGCAAATATCATACATTTGAGCGCCACTATCAAATGTTTAATTAAGCCTGAGCAGGTGGTAATTAACAGTCAATGCCAAAAATTTGATTTTGTGCCCTTCTGATTTAATATTTTTATATCATAGGTTCTCAACCCTGGGGTCATGACCACAAGAAAGTCTTGTGCATGATGACGTTAGCTAAGAAGCCTGGTGGGGACACCAACAAATCCAACATCCTTGCTGGAAACCAGAGGCCGTATTACAGAAACAGACAAACTCTAGCTTTTCCATTTAATAACCATCGAGATTTTAGAATCCTAATTTGAACAGGACAGATTTTAATTTAAGATTTAAGATAGGAAGCCAGCAGGGATCTCAAGTTCAATTACTGCCCATTTGAACTCTGCTCTACTTTATCTGACCATCACAATTTAAATTTCACACAGACTGATATAATAGGGCATCCTATATAAAAGCTTATATAGCCCTGGGGCTCAATAATTCATAGCCTCTCCTTTCAGCGGCAGATCAACGCAGTGCATGGTGGGCTAATGTTACATACTGCTCAATAACACATTGTTTGGCACTGCACGACTTCAAAGGTGAATACAGAGGTGAGGCGGTGGCTTTTTATTCAAGGGTACGGTTACACCACTGGCATGGGCCAACCTAATGGACGCACTGCGCTACTCGATTGGCATTTCACAGAGAAGCTTTGGAGCCTCACTGACAGGCACTAAAGGCCTTTGATGGAGCAGCCCCATCAGTGCTGGTGTCAGCCACCCATAAGTAAAGCAGACACTGGGGAACATTGAGGGTGATGAATGTTCGCATCCATTGCAGGGACAGGGATGTAGCCTCAAGTCAAAGCAGGAGTTTATAAATGATAGCATTCAGATATTGCTGTGCTAATCGGTGTGCTGAATAACCAGTTAGAGGCAAATAGGCCTGCTGAAAACAGTGAGATTACCCCTGAGAGAGCAGGTAATATTGATAAGACTCTCCCTTATCGAAGCAAACCGCATTCAGGGACATTTGACACTTTGGAATCACGTGTATATTCAAGACAAGTCAAGTGGTTTTTATTGTCGTTTCAACCATATATAGTTAGTACAGTATAAAGCGAAACGAGACAACGCTCCTCCAGGACCATGGTGCTACATAAAACAACATAGGACAAACCCAGAACCACATGAGACTACACATATTAAATAACATTCCTACATAAAGTGCACGTGCAAATGTGTGAAAAAAGTATGGGACAGTACAATAAATTACTAACAATGAACAGGAGAATAGACACAGTTAGAGACAGTGCAGCGCCAACCAGTACACAGTAGTGCAAAAAGATGACAGTTTCTAAAAATGCCA
Source organism: Moxostoma hubbsi (assembly GCA_032164185.1). Lineage (NCBI taxonomy): Eukaryota > Metazoa > Chordata > Actinopteri > Cypriniformes > Catostomidae > Moxostoma > Moxostoma hubbsi. The sequence goes on from JAVLUX010000009.1 coordinate 32,326,248, forward strand.
AATGTAAACATACTATGAGATAGTGTTCTATGGACATTGCAGTTATTGAGGTAACAGCCAGTTATACTGTTATATAACTAATATATAACAGTATAGTAATATATAACTGTTATACAGTTATATATTACATTGGATGCTCTTGCTCTTTTCTAAAACCTTTAAAGTCATCATAGGCACATTTCTGATTTAAAGGGATAGTTAACTTAAAGGGATAGTTCACCCCAAAATGTAAAGTCTGTTGCTCATTTACTCTCCAATATGTTGTTCCAAACCTGTGACCTCATTTCCACCATGTATTAAGATGCGTTTTGGGTGATCCGATCACATGTGGTCAGCCCTAAATACAGGTCTAAACAAGGTCTAAAATGTTTTGTGGTTTGATCACAAAAAACACATACAAACGTGGTCAAATATGCATCAAAACACATTTGAGGTGTAAATGCTAATCCATCCTGTATACGCTTTGTTTGTCTTTTCTGACATTGCTGCGCTCTAATATCATGCATTAACACACAGAAATAGTGATTGATGTATGTCATCATGAAACAGAGACCGCCCCCCCTCCCTTTCTTTTTTTTCCATGGAACACAAAAGTAAAAGTTAGGCAGAATGTTAGCTTCAGGCGACAAAGGCTGTCAGTCCCAAAAAATGGGGTTGGGTTTAGAACAAAATGAGGGTGAGTAAAAGATGAAAGAAGAAGACTATATAGACTGTTCACTAGGATTTGGAACAGAGCTTATTATCTCATCTAAAAAATCATGCTGTATTCACCTGCTTGTGCAAAAGTCTCAAGGAGAGTGTAATTTGTCTTCCTCTCTTGTTCTTGATCACTCACTCAAGAACAGGTGTTTTTCAAAGCTGTCTTTAATATAGCCGTTACCTATTCAAAGCAGTGAGCTGCACACATCTCTCACAGAAACAGCCTTAAAGCTTCACAGTCTTTTGCTGTCAACCATCAGAGCACATCTCACTTACAGTGCTATTTCTGTAATGAAATGGTGCTATATACCCAGTATTCACTAAGTGAATGTAACAATCTCTTCACATATTTTGTAAAACAAACACAAAAAACATCCTTTTCAAGCACTGCCAAGCATCGTCTTACAGTTTTGTAGGTCTCTCAGCCAAATTTCATGCTGTAAAAAAGTATTCTTAGATCAAGAAAAAATAACCAATGATTAACTTGATTATTATATATATATATTCTATATTAGTGCTGTCAGTCGATGCATTTATTTTTCATTGTAGTTAATTGCAATTAATCGCAGATTATAAAAGTACTGAAATTTGACACTATATATACTTATATACTAAGGAAAAACAAAACAATATGTAGAAATATAATGCTTTATTAACATTTTCTAAAAAAAAGCCTTCCACAATATAAACATAGAAATGCACTAAAATAGCACCAATTCAAGTAACAAGTCCATTTCCCAAAGTCTAAGTGGAAGTTTGACAAATTTAAAGAACTAGTCCCTACATAGGTTGCATATTCATTGCTATGGGCATTAAATCTCTTAAACTCTCATCCTCTACAATATTAATCTGCCGGTAGACTGTGGCTATCAGTTTTCCAACAGCAATCGTGAAGCTGCGAGCATTTTGCGTTGCTTTGAACTCACTGTACATAGGCTAAAAATACTAACATAAAAATAATAACAACCTCTATCATAGGAGAGAGTGTAACAGTCAAATAATGTCTATGGAAATGCCGCATTATGCTAATAATTGTAGGCTCCCTTTGATAGAAGGGCTCTGGCATAAAGGATCCCCAATTCACACCAGTATATATATATATATATATATATATATATATATATATATATATATATATATATATATATATACAGTATATATATATATATATATATACAGTATATATATATATATATATATAATTTTTTTTACTTGCTATTACATATGTATGTATTTTGAAATACATTGAATGTATTTCAATGTAGCTTTTCAATGACGACACACCCAGATTGTTTTTAAGTTGAACCGAATAACATAGAAGGTAAATTAGATGAATGTTTATATATATATATATATATATATATATATATATATATATATATATATATATATATATATATAGGCCTGTCCTTATGAATAATTTATATGTTTGCACTGTTTCACTTTTTGCAAGTTTTATTAATGTTTTTGTTGATTTTGCAATCATGTTTAGTAACTTGTTGTGTGTTGTGATGTCACGATTTGTTTGTTCCTTTACTTAACTTTTGCAATTCACATTTTATGTACGAAATGGTCTCTGTGTGCTGGTATCTGAAGTAATGGAAAGATAGTGAAGGCCATAAATAATGCCTCATTCCCAATTCCTATTGGTCTGGCTAATGATCATGGGAGAGAGAGAGAGAGAGAGAGAGAGAGAGAGAGAGAGAGAGAGAGAGAGAGAGAGAGAGAGAGAGGCATTTTCCTATAATCATAATCTTGTAGTAGGAGTCCATAGATGGACAAATCCAATCCCAACACCAAGACCCTAGAGAACCCATCTAATAGATGTGCAGTACAAACTGTAAAAAATGTGAAAAGCAATTTCTGTCAATGGTGGCCCATAACTCAAAAAAGATCAGATTAAAATAAAAAAATTGCAAATAAAATATTTTATCAGCCTCGACTGTAGTGATTGAGTAGACCACGGAGGTCTATAATACCTGGAGAAAACTATCTGTTAGTGTTCCCAGAAACCCCTGAAATATATCTATATATATATTTTTATTTCTGCCATTTCTGTTCATGTGGACTCATTTCTGGACTATCAGCCTAAACGAGCAAGGAAATTCATGCTGATCTAAGTCTGTCTTTTCAGCAGGGATCTCACCTAATATTTAGGAGGGATAGTATTTCATAAAGTCATAAACACTGTGAGAATATGGTAACAGTGAACTGAATACAAATCTGTTAAACGAAATACAAATTAACTAGACATTTCACCAATTTAAGGTTCCACTGGTGTACAGAAATGTAAAGAAGGATTAAGTATCTACAAACAAAAGGCAGGACATTGATGGATGTCAGGTGCATTCTAGAGAGCTCTGGAAATGGTCTCAATTCAGTATACCCCTCCACCCGTGTGATGATGGAGTTTTCACATTTCTGCCCTGCTAAACACAGGCAACCGGATTCCATCTTCTTCATTGCCCTGTGACAGATTTGAGTTCCAAACAGGCGAGAGCCCTGGCAATAAAAGGGCCAGCTGAGAGCGACACAGAGTGAAGAAAGAAAGGATCCTTTTGTTTGGGGCTCCCAGCTGCCATCACCCACAGTCAAACCCGGCCTTTCATGTGAAACCAGAGAAGCTGGGCCAACCAGAGGGGAAGGCAATCTCACACCACTACCTGAATATAACTAATGAACAGGAGCCGGAAGCAGCACCCTTGAGCTGGGTGCATAAACATCTGCCAAGCCCTGCTAAGGGTCACATGAAACCACACCTATCCAAAGCTGAAAATAACTCTGCTTTCAGAGAAGTAAAGTAATGTATAGATATGGAAAATATCTGCAAGCTATCACCATATAGAAGTTTGGTTATGCAAAACAGGAATATGAATATTAAAAAAATTTATCCTTAGTCCTGCAATCGCTCTCCTATACTTTCTATTTCAGGCCGGAGCCAAAATGTTTCTTCTCACAGCATTTGAAACATCTCTGAATGCTGCAATCCCTTTTACAATAATGTCTAAAAATGGAAAAGATCTGCAAAGTATATCCTTATAAGTCTTTGGTAACGATTTGGTCCATGTTTGGATAGTTTAGGAGGAATATGAAATAATTTATACTTAGTCCTGCAATCCCTCAAGCCAGAGGAAAAATGCAGTGAAATGTTGCAGTTTTCTCTCGCGGCATATGAAACACCTCTCAATGCTGCAATCCCTTTTATTTTATATTTCCAGTAAAAAGGCAGGTAAAAATCTAAAGAAAATTTACAGTAAAAAGACCATACTAGGTCAACAACAAGTTATCCACAATAATACACAGCAAATAAAAATGTGATACAACCTCACTTAAATAAACTTGTTAATAGTGTTTGCCCACTAATGTGAAGCACTGTTATTCACAGCCTGATTTATATGGATTATATGGATGCACAGAATTAACTATGCTATGCTGGCAAGTTGCTAAATGGTCCTTGACCCTATAAAGTTTTCTTATGACCCTAAATGAACTTGACTAGAACTTATCTTAAAATTATCCAAACATGAGAGTTATAAAGAACACAGTCAATCAATAATTGATTAAAACACCCAATGAAGTGAAAAAGAGCAAAAGCTTCTGCTTTATTCCATGTGATAAATCAAAACAAAGATGTCTTCTTTTTATTTTCACTAATCGATAGTTTCCGTTCTTCCATAAAATCAAAATTGGAAATTTGTGGCTTTTAATCCATAACTATTAGCTTTGAGGCTCTCTATATGCTAGAGTATCATAAAAGTTGACAAAATTAATCTTTAGCAGATTTAAAATTTACAGTCTTGTTCTTCAGGGAAAACAGACCAAATAATACTGATGACTCAGACTATCAAATAGCAAATCATGATCCGTGGCTGTGACATAACTAAAGCCTATTCGCTATTTCTTTTTAAAAAGCGACAAGTTCATTTGTCCCACTAAAAACTTACCATTTAAAGCTCAATTATGTTACTTTCAGTGTTAAGATACTTTCTCCTATCCCAGCTTAATACGCAGAGACAGCCATAAGTAAGTCATTCATAGGTTAATTTTCTTTTCACTGTGTCTCTGTGGTGCTATGAAAACTTAAGACTATATCCAGAAAGCAGGGTGGTTGATAGGCCAATATAGGCTTTTCTTTAAAGTTGCTCTATGGCTCTCGTGCGGATCCAGCAATAGAAGCAATCTACTAATCTAGTTAACTTGGCCCGGATCACCTGCTTGGAGTGTAACAGACTGAACATTGTGCCACATTCGTGATTCAAAGAGTTTTTATCCGGGCTATTATAAAACATGTTTAAGAGGAATATATATACAGTATGAGTGCTCCGCATCAAGAAAATGGATTTGCACAAGTTTTATGATTTAAATCTGTTTAAACAAGATATCTGCACATATGCAGACAGTATATGATAGAAGTTTTATTGATAGTTGCCTTTTTATTATTAAACAAGACAGTTAACAGTTACAGAAATCTGTTGAGATGAGAGAGAGAGAGAGAGAGAGAGAGAGAGAGAGAGAGAGAGAGAGAGAGAGAGAGAATGAAACTCCAGAGCACTTTAAACATCATGACCTCATACTCTGGAGAGTGTCTATAGCGAGTCTGATATGCGGGACCATTTAAATGAAACCGTGTTGCACACCAATCTATTATTGTGGTAACATGATGGCAAGTCACAAAAAAATTAACTGTGCAGATAATTAAAAATTTTCCAATTTCTTATTTATCGGCCTCTGCGATATTTCGTCTGACAAGTAAAATTACGATTTTAAGTATTTGTAAATGAGCTATAAGGCAAGTCTGCTAATGACTACAAAGTGCTACAGTTTGAGGTCAATGGTTTCAGCTGATTATTTTGAGTTAATAACCTCTTAAGAGGCTAAAATGTGGTACAGCAATTAAACTTCAGAGCACATTTCAATTGTGTTTTTTCATTGTTGTCTGCTTGACAGCATTTTGCTAATAAAAACCCTTATCATGCTCTTAAACTGGCTGTTGAAAATAAGATGGCAGTAACTGAGGACTTCAGTACTCAATAGGGTAAAATGTTGTATTATGCCTTCAAGAACAACATATTTCCAGAAAATATGCCATGCCCCTGAGCTCAATGCTTGGGTATGTAATTAATAATTAGTGATATTTCAGCTTGGCAAGGCTTTTATTTTCTGTATAGCTATAATCCCAAAGCCCAGAATGAACTGTGATCACTTCCTACAGCTTTGTCAAATAACATAATATTGCATGTCCTTTCTATTGAAAATGAGGCCTTTGTTCAGGAATTTTGCAATTTATTGCAAGACTTTGTAATTTCACAGACAGATTTAGTCTGAAATTACAGAAATTGTCAAAAAATGTACCAATCAAGCAATTCCATTAATCTGCCAACAGTCAAAGGGAGAATCTATGAAGCTACTATATAATATTGCACAAGCCATAAATACAACCCAAAGGAAGCCTCAGGCAGTTTTGATGGCCTCAGTGAAATTATACCCCACTAAACTGGCTTTCATGTCCATGCTGAGAACTCAGAGCAGGGTTCCAGTGTAATTGGAGTTTGGGCCAAGCGGTTTTAGGGCTTGTTACTGGCTTGGCCTTATCATTCTGTGACTGCACCAAAGCCTGTGGTTTAACTGGGCCACATGCATGCCTCTCGACTGCCAGCTGGACAGATATCTGAGCAGAAGGTATCAGGTTCAGAGAGAATGATGAGGCTCAGGACCCAAGCACACAGTTATAAAAAAACAGAGGATTTATTAATATAACAAAAAGGCAAAAACAAACCAAACTCCTACAATGGGGAATCAAACATAATCTGCAGGGTAAAACGAATAAACCAGGGCAGGGGCAGAAGGCAGCGGGGAACAGGACTGACCGGACCGGTTTGGGAATAACAGGATCAAATGAGACAGGAAACCAACAGTCAAGACCAACTGGAATAAACAAGCACACAAGACAAACTGGCACTGGACAGCTGACAAGAGGAGACTAAAATAGACAAGAAAATCAGGTTAATGCAGGGCAGGTGTAACAAATTAACTAATAATGGGCAATCAAGGAGGCGGGATATGATGCAAGACAGAGGGGCCCGTGGTGATACAACACAAAACAAAGCCACGTGCTCTCACAAGACAACAAAACACCCGAATGGCATGAGCACACAATAAGGCAATATACGCCCATGCCAACCGACAAACAAGATGAGACGACGTGTAGAAACGACAAACAAAGCGATGCCACGCATTCTCACACTAAACGAAGCATGCGCGTACATCGTGAGGCAAACGCAATGTGATGCATGCGACAGGCGACAAAAACACGACAGGACCCCTGTGCGGGAGTTCGGCAACACCCACACCCCTGTCCCTTTTTTTAAAAAAAAGAAAGTAAATAGTAAGTAAATAGGCTTTAGTTTATATACCAGCCATGAACCATGATTAGCTATTTTCAAGCTGGTAGCTGACGATATTGGGGGGAGGGACATTCTGTTTCATGGATCATTTGATTGGACAATAATCTGTGAAGTGTAAGATAATTAATCAATATTTTTGGTCTGTTTTCCCAGAAGAGATAGACTGTGTATTTTGTACATGCAAAAAATGTATGTTCTTAAAGTTCATTTTGCCAACTTTTGGGAGTATACTATCATATAGGTGGCTTCAAAGCTAAGAGACATGGACAAAACACCAATTCTGTTTTCATGGGGTCTTAAAATCCTATAAATTAGTTTTGTAATTGGTAGGAAATATTTAATCAGCCTGAAAGGTTAAAATAGCATTCTATTTTGATATCAATGGGTATTGACTTGCATTGTAGAGGGTTGCCACATAAAGTGAAAGATCGATATTGGGATTTAAGAATCGATTTTGAAATCGTTCAAACGAAGATCGCAATGCATCGGAAAATCTATATTTTTTCCGCACGCCTATTTGAGTCTTCAACCATTCTCACTCTGATCACTGCTCATCTTTCTTCAAAAACACTCAATATTTTTACCCACCCCTAATCAATGCTATCAGAATGGAGGAGTAGAGTACTGAGAATTCAGAGAATACAGACAACACTAAGACTACTGCTCAGTCATTGTTCATATTCAATGCAGTGTCAGATATTTCAGAACACAGAGCAATGTGCCCATCCAGTAATGATGAGCAGAAAACTTCAGTTTAGAGACATTTTCTCCCTGCCCTCACACTTTTCTAAGACTAGACCATAAAGGAACTGTAACTAGTGCATCAGCGCTTTAGAATTCAACCCTCTTATTTAGTGTGGGAAAACAAAACCTTTGAGCCTGATCTCCAGAGGCCACGGCTGCATGATCAATACAACTACAACTGCAGGAGCCGTTACTGCTGGGATATTTACAGTGGTGACCTACTTCCTCAAGATACAAGCCATTTACTGGATATATGCCTTAGCCATTTCACCTAGCAAGTGGACCAAAACAACTTAAAGTGGCTGTGTGGTAAAATCACAGGAAGATATACTAACTCAGAGAAGCTTATTTGGCCTTATATATCAAGGTACATCATTAACACAGACCATTTATGGTAAGTATATTACTAGCCTGTCTGAATAAAGTTGACAAAAACCCCCAGCAAAACAGCACTTATAAAAGTGTCTCAACAGCAATTGGACTGCAGCATTTAAACTTACCTCAAATAGTTGTTTTTCAAACCTGTAACATTTATCAACTTTTCACATCTCTTCAGAGGATGCTGAGCAATTAAAAACTTTTACGGCCAAACTTTTTTCAGTTTTATAACACTGCACCTAAAGTCTTCATGATTTATGAGCAGTCCACTTGCTAGTAGACGTCGCTGCGTATTGTCTTTAAATCTAATTAATAGAAGTCATTCTTCTGTGGCTGACATTAACTACCACTGACAATGACTGCAGAGATCTACCACTAACAATGACTGCAGAAAGCACTTTACATTTCAGCACTTTTCACTCTCGACCAGGGATTTGGCTGATAGAATAGAACAATAAAAGTGACTCAAAACCTGCCAGGGGTAAACAAGGACTGTAAACAAGGACAAATTGTTCTGCTCTAGGTAAAATGTTTAAACACATCAAAATGTCAATTTAGTTTCAAAACACTTTTCCCCCTCTATGTTTGACTGCACAATCCATATGTATCGAAGGACTGAGTAAAATGCTACAAAATGCAAATCTCATATAAACATGACAACATAAGTGCCAGTTTAATCAAATTTGTTTTCAATTTTATCATGGCCTCTTCTGTTTCCTCTCCAAGTCCAAAGAAAAAACTTGGCAACACCATATGTGAAACATATTTAGGACTAATAAATACTCAAATATTCAAGCAACTATTTTCCTAATGTCATTAACAACTATCAACCTGTCAGCAGTTATCTCGTTTAAAGCACTGTCGCAATCATCGGATTAACGAGGATGAGGGAGCAGGAAAATGAATTTGACATTTTCTGGTCTGACCCTGAGGGCTTTTTTTCCCTTTTGAGTTCACCCAGGACAAAGAACAAGGAGCTCAATTCTACTCCCTGACCATGTCACACCTATAAACAGACATACAGTTGTGTTCATAAGTTTACAAACCCCTTGTAGAATTGCAGAGATGCTTGGTATCTATAAAATAAGACAGATATATATATATATATATATATATATATATATAATATTTTTTTATTTGTTTATGTCCAACAAGTTGCACAACATACACCAATAAGCCACAACATTAAAACCACCTTCCTAATATTGTGTAGGTCTTCCTCGTGCCACCAAAACAATGCCAACCCAATTATTCTCACCACAATTGTACAGAGCCTTTATCTAAGTTACCATAGACATTGACTGTTCGAACCAATCTGGCCATTCTCTGTTGACCTCTCTCATCAACAAGGCATTTCTGTCCACAGAACTGCCACTCACTGAATGTTTTTTGTTTTGGGCATGATTCTGAGTAAATTCTAGAGACTGTTGTGTGTGAAAATCCCAGGAGATCAGCAGTTACAAAAGTACTCAAACCAGCCCATCTGGCACCATCATTCATGCCACGGTCCAAATCATTGCGATCAAAACTTTTCCCCATTCTGATGGTTGATGTGAACATTAACTGAGGCTCCTGACCCATATCTGCATGATTTTATGCACTGCTTCAATTAGATAATCGCATGGATGATTGTTGGAGCCAGTTGGGCTGGTTTGAGTATTTCTGTTACAACTGATCTCCTGGGATTTTCACACACAACAGTCTCTAGAATGAACATTTTTGCATAGTGAGGATTTCTTCAAAAATAATGCCATAATTAGTTTTATTTTTCAAGTAACATCATCCAAAGTCTTGTAAACATAAAAAAAGCTAAATAAATATTTAGTGTGACCAACTTTGCCTTCAAAATGGCACCAATTCTCCTAAGGACACCTAGACACAGTTATTCTATTATATTCTATTTGCAGAAGGAATGTTTGGGAGCCCACACTGCAGATATATATATATATATATATATATATATATATGTGTGTGTGTGTGTGTGTGTGTGTGTGTGTGCGTGTGCTTTATGAATCGACAGACCACCTGAAGTACATTCATTGACACTTTTTTGAAAACCCAGCACATAATTAAATATGAGATGTGATGTGATGGCACTGGTTGTGTATTCTCTGAGACAGCAGTCCAGTTCTTACCACTCCAGCCCCCTCAACACTGCATTCCATGTGACCAGCTTAATGTCACTGTGTGACTCATCAGAGACAGTCTCATACAGTATTTCTTCTCGGATTTGTTTTGCCCATGTTTCACAACACTGACAATTACAGGTGATGTGAGCCATTCCATACAGCAATTACTATTGTTATAAAGAAGAACACAAATCAAAATGAGGATATAATACTTTGTATGTATAATAATTTCCCATAGATGTTTTCTTCTATGCAAGAAAACACTAAATACTAAAATAATGTATATATGCATATTAAAAGGAATGGTACCGCCCTCCCGCTTGAAAATGTTGAAAAAATAAAAAAGCACAGAGACCCTTAGAGGACAGGGTGCGAGTTTTAAGGCCCCTCGCAATAGTTTGTGTTCCCTCGCAACAAGTTTTGCGTGAACTTGCAATAGTTTTGCACTCCCTCGCAAAACGTTTATCATGGTTTTACTACAGTAACCATATTTTAATCTTGATATTCGTAGTGAAACCATAGTGATAATACAGGAAGACAACATTTTTTCAATAAATTTTCATAATTTTGTGGGTATCATGTTATTTTTTTTTACTAAAGCAAATACCATAGTTTAACAATGGTTTGACTATAGTAATATTGTTGTAACACTTTGAAATAAGGTTACATTTGTTAACATTAATTAAAAACATTAGTTAACATGAACTAACAATGAGCAATACTTTTACAGCATTTATTAATCTTTAATAATTTATTAATTTCAACATATAACAACACATTTTTTAAATTAGAAGTTGTATATGCTCACAATAGTTAACGCACTGTGAATAAACATGAACTAACAATGAACAATTGTATTTGTATTAACTAATATTAACAAAGAATAAACACTGTAAAAATATGTATTGTCCATTGTAGGTTCACGATACCTAATGCATTTACTAATGTTAACAAATGATAACCTTATAACAAAGTGCTACCAATATTGTAGACCGTAGTAACCACTGTTTTTGGCAGAAATCATGTTTTTGTCCCCTGTAGTAATATTGTAGAAACATGATTGTTATGCTAACCATTTTATTTTTGTTGATTTATTTATTTTTTTGACAGAAACCATGATTTTACTAATAATTACTGTAATAATTATTAAAGTAATCATGTTTTTTAGGGGAAACCATGCTATTAATACAATATACTTTATCCATATAGTAACCATGGTTTTACAATAGATTAACCAATTGTAGTAAAATCAATATAACCGCAAAATTATGATTTTTATTAACATAGTTTTTGATTTCCTGTATAAGTACTATGGTTTAACTATGAATTTCAAGGTTAAAACATGGTGATTTTAGTAAAACCATGGTAAATGTATTGCAAGGGACCACAAAACTTGTTGCAAGGGAATGCAAAACTATTTCAAGGGCACGCAAAACTTATTTATGAGGGAACGCACACTATTTCAAGGGCGCGCAAAACTTATTGTGAGGGAATGCAAACTATTTCAAGGGCGCACAAAACTTATTGTGAGGGAATGCAAACTATTTCAAGGGCGCACAAAACTTATTGTGAGGGAATGCAAACTATTGCAAGGGAATATTTCAGAAAAAAATCCTGCTCTGCCCTCTAAGGGGCTCTGTAAAAACAAATCAGCACAAACAAAAGAAAAAAAAATGAAGGAGCTACTGCCAAGGGAATGATGTCAGCAGAATTCATTATCACATTCTAAGAGCTCCCAACTTTCATTCTGATTTGAGAACTGGAGACTGTCCAATTGGCGTGAACCTGACATTAGTGACAGGCTGCTGCGAAACCTCGTATTGATCTCACCTGTGGCTCTGTGTTAAACCAGAGAGGTCACTCATCCTATTATGGCAATAATAGCCATTGGTTTAAGCTTATTGTATTAACAGGCCTTGGCCTAATCCAATATGTGTGCCTCAAATCCTTTGATCTCTTTTATGACAAACTCCTGATCTCCCAGAGCGGACTTTTCTTACATAATCGAGGGAAACTTTACAAATGTGAATAAATAGTACTAATAAGAAAACAATAAATAAACAAAGATTGACACAACTGGAATGTTTGTCTCATTAAAAAAGTTGGAACCACAAAAATAAATAAATTAATAAAAACGAAATAAATATATAAAAATAAACAAATAACGTTCTGGATTCCATTCCGGAATTATCATAATAATAATACAGCCTTTTTGAATGCATTGAGTGGTTTATATGAAGTTATATGTAACAGCTGTATCCACATCTGCATGTTTAATTTAGCCAGTATCCATTCACATAAAAAACACACACACAACTGCTCCAGACTTTCACGCTATTTGCTCAAATCTTTCCATCACAGCAATCAGTAAAAAAACAACAACAATTTTGTAACCCCTTCCAGATGACAATATTAGTCCGCTGTTTTGTCATTTATCATTTGTAAAAGCTCACTTCTCATCTAGTTTAGGCACTAACGTCTAAATGGCATCCTGGATGTTTTGGCAGGGATGAATGCAATTGTCTCTGCTTGCCTTCTTAGCTTGAGAGAGCTCACATTTGGCATTCATTGATTCTATATCTACCATCCTCTCTGAGACACTGACCTGATGTGACAATCTTAATACTGCTGCCCCATTTACTATCAGCACAAAATAAATATTTTGAGGATCCAGTGAGCGTTTGAGCAGGCCAGCAGTTAATCAAAACAATACAGTGTCTGAGACACATGGCAGAGAATAGGAAACAGCCTTATTTAAACACAGTTTAAGCTGCTATAGCCCTGTCCAGTGAAATTGGCCATCTCTGAGATTCATGTTGATAAGCTATTGCATCTTACTTTTCTAAGTGCATCAGTCTATCACACCAAAAGAGATTTATCTCTAACTATAGTATTCTGCCCAACACATGGTGTTCCACAGTTTTTTTTTTGTTTTTTTTTGTGGAATCCATAAAACGTCTCGGGTTACTTGTGTAACCCTTGTTCCCTGAAAAAAGCGGAACGAGATGCTGCGCTGCTAAGCGCTATGGGGAAACAATCTTATTGTGAGCTGCTTCTGAACATGTGTGTAACACGTCAATGAAATTGACTGGAATTTATAGCCTCGGTTGGTGAGATCATTGGACGCACCTGTGACCAGGCTATAAATAGGAGGCGTCACCAGAGTGTCGTCAGATTATTTTTCTGAAGAGCGGTCCTGGGACGTCCCAGTGCGGCAAAAGAAGCGCAGCATCTCGTTCCGCTTTTTTCAGGGAACAAGGATTACACAAGTAACCCGAGACGTTCCCTTTACAAAAAGCTTCACTTTGATGCTGCGCTGCTAAGCGCTATGGGGAACGAAATGCCCACGCCGCCGCACTGGGGCTGTCCGGACCCCTGATCGTTGTGAAGTGTTTTCACAGAACGCGAGAGGTTCCAGACATGAGCTTGAGATGTCGACTCAAGGGCATAAGCCCGGAGTAGCAGAACATCTAACACCATAAAATCCGAAGAGTGTGTACGGAAAGGACTAGCCTGCCGTATCACAAACCTGGTTTAGACATGAGCTTGAGATGTCGACTCAAGGACATAAGAGTCCGGAGTAGCGGAGCATCTAGCCCACAAAGTCAAAAGATGAATTTGAGAAGCTGATTCAAAGGCTCTAACTCAAAAGTTCGTACCATGAACTTGGATTTGGCATGAGCCCGGGATGTCGACCCAAGGACATAGTCCGGGGTAGCAAAAACATCCTAGCCCATGTAGAAATTGTAGAATGTGCGTGGAGAGGACCAGCCCGCCACGTCACAAACTTGTTCCTGCATGAGTTTGAGATGTCGACTCAAGGACGTAAGAGCCCGGAGTAGCATGAACATCCAAACTATAGAATTTAATGAATGTGTGCGGAGAGGACCAACCTGCCGCATCACAAACTTGCTGCAGAGGAACCCCTCTAGCCAAGGCTTTAGAGGAAGCGACCCCTCTGGTGGAGTGAGCCCTGACACCTACTGGCGAAGCTTGACCGCGCGCCTCATAGGCCAGGGCAATAGCATCCCTCACCCAATGTGACATAGTCTGCTTAGTAGCGGCCGCCCCCTTGTTGCGGCCCCCATAGCAAACAAACAATTGCCCTGATTTACGCCACTGGCTTGAGCGGTGGACATAAATCTGAAGGGCACGGACTGGGCAGAGTCCGTGAAGTCTTTCCTGCTCCGGCGTTAAAAACGGCGGGGAGCAGAAGGCTTTTAAAGTGACAGGATGTATTGTCGAAAAAGGAACTTTAGGAAGATAATCAGGGTGAGGATGCAAAATTGCTTTGGCCATACCGGGGGCAAATTCTAAGCAGGTCGGCAAAACAGACAGGGCCTGTAGATCCCCGATCCTCTTAAGAGAGGTAATAGCCATAAGGAAGACCATCTTGAGAGTCAGAAGTCTGTCAGACGCTGACTCCAGAGGTTCAAAAGGGGTCTCGACCAGAGCCTCCAGGACTATTGTTAAGTCCCACGAAGGAGTTGTGGTCCTAACGGGAGGCCTCAGTCGCCTGGCTCCACGAATGAAGCTGGCGAGTAGAGGATGTCTCCCTACAGGCACCCCGTCAATCAAGGCGTGGCAAGCCGAAATGGCGGCCACATAAACCCTGAGAGTAGCGGGGCATATGCCTGCTGACAGTTTTTCTTGCAGAAACTCCAGAACTGAAACAATTTGGCAGTTAACTGGATCTGCATCATGTGAACTGCACCACCTTTCGAAGACACCCCATTTATTGGTGTAAATTCTTCTGGTGGAGGGAGCTCTAGCACTAAGAATGGTTTCAATAACCCCAAGCGACAGCCCTGTGTCCCTCAGTTGGTACCCTTCAGGGGCCAAACGTGAAGTTTCCATAATTCGGGCCGGGGATGAAATATTGTCCCCTGTGCTTGAGACAGAAGGTCCCTCCTGTCCGGAATCGCACAGGGCGAGCCGTCTAGGAGAGACATCAACTCTGAGAACCAAACCCTGTTCGGCCAGCGAGGCGCTATCAATAAGAGGCAAGACCCTTGCTGGCGAACTCTGGCTAGGACTCCCGGGAGCAGAGAAACCGGAGGGAACGCATACAGGCGCATTCTGGGCCATGTATGCGCCATAGCGTCCAGACCCAGGGGGGCTGGGTGACTCAGAGAGAAGTAGAGGGGACATTGCGCAGTCTCTTGAGGGGCGAAGAGGTCCACTTCGGCTCTGTAAAATCTCTCCCAGATCTGTTGTACTACCTCGGGATGGAGTTTCCACTCGCCCGACGGTAAGATTCGTCTGGATAGAAAATCTGCTCCCATATTCAGGCGTCCAGGGATATAGACTGCCCTGAGTGACAGCAACTTGCCCTGGGCCCAAAGGAGAATCCGACGTGCCAGCAAATTGAGGTGGCGAGAACGTAGGCCTCCTTGATGATTTATGTAGGAGACTGCTGCTGTGTTGTCCACCCGCACAAGGACATGGCAGCCTCTCAAATGTTGGAGAAAGTATTTCAGGGCCAGAAATACTGCCATCAGCTCGAGGCGATTTATGTGCCAATCGAGTTGATGACTCTCCCATTCCCCTTGGGCTGGATGACCACTTAAGACCGCACCCCAACCCGTCAGGGAGGCGTCTGTCGTAAGCATCCTGCGACGACACAACGCACCAAGAGTGGGACCCAAGGTGAGAAACCGGGGTCTGAACCACATAGAGAGGGAACGAAGCACTGGGCGCGTAACCCTTATTTGCCTGAGGGGACTGGCCCTTGGATGAAACCCCCTGGCTTTTAGCCACAGCTGAAACGGTCTCATATGGAGAAGGCCCAAAGGAATCACCGTGGACGCAGACGCCATGAGACCTAATATTCGTTGGAACTGAAGAACAGTGCAAACTTGACCTAGCCTGAGAATGCTCAGGGAGTTCTGAATGGAGATGACACGAGCGGGAGACAACTGTGCCTGCATCGTGACCGAATTCCATATAACCCCCAGATAGGAAATTTTCTGGGTCGGGGAAAGAACGCTCTTTTTGGCGTTGAGTCTCAGACCCAGAGAACCTAGATGAGCCAAGACGATATCCCTGTGCTGAACTGCCAGTTCTTGAGACTGGGCTAGGATCAGCCAGTCGTCTAGATAATTCAGAATGCGGATGCCCTGGAGTCGCAACGGAGCCAGTGCTGCATCCATGCATTTCGTGAATGTGCGGGGTGATAGGGCTAGGCCGAATGGAAGGACCCGATACTGGAAGGCTTCGTCCCCGAAAGCGAACCTCAGGAACTTCCTGTGCTGTGGCAGAATTCCAATATGAAAGTATGCGTCCATGAGGTCGATCGTGACCAGCCAATCGAAACGTTGGAACTGAGACACGACGGACCTGACTGTTAGCATCTTGAACCTGAGCGTCTTGACCGAGCGGTTCAAGGCACGAAGATCCAAGATGGGACGCAACCCCCCCCCCCCCCCCCTTCTTGGGGACCAGGAAGTATCTGCTGTAATAGCCAGACTTTTTCTCTGGAAGGGGAACATGTTCTATGGCCCCTTTCTCCAAGAGATTTTGCAGTTCTACCTGAAGTAGACATGCCTGTTCCGGGCTTACGGTAGTGGAAACCCGGTAGTGAAGCTCGGAGGGCGGCAAGCGAACTGAATTCTGTAGCCTTTTTCTACTGTTTTTAGAACCCACATAGAAATACCTGGCAGAAGTTTCCACGCTGCCAGGTTCTCTGAGATGGGAACTAATTTCAAGACTTCCTGTCGAGGGGGTGTCGAATGTTCCGTGTCCTGGAATAAGGCAGGGAGCGACGGTACATTCAACATTTTGTTGGAAACCCCTGTCACCCGAAACACCAAGGGTGGCGGGAGTGAAGAGGTTTCGTGAGGGTATCGGGAGGGCCGAAGTGAATGATACACGCGCCCCGTCCCGAAGGGAACTACCCTCACAGGGTTGGATACAAGACCATCAGGGCTTCTTTCTCTTGGAGATACAAGCCCTGAGGTCTTGTTTGGGAGGTTGCTGAGGGCGACGAGCCTGTCCCCAATCTTTACGAGGGGGAGCACGACTTGCCACGCTCTGTTTCTGAATCTCCCTCCTAACAAAATCAGGGCGAGACTGGGTGACCGACGGTCTCGCGCCCTGAGTGCGACGAGGAAGGAATTTTCCAAAGACTTCCTCATGGCTTTTCGCCTCCTGGAATGTGGAGATAACCGTGTTCATGGCGTCTCCGAAGAGACCAGAAGGCGAAACTGGGGCATCAAGAAGGAAAACCCTGTCCTTATCCTTGATGCCGGATAGATTCAGCCATAAGTGCCTTTCGGTGCTAACCAAAGCGGACATAGACCGGCCAATAGCACGGGCTGACTGCTTGGTGGCACGGAGAGACAAATCAGTAGCTCGACGAAGCTCAGAGAAAGCTTCATCATCGAGACTTCTTCCAGCACTCAAATCTTTTAGCAGGTCAGCCTGGTATGCCTGCAAAACAGCCATGGTGTGCAGCGCAGCACCAGCCTGACCAGCCGCTTGATATGCTCTCCCGACCAGCATGGAGGTTACCCTGCATGGCTTAGAAGGGAGAGCAGATTTATTAAGTGATGATGCCGAACCCGGCGAGAGATAACCCGCAAGTGTCTCTTCGACCGGTGGCATCTTTAAATACCCTCGCGCCTCAGCGCCCACGATAGTCGAATATATTGACGTCGAGGGCACGTGAATGCGCGAGGTATAAGGCTTAGTCCAAGAACGAGAAAGCTCGTCATGGAGATCATCAAAGAAGGGAAGGGACTGATGAGGTGTTCCCTTCCCTTGGTCACCAGACAGAAATCTGTCCTCTAACTTAGAGCGCTTGGGGGGAACTTGGTCACGTGGCCAGTCTATTTGAAGCCTGGCCACCGCGCGAGTAATCACATCGAGCAGCTCCTCCGAAGATTTAGAATCGCGATTGGAGCGCTCAGATGCGGTTAACTCTAAATCTGACCCAAGGGAATGGAGGTCCCCCTCGTGAACTGAAGAGGCGCCGAAGCACGCTTCAGGATCACGCGAGGGACCAGCAGGATCTGGGGAGAGAGCAAGCGAAAGGGGCGAACCCGTCTCTCGCTCCTCAGCCAGATCCATGCGAGAGCCCCACGAATGAAGTGTGGGTGCCGGCTCTCGGAAGTAAGCAAGGCGAGCGCGAAGCATCCCGACCGAAAGTAGGTCGCAATGCGCGCACCCGCCCTGTTCCAACGCGAGAGTAGCGTGCTCTTCCCCCAAGCAAACAAAGCAAAATTGATGCGTGTCCCTGTCAGACATAGAACGCTGACAAGGAAACACGAATTGTTTGCCCTGCTTTTCTGCCATTTTCCACTTCTTTTTTTTATTTTTTTTTTTTATATATATATAAAGAGAGAAAGAAGGAAAGGCTTAAGATTTTTAAACAATTTCTAGCAAGAGTTTCGTGAACACACACAGAGAGAAAGCTCTGAAGAAAAATGTCTGACGACACTCTGGTGACGCCTCCTATTTATAGCCTGGTCACAGGTGCGTCCAATGATCTCACCAACCAAGGCTATAAATTCCAGTCAATTTCATTGACGTGCTACACACATGTTCAGAAGCAGCTCACAATAAGATTGTTTCCCCATAGCGCTTAGCAGCGCAGCATCAAAGTGAAGCTTTTTGTAAAGGGAACGGAATTAACTATAATGTGCTGAATGTTGCGGAATTTGACATATTAATATATCACGATTTTAATCAAGTTAAAATTGTGATACGTCCAAGTGTAATGATTAAATCACAAAAGGCTGAGATTTAATTAAACAAATATACGGTCTGCTCATACACTAACTGCATCAACATCGCGTGCATCACATGTGTATTAATGACAAAGAGTGGAGCACTTTATTCACTGTTAAACGCAGCACATGCTATTGCCTCTATTTTCGTTACTGTGCAAATTCTAAGTGCAATTTTCATGCCAGCGCAAAGCGCAAGTGGGCCTGGTTGGGAGTTTTTACACAGCTGTTGGTGTAGTTTTGCAAAGCAAAATTTGCTATTTTCCTAAGAATTTGGTCGTTCCTGAATTTGCAGTTTGGAGATTCCACCAGCGGTTGATAATAAAGTTCAAGTCCAAACTCTGAATATATAGTGAAACATAAGTCTCTGACAATCACTGTCATATCCGTTTTAAAAAACAAAAAACAAAAAAACTATTATAAATAAAGCTGCAAGAAGCGATGAATGGGGCCTCACACCCTGGTGCACGTTGGGGCTGCTGTGCCAGGGGAATGTCATTCCAATTTTTTTTGCATTTTTAGCATTTAAATGTTGTTAAGAGTGTATCACAGTGTAAAATATGTCATTTCCGATTGCCAGTAGGTGGCGATATGACTATAACTGAATATTGGCACAAAGGTGTATTCAGGTCAGGACTCTTATCAAACACGTTAAGTTTGGAGCAGATTGGAAAACATTTTTTGTTTGAGTTAAAACAACTTCCAACAACTTCATGGCAAAACACTGAACTTTGTCAAGACGCCACAGACACGCCGTTCAAAGAAAACTCAAAAGCTTAACTATTTAGCATCTCCAAGGCCTTTAGATTAGACTGACCGAATATGATGTTGATCTGGTTTAATCTCTAGGAGATTACGTTAAATTACGAGGCCTGGAAATGGCAAAAACTGAGCAAAAATCACAATGGCTGACTTCCTGTTGGGTTTAGGATATGGTTCCAAGAGACTTTTTTGTACGTGTAGACATGTTACATCTGCCTACCAATTTCCTTACGTGTAAGTGAAACATGGCGTGAGGGCTGCATCGTTGAAATTTGTAGGTGGCGCTATCGAGCCATTTTGCCAAAATTAATTCAAAAACCAGTAGCAGATGTAAATTTTCCCATTTTTGAGATGTGTGCACAGTTTCATGAGTTTTCAAGCATGTTTAGGTCTCAAAAATGTGACTCGTTTCATACCGAAATTTGTCAGGCAGCCATGGACACGCACTTCAACGAAAACTCAAAAGCTTCAAAATGTAACATCACCAAGGCCTTTAGATTAAGACTGACTAAAAATAATGTTGATCTTATTAAATCTCTGGTTTTTTGTTAAAGTACGAGGCCTGGAAATGGCAAAAACTGTGCAAAAATTAAAAAATGTTAAGTATTGGCATGTTACACAAATCTAGAATTGGATGTTGCCAGTGGGTGACGCTATGACTATAACTGAATATTGGCATGTAGATGTATTCAGGAACTATTATCAAACATGTGAAGTTTGGGGCAGATTGGACATTGTATGTATGAGTTAAAGCAACTTCTTTTTTCATGACAAAACATCAAAATTGGTCAGACCATCACAGCCACACTATGCAGTGAAAACTCAAAAGCTTCGGAATTTAGCATCGCCAAGGCCTTTAGATTAGAATAACCAAATATGAAGTAGATCTGATGAAATCTCTAGGAGGAGTTTGTTAAAGTATGAGGCCTGGAAATGGCAAAAACTGTGCAAAAATTCAAAATGTTAAGTACTGGCATGTTACACATCTGAACCTATTTTTGTACGTGTAGGTGAAACATAGCTTGTTGAAAGTTTGTAGGTGGCGCTATCGAGCAATTTTAACACACCTAATTCTAAAAACCCATATCAGATGTAAATTTTCGGCACTTCTGATGCATGTGCAATGTTTGATGAGATTTTGAGTATGTTTAGGCCCTCAAAAATACTATTATATAATAATAATAAACACCTAGAAAAACAATAGGGTCCTCGCACCATCGATGCTCAGGCCCTAATAATAATATATGCCTAGAAGAACAATAGGGTCCTCGCACCATCGGTGCTCTGGCCCTAATAATAAACGCCTAGAAAAACAATATGGTCCTCGCACCATCGATGCTTAGGCCCTAATAATAAATGCCTAGAAGAACAATAGGGTCCTCGCACCATCAGTGCTTGAGCCCTAATAATAATAAATGCCTAGAAGAACAATAGAGTCCTCACACCATCAGTGCTTGAGCCCTAATAATAATAAATGCCTAGAAGAACGATAGGGTCCTTGCACCATCAGTGCTTGAGCCCTAATAATAATAATAAATGCCTAGAAGAACAATAGGGTCCTTGCACCATCGGTGCACTGGCCCTAATAATAATAAATGCCTAGAAGAACAATAGGGTCCTTGCACCATTGGTGCACTGGCACTAATAATAATAAATGCCAAGAAGAACAATAGGGTCCTCGCACCATCAGTGCTTGAGCCCTAATAATAATGAATGCCTAGAAGAACAATAGGGTCCTCGCACCATCAGTGCTTGAGCCCTAATAATAATAAATGCCTAGAAGAACAATAGGGTCCTTGCACCATCGGTGCTCTGGCCCTAATAATAAATGCCTAGAAGAACAATAGGGTCCTCGCACCATCGATGCTTAGGCCCTAATAATAAATGCCTAGAAGAACAATATGGTCCTCGCACCATCGATGCTTAGGCCCTAATAATAAATGCCTAGAAGAACAATAGGGTCCTCGCACCATCAGTGCTTGAGCCCTAATAATAATAAATGCCTAGAAGAACAATAGGGTCCTTGCACCATCGGTGCTCTGGCCCTAATAATAATAAATGCCTAGAAGAACAATAGAGTCCTCACACCATCAGTGCTTGAGCCCTAATAATAATAAATGCCTAGAAGAACGATAGGGTCCTTGCACCATCAGTGCTTGAGCCCTAATAATAATAATAAATGCCTAGAAGAACAATAGGGTCCTTGCACCATTGGTGCTCTGGCCCTAATAACAATAAATGCCTAGAAGAACAATAGGGTCCTCGCACCATCAGTGCTTGAGCCCTAATAATAATAAATGCCTAGAAGAACAATAGGGTCCTTGCACCATCGGTGCTCTGGCCCTAATAATAATAAATGCCTAGAAGAACAATAGAGTCCTCACACCATCAGTGCTTGAGCCCTAATAATAATAAATGCCTAGAAGAACGATAGGGTCCTTGCACCATCAGTGCTTGAGCCCTAATAATAATAATAAATGCCTAGAAGAACAATAGGGTCCTTGCACCATTGGTGCTCTGGCCCTAATAACAATAAATGCCTAGAAGAACAATAGGGTCCTCGCACCATCGATGCTTAGGCCCTAATAATAAATGCCTAGAAGAACAATAGGGTCCTCGCACCATCAGTGCTTGAGCCCTAATAATAATAAATGCCTAGAAGAACAATAGGGTCCTCGCACCATCGGTGCTCTGGCCCTAATAATAAACACCTAGAAGAACAATAGGGTCCTTGCACCATCGGTGATCTGGCCCTAATAATAATAAATGCCAAGAAGAACAATAGGGTCCTCGCACCATCGTTGCTTGGGCCCTAATTATGAGATAATATGTGTTAAACTATCTAAAGGTCATGGCTTATTTTTCAATCATTATCATTATGTTTATATTTACAATTGTATTTATGATCTAATTTATATTGGTATTTTTCCTCCCGTTGTCGTAGAGTGATTTTTTAAAAATACATATTTGTTATTTTTATTATTTTTTTTGGAATGCCCAATTCCCACAATTTACTATGTCCTCATGGTGGCGTGTTTACTCACCTCAATCCGGGTAGTGGAAGACAAGTCTCAGTTGCCTCCATTTCTGAGACAGTCAATCCACACATCTTATCACGTGGCTCGCTGTGCATGACACCGTGGAGACCCACATCATGTGGAGGCCCATGTGACTCTACCATCCCTAGCAACCGGGCCAATTTGGTTGCTTAGCAGACCTGGCTGGAGTCACTCAGCACACCCAGGTTTCGAGCTTGCGACTGCACGGGTGGTACTAGAGTGATTTTTAAATTACTGCAAAAGAGAATGGTGGAAGACGTTTGACAGAGGAAAATGTTTGATTTGGTATTATTTTTTTGACCACTTTGTTATTTTTATTATATTTTTGTTTGGTTGGAAGTGAAATTTGGATTTAGAAATATATTTGGTAAAAAAAATGTAGTGTTTCAATAACTGAATGTATTTTTTTCAAAATCAAAATCAACCAGTAGAAGTGAAGTGTGTGCCGATACAATCACTGTTAATACTAGCCATGATTTGTGTGTCAGCAAATGAAAATTATCAATAATGCTTATATTCTCTAAAATTTAAATGACCATACTTCCAAATACTTCCAAGATGAGAATCACATTTTCAATGTGTTTAAAAGAAGTGAGTAACATAGAAATATGCATGGTATTCATCAAGGACACAGTTAATGCACAAAAGAATGTAAGTCCATATTTCTATTCTTCTAAGTCATTGCATACAATCCATTTATACTACTATACTACTATAGTTGATTTAAAGTGTGCACATGCAAGCCAGAAGTCATGGCATACACTGAGTCATTACATAAGGTTTACTACATTTCTGGTCAACTAGTCATCAAGTAATAATGAGTAAGCCCTTTCTCTCTTTTTCCGAACAGTCTTTTAGTCTAAATTTAGCTTGTCAATTTCAATTTCCTCCACATCTGATGCAAAAGAACAAACTGGTTGATTACATATCTGGGAAATTGGAACATAACTGAAAACAATTAGCTAATGAGGAACACAAAATGAGATCATATGAGAAAACCCAAACATGTAATTCTGAAATGAATGCATTGTCAACAGTGATGAATCAGTAAAGGAAACCCACCACTGAATATTTCACTCTTTTACTCTAGAGTGTAGTTGCAATGCCACCTTTATAATTTTTGCTGTTTTAAATGCACATACGGAAAGACCACAAGCACATAGTACCTACGGCACACAACAAAGCACAAGTCAGTGGTTAAGAATGTTCCATTATGAAGTAACACATGAAGATATTCTTCTTGTAAGACATTAAGTGCCCTTCCTCGGGAACTAAATATTCAGCAAGCATGTTCACGGAAGCAGGCATGCACTCCAGGGGCATATCCTGGACCCAGCTGGGTGATGCCAAAGAGCTATTTATACCCTTTGCTCAAGCAGAGAACACTGCACACCCTGGAGTGCCCAACATAAGACAAAAAGGAAGTTTTAGACCATTTCCAAAAAGCTGTTCTACCATTACTAGGCCATACAGGAAATTCCATGAACTGAATAAAACTGAAAAATGATCATAAATATTTCATGAGAGTGCTCTCAAGAAGCGTTTTTTGACAAGACTGAAATAGATGAATAAAACTGCATTGTGTCTCTTCTAAGTCCTTAATGAAATTCTAACTTCTAGAAATACTGTGGAATTGTTTATTGCAATTCTGCTTGTCATTTGTAGTCATACATTCAATGTTTTCTAAGATTATGCAACAGCAGAAAAGTTTGAGAGAAAAATGCTGATGAACTACTTTTTTGGCTTCTTCTGGGCATTTTCTCATTAAGAAAGACTGAAGTCAAGCTTTAATTAAACAGAAAAAGATCAAATGCCACGGGTTGTCTACTAACCATAAGGGACTGAGCCAAGATTCTTGAAGGATGGTTAAAAGTATCTGTAAAAGGAAAAATGTTTATGGATTTATGTCTACATACTTCCTACACACTTGACTGACCGATGATTGGTAAGCCCTTATTATAAATTTAAAGACCCAATAAAATTCCTTAATTTCCTGTATTTCCTAATGAAACAGGAAATTTGGACAGGACATGTAGAAGGGCTTGTCCCATTTCTTTAAATAGCCAGTAAGCTGTCCTGTAAATTTCAACAATGAGCTATAAATTGCTACTTGTTAGTTGCAGGTGGTATTAGGGAAAGGCACATTTTCATTCAAGGGAGCATATCATTGCACAAAAATCTTTGTAGTGCCAGATGAGTCAACAATACTTTTGGTAATTAATCTTCCCAGAAGTTCAATACAAGTTAAGCTCAATCAACAGCATTTGTATACTCAATGTTTCAAAAGTATAGCCATAAGACGTAAACAAAATGTGTCTTAACATGATCGTATTATGATAAAATTGCTTACTAACCATTTCTGTGTAAAGTTATAGCCAATTTTACAACTTTGTTGCCATGACAATGTAGTTTGTAAACCCTAAAACCACCTCTTTGCAAACCACAGTTTGTTTTCTAAGATTGCTCTTTTCAGAATGACATATAAACATACAGATCTCTGGCCTTACTGTATTATATTGCCACATTGTGGCAGACTGATAGCACGCTGCCAACAATCACACAACAAGCAAGCGAGTGCCTCAACAGAGATGAGAGACGTCTGTGCATGTGCACCGATAGTGTAAACACATTATCACGGTTGCATTTCAACCTGCAGTACCAACCTTACAACCATCTTAATCAGTATTTTTGTCTTCTTTTCATGTAATTTTTTTTAAAACATCCTTAAAACAAGATTTACTTAATAATTAAATCTAAGAAGTAAAACAGTTTTAGATAAAAGGAATTGATTTCAGAGAATATATCTTGATATATATATATATATATATATATATATATATATATATATATATATATATATTTATATTTATATAAGCAATCTCACACGAGCAAGAGTGCGATATGGCCCTACATCAGCACTGCTATGATTCGGCCGAGTGCCATAGGTAATTACAGCAGTGCTGATGTAGGGTCATATAGCACGATTGTGAGTGTGATATTGTTTATACACAACAGTTCAATGAACAAGTACATTTTAAAAAAAAAATAGGAAAAACTGAGTATGGTCATAAAAACCCATTTGTGCGTGGAACTACATTCTTACACGACGGATCAAAATCTGCCATTGCTGGTTCAAAACAAATGATACGTCCAAGTTCCCCTTCTGTCACTCACTCAACGTTTTGTCAAAATTAAGTGACACAAGGGGTCTTTCTGGGACGCCAAACGTCTCTCAGCATGAGCCTTAAACCTGAAGTTGTCCATTTAAAGCTGTTTAAGCTATGTCCTAGTTTTGGTAATGTATTAGTAATACGAGTGATCACGGAGCGCAGTTCTATGTAAACAATGACTAACAGATTCACTTTACATCACCATCTGGCTCATATTACACACAAAAATTATCTTTTGCCACCACCTGCTGGCTAACATATGTAATTTAAAAAATAAAGCCAGTAACTCCTAACATATATGCACTGCTCTTACACTTTAGTTTAGAACAGCATGAACGCGAATATATGCACTGCTCTTACACTTTAGTTTAGAACAGCATGAACGCGAAGTGATACACACACACAGTGAAGCGTCAGAGTGCTGATGCTGTCACACCACCAGTGCTCATGGAACGTCTCTTGTCCAATCAGATTCAAGGACTGGAACTAACTGTGGTATGTTTTATACATATTATATATTTATATGTGTTATATATATATATATATATATATATATATATATATATATATATATATATATAAAAATCATAACCTCATTAAATGTTGTTAGATGTATGCTTAAAACAAGTCATATGAAATAACAAACAGCAATTTGGCTAGGAGAAATACACTGAATTCAATTAATATTCTAATGCAATTTTGCCTCTTAAGAAGGCAAAATGTATCTTATTTAATTGATATTCAGAACACCCAGGGCTGTCAACAGCAATATTAAATGCCACTAAAAGCATCATCATAACACAATCTTAATTTTTGCCTTTCCTGATTTCCCTCATTCTTTGCCTCTCACTGCACCTCACCTTTCACAATCTCTGTCTGCCAAAATGTTAGCTGTGCCCTTGCCCCTTCTCGAGCACTGTCAGTGAGATGAGCTTTCTCCTCTTGCTTTACATAACCCTGAGGGAGACAGAGCGATATTGGCGGGCTGTAGAGAATGATCTGTCCTTGCTCATGGAGTCACCTGTCAGTTTCCTGCGAGCTAGAGCCTCTGCCGTGCGAGCCAGCTGGCCAGCAGGCGCCAGGCCACTTTTCATGTTAGTGCAGGCTGCAGTATCCCAACGTATCAGCTCTATGAGATGTTTAAATGAGACAGAAGGTGGAGTAAGAAACTGAGGCTCTAAACTATTCACTTTGGCATGTACAGTTGTCGTATTTGTGAAATTGTTTTGATGAAGATGCAGTGGGGTCGAAAGTCTGAAATTAATAGTGAAAATGTTGCATTTTTCTAATTTAATACAATGTGTTCATTACAAATTATATTATCAGCAAAAACAAATAGTGTAAGCTGAATTGAATAATTAACATGAATTTCCAAATTTTGTAGTATTTCATTCAATCTGTCTTCATTTACTTACCCTTATGAAGTTATCTAGCAGAATGCCCAAGCTGTCCTTTCCCTAGTCACCATTCACTTTAATTGATGGATGTTAATGATTAATCGATAATAGATTAATTGTCATTAATAATTTGATAGATTAAGTTTATCGATCGTCGATTAATTAATTTCAGGACAGATGCGTTCAGTAATCATGCCAGCAGACGTTGATATGGCTGTTTATACAGTCATCCGCCGCTGGAGGGTGTTTGCACGATGCTTATCACATCTTCTCCGCATATTAGAAGACACACAGAAGAAGATGAAGCAGGCTCAATGTAATCAGTATTGGAGTTTGAAATTAACATTGGCTGCATCCAAAACCAGAAAAATGCTCTCTTCGATGACTGTAAAGTATATGGAGGTAGGAAATGATGAAGGCACGTCCGAATCCAATGTGCGCATTACATCTTGTCTACTAAAATACCTATGAAGGCAGCATAGATGTATCCTTCGCTGTCTATGAAATCCCACAATCCTGTGTATGAGATCAACAGTGGTTTAGCTGAAGAAGAAAAAATGGTGGCCAAACTGGCATATGACATCCAGTGTAAATGTAAGTCTCCCCCCCCCCCCCATTTAGTGTGAAAGTTGGTTGTCTTGGTGACTTGTATACAAGTAATTATTAACAGTAATACTGAATATTAACAGTATTTAAACAATTAAAAAAAAAATCATACTAAGCTTAGCCTTTAAGAGGAAAATTCATATACTTGCATTTCTTAAATGTATTAATTTAAATTATATTTAAACAGTAGCCTACATGCACATATTATTTGTAGTTCTCCACATGCATTTTGCAGTATTAACTTTAATGTTTAATCAATTAATTGATTGTTATTTTCCACGTCTAAGACCGTCAACCTGCACATCTCATCATGTGGCTCCTTGAGCATGTTACCACGGAGACATAGCTCATCTGCAATCTACAAACAACTCACAACGCTCCCCACTGAGAGCAAACCACTTTATAACGATCACGAGGAGGTTACCCGTGTAACTCTACCCTCCATAGCAACCAGGCCAATTTGGTTTGGGATTCAAACTCGTGAACTCCAGGTATGGTAGCCATCGTCTTTACCACTGTGCTACCCAGGCCCCCTCCACTAAGATTCATTATGATAATGTCAGAAAATGTACATACTGTCACAGTTTGTCTCCACCATGTTCAAGGACTCTTATTATGAAGTTTTTTCCTGCACTACATTTCCCCAGAATCCACTGCCCTAATCACTTCATTATTATTCCCACCTGTATGCCATTCCCTCATCAGTGTCCCTGTGTATATATATATATATATATATATATACCCTCTAGTTTTGTTCTTTGTTTGTCAATCCTTGAAGTGTTACGTTATAAGTGTTACATTAGCATGTTGAGCTATATTGTTTGTTATAATCCAGCATCTGTTCCACTCCTGCGATTGTAATTAAAAGTTTGAAAGATTCTACTCCTGCGTCTCCTCTCTTCCACTCCTTGGACACCAAACATTACACATACCTATTTTCATTGTATTGTACAAAAAAAAAACGTTTGGACATTCTGATAAATATATCCTTTGGTTTTCAATTTAAAAAAGAAGGTGATTCGTGTTTGGTACAACAATAAAAAATTTGGGTTGACTATCCATGAGACAGCATGCACGCAAACTGGCATGGGCTCCTCAAGTTTGTTTAAAACCTGGTGATCCACGTTATTCCAGCATAATTTGAGAATGTCCCCAAGAGCATATTGTGTGCTTCAATGGAAGCAAGTAGATCTGACCTTTTATGCAAAAGAGTTAACAAATTTGCTTATTTGTTGAAATAGTGAAGCATTAATTTTACACCATGATGTGTCTTTGTTTTAAATTTCTCAAAATCATAAAACTTAATTTATTTAAATTAGACTTTTTGTTTTTATATTTTAGGCTTCTAAAATCTTAATTCGTGAAATACAAACATTTTGTTTGAAAGTGTGTGCTGTTTTTAAACTTTTTAATATTATCAATTAATTGTTGGTGGGTGATTACCACTCAGAATGCCTCCTGCCGTTTATGTGGTGGTTGACACACTGAAACACACACACACACACTTCCCTGCATGATAACGATACCAGTGAGTCATTATAAGCCACGAGCTGCACCTGCCAGCTGGGATACAATTTACCAAAGACCCTGGCTTTTTCCCTCATGCCTCCAATGCAATAAGATCCATGTCTGTGTACACCTGGGACCACCGAACAAACCCGGCTCAAAACGTCTGTTTCTTACATGCCTCAGTGACATTAGAGTCTCTCTAAACTAACAACAACAGGTCAGCTGTTGTAAATCAAATGATGGAAAGGGTGTGCCAAATGCAATCAATGTTAATTTGTGCTTTCTAGGTTAATAATGGCTCAATGCCTACATGCGTCTCAATTAAAATAATTTTTTGAAATGTTTACAGTGTTCAAAGTGCCAGAGAGCAAGTGTTCACTGCAGACGCACTTGTTCTGCATTGACAGCAAACATCAAATGCTCATTACAGTGGCATATTGAAGACTAAGCAGCCCTGCCAATGAAACTGAAATGTGGCTTTTATTTCAAGATACTGGGATGCTCAAATAAATAGCTTGCTGTACACTTTCAAAAGACAAAAAGCACTGAAAACGCTAGATTTCTTTGAGACTGCTGGTCCACACAGGGTCCTTTGTGCCTCCTCCAGTAGCTACAAGAGAGGAAGGACGCAAATATGTTCTGAAAGTGGGAATATAGCAGAACAGGGATGTCTAATACACAGCCTGCAGAGGAGTCCTTAAAAATGTAATTTAATTATGCTAATATATATATATATATATATATATATATATATATATATATATATATATATATATATATATACACTGTATATATACTGCATATATATAGACATTAATCATTTTTAATAATTGCTTTGGTATAATATGTTCATAACACTTATTTTTAGAATGCAGGATAGATAAACTCTTAATTTGGTGTTGCATGTTATAGTTTACATCTTAAAGTGGTAGAACCTTTATTTTAAGTCTGCACTGCGACGTGACACTCGACACTCGAACCTTTCCGCTGAACTCATCCTGGGACAGTTCTGACATACACAGATCCTGTATCTATCTCAGGACGGGTCGCTCACGCAACATAGAAAATATTAAGGGTAATAAATAAGTGAATTTATCAATGGTTTCCACTGAATAATTAGTATATAGGGTACAGGATAACTTAATAGCTTAATCTATTCAATGAATTTGACTGAGAAGCTGGACTGTAATTTAAATTGTTTTTTTTATTAATATTTTTAGGTCTAACTTTGTGTTAATGGAATATTTTATCCAAAAAGAAAAATGTTGTCATATTTTACTCACCCTTTTGCAGTTTCAAACCTATATGACTGTGTCTTCTGTGGAACGCAAAAATAAATATTTTTATAAATATCCCAGTCCATCTTTTCAATACAATGGCAGCAGATAGTGACTCTGATAATTGATATGGATACTTTTGAGATCTTTTTGAAGCTTGAAAGTGAATCAACTGCCATCGTAATGAAAAGTTGGACTGGGACATTGTCACCATCTTAATCACCATTTTTTGGAAATTATTTTTGGGTGAACAATTCCTTTAATGTTTTATATACTGTGTTAATAAAGCAGAATTTATCTGGGCCAAGAGCACTTCAATATTGTTGTTTGATTAATACTCCCTAATTAACCATTTTGTATGTACATACATATCTAGAGGCTTTTGTTGAATTGATTTAGAAAATTCCACGCTTTGCCCACCCCCCAGTATAGTGCCTTCATTTTAACACTGCCTCTCAATGCTAATGACAGATTCCACATTACTGTCTGTCTTATGGATGACGCAAAGTCGGTCAAATTCTCTGTTATTTTGGTCCCTTAGCTCAAAAATAGTTCAGAGGTGGCCATCTTGGGTGACTGTCATTGCTCAAGAGGGTAGGGCTAGCAAGGGATACAAATCAGAGAGAGAGAGAGAGAGAGAGAGAGAGAACGACCCCTGAGCAGGCAGACAGCATACAAGTCATACGACATAGCTCAACTAGCTCAACTCCCTCAAGAGCTCTGCTTTAGACTCATTAGAAGGATTTGGGTGGCAAAGGCCTGCTGCTTGCAGGCATATCAAATAGCACTGCTGCACATTCATAATGAAGGTTTTCCCTATTATAAACAAGAAATTGCAGAGCTAAGACATTGTAATTAATGAGATTTTTTTCTCATGCTGATGGGCTACGTTATTCAGAAAGAGATGTTTCCCCTTATAAATGAGCTTTGATTTCCTGTTGCATAATCATAACGAGGCACACTGATTGGCAAAGTAATGAGGTTGGCGCAGTCCTATTAGTCATTCACATAGGTAATTTTCCTTGCACACGTCATGCACTGCGTAAGACACCGGTAATAATATAAGTGTGCGGAAGAGCATGCTGATGTTAAATCCATTTGAACTCTCTGGTCAGCTCAGAAAACAGAGCGAAACGCTGGCTTTTACAGTAATTGGAGTCTGCTGAGAATCCATTATGGCTCTGAGATGGGGAGCAGCGGCTGGGCCCCTACCCACATGTCCCTTGTAACACACCACTTAAATTTTTTTCTTCCTATTTTTCACCTATGCAGGGGGCTAATTGAGAGTTTTGAGACTTGAGCGCCATCCATGCTTTACTGTCTTTCACATTATTCTATTCTCTTGTATAATAGTGCATTTGATCACTAGTTACTTAAGTGATTTTGTTCTTACTATTATGAAGTTCCAATAAGGAACCTTAATCTAGTTCTTTGCCAAAAACTTCTAAAATCCTTAGCTTAGCTGTCGTAGGGTGCCATTTGGCCAACAATTATAACCAGGAGTTAAAATGGGCCAGAAAGGAACGGAACGGCATTCCAAAACCTTAATTCAAAGAAGAGGAAAAAATCTGGAGGCTTGTTTGTCAATCGATTCCATTACTTGTACAATCCGTTCCAGTTTTCCCTTACAAAAAAATCTAGAGTTCTGACAAACTTGCCGCAAATTTTCCACTCATTATTTTCATTTGCAAATAAGCTTGCAATTTGCCACAAATGTTTGTCAGACGTTTTCAGCTTTTAACCGGTAGAGGTGAACCTGCAACAAACCTTTGGCGACAATGAAGAGTTTGCCACAAAGCTCATTTGCATATAAATATAATGAGTGTAGAATTTTGCAAAAGGTTTGAGAGAACTCTCGATAGTCTCGATCAAATTCACACATACCATCTCCATTAATTTATTGCACTTGCTTAAAAAAATGGAGGCTGGTTGTGGTGGCATATTTGCAAGTGGCACCTTAACAGCACGAGTCAGTATGCCAACGCATAGACAGCAAATGTTACTGAAAGTCACAATTATTATAAAAGTCATGCCCAACAGTTCACAAAGTGATATATGCTTTGTTGTCATTTGCTTGGAAAAAACGTATAATGCTGCAGTCTCTTAGTAGATTTGTAGACACGCGCCAGTTAAAGCACAGTTAGACTTGTTTCCGTCAGGAAGACTGGGTGCTTTAGGTTCAATGACTCACTCAAACACATAAAAGATGCTCATTGTCACCATCTACTGGCCCAAAAGTGTAATTTGCAGAAATGGTTACTGAATGAATCAGTGAACAAATCCTTATGGTGAAAAGATTGAAAAGACTGCAGAATCACCACTTGATTGTAAGTTCCCCAACATCTGAAAATCCAACTTAACCCCTAATTTTAACCCCCCTTAAGAAATATCACAAAAGTAAAGCTGTGATTCTGCCATTTAGATTTTTTGAAACAGCGAAAGTGTGATAGAGTTTTTATACAACAGTTCTATAAACAAGTATTTAATATTGAGTAACTTCCACACTAATCTGATTTTGTTTGAAAACTAATTATTCTGTTTTTTTTTACATACCAGTAATCATTTTAGAAAGTATGCATGGAGAGCATTTTCCATGTTTTCTGAGCCTATTGTTGCTGCACCGCTCAAGCTGAATTAAAGTGACAGTGTACTGTTGATGGACATTATGAATATAAGCTGACACGAAAAAGTAGAAATTGTACAGAATAAGCAAAGGTTTGTAGTCTAGTGTGTTTTTGTGTGAAGTACAAAATGGAAAAAAAAATTATATTTAAAGTGACAAAAATTAAATTAAATTATTTTAATTATACAGCATAAGCAGACGTACAGTTTTATCATTTGAAACTAAAGTATACAACAAGTCATAGGCTTAAACAAACAAAATAATAATAATGATAATTCCTTACATTTGCTGTATATAACACTTTTCTAGGCACTTAAAGTGCTTTACATAGTATAGGGGGAATCGCCACAAACACCACCAGTGTGCAGCATCCACCTTTAAATAAAACTGCCTATTATATTTTATTATATAGAGAGTATGTCTAGGCTTAACTGCACTACCTATATACACAGCCGACCGCTAACAACTGTGACGTATGGTCAGTAAATTCAGAACCTAACCTCATTCTTGTATTGCTGATGGATGACATATGACTGATTGTGGTGAAACAAAGTGCTCTATTACCTTAACATTTTATAAGGTTTATTTAACAAAGGAAAAAATGTGGTATGCAGTTACTTCAGCTATTGGTGCAGAAGCTAAGTTAACATATTTTTGGAAGTGCATCCTGTTTTTGAGGAAAGTATTGAAAACACTTAAAAGCTTTGGCTGGTGTTTGAGATATCGCTTTCTTTGGCTGTACATAATTACTTATTTCTGACTATATAATAAAGCTATAAGAATGACTGAGCCAAACTGAGTGATCAAATTGTCTTGTGTAGTGCAAAACAACATTCAGCTGTTGGTGTAAAAGCAGCTGTTGTAAAAGTACAAGTGTTTACTGCGAAAGTTGTCCTGACACACTGCTTCACTCACTTCTTTGGTGAACTGTGTGCAATAGGCCTAAGTGTTTTTAAAATGTTTTCATCTTTGGTGGAGGAAAACGCTGTTCAAATGTGGATGACAGGCATTGTGGATGACAGGCATTAACATAGAGCAGAGAAATCAATGCATTTCAACAAAAACATTTTAGTGTGGACTTGGCCTAAATATCAGCACTCTTGGAATGCTGCTTCTCCAATCAGCGTTATATAAATCGAGTAACTTACTTTTTAGACACAATATGGACGGTTATTTTTACTTCTTTTTTTTTTTTTTGCTCCACTAACAATAATAATTCCAAACAAAACCAAAGATAAACTTTTGCATATCAAAAAGCAACGCCCAGACAGACAGCCTGTCTGAAATGGACAAGTGGAGTGATACAAACAGATTAGAGGACTGGAACCAACTGTTGTATAAGTTGCATTTTGAGGTATTAATCATGGCAACAATATTTTACATTTCTAAACCATGCTTTTAATACAATTTGTAAAAACAAACTTACCCAGACCAGGAGGTACCTCTGGACATGGTGGTAATGGCTTAGGGGTTGGTTGTGTGTGGTTTGCCTCTGGCTTAGCACTGGGCAGGAGATGATCAGCCGTGGCCAGGTAACTTGCAAAGGTAGTGTTGGGCCTGGAGAAATTATAGTAGTAGTGGGGTGGTCCTCGTGAGCTGTTCGCTCCACGGCCATTGTTGAAGCGGCTGAAGATGTCGAAGCGCTGGCTGTAGACATCGAAGTAGAGGATCATCATGATGAGGAAGTGCACCAGGCAGAGCAGCAGCACAGCCTTGCAGATCCGCTCCAGCGTCCGGCCCAACATAAGCCGGCTCATGGTCAAAGCCACACGGCACTCTCGCTATGTGCATCCGGTCAAAGTCACCTCTCCTCTCCAATGGACCCTCCTGTACAGCAATTTACAAATATCACCTACAAAAAGAGAAAGGGATTTAGAGTTCACTCTTAGAGTTTTGGATTGAAGCATATTTAATTTCACGTGAATTGTTATGTTTAAATCTCAATCACAACTGACAATTACCCAACTGTGTGTGGCTGTGATGTAAAATAAAGGGACGAGCCTATTGATATTAGTCCTGCCTCAACTGTTTCAACAAGAAATATATCATCAAGCTGTGTTTGTCAGGGTTCTTTCAAATCACCATTAACCATGTGTAGCAAAAACAAATATAATGAAGAGTCTATTCAAGATGATGCAATTTACACAACAACTATGAAACTTCAGCTTTCTCCTGGTTTAACTGGGCTAAACTCGAAAACACTAAATGTCTGTCCAAATCTTGCTGTGAGCAATTACAATGTTGATGGGTTTTTCCAATCAACCAGAAGTGTTAGAGGCCAAGGGCAAGTAAGTTTACGCAGCAACAGTCTACAGCCTGGAGTCTTAGACCTGCAGCTAATTTCTCCCTCTCTCTCTCCTGGTGTGATCACTGTGTGAAACATCCATGGGAAAGCCTCTTGATTTCACACATGGCCAGCTGGTGAAAGCTCCCCTGCGACAGTTACGATGGTGGGGGGGTTGGGGGGGAGGGGGGAGTTTGGCTTGCTAGCTCTAACACACAGACTGACCATGTGGGAGTGGAGGTATCGGCCTTCACTTGTAGCGACATGGGCCCAGAAGCGTTATGCCCATTCAAACAATAATAATGAATAAATAAAAAAGATAATTAAGTTGATAAGTAAGTATTGTAGGGGGGAATTCAGTTATCATTAGTTATCATTATTAGCAGTTATCAGCCAAAGTATTTATTTTTTATTTTTTGTAATTGGACATATATATATAGGTGAACATTCGTTTCAGCCTATTTTTAAGATTTAAATTACTTTCAACATAGTCTCATAATGTTGAGACTATGTTGTTTAACATGAGACCAACCAATCAACACACAGAATTTCAAATAGATACAATAGAGGCATCTAATCCTATACAACACTTTTTTTTTATAAAATTAAAGTTCAGTGAACATTTTTGGTTACGCATTATTTATTTATGCAATACAAATGACTGAAGTATATCAATAACTTCCCTCTTTGCGTTCCAAACCCTGATGTTTTCTGTCTACCATGGAACACAAAAGTTATCTAAACTCATGGTTATGTTTAGGGTTTGTTTAAGTTACACTTTATGGTTAGATTTAGGTTTGGGTTAGGAAAAAACATAGGAAACTTTGTTATAACATTGTTTGTTGGCTTGTTTCTTTTCTCTATTAGAGTAAAACGCTTTTGTATGAGCCATCTCGTATGATTTTGCCATCTTGTACCAATTATAACAACAAAATACAGTTGTTACTTTTGCCATCATCCATCATCAACCAAAAGTTAATCAAGTTTAATACAGTATCACTAATAACTTAACAATATTAAACATAATCTTTAGCAAATCGAAAATGAAATATGAATAGCCATATTTCATACTGTATAATGATGTGATGACTACAGTACATTCACTTGCATGATTGAAAACGATTGATTTAGTTTAGCTTTTTAGTGTTTTAGACATAATAGTTGATTTTTAATGTCGTACATAACATGAAAATAATTACTGGCTTATATGTATTGACCATATATATATATATATATATATATATATATATATATATATATATATATATATATATATATATATATATATATATATATATATATTGCATTGCACTATCACTGCATTCCTAGGGAAAATTATTTGTCTAAAATGCTGAGCAGAAATTTCTCCTTCACGTGCATAAATTTGATCAGTCCAATTGAGTTGCAACTTCCACAGATCATTGGCTTTAAGCACTGTTCAGCCTAGCATCTTATACCTATCATGTTGCTTGAAACTCAAGTATTATTTTCCTGAGGAACACAAAGGTGATATGCCACAAAACATCCTGCTCTTTTCCGTACAACAAAAGTGTGTGTGGTGATCACTGGCTATAAAGTTCTCTTTTCCATTTTTGTATGTTGTATCAAAGTCGTGTTTTACCACTACACAAACCAGCCAGTCATAAATAGCATTTTAAATAAGTTTTAATGTGTTATTTGTTTATTTTATTTTTCCTACAAAACATCTGTAGTAGTTATTTGACATGTTTTTCTATTTTTTTTAAGTGAGCCAGGACCACCACTGGTACCCCCTAAAAAAATGGTGCCTGATGCCCCTGACTGCGCTGACAGGTCCAGCTCAGCTGCCCCCCATTCACTACCTCTCGTAGCATGTGTGACTCCTCTGCAATAACCATCAGTGGCACTAGGGAGAAAAAAAAACATGGTTTGACACAATTCACATGCTCAGCCTGCTTTCAGCTCCTATAGGGAATTTCTCAACACTCACCAACCCCCATAATGAATCATACCGGCTCTCACAGGCATAAGAAGTCAGCCAAAAATACAGGGCTACAAAGAGGTAAAATAAAAGGGTAAGAAAAATTATAATAATAGAAAAAGACTGGAGGGGTTGTGACGAGACTTGAAATGAGGTGCAAGGAGTCAACGAACAGGAAGAAGACGCCAACAGAAGAGAGAATGACTTCATGTAGAAGCTCAACGTTCCAATAAGAGACATTTCAGGCATTTAACAGACACTCTTGTCCAGACTGACTTGCAAAAGTGTTTTAGCATCACATATGAGGCCGCTGTGATCAACAGATGGCAAGCATGCAGTTTGGAAAGCTAGCGATAAGATTATGAAGCAATAAAATGTATGTGGATAGCATAACTCAGATTATTTGATTTTGGAAGAATGAGAAATTTTGTCCCATTAAAAATCTCTGACTTCTGATTGCAGGTTTTGTTATTTTGCCAAATCTGAGTACTGTCTGAGCCATTGATACTGTTTTACATGCCTTAAGAAAACTTTTTGCTGTTTTTAAAAAAAAAAAGATTTTTGCATCCTGAAACGTTAAGTAAATGAGAACACTGTTTTCCTTATGCAAATAAGTAAACCAGCGCAAGATTGTAGATTATGAAAAATTCATGCTAATGTAGATTATTAATAAAGTAATGCTGAAAAATGTGGGTCTTGAGTCTCCATCCGAAGATCTGGGAGGGATTCTGTTGTTCTCACATTGGGGTAAGTTGGTTGATTCCACCAATGGACCCTTTCAATCCGGGTGTGGAATGCATAAATGATAAATAATCGCAGGGTAAACTTTATTAGTGGTGAATGGGAGATCACAGCAAATATATATTTTTAGCTTAACCATTTGCTGCAGTAGCAAAAGAAAAAAAGTCACTATGAAGCTTTTACAGCTTTCCAAAATAAAATAAAAAAATAGAGAACAGTGGATTAAAACAGTCAGAAGAGAGAAAGAGGCCACATTTTCTGTCACGCCCTCAGCAAGTGTATATTAAACCACATCAAACTTGTGATAACAATTTTTTTCAAACTTATTCCAGGGTAATATTATACAAAGTAATGTACTCTAAAAAATTTAAACATTTGCAAATATAAATTTTTTTGCTGTATTTACACTGCTAAATAATGTGGAAATTTGACATTACAGTCTGTGAAAAGGGTCCATTGGTAGATCAAAATCTTTTTCATTAACAAAATATCAACCAATTGGACTGTAGGGTTAAGTTAAGAGTTAAGCATAGGGCTTCAACAAAATTATTTTAACCTTTCAATTCCCTCTGATTTTATTGGTAGTTAACGGTTGGGGTTAGAATTAGGGTTAGGATTTGTTTATCTGTCCGGAATGTTGTTCCAGGACCAAGAACACATCCTACTTTGCAAAATTAGTCACCAAGTGGAGAGAGCATTTCAGTAATCTGAAGTGGGAGTACTTGGGAAGGTTAAATATCAGTCAAGCTACAGCATTCTGGATGAGCTACAGTACAGGTGCTTCTCTTGTAACAAAAGGTCGGACTCTGCAGATGTTCTTGAAATCAGTTTATTCAGAGCTGATCCAACCTAATGAAATTGAGACTCACTCACCGTTCCCTCTAATTATTGTATTTCCTATGATCGCTCAGCTTAAATGCCAAATATAGCCATCGGAGGCTGAAGAGTCTGCAGTGTGCATCTGTCCCTGGAGCTGTGCAGTGGGTGGATGCTACAGCACAGTAATGGTCCTTAATTTAGGACGTCAATATAACACTAACCCAATAAGACCGAGGTCACTTTGAGTTGCTACTCCATTGATATGCAGTCATTTCTCAAAATCACATTTGAAATCTCTTTGTCTTGGCCTTGGCTGTCATCAGAAGTTCTTTCTCAAGCTCGGCTCTCTGAATGAAAATGTGTACTTGCTGACTTGCAAGTTTGTCTCAAGAATATTTTGTATGTTCAAGTCCCAAAACTGAGGCTACTGAAATATTCATCACAGCTCCATGTGCATTGTAGAAGAAAGGGCCCCTGGCAAACTTTGAAAAAGCCTTTCTCCAAAATGTCTATAACCATACATACAGTAGAGACCATTTCATTACCTCCTTTTTTCCACCAGAAATTACAAGGCTTTTTATTTATTTTTTATATCAAAGAATGTTACAATTTTCCACGTCTTACTAGCTAGATTCATACAGTCATTTTGGGGAAAATCTAATAAAGAAAAATTAATAAGGTTATAAGAACCAAATCTTTTCAATTACTATCTAATTATTTTTTTCAGTAAATGGAAAAACTCTTTTGCCCCAGAATAAATTCTACAGCATTGTTCTCAGTAATTCAGTATATCCACTTAACTAGTAATATTACTCTCAAAGACAGACTTACTATGCATGCTTTAGTTCTCAAAGTCACCATTAAAATGTCCATGCTAATTAGGTTACAGTTTCAAACACTGCAGAAGATTGCAATTTAGTCTCATTAAAGTCAGGATCAATAAAAAGCCTAAATCAAGGCTCTAAATCAAATATTGCCCCATGTTAGGAACACTTAATAAACAGTAATGACTCAGACTGGTCCACAGTGGAGTAAGCCCAAAATAGAGGTTAATTAATATTTTACATCACACCTATGTCATAAACTAATAGATTTCACATTTACATGAGAGTATCTGCCAAATAAACTGGCAACAAAATGCGTACAGCATCGATATGATAAAATTTTAATGATCAACAGACCAAACTGTCACACTTTCTATGTTTGCATACATTATTCATGTTGGCCTTAAAACCAATATTCCCTTAACATCCAAATAACTAAACAGTAAACAGGAGAGTTCAAAGCATACTTGCAGTTTACAGTACATGCTTTTTGAAAATCTATGCTTATATTTGTATTGTTCAACAAGCTTGAAGCAATTTGCAATGATTTAACTCAGTTTGGTTCACAAACTTCTCAGGCCAAGTACCTCCTTTGATCAAATAAAACATCCAGCGACAAGGCAGTCTCATGATGGAAATGTGAAAATACAGTAGCATCTTTTTGCCAACATCATGAAAACGTCCTTGTCATGCCATTCTCAGAGTTATGAGAATTCCATCACAAGCTTGGCAGTCTTCTGATTTATTGCAATATGTTTTATTTTAGTTTCGTTTATTTTACTATCATATTGGTATTTACTCCTAAAACCTAATCACTTATAAACAATCTAAAACATGTAACAGGCAGGTAAAATGGGTCATAATTATTTTAGTTGCATTACACTAGTATAGATATTTTAGAACACCTAACCCCACGCCTTAAGTAATTCTCAACAATACAAATACTTAACAAGCAGATTAAAAGTACAGTCACAATAATTTATTCCACAAAAATTTGAAAAAAACCCACTATAAAGGTATTCCAAATGTTTTATGCTGCATTTAAAGTGTTCTGAAACCACATAATAGCTCCTTCGTGAAGGCAGTCACATTTCATTAAAAAGATACAACCAAACTTTAAAACGTTTTAATCGGTCACAAGACAAACAGGAGCCAATTGCATGTGACATCACTGACATAAAAGCTGTTGCAACGCTTTTGGATGTTTAATTGTGTGCAAGTCGGGATATGACTGTTATTGAGGATAAGAATGCTGATAGGGAAATAAAGGACTTACATTTAGATCTGTTCCTCAAACAAAGCGATCACAAGGCATCTAAAGATCCAGAGTACAGCGCACAAATAGAGGATTACTTTAACTTTTTTCTATCATTTAATGATTTTGTTCAATTATTATTTGAGTAGCAGCTTGGACATTATGAAAACACCATTTGTGTCCCACCATAATCAAAATAAAATTAAAATGATAGAGCAATGAGTAAATGATCACAGAATTGTAAGTAAATTTTACTAGTTAGTTCGATACACAATATAATGTTCACAATTCAATATAATCTCAATTCGATATTCTAAAATTTAAATGACAAAGTATGAAAGAAAATGGTTTATTTTTCATTAAAATGTTTGAACAAATAGCTAAATTTCTCAAAAAAATTAAGTTTTTTTTAAATACCCCAAATAAATCCTTAAAGTTTAAATAATAAGTTTCTCAGATACCTTTCTCTATAAGAAAATATCACAAATTAATACGCTTTTAAAAAAAATACAGTGGGCTACATTCAGGCTGATCAGGTGCGGAACAAGCAATAGAACTGAACAGAACCTGTCCTGAAAACATATGTGAAATTGTATATGTTATTTATTTATTTTATTTAATATTTGTCATCATTATTATAATCATATTTTTGCTTTTTAAAAATATCAATATTCTACATTATATCAATTAATATTATATCATGAAATGATATACTGTATATATAATAATGACACAATCTGTCATTCTTTATAATAGTGTGTACAATTTAGAAGTAAAAACATTGAGTTTACATACATCTTATAACAAAAGGTAAAATGCTAAAATGGTACTGTCACTTTAAGAGATCAACGAACAGTTTATTAACAACAGAGAAGTCTCTCAGCATCTGTGCTATTTCAGAAATAATATTTATTATCAACTTTTTAACTGACTGTAAAGAACAGAAAGGATATTTGTGATGAGGTGGAGGGCGTGGCCGGGCCGAGAGGATGTACGCCGCTGAGTTGCCCAATCAGTGGAAGAGATATAATGGAGGAGCTGGGAACGGCAGAGAGAGAGAGAGAGAGAGAGAGAGAGTGCGAGAGAGAGAGAGACATGGCTACTGTGTGTGTGTGTCAATTTGTTGTTATGTTTCAATTCAGTGTTTGTGTTTGATTAAGTTTGATTGAGTTTTGTTAATTGTTAATTTGGTTCCCACTTCCTCCTTTCCCGAACCTTGTTACAATATTAAATACACATTATTCAATAAAAGTCATGTGCGTGGATTTAATCTTTGATGGACAAACATTACACAAGAAATGTACTATTAATATCAAGCACTTTTCAACAAAACAAGCCAATTTTCCAGGTACTCCTGTACTTAAATTTCTAAAAGTTAAATCAATTCAAGCACTTTAAGCACTTCAAGGATCTTGTGCGAACCCTGTAAACAATGTAGAAAAAAGCACATTAGCGGTAAAATCAATAGAGAGATTATGATGATTAATGTATGACAGAAAACAATGTAGCAAATTTCGAAATATGTTTTCGAAAATATGTTCGCGATATATCAAAATTTTATATATCGTCCCATCCCTAGGACCAAGGATGACAAATTGGAAGGGCAAAAAGTTGTAATAAAGACGTATCGTTATTTGAGTGTATGACCAACTACCACTTAGTCACCACCATTGTCCCCTCTAATTTTTGAGTGCTAGCTGAAGAACTGAAGGATTAAGCAACATGCCTTATTTTGATTAGTATCAATATTTATGTAGTTAACCCTATTCGACTATAGCTTTAAATGAGTGACAAAGTATGTTCAAGTCTCGTTTACAATGCCTTCACGACTTGGATTATGATTAGAATGTAATGACCACAAACATATAAGGGCAAAGATAATGTTACACAAACCATGACCTAGATTCCATAAAGATAATTCTATTGGAACACAAGGACAGCTTGCATGACATAAACACTGAACAGTCAGTCAAGGCCATTATTCATGACATGAACAAAAATAATTGTGTGGGAATTGTATTCTGTCCTGTCTGAACACAAAGTAACAAAGCAACACCTAGAATGGAAAATGAAACAGGTGAGGCAGAGTGTGAGCGACTCAATAAAGAAACATCTGGAAGAGCAGGAGGGTTATCTTGTGCTTCAGAAATCACATCTGCATCAGGAAATGACAGATTCAGTTATCTCCTACTGCCTAAAGCTGTTCCCAACAACATATTAATCACTCTCTCGCTCTCTCTTTTGCACACACATACTGTACATGGATACTTGTGACTTCCATTAAATTGTAAAATGGACATGCTGTACAGTTCGAGAAGATTTAGGTGGGCAACATCTCCAGTTTTTCCATAATTCAAAATGACATTAATGGCTGCAGTTCACAAAAGACTCATCAGTCACCTGTTTATAAACTGCCTTGCTAGATGTAGACCCAATTTGAGATTTAATGGCTAGGAAGCTACAGATTGAGATGACAAGTTGTATTGAGAGCTATAATTAATAAGCACTCATGCACCATAATGTATTTGGGTGATTCTTCAATTAGGGACACGTTTGATGACTTGGAATCTAGAAAAATGAAAATGTGTTTGTGATGGTAATTACCTTTTATTTCTCACTTTTTTCAAAAGAAGTTGAACTTGTTAACGTAAGTATTAATAATTAACAGAAAAAAGGAACCAACATGTCGCTGGGGCAGGCTCTTGTGCTCTTGTCAAGTGACCAATGGCTTCTTTTACTGAAGAATTGACAAGACCTCAAGCTGATCTCAGTGTTTTTCATTTGCAATTGCACTCAGCTGCATCTCATCACAAACACTGATTGTAATCCATAGTGATTCTGTCACCAAGCGTTTTTCCTACATTGATCTCATACAATAAAATGACTAATGAAATCAGAAAGCGGAAGCACAACAGTCTGTTTTTATTGAACGTCATTTTTTTTACTCATTGAAAGCTGCATATGGACATGTGTGTTCTGCGTAAAGCATCGAGGGGATAAGACACTTTCAAAAGGTAATGTTACTCCACGGA
Organism: Moxostoma hubbsi; assembly: GCA_032164185.1. Lineage (NCBI taxonomy): Eukaryota > Metazoa > Chordata > Actinopteri > Cypriniformes > Catostomidae > Moxostoma > Moxostoma hubbsi. Next base: position 32,370,649 of record JAVLUX010000009.1, read on the forward strand.
TCACTTCCTAAATCACTCTTTTACATTAGTTCATGCTTAAGCGGTAATTACTATTGTTATTTTGGTGAGCTCCACATGACAGGGAATCAGAAAGACTTGAGGTGAGGTAGTATGCAGGTTTGGGGAGTAACGGAATACATGTAACGGGATTACATATATAAAATAGAAAATATAAGTAACTGTATTCCACTACAGTTACAATTTAAATCATTGGTAATTAGAATACAGCTACATTCAAAAAGTATTTTGATTACTCAAGAGATTACTTTGCATTTTATTGTCATTTTTTCATATTTAGTCCTTTCCGATGGAAAACATTTATACATATAAATTATGTGATCCAAAGTGCATTTGAACAGCGGTGAAACACTTATGATGCGTTACATTCATACAAACAGACAGAAGTTTGAATTAAGTTTGGAGCCGAAGAAATAGAAATAAACCTTGTGTAAACTGTCAGCTTTATGCTAAGCTAAAATGCTATTTATATCCATTTTTCATGCTCATGTTACCAGACACGATCATATTTTTTTTATCAAGAAAATTCATGTTAGATCATAATTTCTTTTTTTTTTTCATATTCTTGATAATATGTTTTGTATTGTTTTTCTGTAAAAATATCTAAAAATCTTTAAAACAAGATCAATTGGATTTATCTTTCTTTTATATTAGAGTGCGAGCTCTCAGCAAAAGAGCTGGCAAGAGTAACACCTTCACTCAATATCCAGTTGTTTTGAGTCTTCTATGTGCCCTAGTAGAGATATTGCCCAAACTTCTCATTTCCATAATAACCAAATGTAATTATTTTTGGAAAAAGTCCATTTGTTTCTAAAATGACAAAAAAAGAGAGAAAATGCAAAGTGCAGTTTTGTTGACTGTAACACTTTTATGAATTTACTCAAGAGAGGAACTTGAAAATCTGTCAAATTTCCCTTTTCAACACTCCTAAAATTAGGAAAATGTAGTTAAAGAGAAGTCTAGTGTTGTCAAAAGAACCAGTACTTCTTTAAAATGCTCACAGGCTTATTTTGAATGTGTGCTCTGATACTCCTTTTACACTGAAATTGTAAATGTATCAAATTAAAATCGTGACATGTCTTAGTGTGATTTATTAAACTGCTAACGGCTGCAATCTTAATGTGGATGAGCTGCGTACTTTGAATGTAGAAATCCGACCACTCAAGCACTGGAAACACATCAGACACCGGATTGATTCCATCCACACCGCAACACTTCATGACAACGGTTGAGCTCGCTCATCATCTCTAGTGAAGAGCACAACAGAACAACAGTGATGTGGACAACAGCTCTGATCTTTCTGCGTGGTTTCAAAGCACCTTTTAGACCAAAAAGTTTTTCCCTTCTAAATGTATCTTTATTAATCAGCATGTTACAAGCCTTTAATAATAAACAAATCGAATAAACCAATCGATTTCTGTTCTAATTTTGTGAAAATTAATTAGATGGCTGGAATGATATGAGACTAAAATTACTAGTTGGTAGACTAGTCTCTCACTTTAATGAAAATATACAAATGTTTAAAAAAAAACACAAAAAAAAACATTTTCTACATTTTCTCTCGGGACACTCCTGAACCCACATTCAGCATCATTCCACAGTCACAAGGGCTTCTATGCCCCCATACTTGGGTATTTGAATCTAAAGAAATATAAAAAATATATTTAATTTTAATGTAAAAATATTCCAACAAATACTGGACTGCTGTCACTATGCTTCAGAACAAACAGATTCTCTTTTAACATTCAATTTCAATTGATAAACGGTAAAAGACGGTAAAATTGGTAAAAGATCCCACAGACCCCACTGCTTTGGCCTTCTCTGGACCCCCTGTGCAGTTTTGTTGAGACTAAGTGCTTACCAGTAATAAAATTAAAAACATAACGTTTCAAAATTACCACATACACAAACACCAGTGATCTAAAATACGAACACTTCAAAACAGTGTCCTACATTTCATTTGTCAGACTCAAAGGCCAGTGTACTGAGATGAGATTTCAGACGTGGATTAATAGACTTCAATGATCACACTGTGCCTTATAGCGAACTGTTATGGTGAAGTGAAGCTTCCGGCAAAAAACCCACATCTTAATTAGAGCACAATTCAAAATAAAAGCTAGATGCCTGAAATAGAAGCGATTATGAAAGAAATATGCATAACAACTGTATGGTAAAATTTAATATTCACTGTAATAATAATAATATAGCAAAATGTCACAAGGAAGACTGCTGTTGAATAAAAAAAATGAAATAAATGCAATATGTTGAAAAGTTCCATTTTCACTTGTTAAAAGTTTTTAAAAAATGATTAATTAGACATTAGACATTATTTTGATGATGAAGTTTAATTAAACTTTAAAACATGGAGATCTGGAAAATAATAATTATTATTAAACTATAATTATAAATAATTAAAAATAACTAAACTGGTGTGTTCAATAGCACATTATCATATCTATGCTGTGGTATCGAAATTGGTCATTTCAATACCACATTATATTTTAAATAATTTTTTTAATAAATATAAAGAGTCCGATTTTTTTAATCAAAGTGTTTATTAGGTTTCCAGGTGTGTTGGTTATTTATGGTTTTGAGAAATTATAAACATTACATAAGAGATTTGCATTATTAATTCAGATTCAAAGTAATGGCCAGCATCATCCAATCACTGCCAACCAAATTAAAATAAAATTATATATTATAAATTCCAAATCTATGTACTGATTACAATTGTCCCATATCTGCTAAACATGTTGTGTGGTCCAAACATCATCTGCAGCCTGAAACTGAACTTTCAACCCTGTCTCATGAAAATTCATACATCATATTTCATATGATTTCGTACGAGTTTGTTAGTGTGACGTCATCATGTGCAAATGCCTGGATGTCTAATGCGGAAGTAAGTTTTGCGCACGAGGCGTTAAGGACATGCTTATTAATAGTATACCCTTATCTAAACCTAACCGATCAGTAGAGTGTGTAAAAATGATAGGAAGCTGTTGTGTGTGACAAAAGCAGGTAATTGTCACGTATTAGATGGAAACGATGTCCAGCAACATTGTTGGCTGTAGTGAAAGTTGCAGGATTGCAGGAGTGCAATCGCACAATATCACACGAATTAGCCAAATTTAGAAAACTGAAAGTGTCGTATGAATTGTATGCATCCTTACGATTTTGCCGTGAGAGTGTGTAGGAACTTTTGATAGGAAGTTTTCAATGAATGCACTGCATAGAGAGCTATAGGATGCTCCCTTGCTCCCTATTTAGTGAATGACTTAACCTCCAGCGTGCTGACTGTCTGCACTGGTCTCAGAACAGTTCAAAATGCACGTTATTTTCATCCTTCAGAAAAAGCCTCTGACAGCAAACATTTTTCAGCTTTTGGATGAACCCATTGATTCTTAATGTGATAATGCACAGAAAATAAGTAGTTTTTCTAAGGAAAAGTGTGCCAAATTTAAAAATGGCATATTGGATGAAACTAGAGACTAATCTTTTGACTCAAACAGGTTTCAATGTAAAACCTTAACGTGGCTTGCGCTATGTTGTTTAACCCTTTACTGATAGCACATTGTCTCCTCGGTTTAAATTAATTTTAATTTATGCAATGGATATAGCAAAGCTTTAAAATCATACTTGAGTACAGAAAAATGCCTAAGATAAAATGTTCAAACTGCATATTCTTTCCTATCTTTATATAATTATTATAATTTATAACAATGAAAAAAAAAAACTTTGTACACTTGACCCAACTGAAGAAGCTGTTCGTTTTGTTACAGGAAGCATTTTCCATTTTGGTCCTCTTCCAAGATTAAAAAACCCTACAGCAACACTCCTGCTCTCATTCAAAATACAGTAGATAAAAACATAATTCATGTGATACAAAGACTGAGGTGCACCTCACAGCTCTTTTTATTCTCATGATGGAAAACACTCTCTTATCAGACTTATTTTCAAACAACATGAAGAGGGGATTCAAGCCATCCAGCTCCTAAAAAAATTAATTAGGCCCAGAGACACCAATCAGGCCCTGAATTTGATTTTAAAACCTGTGTCACCATGAAGTAAGCCAGTCTACAGACAAGCAACTTTATCAAACACGTGAGGAACTGCAGCTGTCAGTAGCTGATTGGTACAAATGATCAGCTCAGTACAAAGGGAAAAAAATTACTGAGAAGGATTTTCTTATTTGTCATTATAGTACCTCTGCAAATCTACTTAAATCATGTACAAACAAAAGTGATAGTTTCCCAAGGATTTTCATATCAGATAATAGGTTCTGTTCCAAAACCTAGTGCTTACATAGTCAATTCCATCCTAACTGAATGGAACCTCATAGAAGTGACTGATTTGGAACACTACATAGATCAACTCTGTAAATTATACAATAGCAATCCTAGGGCTGGACTGGTAATCTGGTATACCGGGCATTTTCCCGGTGGGCCGACGTACTTTTGGGCCGATCAGGAGCAGAATGGCCATCGGGAGAACCGCGCTGGCCGGTGGTTCCGCCGCAAAACATGCCGAATGGGCCGCGATAAGCAATGAGCTGCCGAGTTATTCAGTACGGACCACAAAACGGTTTGTTTTCCCAGTCCAGCCCTGAGCACTCCTCATGAAAGTCTTGACTCACAATTGATTTCAATAAAGCTTGGCATTAACATGTTACTAAGCTAACAAAACTCAAATATGCATATAAATACACAGCAAACACAAATATTGGATAAAATGGTTTATTTTAATTAATTAGATTAAATTAGATTTTTATTTTATTATATCAGTTTGATCTTTTCACTAAGCTTTTCATAATTGCATCCTGGGATTGCCTTTTCATGAAGCATTCATGCTTTTTTGTCTTACAATTTGGTCAAAATAAGGTCAGGACTGAGACTCTGATGCCTTACAAACAGGGCTGCAACTAACTATTATTTTGATAATTGATGAATCTTTCGATTATTAGAACGATTATTTGTCGATTATTGCAATAATTAATTGTTAGCTCTAAACCGATTATTCAGCAAGTGCCACAACTTAAAAGGTTGTATTAAATGTGCTTGCTAACAATAAAGAGGACAAAATCATCTTTTAAAAATACCTCTAAATGACATTCACTGAATTAAAGCAGGGAAAAAACACGTTTTATTAAGTTTCATTCAATAAAGAAATTCACTGCAAAAATCCTATTGTTATCAAGAGTTTTTGTCTTGTTTTCCATTTAAAATTTTATAAAAGTCCTTAAAACAAGATACATTTACTTGAGAAGCAACATATACGATATTTAGACTTGCTTTAAGATAATGTATCTTAAATATAAGTGTATTTTGTATAAGTGTATTTTTTCACTTGGTTATACTTCTGCGAGTACAGTAAAGACAAAATACACTTATATTCAAGGTCTATTCTCGAAAAGCAAGTCTAAATATCTCTAAAAAATTCTCTAAAAGCAAGTCTAAATATCTCTAAAAAATTCTCTAAAAGCAAGTCTATTGTTACTTAGTTTGCATGTAATCCTGCCCAATGCTAAAATGTTGAAGGGAGATCTCTTCACCGGCGACCATTGGCAACCCTTATTATTTTTATTTTCATTAAGTTGCATATCTAACAGTTGCTAACTGTGACCATGATAATAGTGGTGTGTTTATCTTAAAAATGGAACTTAGAAACCAATTGATTAGAGGTTTGTTTTTATTTTTACCCTTTAGGAAGGCCACAAGGATTACAGAGTAGAAAGTGATCCCATTGGTAAGAACAGATGAAATCAAATTTAAAGGGATAGTTCACCCAAAAATAAAATTCTCTCATCATTTACACACCCTCATACCATCCCAGATGTGTATGACTTTCTTTTATCTACTGAACACAAACAAATATATTTAGAAGAATATCACAGCTCTGTAGATCCATACAATGCAAGTGAATATTGGCCAGAATTTTTAAGCTCGAAATAGCACATAAAGGCAGCACAAAAGTAATCAACATGACTCCGGTGGTTAAGTCCATGACTTCAGACATTATATGATAGGTGTGGGTGAAAAACAAATCAATATTTAAGTAATTTTTTACTTTAAATTCTCCTCCCTGCCCAGTTGGTGGCGAAATGCACAAAGAATGCAAATCGCCAGAACACAAGAGGAATGTGAATGTGGACTATTACAGTAAAAAAAGACTTTATTATTGATCAGTTTCTCACCCACACTCAGGGCTGGATTGAGAAGAGAAATCGGGCTGGGATTTTAGATAGCAACTGGCCCAAAAGTTGAGCAGGTGGTGTTCGCTGTCCTTTTCAACATATCGCGGTGCCGTTTTGTGGTCCGTTCTGCATTACGCGGCAGCTCATTTTAGCTTATCGTGGCCCATTCGGCCCGTTTCGCGGACAACCCACCAGCCCGCTCAGTTCTCTTGCATGGCCAGTCCGCCTTTGATCGGCCCCAAAGTGTGTCGGCCTACCAGGAAAATGCCCGGTATGCAAGATTACCAGTCCAGCCCTGCCCACACTTATCTAGGGATGCCGTGATTATACAGTTTTACAATTAACAGCAATTAAAAATGTCACAGTTAATTTAACCGTAAGAATTTAGAATCCACAATTAAAAACCTTTACACGTGGCAAAAATATTATATATAATGTATACATATATAATACAAAATATTTTTTCACTGTAAGCCTGTCTCTTTTGCTTGTGCCTGGGTGGTTAGGGCAGCTGTTGCTATGGTTAAGGACGGTGGCTGCATGGTGCTTTAATGGCCAGATGCCGTAGACTGAATGTGAACTTTCAATGCATGTGAAACTGAAGCTTAAGCACACAAATTCCAAAATATAAAACAGGAATTAGATCAACCAGACTCATATCCATCAAAAAAGCAACTTAAATCGGCTATTTGGCAGTATTTAAATGACTGAATGAAAACGAAGGATGCAAAACAAGCAAACAGAATTCCTGGAAAGAAAGGGTAGAGCAGAACGTTTTTACTCGATGATCACATGCTACACAGATGGGTTTAGGCATTGCGCACACTCTCTGTTTACATCAGAACATGTTTACATATGCGCCCTCCCGAAAACAGAAACCAATACATCACGAATCCTTGGATGAGTGTCCAGGTGCAATGTTAATGACCAAATTTCCATTTATAGTTTAGTGAGTTGAATCATGCCCATTATTTAATATGCTACTTCTTAAAAATAGATCATATAGTTGTTTTTCACAGGGTGAATACAATACTTTTTGAAATATTAGAAATAACACTGAGTTAAAACTACATAAGATAATGTAACTCATTTTATGGGATTTTGTTTATTCCTTTGTCTTGCAGGAGCCTAGAGGAACACTTTGAGAAACATGAGGGACATCAGCAGCCATACCTTCAGGCACCAGCAAGCATACAATCAAAAGTGTTTATGTTTTTATGGACAAGAAACAGCTGAATATAATTTCTATCAGGAAGACTCACAGACTTGAGTGAAATTGAAGATGATATTTATTTGATGAATATAAAACAGAAAAGTCTCTCTTTGGCGTAGGCCCCGTCTGAGGTCCGAAGTTGTAGTACTCAGAACCGTCATATCCTGCCGGAAATAGGAGGCAGGGGCAAGGAGCCTACCCCCGTGCAGAACGGGACTCAACTGTTGGTGGTGGGGTGGTGGAGGTTGCAGCGATAGCACACTGAAACAGCAATGTGATAGATTGTGAGCAGACTTATAAAGCAATGGCTTACATGTGATTGGCTGGGAATCACCCAGCAAATGGTGCGTTGATGTACAGCTGCTAGTCTTCCCACTAGAACTACACTGTGCTTACATTGTTGGCAGTGATTTTGTTTATATGATGCCATTGTTTGGTAAGAATGTTTGCCTATTTACTGAGAAAACACATTAACTTTGTTTCACAAATGGAGAAATGGAGCATTTTCATGCTTTTTATGTTGAAAAACAAGAGCTCAACTTTTCAATTCTGCCTGGTCCATTGCGTTACTATAAGCCTGTAAAGACGTTCAAGGTTACGGGCAAGGAAGAGGCGAGAAACCGGCTTGTCAACATAAATAATCATTTAATTAAGAACTTAAAACAAACATTTAGGACAGCAGACGTCTGCTGATTAAGCTCTCTCTCCCGATCGCCGTCTGCGAGTGGCCTTTTAACCCTCTTGCCGGCTCAATCAGCCCGATACGGGACCGGGCGTGCTCAATCACGCGCCGGTCCCGCCCTCCACCGTGCCACAAAGCCCTTTGAAATTCAAAAGTTGTGTGGAACAAATTAACTTTTCTATGTTGTACCAGACATTTTATTTGGATGAGTCAGTTACTTGTTACCTCATGCAGTCATATATAGTGTGTTTTGAGTGCCCTGTAAAAAATTATACAGTGTGTAGAAGAAACAATAAATTTATTTTTCTTTCAGTTTTTGTATTGTAGAGTGGTTTTTGGAGTGGGAATGGGTGCAGAGAGCAAATCTTAGCGATTTCATGGAATATCTACCATACTACAATGTACAATCAACACTATTTGAGAGTAAATTTAAAATTGAGCCCAAACTGCTACTATTCAGTGTTACTTTAACTCTGGTTCAGTGTTACATTAGACGCTCTTATCAACTGCAATTCAGTGTCCTACTCCATAATGGTGTTACAAATTTACGCTCTAGGAGTTTGTTATTTAACACTGTTGCAGTGTTCAAGAAGAACACTTAAGAAAGTGTTCATTTAAAACCTTTCCGGTGGTTTCCATGTAACACTGGGAAAGTGTTGATTTTAACCCTGTGGGTGTTCAATTTCCCATTTTCAAATTTGCAGTGTAGGAAGTATAATCGAGCTTGAGGCAAAATGTACTGCAAAAAAATGTGTTACATTTTGGTCTGTCCAAAATAAAAATATTTATGAACTTTAAGATTAATGACTAATATCTTTGTAGTCTATCCTGGATTATCTGCAGAAATTCACATAGATGCATTGTACTTTGTTAGTTGGCTGATGGAGGCTTTTGTTGGCAATAGTTGATGTATTCCATGACAATGTCTATGTATTCCATTTCAAGAATGCAGTCCATCAATAGACAAAAGTGATGCAGGCAGAGATCAGTGAGGTGCATCGCAGTTCAACCGGCAGGTCATTTCTGTGAGGTTCGGTGGGGTCATCCTAAATCCAAGGTTCAGGCAGTGGCATATGAAGTATCCAATGTCTTACAGTTGCAGCTGGCATCAGTTCATCCTCTGAAGTCTCAAAACTGAAGTGATGTCTGGCTAGCACTGGTTGTAGTTTGTCATCATCACTCGGCGACACATAGCAGTGGCGTCCAACACCAAGCAGGAACGGAGCTGGGTCTGGCCAGCTCTGGTAACCTCGGGATATGAATTCCGAGGTTGAGACATGAAAACAAATAGAATAATATTAGCTTAGATACCATTAAATTTTATGCAGAGTTATAGATCATGATAGATGTTTCTGGTTCCGGCAGACCTAACTTAAGCAGCCTAATTGTGAGTTGATGAATAAATTAAGTATATGCCTTGCTAAATAGATGAGTCTTTAATCTAGAGTGTGTCTGCATCCCGAACAGTGTCCAGGGGAAGCATGTATAAGAAGAAATGCTGAGGCTCTAAAACTGATCACTGTGGCACCCCATACTTAACTTTTATTTGATTTGACAATTCATCATTTACACATACAAAGTGGTAGCAATCTGATAAATAGGACCTAAACCATGCTAATGCAAGTCCACTAATGCCAGCATAATTCCCCAGCCTAGTCAAGAGAATGTCATGATCTATCATGTCAAAGGCAGCACTAAGATCTTAAACTGCTAGAACAGAAATGCAGTCGAAATCAGATGATAAGAGCAAGTCATTTGTAACTCTGATAAGTGCAGTCTCTGTACTGTGACTGGGCCTAAATCCTGACTGAAATTGCTCATATAATCCATTTCTCTGTAGAAATTAACATAGTTGGGAGGACAATAGCTTTTCTAGTATTTTCAACATAAATGACAGATTTGAAATCAGTCTGTAATCAGCCAATTTTCCAGGATCAAGCTGTGGCTTCTTAATAAGTGGTTTGATAACTGCTATTTTAAAGTTTCTTGGGATATGTTATAAGGATAGTAAGGAGATAATAATATTAAGTAGAGGTTCTGAGATTACAGGGAATGGTGGTAGCTCAGCGGTTAAGGCTCTGGTTTACTGACCAGAAGGTTGGGGCTCTAACACCGCCAAGACACCACTGTTGCGAGGCCCTTGACCCTATCTGCTCCAGGGGTGCCGTATCATGGCTGAACTTGCACTCTGACCCCAGCTTAGCTGGGATATGTGAAAAAAAAATAATTTCACTGTATGTATGCAGAAATGTATGTATAATGTGTGACAATTGATCAATAATAATAAAACATTATTTAAGAGCTTAGTTGGTATTGGATCTAACATCCATGTTGTGGCTTTTGATTTTTTGATAAGTTTTGTTAGCTCTTCATGATCTTATGACAGCGAAGGATTGAAAATGCTCATGAGGAAAATTATGAGACAGATTGTGCTGTGACAGATTACATAGTTCCAATTTTATTTCTGATTATTTCAATTTTATCAGTAAAGAAATTCATGAAGTCATTACTATTGTGCTTCGATGGAATATCTGGTTCAGTCGATTATTTATTCCTAACCAATTTAGCCACAGTACTGAATAAACACCTAGGATTGCTGTGGTTATTTTCTTTGAGTTTTCCATAATATGCTGACCTGGCAGCTTTTAGTGCCTGTCTGTAGCTACAGACATTATCCTTCCATGCACTGCAAAATACCCCTAATTTTGTATTCTTCCACTTGAATTCAATTTTCCGAGCTGCTCTCTTGAAAGCATGAGTGTGATCATTGTACTACAGTACGGGGCTTTTCGACACTATCAAGAGTGCTATAGAAGACTGTAATTATATTTTCTGTTATAACATCAAGTTCTTCTAGACTTTTTGGCTTACCGAGTATGTGAGACAATTCTGGAACATTATTAGTGAAGCTATCTTGAGTGGTCAAAAGAATAGTTCTACCTGAATGATAGCATGGTGTAGATTGAGTGATATTAGCTGATTGTAGCACACAAGAGACGAGGTAATGATCTGAGATGTCATCGCTCTGTGGTATTATTTCAATAGTATCAACATCAACTCCATATGACAGAATTAAATCTAGCGTATGATTATGGCAATGAGTTGGTCCTGTCACCTTTTGTCTGACTCCAAGAGAGTTGAGAATAAGACGGTATCAAATTAAGCATTATTAAACTTGTATTGTGTCCTCTGAGTAACAGCAAAAACTTCACTGTAAATTGAAGCAACACCTCCTCCTCGACCCTTCAGACGAGGCTCATGTTTATAACAATAACCTGGGGGAGTACATTCATTTAAACTAATATATTCCTCCGGTTTAAGACAGGTTTCAGTCAAACGGAGCGTACTATTTAAGCTGTAATAATTTCATTTACAATTAGTGCTTTGGTAGAAAGAGATCTAATGTTTAGTAGCCCTACCTTTATATGAAGTTTATCTTAATTTCTTTTTTCTTTTCAAGTTTGTAGAAAATTCATCAAAATGTTTCTAAATGATTTAGTGAGAGTTTTGTGTTTGGTAGTTCAGGGAATAGACACAGTCTCTATATGATATCTAGGAGATACAGTCTCTGTATGTTGTAGTTTATGTGACCTGTGTGACGTCTCAAGGCAGCTAGCAGATGTTCCGATTAACCAGTTTGTCTGCTTCCTGACTTGGGCCCAAGTTAGTCAAATACTATCACTATTAAGTCTATGAGCCAAATTACTATAGAGGAGAGAGGAACCTGCCCTGGAGGGATGGAGTTCGTCTCTCTTTAGCAGGTCAGGTCTACCCCAAAAACTCTTCCAATTGTCTATAAATCCTATGCAATTCTCTTGACACAGCCATTCAGTGACACTAATCTACTATAAACCTCATCACCATGACAAGCAGGGAGGCGGCCAGAGCATATTACAGTGTCTGGCATCGTTTTTGCACCTCTTTATCATTATCTTTCGTGATCTCTGACTGGTGAAGCCGGACATCGTTAGTGCCAACATGAATAACAATTTTAGAAAGTCTACATTTAGCATTAGCCAGCACTTGAAATTTTGATCTGATGTCAGATGCCCAAGCCCCCAAAATGCATTTCCACATTCCTTACAATAGAATCACCAATTATAAAGGTGTTTTCAACATGTTTCTCAGTAGTTGCATCAGTGAGTGGGGAGAATCGATTGAAAACCCTAACAGGAACAGGAGACTGGTGTCACTTTGCTGAGCCAGTATGCAGCTGAGACGTCACCCAAACACCCTGCTGCGGGGGCTCCACAGCCGGAACCAAAGTGTGTGTGTTGTTCGCTGTACTACCCGCATCCGAAACAGTATCTACCGGCTTCTCTTTCTCACCTCCACTAGCGTTCAGATGCGTGTCTCTAACTCATTAACCTTCTCCATCAGCCTGACTAATTCCTTACATTTATCACATGTGAATCCCTCACTGCTGGCAGAAGCTTTAGCAAACATGTGGCATGCAATGCAGGAAGAAATAACATGAGCGGATGCCATGACTTTCTGCACTTTGTTGTTGTTGTTGTTGTTGTTGTTATGGTTGTTCTTGAATGGCAAGGGTTTGAGGTCGATGTGGTTCCTAATCAGCATATGTTTGAGATTGATGCAAAAGAGCTTCACATGAGCTATAAGTAAATGTCTTATTCACTATGAACTGTATGTACAATTTGATTTAACAAAATATTCTGATGGTAAGTAAATAATATGAATAAATAAAAACATTGCCTTATCTTTTGCAGTCTTAATAACGTTTCAGGATGTGGCACTCCAAAAAAACATGGGCTAACACAAAAAAGGAGTGTTGCACATCTCTAATGTAACTGGTGAGTACCATACTACTTTACTAATCTGCTTTTTCTTTGGTAATTTTGCTGGTGATCATGGTCATGCTCATCCTATTTGCCCCCACAGTACCACAGGCCCCGTAATATTGCTGGGAGACTGTGGGACTGGTATACCAGTATTCTTCCTTAAATAAGGCGGCGGTAAGGTCATTACAGCAGACATAATGATCCCAAGCTCCTTATAATGGTGAATATCTGTGGTGGATCCAATATAAATAATCATGTCTATCAAATACTCAGTGTGCATGTTACACACACACACAAACACACACAAAAAATTGAAATCTGTTTCTTTTTGCAGGTATAAACTGATGAAATGCCAGCCTACCCTTCCACTTCGTCATTGATTCATCCATGGAACAAAAACACGCTGAAAGGAGTGTTATTCATTTGTAAGTTGTAAATGTCCTGAGTCTGCATAAAGTACTATGTTACTTGGCTCTGCTTATTCAAGAGGCATAATGAATGACATATTGAATACTGATGAAATATTAACAGTTTTATTACAGTTATGGTTAAACAAAAAACAAACATTTCATAGACCATAGTAATTTCAAATAAGAACTACTTACAAATTTCATAACAACAAAAAAACAATATACATATAATAATATTTACCAAGCAGTATGAAATAACAGTACATATTATTATAAAGAATATTTAAACAACCTTTTGTAGGATCAATTATGTCTGAGCGTGTGGTCCCTCACAAAGCATGGAGTAACACACAAGGGAGTTTTGCACAGCACACACATTTATTTTGTAAGGCGCATCTCCATTGTCTTCCGGGTGATGGAGAGACAGACCGTGCAGTGCCGCCTGGTCCTGCTGCCCTGGGAAGTGGTTTGAGGAACTTCAAAGGGGAAATGTCTGGCTTTCAGACATAGAGGATTATCAGAAGCAGGACAGCCACCGTTGCACTGATACCGCGGTGAACTGTTCTCCTCAAGCAGCCCTCTCATCAGGTGGATCCTGAATTGCAGGGAAACAGTGGTGTGCCCTTTCAATAGTAAGGGGCCAGTAAGGACATGATGATGGACCCAGAGATACCAGGTCCCTCATACTGGTGGGTGTCAGTGGTGGATCCAGTGTAATCAGTGAGTGCATCGCACAAAACTACATTCTAAACTAAATTACATTAATCTCAATCTCAATTACATTAGTCAGAACCCACTTTGCCAGCTTTCCTTTCACACCAGGTGGTGTTTTCTCCAGCTGTTCTGCAGTGTAGCGGTTTGTTTCCTGGTCTCTTCAACAAGCTCCTCTGTTATAAACATTTTCAAAATCTAGACATCTGTGGGAGATGCAGGTGGGGTCTGACTGAGGGTAAAAAAAAAGAAGAAATTGCTGGTAGCCCTCCAGCAGGAAGAGCTTACCTCCTCCACCTCCAGTCGATGAAGCAGTGGCTGATACATCTTCAGAATTAAAAAAATATTAATTTCTCTGATCTCCTCATCTGTTAATTGTTTTCTATTAAAAGCATCTTTTTCTGTGGCAATTGTGTAAATAAAAATGTAAATAAATGCAATTAGCTAAAGAATGTGTGTGTGTGTGTGTGTGTGTGTGTTTGTGTGTTTGTGTGTGTGTGTGTGTGTGTGTGTGTGTGTGTGTGTGTGTGTGTGTGTGTGTGTGTGTGTAAATGTAAAATCTGTGATGAGCACCAATACGAGTCTGAGGTAATAGTGACATGCTGTGAGACTCATCATAGGGGGAAAGGGAAGAAAGACTACGAAGCATTACAAAAAAAAAGAAACTATGAAGCATTACTGATGTCAATCCTTTATTTTAGATTCTTAGTTTTAATGCAAATCTTCATTTTGTTTACCACATTAAAAATGTATTATTAGATTCTCAAATATGTCAAACATATGTGTTTATATAACTTTTATAATGATCGTATTACTATTGAGGTAAATGTAATTATTTATAGGCTGTGACCATGGCCATGTTTGTTACATTACAGTGCAGGCATCAGAGTCCAGAGCCTGTCAACATAATATTTGTTTCATGTGAATAAAATCTTACGTTTGAAAGGTGATTGTTTTTCAGAATTATTTTTGCTGCTGTCATATACCAATGTGTATGTGCTGTAAACTTGTTTTCTAATACCTCTGTGTTTATTTGATTGCCTGTTACACACATTTATTTTATCACGTGTTTGAAAAGACTGTTTGAGCAGCTATTTTAGACATAAATGACAAGTGCTTAGCCAGTCCTCTACGTAGTAGCAGCAGAACAACAGCTGATTTGGTGAGTTCATCAGTTAGTTTTGTGGCTATTATACACATTGTGTGGATATCCACAGTAAACTTGTATTCTTCTGTGTTTGTTTGAATGCTTGTAACATAAAATAAACATATTCTATATGGCTAAAAAGACAGTTCTAGCAGCTGTGTTAGACATCTAAATCACAAGTTATTAGCCAGTCTCATTCTATGTAGCAGCTAAGAGGTACGACAGCTGATAAGGTGAGTACCTCAGTTAGTTTTGTGGATTGAGCAGTAAATGTGTATTCTTCTGTGTTAGTTTGAATGCCTATAACATAAAATAAGCATCCTGTGGTCGAAAAGATTGTTCAAGCAGCTGTTTTAGGCATGTAAATGGAAAGCGCTTAGCCAGTCAATCTCTGTAGCAGCAGCAGCTAAATGGCGCAAAAGCAGATTTGAATTAATACATTTGCCAGTTGATGACGTTAGACACCAACGTGCTAATCACACCGGTGTGATCGTACGCCCCAGGGACCACTCTGGAGTGATCAAACCAGTGTGATTGTACGTGTCAAAGGGTTAATAAATTAGCATTCTTATCAAATATCTTGTTTTTGTTTGTCTTCATGGGGTACGGAGTGTAGATTGATGTGGAATCAAAATCATTTAAAAAATAATTTTGCATAAGGTGGCAAAATAACAAAATGTGAAAAAAATGAAGGGGTCTGAATACTTTCTGAATGCACTGTATATCTTTCTGACACATAAAAATATATTGCTAAAACATAAATGTAATTTTCGTGGTGGGGCCAGTGAAAATATTGTCACGGCAAGTACAAATCTAAACTACTGACCCCCCCAGGCATATAAAAGAGCCCAAAAGGAGTTGATAAAACAAGCTTAAAATAAGCATTAATCCTCTCTCTGTAAACAGCTTAACTTTCCAAACTTATTTAAGGCTAACACTAAACAGTTCAATTTCCATCTTCTAAACCTGATTCCTTTTACTGACTTTACGTATTTTAAATGAACTCTAAATATGAGAATCATAAAACCAGTCTTTTTTTCCTGATAAAAACTTGTTCACAAATGGCTAATTACAGACAGAATTGTCCCAATACAAAGTCCATATCGCAACACACAAACAAGCTGACGGAGGGCTTCAGGGGCTGCGCTACAGCTCTGTTAGCATGTAAGCTCCAAAAACCGCGGCTACAGCTTTTGCCTGCCTCAAGTCCAGCTGCTCACTCTACTCAGAGCCAAGAGACAAATTAAACCTCCGCAGCTGAAGTCTTCGTTTGGACGGACCTCTTAGTTGGCATCTGGATAGACTTAGACAAGATTATCCCCATTCATACAAACTACTACTGACAAACACATATTTATACTTAAGAGTTGCATCAGAATCTTATGATATAATAAATTATCTGTTATTTTTAGGCTCCTAAGATATGCAAAATACACTTAAAACTGTTGAGGAAAAGATACAAATTGGACAAAGATGGTGTACAAAACAAAGCAGTAAAATTCAGACCACCTTTGTGTCACAGGTCTTACAGTTCCCATGACAACAAATCCTAACACCCAAAGGTTTTGCTCTATAGACATGCCTCATCTGTTCAACCAGCAATCCAGTGCCTACATTTAGTTTCCACGAGAAAAACATTTCAACTAAGTTGGGTATCTGTTCAGTACCAGATGTTATCGATTGATAATGATATGAAATATAATTTCATCAATTCACAAATACTAATCTCATCATGCAAGAAAAAGAACTCAGCAGACTTGAAAGGACAGTTATCTATGGTGGATTGAGGTGGATTAGCCAAACAGAGCAGCTCCTGTTTAAAACAAACATGCACCAATGGAAACTCTGTCCCTGGATCGGTCTCTCAGGTATTGTGGTGTAAAAAAAAAAAGAGAGCTTAAAAAGCAGATTGTGTGGCCGAACAAGAGAAACAGATACAAACACTAAAAGAAAGTCACTTGGAGGAACTAAAGAGAACTAATGGACCACATATTAGGAAATATAAATGATTGATAGCAAAAGAGTACATCTAAAACACAAATTGCTGTTGCTTTTCATAGTGCGTCAGTGCTATGTACAGAATTCACTGTGTATGAAGGGATGGAAAAGTTTGATATTGTAAAAACGACATGTTCATTTTCATACCACTGTTAAAAAACTGTTAAAAACAGGATGTAAGACATATACTGTATACTGAGTAGGCTATATACTAAAAAAGAGAATAATATGAAATAATTGTCCTAATGTTAGTCTAATTTGAATTACTTTTTGGGATAGTTCAGTTAAATATAAATTACATTTTTATTTTTTATAAAAAAACATCTATATTTTATTTTTTCATAGAAAAAAGGGCTGGACTAGATACTGTTTTAATACACAGGTGCAGAACCTAAAAGCATTACACTAAAAACTACCTACTGACAGTTCAACATACTCAGTAAAAAATAGTCCTGGTAAAAGATTCTGATTGTTTTTTATTTATTTAAATTTATTTATTTTTGTTTACCAGTGAAACAAACAGCCCTAAAACACTTCAACTTAATATTGCATTACAACAAAACAAAGACATAAATTGGTGATTTGCCTCAAAGCCAGAGCTGCATCAAGTACTGTAAATCCGACTCTTTTAAGAATTAATGGTTTCAGACTGTTTAATCGTTTTTAATCGTTGTAATTAACAAGATATACTGCAATCACTGATCAAATACAATAAGGTAGACAGCTAGATGCTAATTGGGCCCTATTGTAGAGATAGATATGGGTTTTTTAATGGCCGATGCCGATATCCAGAGAGCAGGGTGGTCGATGGGCCGATACAATGTCGATATAATACACCATTTAATATTGTAAATAACATAAACATAAAATTGCTAAACAATTAATAAACTATTATTTAGCACTATATTTACTCAATTTCACACTAAACTTTAACTTTGTAAAAAGGATCTACTACAAAAAATATCTTAAAAAATAATATTGTATTTTAAATGGTAGATAGCATTTTCTTCTGATTTCTGACTTCTGTTTTAGTCATCAAATTTTAATAATTTATTTGCACATGAAGAAATTTTTAATATATTAGGAAAAAGGAAATAACAGTACACAGAGTAGTCCAGCAACCATTAATGGCATGTCCACGTTAGCGATTGCATTTTCTCAAAAAATACTGAATCAAATCAATTGTACAGTATATACAGTGCATAGTGAATAAGACATTAATTTACAGCACACATGAAATTTACTTTAAAGTTGCACCCATGTGGCTCCAGCATGACCTGCAATCTCCTGACCATTTCAATGGCCTGGATTGCCTCCTTAGATTGTCGTCATGATTTGTGAATCAGAGAAACTTTTGATCCTGATCCTGAAGTTTTCATTCTGGCTGATAGAATAAATATGAGCACTCGACGGGATGAAAACGCTGGATTTTCATGAGGTTTGTGAATTACATATTTTTAAAAGAGATGTCTGCATATATGCAGACAGTAGAAATTGTATTGATATTTACCTTTTATCATTAGAAAAGTTACAGGGAACTGTTGAGGAGAAACTGTTAGAATACGTGCTTCGCAAGAAGATATATGAGCGTTCCACAGGATTCTGGATCTGCTCAAGTTGTGTGAGGTTGGTTTATTACATCTGTTTAAATGAGATGTGTGCATATTTGCAGATTATATATGATATTATTTTTAATGAAATTTGCATTTTTATCATTAGACAATACAGATAAAAGTTAAAAGGAACTGTTGAGGAGAGAGAGGGAGAATGAAACAGGTGAGCACATTGATATGCGGACCGTTTAAATGACTGTGTTGCACACCAGTCTATTATTGAAGTAACATGATGGCACATAACAATAAAAGTAACCAGGACTGGTCGTTTACATGTCTCAGTAGCTTCACATGCAAGCAGGCGATTCTCAGAGCCCTCAAGAAACGAATCAGCCAAAGGGGAAAATGTATCGGCCGCTGCAGATAATTAAAAAAATTCAGAATATTGGCCAATTTATCGGCCTCGCCAATATATCGGTCGACCACTACTCTAGGAACCTATAAACAGCAATTGCCCTGAGTGAAAAAGGTGAACATGATGTGCTCTCTTTAATAATCTTATCAAAAGGTTAATAGGAAAATTAGAAACATACGCTATACTTATGCATTGTTGTGAAAACGATTGCTGGATTTCTATTTACAGCAGCCCTGATTTATGAACTTTGGATCTCTAAACCAAATTAAGTAACACTTTCGTAAGCAGACATACTTTGCATTAGAAATGTACTTTTAAAGCATAATGGTATATATTGTTAAATTTAACAATAACAGTTATGTACTTTACCGATTCATAGTTACCATCAAACAATATAATGCATTGTAGCATATGATAAAACACATGAAATGGTGCTGATCATGTTTTTGATGCATTATATTCTTTAAAAGTATAAACATAATTGCATAAATTGAAGTATTATAGTGTTTGTTATTAATGTCAACATGAAAGTGAATGTAACGTATCATAATGCATTGTAATCCATTGAGAATTATACTGTGTTATACTGTATATACAGGCTTCATAGAGAGTGATAATATGAATTGATCTGTACGCTCACAGATATTCGGCCACAAAGTCACACATGTCCTGCCAGCGATCCTCTCTGTAAACGATAACGATCTGTAAAAGATGCTTTCCACGGATGCTGTGGGTACCATTACACAAGAGCGTTAAACAGCATCACCCCTGCGCTTCTGCTCGCCTCTGCTGCTGGGAGGAGCTCAATTGCACATGTCATTTTTTAAGACTATTTTGTGCATTTTCTAATTAGACCAAGAGTTCCGATTGTTTACCCTGCAATTATGTCATATGTAATATATCTACGCCTTGATCAAGATGGCAGGCAATAAAGATAGCATGTGATATAAGGGGAAACAAAGAGCATCGTTCAAAAGAAGTCGTGCAAAGATATAATTTTCCTGATATTCGCAAACCAAAACCTGCAACACGCAATTTCTTACCTCGATCCTTTGCCAGCCGTCCTCGCTCCTCTATAAGCGATACATCTTTGTTGTATTCACTTCAGCTGACTGTCTTCTTTCGGAAGAACTGTCAGTTCAGCCGTAAATGTGTCATCTGTGTGAAATACCGATAGCTTACTAAACACGCGCATCATATCCATATATAAAGAGTATCGTTATTTCTTTCTGCGGATAAAAGCGATTAATTCATTTTTCGTAGAGAAATGCGTACTAATAAAAGGATTATACCATATTGTATGAAAATCAGATGTCCCCATGTTGTTCACAGCCCGTCACAATTGCGTAAACTTCAGTAATCGGACTGAATGATTTGCGGTGTGTATCCATCTGCCCGTTCTGTGCTTTTGGCTTGAAGTGATGGGTGAGTGAAGAAAGTCATGTGGAGGCAGGTTTTCTTTAATACGGAGACTCGGAGGGCTCAAACGGCAGTTCGCTTATCCACCGCAAGAGGGCATATGACATGACAAGATGACTTGGTAAAAGTGTTAACACTTAGTGGACAATTTCATATAAACAAATGCTAAGTTTTGAGTCAAAACACAAATTTAGGCTTATTTGTATTGATTTGAAATTATTTTATGACTCTCTGTGCTCTCCATCCAACAAGAAAGTGACAAAGACATCTCTCTTATTGAAAAGAATGATGGACTCCTTAGAAAAGAGAGTTTTGTGCAGCTGGCTGTATTTATTTAATTTTATGTTCACTTATTTGTGAATTTACAAGTTGAATGTGTTTATTTTTATATTGTAAATTTAATTGCCTTATTCTTAATAATTGATTTACTGTATAAGGCTGCCTGTACTTTTTCTATGTTAATAATAATAATAATAATAATAATAATAATATTAATAATAATAATAATAATAATTAAACGATTGATAGTGCGAGCCTTAAAGGGATTGTATAGATAGGATTTACTCACACTCATGCCATCCCAGATGTGTATGACTTTTTCTTCTGCTGAAAACACAAATGTTTTTAGAAGAATATCTCAGCTCTGAAGGTCCTCACAATGCAAGTGATTGGGTAACAACGTTTTAAGCTCCACCCTTCATTCATACAACTCAAGGTGGCAATATGCACAAAGAATGAAAATTGCCAAAAACAAAACAAAAAGAATGTGAAATTGTGTTCTCGCTTCTGTAGATATGGATTAATGCTGCCTTCATGTGCTGTCTGAATTATCCTACTTCACACTTCTGAAGTGGTAATTATGAGCAGGTCACATTCAAGTGCTTTTTTGTCGGAAAGAACAGAAACATGAACGATGCCAGTTTAATTCATATATTTCTTGAGGAACTTTTATTTTGACATTTTGTCAAATACAAGCTATTTTCTCAGTGTAAAAATTTACAACATGCATCAAATGGTTGTTAATATAGATAAATTAATATGACTGAAACAGCAAGCATTAACAATTAGTTGTATTTCGAATTTATTGTAATAAGTGTCATCATGTTGTAATTAGAATCATTCACTACAGAAAATGTAATCTCCTCCGCCATCTCAGAAACTATAATTAATAAATTAGAGTTAATTATTCGTATTACAACTTGAGGGGTGATTCATGAGCAAATTCTGAGTGGAAAACTTGTATTTACGATAATTCAGAGCATGTGAAGGCACCATTAACCACTGGTGTCATATGGATTACTTTTATGCTGGCTTTATATGCTTTATGAACCTTAAGAATTTGGTACTTATTTACTTGCATTGTGAGGACCAGAGCTGAGATATTTTTTTCTAAAAATCTTCATTTGTGTTGAGAAAGTAAGTCATACACATCTGGGATGCCATAAGGGTGAGTAAATGATGAGATAATTTTCTTTTTTGGGTGAACTATTCCTTTAAATTGAAGCCCGCACCTGTATCCGAGACTGTATGGTCTGACCCATATTGTTTACTCTCTTTGTAATTTCTTCTCATGTCAAGTAAATTTGTTGCAATTTGCAGTATTTTTTTTTAGCTTCGTAGGCAGCGCCGGATCTAGGGGGGTGCTGGGGTCGGCTTTGTCCCCCAAAATGATCCCTATATGCCCCCATTATCCTTATCCATGCAAGTTAAGTAAAGGGTTTTATTGTATCGTCATGGCACTAACCCTAACAAAATGTGCCTGAACTGAAGACATGCAACGAAATACACCGTGTTTTTTAGATTGAAGTTCTTTTTAACTTGACACAGTGTCTAAAAATGCGGCGGTCCTGCGCAAGACGCTGAAAAAACAATTAAAGCTGCAAGCAGCGATGACGGGCCCAAGCCGGTGGCACCGCAACCCTGGTGCCTTTAGTTACCGGGCTCATTTCCACTTGGTGGCTTTCGGAAAACAAAGGATGATGGACACAGCAACAACTCAAAAATATAGCTGCAAGCAGCAATGCGATTCCTCCTCAAAATGGCAAATCATTTAAAATTGATCAATAGAGGGTTGGGGTTAAACCCTCCCAATGAAAAAATCCAAAAAACATGTCTTTCTGTCTGAATCCTAAACTAAACATTTTCAGTGTACAGGAAAATCCATCATGCCGGACCTTATGGATCCTGTAGGGTTTTTTGTTTACAATGAGAAATGAGGTATGTTCACCAGGTTTCAGAAAACTAAATAAATGGGGTGGAAATACAATCACTTTAAAAAAATGACATTTGGGCATGGCATGTAGCGCCCCCTAAGGGCGAATGTGAGCCATTCTTGGTTTGTAGGTTCCTGTTGGCCTGTAGTATTAATGTACCAAATTAGAAAGTATTTGACAAAAAAATGTGCAATTTGGGAATGGCCTTTAGCGCCCCCTAAGGGCGAATGTGAGACATTCTTGGTTTGTGGATTTCTGTTGGCCTGTAGTGTCAATATACCAAATTAGAAAATTTTTGACCATAAAATGGGAATTTTGGGCATAGCCTGTAGCGCCCCCTAATGGCGAATATGGGCAATTCTTTGTTTGTGGGTTCCTGTTGGCCTGTAGTATCAATGTACCAAATTAGAACATTTTTGACCAGCAAATGGGAATTTAGGGCGTGGCCTGTAGCGCCCCATAAGGGCGAATGTGGGCCACTCTTGGTTTGTGAATTCCTGTTGGCCTGTAGTATCAATATACAACATTAGAACATTTTTGACCAGAAAATGGGAATTTTGGGCATGGCCTGTAGCGCCCCCTAAGGGCGAATGTGGGATATTCTTTACGCAGTACTTCAGAGTGATGTCATCTTGAAGTATATATATATAGGTCTATTTCTAACCCACACCTATAATATCACTTCTGAAGGCATGGATTTAACCACTGGAGTGGTATGGATTACTTTTATGCTGCATTTATTTGATTTTTGTAGCTTCTGAGTTCTGATCACCATTCAAGTCATTGAAAGGTCCAACAGGGTTGAGATAATCTTCTAAAAAGCTTAATTTGTGTTCACTAGAAGAAAGAAAACAATACACATCTGGGATGCAATGAGGGTGAGTATACGATGAGAGAAATTTATTTTTGGGGTGAAAACCATTTGTAGGCCTACTTTTTATTTACTTGGAAAATTGTTACTGTCTCTTTAAGAGGATTTTAAACGCATTTCATTCAAGGCACACTCTGTGCGGCTTGTTTTAGTGAGTTTAATCTTTTGAGAACTGTGAAGTCTCATTATTTTCGTGCTGTTACATCTGTATTCATTTCAGAGATTACTTGATTGAGATTGTGAAACTACATACAACCGACAAACCTCCATGAAGATGCGAGTAAAAATGAGATGCGCTGTCAGGCACAACGCTGATAATCATTCTCGGAAGTGTTGATACTAGATTTCGATTCGCGATTTCTTCATCAACTGTTTATGTTCACTTGGGACAAAACAGACAATATATCATGTAATTTGACATTTTGTAGTATGAAATTGTCCGTTCAAACGCAAGAAGAAGCGAATGCGATCTCTCATCGGGGCTCGTGCGTTAGACGCGACGCATCTCGCGGTTTCACACAAAACTGCTCACAAACATTTATTTGAGTTATTTTGTCATTTTTTTCCAGAAATAACTAGCAATACTCCTACAAATAAATGCTTCGTAACTAAAACGTTTTGACTTTCTATAGAAAATATAGACAACACACGTTCTTACCTTGCAAAAATCGCCTCAGTATTTAATTTGAAGCAGTAAATCCAACACTGGAGTAAATCTCTCGTGATATCACCTTTCCATTGAAATGAAGGAAGACGGTGATGACGATACAGTTATTATTCTTGCGCAGTAACCCCTTAACCAATCACATGTGCCTTTAGCTTGTATTGTCATGAGTATCTGGGCAGACTTCAGAAATAAAATCGGTGATCGGACGACGATGACACTGAGACAGGAACCATGGGAATAATTGTTCCCAAATTTGAACGCTCTGGCTGTAAATGGTTAAAGGTTGTTAAAAATTGTATCCTCCACTCAGTTGATGTATATATTGAGTGGGGACACATTGTTTGCCTTTTTTCTGGGATTCGACTGCAAAAGAGCTCAAGCAACTGTTGAACTCAGTCCCTGCCCATTCTGGACTCAGACCTGTTGTAAATAATAGAACAATGAGGCTTGGATGCCATCTATTGGACATTTCTTGTAATTGCCACTCAGAGAATGAACAGACAGTGGATTAAACTTTAGTTTTTTAGGCTTTAGTTCTTTGTTGTATTCACCTGCTACGGCGTGTGTAACATTTTTCTGTCAACTCTGCATACAGGTGAAACTCGAAAAATTAGAATATCGTGCAAAAGTTAATGTAACCCATACTATGTTGAACACAAGAGGGCAGTATAGCCCTATGTATTACTTCACAAGCCCCCCTCCCTTCCTACTCCTCACACACAAAGTCTTAGAGAGTGACTTGCAAAATTCTGACATTTTCTCCACATTCAAACCAAAATATCTGACTTTCTGTTGGTCGGAGCTAATGACTGTAAATTAGAAAGTTGTCCGGCTTGAGGAGAACTATATCAATACCAATTTTTGTACCTGTAGATGAAACTAACCCCCCACTTTTTTGTCAAAAGGTGGCGCTACTGAGCCCCTCACCACACCCATTTCTGAAACTTTGCACATGTCTACTGGCTAATAAATGTGACGTCTCTGTCGAGTTTCATGCAATTTCAAGTATGTTAAGAGTCTCAAAAGCATCAATAAAGAAAAGTAAAGTTTGAAGTGTTGCCACGACAACAGTATCTAAGATATCAATAATCCTTTCACAGGTCTAAATCTGCCGTGTGTTTACATTATACACGTAAAGTTTGAAGCAAATCGGGTAAAAACAAGAGGGTGATTTCAAAGCATTTTGAAAGTGACACACTTCCTGCTGCCAGTTGGTGGCGCTATAACTTTGACTCACAATAGTCAGATCCATGTGATCGGCCTCTTACAACGAACACACTGCTGAAGTTTCATCAAGATCTGTTAATTTATGCAGAAGTTATAACACACTTCCTGTCTCACTTTTCTCGCCATAAATTTGTTTCCTCGCCACGGCCAAACCGTTCGAGATATCAAAAATCCGCTGGCAATTTTTCATCCTCAATGTCTTGACTTCATGCTGACTGAGATTCGTGGCGATTAAATGATTTCTCTAGGAGGAGTATTTCAAATTCCATTGTATACGTTTTCCAAACAACCCTAAATAGCCGACTTCCTGTTGGGCTGAGGTAAAAAGTAAGAGCATGAAGTATATATGAAACGATGAGATCTATATGTGTACCGACTTTCATATTATTACATGCAAGTGTGTTTGATTTATGGACCAAGGTTTCGGACCCCGTTCCAGGGGGCGCTGCTGAGCCCCCCTGCCACGCCCGGGTACCATCTTCAGCCCAGCCCTGATGGCCGCAGGTTCTGACCCGTGTGCAAAGTTTCAAGAGTTTTAGAGCATGTTAAGGCCCCCAAAAGTGCCCGAATAGTCGATAAAATAATAATAATAATAATAATTAAAGCTGCAAGCAGCGATGACGGGCCCAAGCCGGTGGCACCGCAACCCTGGTGCCTTTAGTTACCGGGCTCATTTCCACTTGGTGGCTTTCGGAAAACAAAGGATGATGGACACAGCAACAACTCAAAAATATAGCTGCAAGCAGCAATGCGATTCCTCCTCAAAATGGCAAATCATTTAAAATTGATCAATAGAGGGTTGGGGTTAAACCCTCCCAATGAAAAAATCCAAAAAACATGTCTTTCTGTCTGAATCCTAAACTAAACATTTTCAGTGTACAGGAAAATCCATCATGCCGGACCTTATGGATCCTGTAGGGTTTTTTGTTTACAATGAGAAATGAGGTATGTTCACCAGGTTTCAGAAAAACTAAATAAATGGGGTGGAAATACAATCACTTTGAAAAATTGACATTTGGGCATGGCCTGTAGCGCCCCCTAAGGGCGAATGTGAGCCATTCTTGGTTTGTAGGTTCCTGTTGGCCTGTAGTATTAATGTACCAAATTAGAAAGTATTTGACAAAAAAATGTGCAATTTGGGAATGTCCTTTAGCACCCCCTAAGGGCAAATGTGAGACATTCTTGGTTTGTGGATTTCTGTTGGCCTGTAGTGTCAATATACCAAATTAGAAAATTTTTGACCATAAAATGGGAATTTTGGGCATAGCCTGTAGCGCCCCCTAATGGCGAATATGGGCAATTCTTTGTTTGTGGGTTCCTGTTGGCCTGTAGTATCAATGTACCAAATTAGAACATTTTTGACCAGCAAATGGGAATTTAGGGCGTGGCCTGTAGCGCCCCATAAGGGCGAATGTGGGCCACTCTTGGTTTGTGAATTCCTGTTGGCCTGTAGTATCAATATACAACATTAGAACATTTTTGACCAGAAAATGGGAATTTTGGGCATGGCCTGTAGCGCCCCCTAAGGGCGAATGTGGGATATTCTTTACGCAGTACTTCAGAGTGATGTCATCTTGAAGTATATATATATAGGTCTATTTCTAACCCACACCTATAATATCACTTCTGAAGGCATGGATTTAACCACTGGAGTGGTATGGATTACTTTTATGCTGCATTTATTTGATTTTTGCAGCTTCTGAGTTCTGATCACCATTCAAGTCATTGAAAGGTCCAACAGGGTTGAGATAATCTTCTAAAAAGCTTAATTTGTGTTCACTAGAAGAAAGAAAACAATACACATCTGGGATGCAATGAGGGTGAGTATACGATGAGAGAAATTTATTTTTGGGGTGAAAACCATTTGTAGGCCTACTTTTTATTTACTTGGAAAATTGTTACTGTCTCTTTAAGAGGATTTTAAACGCATTTCATTCAAGGCACAGTCTGTGCGGCTTGTTTTAGTGAGTTTAATCTTTTGAGAACTGTGAAGTCTCATTATTTTCGTGCTGTTACATCTGTATTCATTTCAGAGATTACTTGATTGAGATTGTGAAACTACATACAACCGACAAACCTCCATGAAGATGCGAGTAAAAATGAGATGCGCTGTCAGGCACAACGCTGATAATCATTCTCGGAAGTGTTGATACTAGATTTCGATTCGCGATTTCTTCATCAACTGTTTATGTTCACTTGGGACAAAACAGACAATATATCATGTAATTTGACATTTTGTAGTATGAAATTGTCCGTTCAAACGCAAGAAGAAGCGAATGCGATCTCTCATCGGGGCTCGTGCGTTAGACGCGACGCATCTCGCGGTTTCACACAAAACTGCTCACAAACATTTATTTGAGTTATTTTGTCATTTTTTTCCAGAAATAACTAGCAATACTCCTACAAATAAATGCTTCGTAACTAAAACGTTTTGACTTTCTATAGAAAATATAGACAACACACGTTCTTACCTTGCAAAAATCGCCTCAGTATTTAATTTGAAGCAGTAAATCCAACACTGGAGTAAATCTCTCGTGATATCACCTTTCCATTGAAATGAAGGAAGACGGTGATGACGATACAGTTATTATTCTTGCCCAGTAACCCCTTAACCAATCACATGTGCCTTTAGCTTGTATTGTCATGAGTATCTGGGCAGACTTCAGAAATAAAATCGGTGATCGGACGACGATGACACTGAGACAGGAACCATGGGAATAATTGTTCCCAAATTTGAACGCTCTGGCTGTAAATGGTTAAAGGTTGTTAAAAATTGTATCCTCCACTCAGTTGATGTATATATTGAGTGGGGACACATTGTTTGCCTTTTTTCTGGGATTCGACTGCAAAAGAGCTCAAGCAACTGTTGAACTCAGTCCCTGCCCATTCTGGACTCAGACCTGTTGTAAATAATAGAACAATGAGGCTTGGATGCCATCTATTGGACATTTCTTGTAATTGCCACTCAGAGAATGAACAGACAGTGGATTAAACTTTAGTTTTTTAGGCTTTAGTTCTTTGTTGTATTCACCTGCTACGGCGTGTGTAACATTTTTCTGTCAACTCTGCATACAGGTGAAACTCGAAAAATTAGAATATCGTGCAAAAGTTAATGTAACCCATACTATGTTGAACACAAGAGGGCAGTATAGCCCTATGTATTACTTCACAAGCCCCCCTCCCTTCCTACTCCTCACACACAAAGTCTTAGAGAGTGACTTGCAAAATTCTGACATTTTCTCCACATTCAAACCAAAATATCTGACTTTCTGTTGGTCGGAGCTAATGACTGTAAATTAGAAAGTTGTCCGGCTTGAGGAGAACTATATCAATACCAATTTTTGTACCTGTAGATGAAACTAACCCCCCACTTTTTTGTCAAAAGGTGGCGCTACTGAGCCCCTCACCACACCCATTTCTGAAACTTTGCACATGTCTACTGGCTAATAAATGTGACGTCTCTGTCGAGTTTCA
This sequence comes from Moxostoma hubbsi, assembly GCA_032164185.1. Lineage (NCBI taxonomy): Eukaryota > Metazoa > Chordata > Actinopteri > Cypriniformes > Catostomidae > Moxostoma > Moxostoma hubbsi. Next base: position 32,399,659 of record JAVLUX010000009.1, read on the forward strand.
TGCAATTTCAAGTATGTTAAGAGTCTCAAAAGCATCAATAAAGAAAAGTAAAGTTTGAAGTGTTGCCACGACAACAGTATCTAAGATATCAATAATCCTTTCACAGGTCTAAATCTGCCGTGTGTTTACATTATACACGTAAAGTTTGAAGCAAATCGGGTAAAAACAAGAGGGTGATTTCAAAGCATTTTGAAAGTGACACACTTCCTGCTGCCAGTTGGTGGCGCTATAACTTTGACTCACAATAGTCAGATCCATGTGATCGGCCTCTTACAACGAACACACTGCTGAAGTTTCATCAAGATCTGTTAATTTATGCAGAAGTTATAACACACTTCCTGTCTCACTTTTCTCGCCATAAATTTGTTTCCTCGCCACGGCCAAACCGTTCGAGATATCAAAAATCCGCTGGCAATTTTTCATCCTCAATGTCTTGACTTCATGCTGACTGAGATTCGTGGCGATTAAATGATTTCTCTAGGAGGAGTATTTCAAATTCCATTGTATACGTTTTCCAAACAACCCTAAATAGCCGACTTCCTGTTGGGCTGAGGTAAAAAGTAAGAGCATGAAGTATATATGAAACGATGAGATCTATATGTGTACCGACTTTCATATTATTACATGCAAGTGTGTTTGATTTATGGACCAAGGTTTCGGACCCCGTTCCAGGGGGCGCTGCTGAGCCCCCCTGCCACGCCCGGGTACCATCTTCAGCCCAGCCCTGATGGCCGCAGGTTCTGACCCGTGTGCAAAGTTTCAAGAGTTTTAGAGCATGTTAAGGCCCCCAAAAGTGCCCGAATAGTCGATAAAATAATAATAATAATAATAATTAAAGCTGCAAGCAGCGATGACGGGCCCAAGCCGGTGGCACCGCAACCCTGGTGCCTTTAGTTACCGGGCTCATTTCCACTTGGTGGCTTTCGGAAAACAAAGGATGATGGACACAGCAACAACTCAAAAATATAGCTGCAAGCAGCAATGCGATTCCTCCTCAAAATGGCAAATCATTTAAAATTGATCAATAGAGGGTTGGGGTTAAACCCTCCCAATGAAAAAATCCAAAAAACATGTCTTTCTGTCTGAATCCTAAACTAAACATTTTCAGTGTACAGGAAAATCCATCATGCCGGACCTTATGGATCCTGTAGGGTTTTTTGTTTACAATGAGAAATGAGGTATGTTCACCAGGTTTCAGAAAAACTAAATAAATGGGGTGGAAATACAATCACTTTGAAAAATTGACATTTGGGCATGGCCTGTAGCGCCCCCTAAGGGCGAATGTGAGCCATTCTTGGTTTGTAGGTTCCTGTTGGCCTGTAGTATTAATGTACCAAATTAGAAAGTATTTGACAAAAAAATGTGCAATTTGGGAATGTCCTTTAGCACCCCCTAAGGGCAAATGTGAGACATTCTTGGTTTGTGGATTTCTGTTGGCCTGTAGTGTCAATATACCAAATTAGAAAATTTTTGACCATAAAATGGGAATTTTGGGCATAGCCTGTAGCGCCCCCTAATGGCGAATATGGGCAATTCTTTGTTTGTGGGTTCCTGTTGGCCTGTAGTATCAATGTACCAAATTAGAACATTTTTGACCAGCAAATGGGAATTTAGGGCGTGGCCTGTAGCGCCCCATAAGGGCGAATGTGGGCCACTCTTGGTTTGTGAATTCCTGTTGGCCTGTAGTATCAATATACAACATTAGAACATTTTTGACCAGAAAATGGGAATTTTGGGCATGGCCTGTAGCGCCCCCTAAGGGCGAATGTGGGATATTCTTTACGCAGTACTTCAGAGTGATGTCATCTTGAAGTATATATATATAGGTCTATTTCTAACCCACACCTATAATATCACTTCTGAAGGCATGGATTTAACCACTGGAGTGGTATGGATTACTTTTATGCTGCATTTATTTGATTTTTGCAGCTTCTGAGTTCTGATCACCATTCAAGTCATTGAAAGGTCCAACAGGGTTGAGATAATCTTCTAAAAAGCTTAATTTGTGTTCACTAGAAGAAAGAAAACAATACACATCTGGGATGCAATGAGGGTGAGTATACGATGAGAGAAATTTATTTTTGGGGTGAAAACCATTTGTAGGCCTACTTTTTATTTACTTGGAAAATTGTTACTGTCTCTTTAAGAGGATTTTAAACGCATTTCATTCAAGGCACAGTCTGTGCGGCTTGTTTTAGTGAGTTTAATCTTTTGAGAACTGTGAAGTCTCATTATTTTCGTGCTGTTACATCTGTATTCATTTCAGAGATTACTTGATTGAGATTGTGAAACTACATACAACCGACAAACCTCCATGAAGATGCGAGTAAAAATGAGATGCGCTGTCAGGCACAACGCTGATAATCATTCTCGGAAGTGTTGATACTAGATTTCGATTCGCGATTTCTTCATCAACTGTTTATGTTCACTTGGGACAAAACAGACAATATATCATGTAATTTGACATTTTGTAGTATGAAATTGTCCGTTCAAACGCAAGAAGAAGCGAATGCGATCTCTCATCGGGGCTCGTGCGTTAGACGCGACGCATCTCGCGGTTTCACACAAAACTGCTCACAAACATTTATTTGAGTTATTTTGTCATTTTTTTCCAGAAATAACTAGCAATACTCCTACAAATAAATGCTTCGTAACTAAAACGTTTTGACTTTCTATAGAAAATATAGACAACACACGTTCTTACCTTGCAAAAATCGCCTCAGTATTTAATTTGAAGCAGTAAATCCAACACTGGAGTAAATCTCTCGTGATATCACCTTTCCATTGAAATGAAGGAAGACGGTGATGACGATACAGTTATTATTCTTGCCCAGTAACCCCTTAACCAATCACATGTGCCTTTAGCTTGTATTGTCATGAGTATCTGGGCAGACTTCAGAAATAAAATCGGTGATCGGACGACGATGACACTGAGACAGGAACCATGGGAATAATTGTTCCCAAATTTGAACGCTCTGGCTGTAAATGGTTAAAGGTTGTTAAAAATTGTATCCTCCACTCAGTTGATGTATATATTGAGTGGGGACACATTGTTTGCCTTTTTTCTGGGATTCGACTGCAAAAGAGCTCAAGCAACTGTTGAACTCAGTCCCTGCCCATTCTGGACTCAGACCTGTTGTAAATAATAGAACAATGAGGCTTGGATGCCATCTATTGGACATTTCTTGTAATTGCCACTCAGAGAATGAACAGACAGTGGATTAAACTTTAGTTTTTTAGGCTTTAGTTCTTTGTTGTATTCACCTGCTACGGCGTGTGTAACATTTTTCTGTCAACTCTGCATACAGGTGAAACTCGAAAAATTAGAATATCGTGCAAAAGTTAATGTAACCCATACTATGTTGAACACAAGAGGGCAGTATAGCCCTATGTATTACTTCACAAGCCCCCCTCCCTTCCTACTCCTCACACACAAAGTCTTAGAGAGTGACTTGCAAAATTCTGACATTTTCTCCACATTCAAACCAAAATATCTGACTTTCTGTTGGTCGGAGCTAATGACTGTAAATTAGAAAGTTGTCCGGCTTGAGGAGAACTATATCAATACCAATTTTTGTACCTGTAGATGAAACTAACCCCCCACTTTTTTGTCAAAAGGTGGCGCTACTGAGCCCCTCACCACACCCATTTCTGAAACTTTGCACATGTCTACTGGCTAATAAATGTGACGTCTCTGTCGAGTTTCATGCAATTTCAAGTATGTTAAGAGTCTCAAAAGCATCAATAAAGAAAAGTAAAGTTTGAAGTGTTGCCACGACAACAGTATCTAAGATATCAATAATCCTTTCACAGGTCTAAATCTGCCGTGTGTTTACATTATACACGTAAAGTTTGAAGCAAATCGGGTAAAAACAAGAGGGTGATTTCAAAGCATTTTGAAAGTGACACACTTCCTGCTGCCAGTTGGTGGCGCTATAACTTTGACTCACAATAGTCAGATCCATGTGATCGGCCTCTTACAACGAACACACTGCTGAAGTTTCATCAAGATCTGTTAATTTATGCAGAAGTTATAACACACTTCCTGTCTCACTTTTCTCGCCATAAATTTGTTTCCTCGCCACGGCCAAACCGTTCGAGATATCAAAAATCCGCTGGCAATTTTTCATCCTCAATGTCTTGACTTCATGCTGACTGAGATTCGTGGCGATTAAATGATTTCTCTAGGAGGAGTATTTCAAATTCCATTGTATACGTTTTCCAAACAACCCTAAATAGCCGACTTCCTGTTGGGCTGAGGTAAAAAGTAAGAGCATGAAGTATATATGAAACGATGAGATCTATATGTGTACCGACTTTCATATTATTACATGCAAGTGTGTTTGATTTATGGACCAAGGTTTCGGACCCCGTTCCAGGGGGCGCTGCTGAGCCCCCCTGCCACGCCCGGGTACCATCTTCAGCCCAGCCCTGATGGCCGCAGGTTCTGACCCGTGTGCAAAGTTTCAAGAGTTTTAGAGCATGTTAAGGCCCCCAAAAGTGCCCGAATAGTCGATAAAATAATAATAATAATAATAATTAAAGCTGCAAGCAGCGATGACGGGCCCAAGCCGGTGGCACCGCAACCCTGGTGCCTTTAGTTACCGGGCTCATTTCCACTTGGTGGCTTTCGGAAAACAAAGGATGATGGACACAGCAACAACTCAAAAATATAGCTGCAAGCAGCAATGCGATTCCTCCTCAAAATGGCAAATCATTTAAAATTGATCAATAGAGGGTTGGGGTTAAACCCTCCCAATGAAAAAATCCAAAAAACATGTCTTTCTGTCTGAATCCTAAACTAAACATTTTCAGTGTACAGGAAAATCCATCATGCCGGACCTTATGGATCCTGTAGGGTTTTTTGTTTACAATGAGAAATGAGGTATGTTCACCAGGTTTCAGAAAAACTAAATAAATGGGGTGGAAATACAATCACTTTGAAAAATTGACATTTGGGCATGGCCTGTAGCGCCCCCTAAGGGCGAATGTGAGCCATTCTTGGTTTGTAGGTTCCTGTTGGCCTGTAGTATTAATGTACCAAATTAGAAAGTATTTGACAAAAAAATGTGCAATTTGGGAATGTCCTTTAGCACCCCCTAAGGGCAAATGTGAGACATTCTTGGTTTGTGGATTTCTGTTGGCCTGTAGTGTCAATATACCAAATTAGAAAATTTTTGACCATAAAATGGGAATTTTGGGCATAGCCTGTAGCGCCCCCTAATGGCGAATATGGGCAATTCTTTGTTTGTGGGTTCCTGTTGGCCTGTAGTATCAATGTACCAAATTAGAACATTTTTGACCAGCAAATGGGAATTTAGGGCGTGGCCTGTAGCGCCCCATAAGGGCGAATGTGGGCCACTCTTGGTTTGTGAATTCCTGTTGGCCTGTAGTATCAATATACAACATTAGAACATTTTTGACCAGAAAATGGGAATTTTGGGCATGGCCTGTAGCGCCCCCTAAGGGCGAATGTGGGATATTCTTTACGCAGTACTTCAGAGTGATGTCATCTTGAAGTATATATATATAGGTCTATTTCTAACCCACACCTATAATATCACTTCTGAAGGCATGGATTTAACCACTGGAGTGGTATGGATTACTTTTATGCTGCATTTATTTGATTTTTGCAGCTTCTGAGTTCTGATCACCATTCAAGTCATTGAAAGGTCCAACAGGGTTGAGATAATCTTCTAAAAAGCTTAATTTGTGTTCACTAGAAGAAAGAAAACAATACACATCTGGGATGCAATGAGGGTGAGTATACGATGAGAGAAATTTATTTTTGGGGTGAAAACCATTTGTAGGCCTACTTTTTATTTACTTGGAAAATTGTTACTGTCTCTTTAAGAGGATTTTAAACGCATTTCATTCAAGGCACAGTCTGTGCGGCTTGTTTTAGTGAGTTTAATCTTTTGAGAACTGTGAAGTCTCATTATTTTCGTGCTGTTACATCTGTATTCATTTCAGAGATTACTTGATTGAGATTGTGAAACTACATACAACCGACAAACCTCCATGAAGATGCGAGTAAAAATGAGATGCCTCGCGCTGTCAGACACAACGCTGATAATCATTCTCGGAAGTGTTGATACTAGATTTCGATTCGCGATTTCTTCATCAACTGTTTATGTTCACTTGGGACAAAACAGACAATATATCATGTAATTTGACATTTTGTAGTATGAAATTGTCCGTTCAAACGCAAGAAGAAGCGAATGCGATCTCTCATCGGGGCTCGTGCGTTAGACGCGACGCATCTCGCGGTTTCATACAAAACTGCTCACAAACATTTATTTGAGTTGTTTTGTCATTTTTTTCCAGAAATAACTAGCAATACTCCTACAAATAAATGCTTCGTCACTAAAACGTTTTGACTTTCTATAGAAAATATAGACAACACACGTTCTTACCTTGCAAAAATCGCCTCAGTATTTAATTTGAAGCAGTAAATCCAACACTGGAGTAAATCTCTCGTGATATCACCTTTCCATTGAAATGAAGGAAGACGGTGATGACGATACAGTTATTATTCTTGCCCAGTAACCCCTTAACCAATCACATGTGCCTTTAGCTTGTATTGTCATGAGTATCTGGGCAGACTTCAGAAATAAAATCGGTGATCGGACGACGATGACACTGAGACAGGAACCATGGGAATAATTGTTCCCAAATTTGAACGCTCTGGCTGTAAATGGTTAAAGGTTGTTAAAAATTGTATCCTCCACTCAGTTGATGTATATATTGAGTGGGGACACATTGTTTGCCTTTTTTCTGGGATTCGACTGCAAAAGAGCTCAAGCAACTGTTGAACTCAGTCCCTGCCCATTCTGGACTCAGACCTGTTGTAAATCATTGAACAATGAGGCTTGGATGCCATCTATTGGACATTTCTTGTAATTGCCACTCAGAGAATGAACAGACAGTGGATTAAACTTTAGTTTTTTAGGCTTTAGTTCTTTGTTGTATTCACCTGCTACGGCGTGTGTAACATTTTTCTGTCAACTCTGCATACAGGTGAAACTCGAAAAATTAGAATATCGTGCAAAAGTTAATGTAACCCATACTATGTTGAACACAAGAGGGCAGTATAGCCCTATGTATTACTTCACAAGACCCCCTCCCTTCCTACTCCTCACACACAGAGGCTCACAGAGTGACTTGCAAAATTCTGACATTTTCTCCACATTCAAACCAAAATATCTGACTTTCTGTTGGTCGGAGCTAATGACTGTAAATTAGAAAGTTGTCCGGCTTGAGGAGAACTATATCAATACCAATTTTTGTACCTGTAGATGAAACTAACCCCCCACTTTTTTGTCAAAAGGTGGCGCTACTGAGCCCCTCACCACACCCATTTCTGAAACTTTGCACATGTCTACTGGCTAATAAATGTGACGTCTCTGTCGAGTTTCATGCAATTTCAAGTAGGTTAAGAGTCTCAAAAGCATCAATAAAGAAAAGTAAAGTTTGAAGTGTTGCCACGGCAACAGTATCTAAGATATCAATAATCCTTTCACAGGTCTAAATCTGCCGTGTGTTTACATTATACACGTATAGTTTGAAGCAAATCGGGTAAAAACAAGAGGGTGATTTCAAAGCATTTTGAAAGTGACACACTTCCTGCTGCCAGTTGGTGGCGCTATAACTTTGACTCACAATAGTCACATCCATGTGATCGGCCTCTTACAACGAACACACTGCTGAAGTTTCATCAAGATCTGTTAATTTATGCAGAAGTTATAACACACTTCCTGTCTCACTTTTCTCGCCATAAATTTGTTTCCTCGCCACGGCCAAACCGTTCGAGATATCAAAAATCCGCTGGCAATTTTTCATCCTCAATGTCTTGACTTCATGCTGACTGAGATTCGTGGCGATTAAATGATTTCTCTAGGAGGAGTATTTCAAATTCCATTGTATACGTTTTCCAAACAACCCTAAATAGCCGACTTCCTGTTGGGCTGAGGTAAAAAGTAATAGCATGAAGTATATATGAAACGATGAGATCTATATGTGTACCGACTTTCATATTATTACATGCAAGTGTGTTTGATTTATGGACCATGGTTTCGGACCCCGTTCCAGGGGGTGCTGCTGAAACCCCCTGCCACGCCCGGGTACCATCTTCAGCCCAGCCCTGATGGCCGCAGGTTCTGACCCGTGTGCAAAGTTTCAAGAGTTTTAGAGCATGTTAAGGCCCCCAAAAGTGCCCGAATAGTCGATAAAATAATAATAATAATAATAATAATAATAATTAAAGCTGCAAGCAGCGATGACGGGCCCAAGCCGGTGGCACCGCAACCCTGGTGCCTTTAGTTACCGGGCTCATTTCCACTTGGTGGCTTTCGGAAAACAAAGGATGGTGGACACAGCAACAACTCAAAAATATAGCTGCAAGCAGCAATGCGATTCCTCCTCAAAATGGCAAATCATTTAAAATTGATCAATAGAGGGTTGGGGTTAAACCCTCCCAATGAAAAAATCCAAAAAACATGTCTTTCTGTCTGAATCCTAAACTAAACATTTTCAGTGTACAGGAAAATCCATCATGCCGGACCTTATGGATCCTGGAGGGTTTTTTGTTTACAATGAGAAATGAGGTATGTTCACCAGGTTTCAGAAAAACTAAATAAATGGGGTGGAAATACAATCACTTTGAAAAATTGACATTTGGGCATGGCCTGTAGCGCCCCCTAAGGGCGAATGTGAGCCATTCTTGGTTTGTAGGTTCCTGTTGGCCTGTAGTATTAATGTACCAAATTAGAAAGTATTTGACAAAAAAATGTGCAATTTGGGAATGTCCTTTAGCGCCCCCTAAGGGCAAATGTGAGACATTCTTGGTTTGTGGATTTCTGTTGGCCTGTAGTGTCAATAGACCAAATTAGAAAATTTTTGACCATAAAATGGGAATTTTGGGCATAGCCTGTAGCGCCCCCTAATGGCGAATATGGGCAATTCTTTGTTTGTGGGTTCCTGTTGGCCTGTAGTATCAATGTACCAAATTAGAACATTTTTGACCAGCAAATGGGAATTTAGGGCGTGGCCTGTAGCGCCCCCTAAGGGCGAATGTGGGCCATTCTTGGTTTGTGGATTACTGTTGGCCTGTAGGATCAATATACAAAATTAGAACATTTTTGCCCAGAAAATGGGAATTTTGGGCATGGCCTGTAGCGCCCCCTAAGGGCGAATGTGGGATATTCTTTACGCAGTACTTCAGAGTGATGTCATCTTGAAGTATATATATATAGGTCTGTTTCTAACCCACACCTATAATATCACTTCTGAAGGCATGGATTAAACCAATGGAGTGGTATGGATTACTTTTATGCTGCATTTATGTGATTTTTGTAGCTTCTGAGTTCTGATCACCATTCAAGTCATTGAAAGGTCCAACAGGGTTGAGATAATCTTCTAAAAAGCTTAATTTGTGTTCACTAGAAGAAAGAAAATAATACACATCTGGGATGGAATGAGGGTGAGTATACGATGAGAGAAATTTATTTTGGGGGTGAAAACCATTTGTAGGCTACTTTTTATTTACTTGGAAAATTGTTACTGTCTCTTTAAGAGGATTTTAAACGCATTTCATTCAAGGCACAGTCTTTGCGGCTTGTTTTATTGAGTTTAATCTTTTGAGAACTGTGAAGTCTCATTATTTTCGTGCTGTTACATCTGTATTCATTTCAGAGATTACTTGATTGAGATTGTGAAACTACATACAACCGACAAACCTCCATGAAGATGCGAGTAAAAATGAGATGCCTCGCGCTGTCAGACACAACGCTGATAATCATTCTCGGAAGTGTCGATACTAGATTTAGATTCGCGATTTCTTCATCAACTGTTTATGTTCACTTGGGACAAAACAGACAATATATCATGTAATTTGACATTTTGTTTATGAAATTGTCCGTTCAAACGCAAGATGAAGCGAATGCGATCTCTCATCGGGGCTCGTGCGTTAGACGCGACGCATCTCGCGGTTTCACACAAAACTGCTCACAAACATTTATTTGAGTTGTTTTGTCATTTTTTTCCAGAAATAACTAGCAATACTCCTACAAATAAATGCTTCGTAACTAAAACGTTTTGACTTTCTATAGAAAATATAGACAACACGTTCTTACCTTGCAAAAATCGCCTCAGTATTTAATTTGAAGCAGTAAATCCAACAATGGAGTAAATCTCTCGTGATATCACCTTTCCATTGAAATGAAGGAAGACGGTGATGACGATACAGTTATTATTCTTGCCCAGTAACCCCTTAACCAATCACATGTGCCTTTAGCTTGTATTGTCATGAGTATCTGGGCAGATTTCAGAAATAAAATCGGTGATCGGACGACGATGACACTGAGACAGGAACCATGGGAATAATTGTTCCCAAATTTGAACGCTCTGGCTGTAAATAGTTAAAGGTTGTTAAAAATTGTATCCTCCACTCAGTTGATGTATATATTGAGTGGGGACACATTGTTTGCCTTTTTTCTGGGATTCGACTGCAAAAGAGCTCAAGCAACTGTTGAACTCAGTCCCTGCCCATTCTGGACTCAGCCTGTTGTAAATAATAGAACAATGAGGCTTGGATGCCATCTATTGGACATTTCTTGTAATTGCCACTCAGAGAATGAACAGACAGTGGATTAAACTTTAGTTTTTTAGGCTTTAGTTCTTTGTTGTATTCACCTGCTACGGCGTGTGTAACATTTTTCTGTCAACTCTGCATACAGGTGAAACTCGAAAAATTAGAATATCGTGCAAAAGTTAATGTAACCCATACTATGTTGAACACAAGAGGGCAGTATAGCCCTATGTATTACTTCACAAGACCCCCTCCCTTCCTACTCCTCACACACAGAGGCTCACAGAGTGACTTGCAAAATTCTGACATTTTCTCCACATTCAAACCAAAATATCTGACTTTCTGTTGGTCGGAGCTAATGACTGTAAATTAGAAAGTTGTCCGGCTTGAGGAGAACTATATCAATACCAATTTTTGTACCTGTAGATGAAACTAACCCCCCACTTTTTTGTCAAAAGGTGGCGCTACTGAGCCCCTCACCACACCCATTTCTGAAACTTTGCACATGTCTACTGGCTAATAAATGTGACGTCTCTGTCGAGTTTCATGCAATTTCAAGTAGGTTAAGAGTCTCAAAAGCATCAATAAAGAAAAGTAAAGTTTGAAGCGTTGCCACGGCAACAGTATCTAAGATATCAATAATCCTTTCACAGGTCTAAATCTGCCGTGTGTTTACATTATACACGTAAAGTTTGAAGCAAATCGGGTAAAAACAAGAGGGTGATTTCAAAGCATTTTGAAAGTGACACACTTCCTGCTGCCAGTTGGTGGCGCTATAACTTTGACTCACAATAGTCACATCCATGTGATCGGCCTCTTACAACGAACACACTGCTGAAGTTTCATCAAGATCTGTTAATTTATGCAGAAGTTATAACACACTTCCTGTCTCACTTTTCTCGCCATAAATTTGTTTCCTCGCCACGGCCAAACCGTTCGAGATATCAAAAATCCGCTGGCAATTTTTCATCCTCAATGTCTTGACTTCATGCTGACTGAGATTCGTGGCGATTAAATGATTTCTCTAGGAGGAGTATTTCAAATTCCATTGTATACGTTTTCCAAACAACCCTAAATAGCCGACTTCCTGTTGGGCTGAGGTAAAAAGTAAGAGCATGAAGTATATATGAAACGATGAGATCTATATGTGTACCGACTTTCATATTATTACATGCAAGTGTGTTTGATTTATGGACCAAGGTTTCGGACCCCGTTCCAGGGGGCGCTGCTGAGCCCCCCTGCCACGCCCGGGTACCATCTTCAGCCCAGCCCTGATGGCCGCAGGTTCTGACCCGTGTGCAAAGTTTCAAGAGTTTTAGAGCATGTTAAGGCCCCCAAAAGTGCCCGAATAGTCGATAAAATAATAATAATAATAATAATAATAATAATAATAATAATTAAAGCTGCAAGCAGCGATGACGGGCCCAAGCCGGTGGCACCGCAACCCTGGTGCCTTTAGTTACCGGGCTCATTTCCACTTGGTGGCTTTCGGAAAACAAAGGATGGTGGACACAGCAACAACTCAAAAATATAGCTGCAAGCAGCAATGCGATTCCTCCTCAAAATGGCAAATCATTTAAAATTGATCAATAGAGGGTTGGGGTTAAACCCTCCCAATGAAAAAATCCAAAAAACATGTCTTTCTGTCTGAATCCTAAACTAAACATTTTCAGTGTACAGGAAAATCCATCATGCTGGACCTTATGGATCCTGGAGGGTTTTTTGTTTACAATGAGAAATGAGGTATGTTCACCAGGTTTCAGAAAAACTAAATAAATGGGGTGGAAATACAATCACTTTGAAAAAATGACATTTGGGCATGGCCTGTAGCTCCCCCTAAGGGTGAATGTGAGCCATTCTTGGTTTGTAGGTTCCTGTTGGCCTGTAGTATTAATGTACCAAATTAGAAAGTATTTGACAAAAAAATGTGCAATTTGGGAATGTCCTTTAGCGCCCCCTAAGGGCGAATGTGAGACATTCTTGGTTTGTGGATTTCTGTTGGCCTGTAGTGTCAATATACCAAATTAGAACATTTTTGACCATAAAATGGGAATTTAGGGCATAGCCTGTAGCGCCCCCTAATGGCGAATATGGGCAATTCTTTGTTTGTGGGTTCCTGTTGGCCTGTAGTATCAATGTACCAAATTAGAACATTTTTGACCAGCAAATGGGAATTTAGGGCGTGGCCTGTAGCGCCCCCTAAGGGCGAATGTGGGCCATTCTTGGTTTGTGGATTACTGTTGGCCTGTAGGATCAATATACAAAATTAGAACATTTTTGCCCAGAAAATGGGAATTTTGGGCATGGCCTGTAGCGCCCCCTAAGGGCGAATGTGGGATATTCTTTACGCAGTACTTCAGAGTGATGTCATCTTGAAGTATATATATATAGGTCTGTTTCTAACCCACACCTATAATATCACTTCTGAAGGCATGGATTAAACCAATGGAGTGGTATGGATTACTTTTATGCTGCATTTATGTGATTTTTGTAGCTTCTGAGTTCTGATCACCATTCAAGTCATTGAAAGGTCCAACAGGGTTGAGATAATCTTCTAAAAAGCTTAATTTGTGTTCACTAGAAGAAAGAAAATAATACACATCTGGGATGGAATGAGGGTGAGTATACGATGAGAGAAATTTATTTTGGGGGTGAAAACCATTTGTAGGCTACTTTTTATTTACTTGGAAAATTGTTACTGTCTCTTTAAGAGGATTTTAAACGCATTTCATTCAAGCCGTCAAGCCGTCTTTGCGGCTTGTTTTATTGAGATATAATCTTTTGAGAACTGTGAATCTCATTATTTTCGTGCTGTTACATCTGTATTCATTTCAGAGATTAATTGATTGAGATTGTGAAACTACATACAACCGACAAACCTCCATGAAGATGCGAGTAAAAATGAGATTCCTCGCGCTGTCAGACACAAAGCTGATAATCATTCTCGGAAGTGTTGATACTAGATTTAGATTCGCGATTTCTTCATCAACTGTTTATGGTCACTTGAGACAAAACAGACAATATATCATGTATTTTGACATTTTGTTGTTATGAAACTGTCCGTTCAAACGCAAGAAGAAGCGAATGCGATCTCTCATCGGGGCTCGTGAGTTAGACGTGACGCTGCTCGCGGTTTCACACAAAACTGCTCACAAACATTTATTTGAGTTGTTTCGTCATTTTTTTTCCAGAAATAACTAGCAATACTCCTACAAATAAATGCTTCGTAACTAAAACGTTTTGACTTTCTATAGAAAATATAGACAACACGTTCTTACCTTGCAAAAATCGCCTCAGTATTTAATTTGAAGCAGTAAATCCAACACTGGAGTAAATCTCTCGTGATATCACCGTCCCATTGAAATGAAGGAAGACGGTGATGACGATACAGTTATTATTCTTGCCCAGTAACCCCTTAACCAATCACATGTGCCTTTAGCTTGTATTGTCATGAGTATCTGGGCAGATTTCAGAAATAAAATCGGTGATTGGACGACGATGACACTGAGACAGAAACTATGGGAATAATTGTTCCCAAATTTGAACGCTCTGGCTGTAAATGGTTAAAGGTTGTTAAAAATTGTATCCTCCACTCAGTTGATGTAGTGAGTGGGGACACAGTGTTTGCCTTTTTTCTGGGATTCGACGGCAAAAGAGCTCAAGCAACTGTTGAACTCAGTCCCTGCCCATTCTGGACTCAGCCTGTTGTAAATAATAGAACAATGAGGCTTGGATGCCATCTATTGGACATTTCTTGTAATTGCCACTCAGAGAATGAACAGACAGTGGATTAAATTTTAGTTTTTTAGGCTTTAGTTCTTTGTTGTATTCACCTGCTACGGCGTGTGTAACATTTTTCTGTCAACTCTGCATACAGGTGAAACTCGAAAAATTAGAATATCGTGCAAAAGTTAATGTAACCCATACTATGTTGAACACAAGAGGGCAGTATAGCCCTATGTATTACTTCACAAGACCCAACGTCCCCCCTCCCCTACAAACTCACAGAGTCTCAGAGAGTGACTTGCAAAATTCTGACATTTTCTCCACATTCAAACCAAAATATCTGACTTTCTGTTGGTCGGAGCTAATGACTGTAAATTAGAAAGTTGTCCGGCTTGAGGAGAACTATATCAATACCAATTTTTGTACCTGTAGATGAAACTAACCCCCCACTTTTTTGTCAAAAGGTGGCGCTACTGAGCCCCTCACCACACCCATTTCTGAAACTTTGCACATGTCTACTGGCTAATAAATGTGACGTCTCTGTCGAGTTTCATGCAATTTCAAGTAGGTTAAGAGTCTCAAAAGCATCAATAAAGAAAAGTAAAGTTTGAAGCGTTGCCACGGCAACAGTATCTAAGATATCAATAATCCTTTCACAGGTCTAAATCTGCCGTGTGTTTACATTATACACGTAAAGTTTGAAGCAAATCGGGTAAAAACAAGAGGGTGATTTCAAAGCATTTTGAAAGTGACACACTTCCTGCTGCCAGTTGGTGGCGCTATAACTTTGACTCACAATAGTCACATCCATGTGATCGGCCTCTTACAACGAACACACTGCTGAAGTTTCATCAAGATCTGTTAATTTATGCAGAAGTTATAACACACTTCCTGTCTCACTTTTCTCGCCATAAATTTGTTTCCTCGCCACGGCCAAACCGTTCGAGATATCAAAAATCCGCTGGCAATTTTTCATCCTCAATGTCTTGACTTCATGCTGACTGAGATTCGTGGCGATTAAATGATTTCTCTAGGAGGAGTATTTCAAATTCCATTGTATACGTTTTCCAAACAACCCTAAATAGCCGACTTCCTGTTGGGCTGAGGTAAAAAGTAAGAGCATGAAGTATATATGAAACGATGAGATCTATATGTGTACCGACTTTCATATTATTACATGCAAGTGTGTTTGATTTATGGACCAAGGTTTCGGACCCCGTTCCAGGGGGCGCTGCTGAGCCCCCCTGCCACGCCCGGGTACCATCTTCAGCCCAGCCCTGATGGCCGCAGGTTCTGACCCGTGTGCAAAGTTTCAAGAGTTTTAGAGCATGTTAAGGCCCCCAAAAGTGCCCGAATAGTCGATAAAATAATAATAATAATAATAATAATAATAATAATAATAATAATAATAATAATCCTAAGGAAAACAATAGGGCCTTCGCCTTTTCAGGCTTGGGCCCTAATAATAATAATAATAATAATAATAATCCTAAGGAAAACAATAGGGCCTTCGCCTTTTCAGGCTTGGGCCCTAATAATCCTAAGGAAAACAATAGGGCCTTCGCCTTTTCAGGCTTGGGCCCTAATAATCCTAAGGAAAACAATAGGGCCTTCGCCTTTTCAGGCTTGGGCCCTAATTAGACGCAATGCATTGGTCAAAGACGTTTGTCCAATAGAATTTTTTTAATATAATTTTTTGAAAACAGCGATGACCAAAGCATGTTCTGTGCGAACAGCCCATAACTCATCTATTTATTCCATTAAATACAAACCGGGACACGCAGTTATACTTGAAACTGTTGGGTAGCATACCTCAACTTCCTGTTTTCACGGTGGAGGTTCACTCTAACTTTAGGAAATTAAAAAGTTATACATTTAGAGAATTGACTTTATTCAAATTAGCGCCATATTAAATATTTGACGGGGAGAAGTGAGTGAGAGAACTACAATCTGCTCATTGATGTTTAAAATTGTATCAGTAATTCAGCAGACAAAACATCTTTACTAAATATTTTCAGTATAAAAAACAAGTTGTGAAAATTAAATGAGATGTAGGACTGTATCCTTATACAGTGCATACCATTGTATTCCTCACGGCCTCGTTTTCATACCGTCAAATACAAATAGGCTACTCTGACCACGAAAGACGTGAAACGGTGTGCAGCCCTTTGGCGCCATCTGGTGTATGCTCAGAGCTACCAAATAATATGATCATGAACAAATTAACAAATACAGATGTATAAGTATATAATGTTTAATTTATGGTTACTATTTAGCTAAATAATTAACATTATTATATTATATATTATTATTATAGTTTGGCATCTCTCCAACGTGTTTGATGTTTGTTTTCGATCTTGATACTTTTTCTTTGACACATGACCTATTTTACCTGCCAAGCATAAAATGTACTTTGTGTGTGTGTGATAGGCCCTTTCTAAATATATAGTCAAATCTGTCTATTTTCCTACATTAAAGGCATGTCTGGACGTTTTTAATGAATATAGCCTACCCAAAAAACTAAGTGTAAATAGTACAAATATGTATCCGTAAGATGTGCAGTTGTAGAACACAGCAGGTAAATTATAGCACATATATACTAGATACTATAATGCCTATGTTCTATGGTATACTAGAGCACCAATAAATGCATTTTATTTAGTAAAGTGATAACCAACACGTTGATATTTACTGTGATGCTACTGCTTCTTGTGGTTTAAAAACTGAATGGATTGTGTAGAACTGTTTTTCCACATTTCTTTTATTTCTTCAAGGACAATGATGAAGTCAAGGGGATCCACTTGTACACATCAAAACAATGGAATCACCACATTACCATGTTTAACACAATCACTGAAACATGGATAAGAGGTTGTTTTCCATAAGACTCCTGAACCACTTGACTAGTGACAGCCAATCCATGTCCTGGAAGCCCACCAAAGTGTTTCAACCAGCTCTCATTTGGAATGTTTCAAAATAAACATGTACAGATGTAACAAAACATGAAGTAATCCAGCACACCGCAGTCCCAGTGTAGGACTGCTGCTTGTAAATGAGTGAGGATTTTGGTCATCTGGGAACTATTCACAAGACCATAGTGCTATACAGACAGGGTCTTAAGTAAAACACCAGACATTTAAGCTTCAAAACATCTTGATTTTGAAGTGTGTGCATTCAGGGGTTAGAAAAATCATCAGGTTTAGCATGTATCGCCACTTCACAAATACATAACAGAAAAAGCATTTCAGAAGAACTAAAAGAAGGCCAAGTTTGATGATGATTTCTATAAGCAGTGGTTCAGACAGAGTATAGCTAGAATTTTCACAATATATAAAGACAACCTATAGCCAATTAATATCGATCCAAAACAGAATCGCCTGCTTACATGTGAACATTGTAATTGCCTTCAAGACAATCATTTTCAGGTATAACTGAGATGAGCAGCAAAGACAAATTTGACATATCTTTCATACAGCTTCGTATTTGCCACAGTGACCTGGGGACCAAGACCACTTTTTGCTTGCAATAAAAATTTAAAAAAAAAGTACAGTGTGTAAACAAAAATCACAAGACAACATGCAGCTAGGAAAATACAGAATGGTAAACAACCTCATGCTTCACAAAAAACAATTGCTTTTAATATGTACACACATCAGATTACTATATCCTCTCATTTTTAACCAACCAGAACTGAAGAGTGCCCTTCGAAAAGTGAGGGTTCACACTGGTAGAAATAAGATTGTATTCAATCATTTTATACTTAAATTTGTTGTGGTATAACTATCTCTTATAGCATTTACTTGAATTCAGAAGTAACATTAAACAATGCAACACAGAGTGAAATCAGGTCAACCACACTGGATTTCCCAGGTGCTGTTCATACTATAACAAGGACTTCTTGTATAAAGTGATCAAGAGAATACTTCACAATTTACAGCCATTCAATGCAAAAAAACACTTATGCAATTTTCACTTTCCTACACTGTACAGAACAATCACATCTAACTATATATTGTTATCTGAGATTATTATGAACATAACATCTTATTTTTCAAAACGGACCCTAACCTTGGGTCTATGGACAGTCTGTTTTAGGATCACTGGTTACATTACACAGGGTAATTTTTTTAACAAATAAAATACCTCTTGATTTAAAAAAAATAAAAAAAAATAACTCACAATACTAATGTTTAAATTTGAAACTTTTATGACACACACACATATATATATATATATATAGCCAAAAGCATTGAGATATTTTCATACTTTCATTTACAGAATTATGAGATTTTTTATTTATTTCCAAACTAAGTGTGAAAATTTGTCAAAGATCTGCATTTGACATTACCATGAACTCTTTCAGACAAATTGGTGCGCATACAGTATTTCAATCTTCAGAAAATGATGGTTAAAAACAGACAAATACATTTAAATAATTTACTATGTATTTACACTCTCCATTTGCACCAGCAACACAGCATCTTTGATATGTAGGTCTTGCAGTCATCTAATCTCCCATTTTTACTTTTGAGGTCTAAAAAAAAGAAACACATAAACATAGGCATGTTAATGACTATACATATCAATACGTGAAAAAAAACAAAAACAAAAAAAAAAACAAAAGGTTAGGATGCCATTTTTGAGGTGCTGGTTAGTTAGACGGTTAGGCGCTGATCTAAGGACTATGAAAAACCCTCCTTAAACACCCTGTGAAATTATAAAGTTTTGCTGCTTTTAGACCATATCTATTAGCTTTAAGGTCATCCATATGCTAGTGTAAATCTAAGCATTGACAAAATGTGTTTTCAGATCTGCAGCCTCTCTCTTCCAGCTAAAAAGTCTCAGGAACATCCATGACGTCACATAGATGTTGAGAAGCCTTGTCCAATCAAATGCTTTCTTGAACGTGAACGCACCCTCCCCCTAAATCTGTTCAGCACACCTAGCTGTATTCTCACTGGAGCTGATCATGCCTTCGCAGGGCACTTCCAAGGGAACACAATCCATACTGTAGGGTCGTTCCAAACAGATTTCCCAATTTCACTGTATTGCCTCTCAGTCATCTGATGCTCTTACAGTGGAGGGTAATTATTTTTAACCCTATGGGGTCGACGGATGCACCGGCACGTCCTGCTGGATTTTTCAGTCATTACAGCGGGAACATAAAATTCTCAGTCATTTTGGGGCATACAGATAAGTGTAAGACTATAAAGGATCTAGTTTTATTTGTGTACACTCACAATATCAACAAAACCTTGTGCTTTTGAAAAATAAAGAAAATAAAAAGGGTGAGCTGTCAGCGGTCTGTGTTCGCAAGCATATATCTGTAACATCTCACAAAAATTAACTGAAACTCCGCGAATACTTATCACACAAACATGAAACATATGTCTAAAGAAAACATAAAATGTCTACTTTTTAATAAACCAATTCAAATTTAAAACAAATATTCTCATGCAATGTAATCTGTATGGAACTTAGCGATGAACAGTTTCTCCTGACTCAGCTAATTTATCTCTAATGTGATCACACCCACCAGCAGAGCGCACTATTCATAAGCTAATGCATGACGATCAATGCAAATGTTAATGCGGGCGTTAATGACTTAGTCTTAAAAACAACAAGTTCGTTCACTTTTCTGCAAGTATGAGAGACAGCACGATACGCAAGTGAGAAAACTCCTGGATAGTGACGAAGAGTTACAATTATCCTCAAAAGAAGAGCGGGACGCCGATGAACGTTTGTATTTTGAAGAGACTTGATCCAGCCAAGGATACAATTTCAGACAAGTCATTTAGTTTTAATTAGTTGACATGCTATTTTATATAAACATCTACATATTTTACTAGTGGGACTGTTTCCAGACTTGCCAGCCAGAATTCAGAGTATTGAAATTTGAAATATGACTCCTAATAAGCAAGTTTTAGTTACATTTAAATGCTGTTTTGGCTAAAGCAGGTATTTAAATTGTATGCTGTATGATATAAATATGATATGGAATATGATATAAAAATAATATGAATGTTTAGATTATATTTGAACTAGTGTTTATGCTGCCTCATTATCATCAACGAAGCTTGTGCTTGCAAATATGTGTTCAGGTTAAATAAGTAAAATGCACTTTAAATATGCCCATATTAGAAAATCATCATATTGTAACGATTTCTGAAGGATCATGTGAGACTGAAGACTGCAGTAATGATGCTGAAAATTTAGCTTTGATCACAAATTGCATTTTACAATATATTCAAATAGAAAACTGTTCTTTTAAATTGTAAAAATAGTTCAAAATATCACTGTTTTTAAACTGTATTTTGGATCAAATAATTGCAGCCTTGGTGAGCAGAAGAGGCTTCTTTTAAATGGTAGTTTAGGTCTAAAATTAAGTATTAATTTTTTTGATTAATTATTTTAATTTATTAATCTTGCTTATTAGGACATATTTCAAATTTCAATACTCTGAATCCTTGCTGGCAAGTGGCATGTTTATATAAAATAGCATGTCAACTAATGAAAACTAAATGACTTACTCGATATTGTATCCTCGGCTGGATCAAGTCTCTCTTCAAAATACAAACGTTCATTGGAGTCCCACTCTTTTTCTGAGGAAAATGTTAACTCTTCCTTAATATCCAGGAGTTTCCTGCCTGTGTATCGTAACAAACGCGCAGAAAAATTAATGAATTTTGTTTACATTAAACCACACAGTCGGGGGCGTGTACCATTTGCCTTGATTGCTTCAGCACATTAGCGTATGAATGGCGCGATCTGCTGGTGGGTGTGATCACATTACCTATAATGAGCTAATCCAATAAAAACTGTACATCGCTTTGTTTCATACTTATTACATTGCAGGAGAATATTTGTTTTAAATTGTAATTGTTTTATTTAAAAGAAGACATTTTAAGCTTTCTTTAGACATATGTTTCATGTTTGTGTGATAAGTATTTGCAGAGTTTCAGTAGACCCTTTATAGTCTCTAATGATGTCTTACACTTATCTGTATACCCAAAAATGACAGAGTATTTTAAGTTGTTACCGCTGTAATGACGAAAATATCAAGCAGGACGCGCCGCCGCATCCATCGACCCCAGAAGGTTGAAAACTGAAAAAAAGCACAAACTTCTAGGTATGTCAAAACTTCTCCAGGGCCCAAATCACCCTCAGACCCCAGAGGGTTAAAGTTTGGTTTGGTTTGGTTCTCAAGACTTTGCAAAAGCTGTTTTCCCATTAAGCGGCTCTGACAAGAGCAGTATGGCTGAAAACTAAAGCCTGTTGGCTTTTTTTAAATTATGATGAGTCATTAGACATGTCCCATTCCCAATTAGGGTAGAGAATATGTTAAAACACCAAATCGAATTGCACTCGTCAAAGCTCTTCACAGGGACTTTAATGGTCTGAACATAGGTTGAATAAACCATAAAAAAATTTTACATTAAGAGGCCAAATTGTAATTGACGTATCCAAATGTATTTGGAGTTATTCATTAAAATGTGTCAGAAAACACTCAAATCTAAATTCAAGAATACACGTCAGATCATTTTACAGTGTGTGACTGAAAAATTGTGATAAAATATGAATTTTCCAGAGAGTGAAAATTTAGAGCTCAATGGGATGTAATGACGAAAAAAAGTCAAAGAAATTTAAGCTGGACAAAAATAGATGGGACAAGCTTAATGAAAGCACTTTGTCAACTACCACAAATAGCAGATACTACACTCTATCAATAGAGATTTTATTCACTTTAATGCAAAATATATGCCATCTTGTTATATTAATTTAATTGGTTTCATAATGTAAACAAAATAGAAATGCCTTGTTTAAAAATTAAGTTTGCAATAAATAGTCAATCAAATATTCACCATTGGTGTGAACAGACCTTAAGACTTGTTTAGTGACATTTTAACTTATTAGTTCATTATTTGGACGATAATATGTCTGGCGGAAGACATGGCGCATTCTAAAATTCGAAACAATGTTTTCTATGAATGTACACACACACCTCCGCCGCCCAGTGTCTATCGGTGGCGCCCACCTACGACATCGGAGGGTGCTCAAAATTCTGCCGTGCCACAGACCGCAACTCGCATATTTTCCATTATATTCAACCCAAATCGTTATCAATGGAAAAATATTATTTAAACTAGCCTTGTTCAAAACTTTGGTAACTTTGTGTGTACTGTTTGCCACCTAAACCGCATCGACATGTCCTGTGTTTGATACATGTGCCGTGTCCTAGCCGCAACACGATGCACCGTGGCACTTCTCACTATAGGCGGTATGTGATCGCCTTTAGAAATGCCAAATGCTTCAAAACAGCAGTTTATTACAGTAATGTTTCAAAGCTTTTCAAATGTTTTAAATAAGCAAAAGGGAGAGAGAAAATGTGAGCACCTGTTATGTCTTGTATCTATCTTATATATATTGTCTTAAAACTGTTATCACTGTCAGTAAGGGGTCATAGAACAAGTAAGAGTAAGTCCATGGCCTCTTGCCATGTTATTAAAAGTGAAAGACTGGGACAAAAATTAAAGCATTTTGTTATGCTGTTTTTTAGTGAACCATGACCATATCAGTTTATTATAATACTGCACGAGTAAAAGAAACATATTTAGAAATGCCATTTAAATACTTGCCTGCAAGATAGCTACAATCACTCCAAACAGTCCAATGGCACTGCCGAAAATTTCAACAATGAGGATCTTGACAAAGAGGCTGGCATTCTGAGCATCTGCCAGGGCAGCTCCACTGCCCACGATCCCAACACAGATGCCACAGAAGAGGTTTGAAAAGCCAACAGTGAGCCCTGCACCAAACATGGAGTAGCCTGAAAGAGCACCATCAATGTGTTATCAATATAATTTGGTTGAACTGCATAGAAAATGTAATTATTTCACTCATGGCGAGAGGTGATTTAAAACAACATTTTGAGCAAAATGTACCTGCTTGGTAGTTCCTTGCCCCAATAGTCTCTGGAGTTGTGCCACTGAAGCTCTAAATGATATGTAAAAAAAATTAACTGTTGTAAACATGCCAAGAAAAACACAGGGCAAACATTTGTTCTCACCCTAATAAAGGAAACAAGTCTCTATTCAGAACACAGAATGTAAAATCCACAGTGAGACCAATAACAGTTTAAAAAAATAAATAAATTACAACCGTTTTCTTCACATTTTCAATTTTAACTTACCTCTGCCATATTGCTAATGACAATTGCCATGATGATCCCATAAATGGCAACAGCTTCGCAAAAGATAATGCTAGAAAAAAATAAACCAAAAATAGCCTGAATTAATAAAAAGTGTCACCAAGTGCCAAATGTGAGTAGACAGACTTTGACAAGCAAATAAAACCAGTTACCAGACCCGCAATATAGTTACATTAGACTGACACTTGCTGTTAAAAATCTGACAAAAGCAATGTAAACGAATCAAATTAAGAGATACAAATGGTCTAAAGCAGTGCTATGGACCCTTTTCACTGATTGTGATGATGCCTTTCTGCCTAATTTAGCAGCGTAAATCAAGCAAACATTTTGTATAATTGCAATTTAATTATTTAGTGTAAAATATTAACATTACACTGTATCATATTACCACGGAATTCATTTTAAAAATGAGTTGCCACAGCTGCAATGTGGTTTCTAATACAGCTGCTGAGAGAGTGACAGAAAATGTGTCCTCTTTCTCTCTTCTGACTGTCATAATTCACCACTCTCTATTTTTTTTCTTCTTTTGGAATGCTGTGAAAGCCTAATAGTGGATTTTTTAATTTGCTGCTGGAGCAAACAGGTAAGCAAAAAAAAAATTTGCTGTGATCTCCCATTCATTGCTATACAAGTTTGACCTGCTATCGTTTACTTCTGCATTCCAAACCTGGATATGTGAAAAGGGTCCATTGTGCACATTCAAAGAGAGACTGTCAAATATGCAGCAAATTACAAGATGACCTGTGCTGTTTGCCAAAATCAAATAACTGAAAAACCACAGAATAATTTAATTGCCAAGACGACAAGAATATTTATTTTTATTTTTTTTTAATGTGAAATACAGTTTCATAGCTAGTAAAAAGAAAAAAAAAAACACCATGGCCATTGGCAGATATAGAATAATATTGATTTCGGACCCTGATTGTCATTATCTGGAAGTAAAAGGAGCACGTTTGCATCGAAAAACAAAGTTCAGCACACAGCATTTACCTGACAAGGTTTTTGGTCTTGATTCTTGGGGCTTTGACTCCACCACCAATGATGCTGGATCCAGTGATGTAAATCCCCCTGTAGAATCAAAAGTACATAATACTTAAAGGGATAATTCACCCAAAAATGCCATAATTTACTCATCCTCATGCCATCCCAGATGTCTATGGCTTTCTTTCTTCTACAGAACACAAATAAAGATTTTTAGAAGAGTATCTCAGCCATGTAGGTCCACACAATGCAAGTGAATGTTGACAAAACCTTTGAAGCCTTTCACATAAAGGCAGCAAAAAGGTAATTAATAAGACTCCTGTGATAAAATCTATGTCTTCAGAAGTGATATGGTAGGTGTGGGTGAGAAACAGAACAATAGGGGGCCTGGGTAACTCAGCAAGTAAAGATGCTGACTACCACTTCAACACGCCACAAGAGAAGATGGACTGACTGTTCCAGACGTGTCGGTAACTGAGATTCGTCCTCCGCCACCTAAATTGAGGCGAGTCACTACACCACCAAGTGGACTTCGAGCGCATTGGGAATTGGGCATACCAAATTGGAAAGAAAAGGGGAGAAAATAAAAAAAATAGAACAATATATAAATGACAATGTGAAAGTGAAAGTAGAGATTTATAATCAGATTTATTTATTTTTATAATAAAAAGTATATAAATATTGCTCTATTTTTCATACAAAGTGATTGCATTGCTTCATAAGACATGGATTTAAATACTGGAGTTGTATGGATTACTTTTATGCTGCCTTTATGTGATTTTAAGAGCTTCCAAATTCAGGCAACCATTCACTTGCCTTGAAAAGATGTACAGAGCTGAAAAATTATTCTAAAAACCTTGGTTTGTGTTCTGCAGAAGAAAGTAATACACATCTGTGACAATATAAAACAATATATGAGATAATAATTAGAGGATGTGGTGTGAATTATCCCTTTAACACATACCAGTCACTTTGACTGTCTGTTGAAATTGATTAATTAATGGCTTTCAAACATCTAAGAAGATATAAAAAATAAATACATTAAAAAAAAAGACATAAAATAAAATAAGCATGTGTTGTGCAGCCTAATGATAAAAATGGAACAAAATCCAAGCAAATTCAAGTCTATTATTTAAGGTACTCTTTTAAACTGAGCATTGCAGAAGAGAATATGGAACACTGTACTACTACAACTTATCAAAAATTCCATATGTTTATTCTGAGCTGTCATCATTTGCAAGACAGAAAAAGAGGAAGCAGACCGTAATCTCACCATGCAGCTCCAACAACAGACAGTGAAATAGCCAGGCCAATTCCAAGATTAGCCCACATAAAGGGGGAAGTCTCTGTTAAAAACCTATGAGAGAAAAAAGTTATTTAAACAAAATGATGAGCATTTGTTAATGTAAAATTAAATTAAATGAAATCAAGATCTTATATGTTTAAAAAAACCCACACACTTTAAATGTTAGCTGTTCAGGGGCACACTACCAGAACACCTACCATGCTACATCAAATCGGAATCCAAGGTCAAATATTGTATAGCAAATACCTGTAGTAAAATAAACCACTGGATTAGAAGTGTTTCAGTCATTTCAAGATAATTCAGAGGTTAAAAAAATATAAACATATAAACAATAGAAACATAAACTCAGTAATTATTCAAAGATTGCACAAATGCACAATATAATGATATTTTATGATGCAGACTCAGAGAGAATCTGTGAAGCATACAGTCATGTGAAAGCTGTCTTCCTCATGTGCCCACTTAACTACCCATTAGCTGGTGGATACATACTATACATATGCATGTATTTGCACAGGATTTGTATTGTTATTATAATTCTCCTTTTATGCGATTACAACCTATGTGTCGAGAAAAACCAGATAAGACAAACATTAGAAAAGGCCTTAAAACGCAAGTTTGCAGAATGAGGATTCATTCTCATCACAACATGTGTATAAATAACACTTTTAAATATGATCAGATTTTAAATGGTTGGCGGCTGATTGAACTATCTGATGACACTAATGTTATATGTCAACAGTGTTAGAAATACTATTAAATTATATGAAAAATAAAACTTAAATGATTATTTGACGCAGTCGTGCTAGTTACAGCTAACGCTAGCTGAGGTAAAACTGAGATTACAGCTATCAAACTAAAGTGACATTTTAAATGGGAAATTATCGGAAAATGCATCAATACGGCTCAAGGTCGGACAATTCGTTTCATACATGTGTTAATTATGTCCGTATGTCAGCAGCTCTCATTAGCACTTACCGACGATCAGGATGGTCGTCCAGAAGGCCAAAGTGACCCCGGTGTACAAAATTGCGTGGCCGTTCATCATCCACTCCACCAGCAGCGCCAGATTTGCTATCTAATGCTTATCCCGCGAATAAACCTACAGCTACTGTGGCGTTATTTTCAGTAGAAGAGTTGTATTTTGAAGATAAATGGATTCCTGTGAGCCCTTCGGAACGGCATCCATCAGAGGAGAAGACGGAATCATCAGCTGATCATGTGACGATTTCGAGCTGTGCACGTGACTCACAGACGTCACTATTCCTTTAGTAACACACCGCGCTGATCTCCGGCCAGCTCATTGCTTGTTTCCCCTGACCCCTGGAAAATAGATTTTTTTGTGTGACATTTTGGATCTATATTGTAAAATGTATTTTTATTGTGACTTGTCTAGACATAACTTTCCTGTTGTGAGACATAATTTATCATTTGGAGAGATTGGGAAGACTGAACATAGTTTTTAGTGGAAGATATACGTATCTATGACCCAAAGTGTATAGTAACTTGCTAATTAAAAAAGTAAATGAATATCCCAGGTTCAATACAAGTTAAAATGGTAGTTCACCCAAAAAGGAAAATCCTAATTGACTCGCTTTCATGCCTTCCCAGATGTGTATTGCTTTCTTTCTTCTGCAGAATACCAACAAAGATTTTTAGGACTTTTCAGCTCTGTAGATCCATAAAATGCAAGTGAATGGTGACTAGACCTTTGAAACTCCAGAAATCACTTAAAGGCAGCATAAAAGTAATCCATACGACTCCAGTGGCTAAATCATTCTATTGAGAAGTGAAATGCCGGTGAGAAACAGATAAATATTTAAAGGTGTACTAAGTAACGTTTGACTGTATTGTGTCATCTTGGACTTACACTTACACCTAGCGGCTTGGATGCAGCATCATTTGAAATCAATAGTTTTTAGTTTCAGAAGCCATTGTAGAAATGTATTATTCACAGTCAGCCATGATTACTTTAATCAATGAGTAAAAGTGTCAAATAACAGGTCGGTTACTGGGATTAAATGAGTATTCGGCTGGCCATGTGATTCTAACAGCCCCCATGTGTGGATCCTCTCCACATAGAATAAAACAGATTTTATAAGGTTACTTTCGTTTAATTTTTATTTTATTTTAATTTTTAGTTTTAGTTTAGTTTTTAAATATTTTTAAGTTTAGTTTTAGTTTTTCATTACATTTAGTTTTAATTTTTTAATAAAGTGATTCATTTAGAATGGGGAAAACAAGCATTTGTGCAGCGCATGTCTGGACCCCCAAATGTACAGTTTGTAAATAAAACTTATAATTTAAAAAAAGATACTGGATACTATTTCTGTTTCTGTTCTCTTTGTTTTAACATCAAGCTTTGGCAACACAGCAAACAGTGGTTCCAATGAAGTTTCAAATGTGTCATAATTGAAGTCCCAGATAGAGCTAGCGCGTTTTCTATAGGGTGACCAGAAGTCTCAAACTGGGACACCTGGGGGGTTCGAGATACATGCATATATATATATATATATATATATATATATATATATATATATATATATATATATATATATATATATATATAATTCAATATAACATATTTTAGTGTGTGAAATATTATTTTATATTATTATATTTTGTCTTATGTAAAATTCCATATAGCCTATTCTTTTCATATGATTTCATATTGCATGTGTAATGATGCTATGACTTATCAGTGCTTTAAATTTCTTGTCAGCTACACATTTTTACAAAAAATGTGCAACACTAGAACTAAACAATTTAAATACAATTCACATGTAGTGATTCCCTCCCACTCTGTCTTTGCTAATGTAATGAGGGCAATTGGTAAAAAAAAAAAATTCTTCTAATTTTTGACTTGAGCTTTAAAAACTGGGCGTAAATTTGCTTTAACATTCTGTAATGTAAAATGTAACTGTTCTCTTTGTGATCAAAGCAAATAACATATAGGTAATGTCATAATTTTATTGGCAAGAAATGCCATTCATAAATGCAAATTCTAATCAGCTATACCTGAGGTTGGGAGGGTTACTTTTGAAATGTATTCCACTACTGAATACTGAATACATGCTGTAAAATGTAATTTGTAACATATTCCGTTAGATTACTCAAGGCCAGCAAGTAATTTTTTCACTTGTTTTTACTATAAAAACTCTGCCAGTGCAGTCAGACAAAATGCACATGTTGAAAATACATTCTCTGAAAAACCTAAATATCTTATGCAGTGTTGTTTCTAAAATGAGATCAGTCAAACTGATCTTGTTTTAAGGATTTTTAGATGTATGGAAAACAATAAAAAAAAATATTATCAAGAATAAGATGTTTACCCTAATATCAAAAGTTCTTACTAGAAAAAAAAAATTAATTATGATCCAACATGAATTTTCTTGATAAAAACAAGCCTGGTAACACGTGCATGTAAAATGGCAAGAAATAGCATTTTAGCTTAGCATAAAGCTGAAAATTTACACAAGGTTTATTTCTATTTCTTCTGCTCCAAACTTACTTCAAACTTACTTTTCCATCTGCTCGTATGAGTGTAACACATCGTAAGAAAGTGTTTCGCTGCTGTTCAAATGCACTTTGGATCGCATCATTTAAATGTATAAATGTTTTCCATCTGAAATGACTAAATATTAAATGAAACAAATGACAATAAAATGCAAAGCAATCTCTTCAGTAATCAAAATACTTTTTGAATGTAACTGTATTCTAAATAACAATTATTTAAATTGTAACTGTAGTGGAATACAGTTACTAATATTTTGTATTTTAAATACGTAATCCCATTACATGTATTCTGTTACTCCCCAGCCCTGGCTACACCAAAGTTTGAGATGTTTTTAAATTACTAAAACATTTTCTTTAATGTTGTATTTTAGAATACTGAACAACAACAAAAAAAGTGTAAACTGTATGGTAAAATTAAACATTTAAACGCCAGTTTTATTTACGTGAAAGCAACCTTTGTGCCACTATTGTCAAGTTGAATGGGAGTTTTTAATTGACTCTTTCAAATTTCATAACATAATATTAAAATATTATCATAATAATTTATATTTATATATTTTTCTCATAACTGTCTGACAAAGAACAAAACAGTGAAGAATTAAATAATGTATTTACATTTATTGCAATTCATCTCTCAACCAGACGATGGTAGCAAATCCACACAAATTAGGAAAATTTAAATTCAGGCATTTGCCATGAGAAAATCCATCCACTGAAGACTGGCATCACTCAAACTGATTCATATTTCTTAACTGGAGTCACAAATAGAGTGCTATCGGACTGGCAATTAGTTTTTCACGTATATGCTAATATTTAATGTTTCACTACAGTCATAAATATACAGTCATATGTACTACAGTCATAAATATTCTCTCTGTACCCTTTGTGAATCCTTGCAAGGTGACAGTTGACAAGAAATGTCGTTGAGGTTGTATGCATCTATCAGTCAGTCACTATTGACAGAAGCTCTTCTCAGAGTTGTCTATACAGTAAGTGGTCAGGCACCATGGGAGTATTATTTTCAGCATTTCTGGGAGATGCTGCGTCTCACACCAATTTCCGCTCTTCTGCTGTATCTACAGTACCTGGGAAATTAATCATTAAGTCAACAGAGGAGAATCTATAGACAGGCTTTCTTTAGCTCTTTTACATTGTGGCAAATGATCATATACTATTGGGACCGTTTCTGATATACACTGGCTGAAAAACCATCCATCAGCATACACACTCTACGGGGACCATAATACCTGATAACATAATACACACCTGATAACATAATACAACATTTCATATTGAATTTTAATATCATACTAAAGTGCATTACATCAGTGACCAGGCCTATTAAAGAAATTCATTTACATGTACTTTTATGCATCTTTCCAATGCTTTGATCCAAAGTGACAAAGCAAGCTACACATTGCATTCGAGCTATACATTAGTTTGTTTTAATTAGAGTTACAGTATTAATGTGAAATTAATTACACATGAATGAACAAAATGGGAACATTTAGGTCATTTAGAATTGAAGAATATATGTAGAGCAGATAGAACATAAAGTGATTGCACATAATAAAAATATATCATAATTTTCTTATATTGCTATATTATATTGATTGTTTATTTTTATGCATTTAAATATAACATGCAAGATTATGTAAATTCATTCTGTCCTCAATTCCACCCAACTACCTAAAGACTGCATTTTTCCTGAAGACAGAGGCTGATTCTTCTCCTATAAATTTTACAGCATTACATAGCTAGATGGGTGACGAAAGACAATTTAAAATAAAATAACTTCCTGGGTTAAGTGAGGAAAATTGAAGAGCAAACAACAATGTAACCAAATCAATATCCTAAGTGAGTTTTATTAATTCATGGCACATCTCCACAGCAAAAACCCAGAGTGCAAAAGCTTTTCAGCTTTAGTAAATGGGAGTTAATGAGTGTCGAGGCCTGTACAGCATATTTGACCGAGGGAAAAGCGACAGTCACAAAACAAGGGTGCAACTCTGAGAGCATATGATGTATGATAATTTTAAAACCACTCAGCTGAAAATAACATATGTCCAATATCAGCAGCCCCAAAGCGCAACATCAATAATAAGCTGAATGATGCAAACCTGATGTTCTATTCCGACTCATCAGGAAGTGCTTCCTTGTCTAATTTCTCTGTGTTCTGTACATAGTGAATGGTGCATAAGTCCCCACGTGTTCTCAGTGTCAGGGCATAATTTTATCCAGTGATGCAATTCTTCAGTTCTCTATGTTAGATTAATTAAGAAAATGTCCCTGTGGTGAGCTGTACATAAAGCTTTAATTAAACTGGTCACACAAGTCCTGCGCTAATATTAAATCCAAACAGCTGAAAGCTTATTTAAATGGTTTCCTTGAGAAGAAGGACTATATTAATCACAGGACATCATGATGTTTGAGCAGAAAAGAGTTTGATTGAAAGTGTAAGTCAAGGGCACAAGAAAATTGGCTTTTTATCACAAACTGTGAAACTCTCTGTCAAAGAGTCTGGAAAAAAATATTCCTATGATGTGCATTCTGACATGTTCTTGAATGAGAATTTAGATGGCCCATCAGCTCTTTCCAATAATGTTTTTATGACAAAAACCAGCTGAACCACCTCATTACAGCTGATAGACAATTTTTATGCAGTGTTACAGGTAAATGGAACCAGCACAGCTGCCTCATGTTTTTAAAAGTGGTGTGGTGTGGTAGTGATGATTAAGAATCTGGCCTTCTAACTGAAAGTCCCAAGTATGAGTGACCCAACAAAGTTTCTACAGGTATGATCATAGTCCATCGTAACCCCAAGCTGCTGCATGGGGACTGTCCCTGGAATTATTTTACTGTAGCTTAAGGAGAAAATCAGCTGCAAGGCAGCCATTAAGTAGACGCTGTGGTTCAGGGTGTAATACTTGCAATCGTTGAAAAAAAGCTATAATGAGAGAGTGCCGAATGAACATTTAAGTGGCACCACTTGTCACAGGCCCACTAATCTCTTGCCCAAACCAGATCATGCAGTGCATGACATCAGTGTCTAGCATTAGAGTGAAAATTATCTGCTGCTGTCTGAGATCCAATTTTAAAAAGCAAAGAGATTTTTAAGAGATTTGTTTTTGTTGCTAAAAGAAATGCAAATGGCTCCACCAAAAATGTTATATGTTGGTAACACTTTACAATAATAATTTAATTCACACAATTAACAATGCTTGATCCCGCTGAGTGTGTGCTGGCGTGTTTTTCTGCCGCTTCTCTCTGGTCTATTTTATGTGGTTTTATGTTTTTATTCTTTTTGCTTGGAGCAACCTTTCATGAAATACATTTTTGTCTCTTTATGGACTGCTGTAGTTTCATTGGTTTGGGATCTCCTTTAGTGTTGGTCTGAATTTTTTATCTCCATCTGGGCAAAAAGACTCCACCAGCCTAACTTGCCCTTACCACCTTGTTGAGTAATTGGACAATCGGTCGTTTCGTGGGCCAGATTGGAGCAAGCTTACTGCAAGCTGCTTGATCTCTGCCTCGTCTGCTCTGGGTGTGCTGGCTAACACAGACACTAAATCTGGGTGTGCAGATGGGCTGGTAATGATGGATTATGTTTTGCTACTCATTCTGGCATGTTGGTGTTTTATGAGTGATCTTCACCATCCAAGGCTGGTAACACGCTGCTTTGCAACGGACACAGTCTTAGTTTTCCCAATATGGTCTTTATGTACTCATCCATGGATTTAAATCACTTGAATTCCTCATATCATCTTGCTGCTGGAATTTATAATCAGTGTGCTACCGTGGGAATTGCACGTCATCCACGATATTTACATCAAGGATCTCTGCATAATTTGAGCAAGAGGGTGTCGGTTGTTTCCCCGTACAGCTACAACATACCGGTAATTTAGTTTTCATCTTGCTGCATCCTCGCCTGGTCTGGTGTTGAGCTAGGATTATGGAGCCACTCACAATAAAGATGGCCTTTGTGAATGCAAGGTCAATATCAAACAATATTATTTTAAACTACTTTTTTTATGTCACACTTATATTTGTTACTGAGACCTGGCTGAACTGTGGTAACTTCACCTCACTATGCGAACTCCCCCCAATTCTGTTTTTTAGTTCTGTTAATAAATATTGACATCATGGGTCCTGTTGTATGTGCATTAGTGTACAGGCCTCCAAAATTCAATAAGGACTTTATTCATAAATTTTCTGAGTTTCTGTCTGACATTGTTTCTCGCTGTGACTGTTGATTCTCTGGGATTTCAATATCCACCTTTGGTGTCCATTTGGTAAAATATTTTTTATGCCTCGTGGAAACCCTTAATCTCACACAATCAGTCTCTGGCCCTACTCATAATTTGGGTCTTACACTTGATCTGGTGATGGTCTAATGGTTTTTCTGTAACCAATCTGGTGATGTTTGATGCTGCTATTTCAGACCATTTTCCAATTGTGTTTGAAACAGTTTTTTCATGTTCTTCACCTACTATTTCTCAGCCTCTATGCTACTCTTGTTCTATTCACTCCTCTACTGCCAGTCTATTTTCAGATTATTATCAGGTTCACTTTATAGATACTCTCTCTAATGATATGGGTACAGAAGAGCTGGTTGAGGTTTTTAACATATCATGTTCTTCTGATGCCCCTCTTAAGCCCAGGAAGGTTAGGGGTAAGGGTGTCACTCAACCTTGGTTAAATTACTCCACCCACTCTCTCAGACAAGTGTGCAGAAAGGAAAAGCATTAGTGGATGAAAGATAAACTCCAGATTTCATATGATTTATTAAAGGCATGTCTAATAAGTTATCAGAGATCAGTTATAGTTCCTCTCTAAATTAATTTCTGAAAATTCAAACAGGCCTAAATTACTGTATAAAACTATTGATTCTGTGCTAAACCCTTCTTCAGTTGCTTGTCCAGACCATTTTTGGAGACCTGTGATAATGTTCTTAAATTGTTTATAATAAAATCCAAGATATTAAGTCATCCATAAAGCTCTTAAAATTGTATCCACTGCTGGTGAATCCACCGCTCAGTGTATCCACTGCTGGTGTATCCACTTGATTTCAACCAGTTTCTTCAGTCCAGCTAATTGATTTAGTTTTAATGGGGAAGTGTTCAAGTTGTAAGATGTTATTCCTGCACGTCTTTTCAAAGATGTCTTTGAAACTGTAAGCTCAAATGTGATAGCTCTCTAGTAAATGGAGTAGTACCTACTAGTTTTAAACATGCAGTTGTGCACCCTCTGCTTAAGAAACATCATCTCGATCCAACTGTGCTCAATAACTACAGGCCTATCTCCGAATTACCTTTTATTTCATAGCTCTAGAGAGTTGTGTATTCCTAGCTGTATTCTCATTTGAATTCTTTTAATACTTTAGACATTTTCCAATCTGGTTTCAGAACTTTACTTAGTACTGAATCTGTGCTGTTGAAGGTTACTAATGATACTTTCACTGGACTCTGGATCATATGCAGTTTTGGTTTTATTGGATCTTAGTGCTGCATTCGATACTATTGATCATAATATTCTATTAAATCGTTTGGAGAGTGTCGGCATTCAGGGTGTGGCCCTGCAGTGGTTGGCCTCTTACATGAGAGATAGGTCCTTCTCTGTGAGAATTGGGAATTTTTCCACTACATCGGCCCGCTTATCTTGTGGTGTGCCCCAGGGGTCCATTTTGGCGAGTTTACTTTTCTCCCTCTATATGCTGCCCCAGGGCTCTTTTTTTCCAAAATATAATATCTTTTATCATTGCTACACTGATGATTCCCAATTTGATTTACTGATCAGACCAGACTGCCCTTTTGAAGTGCTCTTCAAATATCTTGAGGACATCAAATGTTGGATAGAAAACTATTTTTTGCAGTTAAATGAAAAAAGGAAAAACTGATGTTATTATTTTAGGCTCTTCCAGGCCCCCTCCAGCCCTCGAAGCACAGTTAGGTTCTCTTTCCTCCAACATTCAAAAGCATGTAACAAATCTTGGGGTTATTTTTTACACATCTTTAATTTTTTTTTGTTAAGGGAGGTTTCTTTAATCTAAGGTCTATTCCTAAACTAAAACAGTTTCTCTCTCAAAAAGACCTAGAAACTGTGATCCATACTTTTATTACATCATGGCTGGATTACTGCAATTCACTGTATATCGTCTGCCTCAATCTGCTATATTTCGTCTGCAGATTGTTCAAAATGCGGCAGCTAGATTTTTAACTGGGATTAAAAAGAGGTATCACATTCCCCCTGTATTAGCTTCTCTACACTTGCTTCCTTAATTCAGAATTAATTTTAAAATTGCTGTCTTTGTGTACAAGGTCCTTTCTGGCCTTGCACTTAAATACATTAGTGACCTTCTGCATTCTTACTCTCGTCCAAGAATGCTCAGATCAGGTAATCAGGTTCTTTTATCTGTCCCCCGTTCGTGCTGCAAGTCAAAGGGTGATTGACCTTTTCTGTTGTAGCTGCAAAACTTTGGAATAGCCTGCCCTTTTAAGTAAGGTCTGCACCATCATTAGCTATTTTCAAATCTACCCTCAAATTAGGGTAGAAGAGAAAGGGAAAATGTGCGTCTTGCCTCGCCAGCGTCCATTCGCGGTCTGAGGCTGACGTAACTCAAGCACTCCCCAAAGGCATAGCGCGTAACACTGATAAGTGTCCTTAATTGATAGTTCCTACCAACAATAACATTGCATAACCCATATAGCTATTTAATATATAATGAAACCAAATGTCTTTAACTCATGGCAAAATAGTTTTGGGAAGTTCATTACATAGAAATAAAATACAATTAATATTTCACTCTTCCCAACAGGCTACAAGCGCATGACATCGTTGACATGATGCTTCCCAGTAATACCTGTCCTGATTTCTGTTCTAATCCAATGAGATGTTGATGATACTAGCCAGTGAATACTTACCTGTCATTAGTTTTGGTTTATGTCTTCACCCACTGGTTCCTGAAATTAGTTGACTTTGAGAATCTCCTGTGGACATGCCTATGTTAAACTTATGAACTATTCTAAATACTGTATCCTGTTTGCCCAGTTGTCCTGCACTCTTTGAATAAATCTCCCACACCTGGGTTCATACCTAATCTCCTCTTTATAGAATCATTACAGCCAGATAGTATTTTGCCATCCTTTTGCTACTATTTAAGTAACAAAAAAAGGCCCTTAAACAGGTCCTTTTGAAGTTACTGACTGCTCTTTTATCACTGCTTTCTGAAACATGAATAAATAATTATTCCTGTGCCACTGCTAAATCTGACAGTGATACCATCCAGTGAGTCTGGAAGCCATCTGATTATTTTTCTACTGTTTTTGAGACATTTAAATCTATTTTGAAGTCACATGCTTTTACGGGTCTTCAAGTGCCTTATATGTAGTCCCATGGTATATTTCCCATGGTTGCCCTTTTGGGTCTGCTGTTTTGTCACCCTCTAATTCCAGTATTAGTCCAGTACAGAATAGTAGTTCTAGCACAAAAGCCTGTTTTATGTAAAACAGTTTTTAATAAATAGTATAGTAATGCATGTTATGATCAAATATTTTGTATAAATTGTATATTGCGAGACTGACCCACACCACCACCACCACCACTACCAAAAAAAAAAAAAAAAAAAGTCTTATTGTAGGGACCCCCAAAAGACTTGATTCAATTCTTTTTCTTTTTCGGATCTTGAAAAAGCATCCGGCCGGGATTTCTAAATTTGCGAAAATGGCCAGGTTTTGGCTTTAGTTACATTATGATGTGCATCTGGTCTAATACTTCATTGTGTGCGCATGCATATTTTCATTGATTTAACCCCTCTTTGTAAGTCCTGCCTTCTTGCACACCAATTGGTTGATTTATAAGAGGCTTGCAGCAACTATTGGCGTGCTATTCATGCCACCCCAACCACCCCACCCCCCACCCCCGCAAGATGCCGCACTGGGAGACTTCCCATGCTGATCAGGCCTAAATCCGCCACTGTTTACATCATTCAATAATCTTGATTAATGTTAATTTCTACATATACTAATATATGTTTGCCATTTAACAAAATTCATATTTCTAAATTAACATTAATCAACCAAGATTAATAAATGCTATTGTTCATTGTTAGCAGTGTTGGGTATAATCCAATTAGAAATTAATAATTTACGATTACGGTTACTGAGTGCATAATAGGGTTATGCTCATTTCTAATATATTGTTTATGCAGAATACATGATTTATGGCCACATAACGAGACATTGTGAAGGAGAAACATCAGGTGCTAACAATGATCAAGGAAGAAATAGACATTATTTTGAATTTGTTGAGCAAAAAAGTGCTTTAGAAAGTAACTTAAATTTAAAGTAATTAGTAATGTGATTTCAATTTAAGAGAAATAATTAGTCATTTGTAGTGGAGAACTATTTTTAACTTACCCAACACTGATTGTTAGCTCATGATACCTAAAGCATTAACCAATGTTAACCTATAGAATCTTATTGTACTGTGTCACAGATATTTTTACCTTCAGAACATCTCTTGTAGACCATTGTTGAAAACATGTTGTAGAATTTCAAGATGAGTTTCTTTCTGCTGTTTTTTAGAGCAAAAAAAATAAAAAAAATAACATCAAATATGTAGATGCCCCCAGTACCCTTATCTAGATCCTTACCTTCTTGTTCTTGTGTTATGTTCTTTATATCTATTCTTAGATTCTGAGCTGTCCTTTTCAGTTAAATTGATAGAAACACACTTCTGCAATAAGTGGAATGAGTAAAAGTCTTAACAATCAAAGAACACTGCTGGCTGAAACAAGAGAGTGAGATACTACAACTACTACTAAGGGTGCATTACTCATTACTGATAGTCAGGCAAAAGGAAGCAGATTGTTATGAACTGTATACATTTCTACAATATGCATAAGTGCTATACATGAGTGAATGGTAGTGAAAAATTCCCCAATTATAGATGACAATTAAAATTCTTAAAAAAAAATGTAAGAGCAAGCTGTCTTTTGAATAGACACGTAATATGCTGTATTACATAATTTATCAGAATCAGTAAGGGCTCCTGTTAATCAGATGCCCCTTTGAGAAAAAAAACTCAGAATAGAAAATTATACTTTGCTATTGTATTGCATTTATTGAGTTCACATCAATATACCATAACAAAAGCGATGACTGTGTTTGTGTAGGAACGGAAGTTCAGAGGTTAAACATTATGTAACAACAAGAGTCTTCTTTTTTCTACCTATTGCGTGCATTAACAATAATGATTAAGTTGTAATTCTGAATGACACTGCAGAATGAATGTTAAAAAGCTTACTTGAACTGGCAGATATGACAGATATTATGTCACTGTGACCTCAGTATCTATTAACCAAACCTCAGACACATCCTTTTGCAATTATGATGCTAGTATTGATCACGTAGAGGTGCACACAAGTTATTTATGTTTATGTTATGCATGCTAATATAACGTCTTAAACTTACACTGACACCTAGTGGTGTGGATGCAGCATCAATCAAAACTAATTTTACTTGCCAACGGCATTGAACTAATAAGTCTTTTTGAACAAATCTTTTAAGTGAACAAATTGTTCTTGTTCACCTCCATATTTCTCATTCTCATTCATTTACATTTATGCATTTGGCAGACGCTTTTCTCCAAAGCGACTTAAAGTGCACTTATTACAGGGACAATCCCCCCGGAGCAACCTGCTCAAGGACACAATGCTGGTGGCATCGAACCAGCGACCTTCTGATTACCAGTTATGTGCTTAGCCCACTACGCAACCACCACTCCAGCTGAACTGAACATTCACTGATGTCTCTCCCTTTCAATGAGCCAAGAGCCAATGAGCTCTACTGCTTTTCATGCCGTTAAAGTCTGACTATAACACAAGCCAAAAACATTTGAGTGCAGGCTGTGAAGGGGAATATCATTGGATTCACATGCTGAATGAATACAGTCCTTCGCTAAACCAGTCGAGTCAGTCGTTTAAAGGAAGGTGCACACTGTACAATTTATAATAGTCCTTTACGATTGTTGCTTGTCAGACTGTATGATATGAATGCATTGATATCTCTATGGCACACTGTGTGACATTATGTCAGACTGCATGATATACATCGTAGCCGACTGTGGTCCCAATCGTCCCAATCAGTGAACGTGACTCATATTATGGGAGTGTTGCAGAATAGAAGCGAAATGGTGAAATTTGCCCACCATGGAGGAGCATTATTTTTCTCTCTCTGAAAGTCAGTCGTGAATGAAGATCTGATGTGGGGAGGCATGTCGTTCATTCAGTTCAGCAAGTGAGTCAGTCACATTCAAAAAGTAGAGAAAGGGGTGCAATGCAATAAGACAAGATACTGTAGGTGTGTACAAAACATGATCCCTGATTTTGAAAGTGTAAGCATTACTGAAGACCATACAGCTAAATGTACATGAATTACGAATTGAAATGTTGTGCTTTGGTGCACAATGTAAGTCAAGTCATATTTATTTGTATAGCGCCTTTCACAACACACATCTTTTAAAAGCAGCTTTACCGAAAATCATGCATTAACAAAAAATGAAACTGTAATATCTAAAAAGTCTTAGAATGATTATTGTGTGGTTTGATTATATACAATTGAGAATTGTGTTTAAAAAAAGTAATTAAATAGTAATTGTATTTAGAAACCCAGTGAGCAAGCCGAAGGCAACTGTGCCAAGGAACACAAAACTCCATAAGATGTTGATTAATGGAGAAAAATAACCTTGGGAGAAACAAGACTCACTGTGGGGGCGAGTTCCCCTCTGGCTAACATCATGAATATAATTTAAATATTACTTATGTATAGTTAAAGTCATGGTTTAAAATGATTAAACTAAGTAAATGTTATGGGTCAGTGTTTAAACAAAGATTTTGTATGAACTGTAAGATTAATGACTGTCTTTGAAATCCATTTTGGATTAACTGCAGAAGTTCACATAAATGCATTGTCCTTGTTAGTTGGCTAATGAAGATGTTTTGTTGGCAATGAATTGATTGTCTTTGTATTCCATTTCAAGAGTGTAGTCCATCATTAGATGCAGGCAGAGATCAGTGAGGTGCATCGCAGTTCAACTGCAGGTCTATCCTAAATCCAAGGTTCAGGCAATGGCATATGATGCATCCCATGTCTTATGGTTGGAGTTGGCATCAGTCCATCCTCTGAAGTCCATCGTAATAGACTGAAGTGATGTTTGGCTGGCACCGGCTGCTATTAGTCATCATCACTCAGAGACATGTAGCAGTGGAGTCCAACATGAATCAGTAACAGAGCTGGATCCAGCCAGTTCTGGTGACCTCAGAATAGAAGTCCCAAGGTTGAGACAGGGAAACAAATAGAATAATATTAGCATAGATGCCATTCAATTCATTGTAGATTTATAGATCGTGATCAATGTTTCTGGTTTCTGGTTCCGGCAGACTTAACTAAAGTAGCCTAATTGTGAGTTGAAGGATAAACTAGGTGTATGCCTGGCTAAATAGATGAGTCTTTGATCTAGACTTAAACTGAGTGATATCGAACAGTGTTAGGTCAAGGTCAAGTTTATTTATATAGCACCTTAAAAGCACCATGAGTGCTAACCAAGGTGCTGTACAACAGTCATAAAATAACACAAGTTAGGGAGACTATTCCATAGTTTAGGAGCCAAATATGAAAATGATCTACCTCCTTTTGTGGATTTTGATATTCTAGGAACTATTAACATGCCAGAATTTTGCGATTGTAATGAACGTGATGGAATATAGCATGGTAGAAGGTCACTTAAGTACTGCGGAGCTAGACCAAATCTTTGTACATAGTTAATAATTTTAAAATACATACTAAATTTAACAGGTAGACAATTTAATGATGATAAAATGGGGCTAATATGATCATATTCCTTTGTTCTAGTCAACACTCCGGCTGCTGCATTTTGAACCAATTGAAGTTTATTTATTGATCTTGCTGGACATCCTCCCAGTAATGCATTACAATAATCTAGTCTTGAGGTCATGAACGCATGAATTTGTTTTTCGGCATCAGCAACAGAGAGCATGTGCCTTAATTTAGCAATATTTCTTGGGTGGAAGAATGCTGTTCTACAAACATTGGTCATTTGATTTTCAAAGGAAAGATTGGTATCAAATAACACCTAAATTCTTCACTGTAGAAGACGATGTAACAGTATATTCATCGAGAGTCAAATGATATTTTAGCAGTTTGTCTTAGAGGATTTTTATATGATTATAGATATTATTATGGTAAGATATTATTAGGCTTTTCTTGAACTTTATTGCAAAAGTTTAGCCCAGCATTTTACAAAATATAGGGGAAAAAAGACCTACTATTTATGGTGAAAACAGTTAATGTGTTTAAATTAAAATGTGTATGTTTCTTTGTACATTTTTAGACATGCAAATTCCATTTTATTGATTTCAGAGAATGACTTTAGAGTCAGTAACTTTTGAGAGCGGGCTGTGAAAGAACATAACATTGGTTTGGCCCACTGAACGAATACACCCCTCACTGACTGAACCAGTTGATCATTTCATTTATGAAGAAAGTGAATGTACTAGTGCACATGTTTGCAAACAGGATGAATGACTCAGTCATCATGAACGAGTATCAGCTGAACGAAAGGAGCAGCATGTTGTTTGTTCAGTTCGTTAATCTCATTTAATAAGAAAAGGGTCTGGATAAATTATGAATAAAAGTGAGTGATAATCATACATTACGGACATATGAAAGTTATTGAAACTCAGAATTATTTTGTAGGTTAGAATTGTCTGTTTTTGTATAGCTTAATAAATAGTCATGCTCAGCAGTTCACATTATGATAGATATGTTTTTGTTGTCATTTGTGGGGAAATGCTTATGATGCTTAAACACTCGGCAGTGTTGAAGTCTCTTAGTAGAATTCAGCTGCAGGCCATGGATTTTAAGTCTAGGCCTTCAGTGCGATTCATGCCATTAAGAAAAACAAGTTTCACAATGAATAATCATACATTATGTGGCAGTCAACTAATAATACCAACTAACATTTTAAAAACACGTCCACACACAAAAGCCAGAACTTGAAACAACACTTAATGCTCAAGCAAGCCTGATTTTAACTGCAGCATGATTGTTTTGTGAAATGAATGTCAAAAATCATAATTTTTCATATGAATCTACCAAGGAAGTATAAATGGAAAAAGCTATCTAATAATATTTGCGATTTAAATGTTGCTTGCAATCAATGTTGTTTCGTCAGGGTAGACAATTATGCTGCGTTCCATTCAAGTTGGATGTGGGATAATCCTACTTGATATCTCTGACCATAAATGCATTCCATTCCCCAACATTCGGAACTGCAACCCTCCCGTTAGCTTAGCAGGGGTATGATCATTTTAATTAAGGAAAATTATACTTGTTCTGGTCGTGAATGAATGCTTTAAAAGATGTCAATTAATTAAAAGATGGTCATTTGGTGCCATCTACAAGCACAAAGGTGAAACGTAAAGAAATGGTCAATCAACAATATGAGTCACTGAAATGAATCAAATCACCAGAACTACTATTCGCAGTTAACCAATTTAATTTATTCTGCAAGTGCAAATGTCTAAAAAAAAAAAGTACTATTAGGTTGATTATGTAATGTTAGCATGTTGTCTCCATGAGGTGACATACTTAAATAAAATAAAGCTTCTCGGTTACGTATGTAACCTCTGTTCCCTGATGGAGGGAACGAGACGTCGTGTCGAAGAAGCTAGGGGTCTCTCTTGAGCGCCGAAAGATACCTCTGATCTATGAAAAAAGGCCAATGAGAGTTGGCGAACAGTATTTGCATACTCCGCCTCCGGATACGGATATAAAGGCGAGAGAAATACGCTCGTTCATTCAGGATTTTTCTGAGGAGCCGGGAGTGTACCGGGCACCTCAGCGGCTCGGCTCAGCGACGTGGCCGGGAAGACACGACGTCTCGTTCCCTCCATCAGGGAACGGAGGTTACATACGTAACCGAGACGTTCCCCATCTGTCGCTCACTTCAACGTCGTGTCGAAGAAGCGACACTAGGGGTCCACTTCAAAACTCGCCATGCGCTGAGCCGAGTACATGTACTGCTGACACAGAAGCGGTAAGCAGGTATTTGCACGTGCACAAGCGACCAACTGTGTTCAGGCTGCACGTACTATTCC
Organism: Moxostoma hubbsi; assembly: GCA_032164185.1. Classification (NCBI taxonomy): domain Eukaryota; kingdom Metazoa; phylum Chordata; class Actinopteri; order Cypriniformes; family Catostomidae; genus Moxostoma; species Moxostoma hubbsi. The sequence goes on from JAVLUX010000009.1 coordinate 32,443,160, forward strand.
CCAATGCCCCGAAAAAGCGTCAGCATCCTTTTGGTTACCCAGGGGGGAACAAGGTGACGCTCCCAACTAGGGAACGGGCCAAGCCTGGCTGGGCCTCTTTTCTCTCTATGTTTTCTTGGCATAGAGCAAGAGCAGCCGGGGCCCTTACCGCATCGAGGGAAGGGGGTCTTATTCCTATTCTTTCAGGGGGAAAAGACCCTGCGGAGGCCACACCCGCCCAGCAGGGGAGGTAAAGGTGGCAAAATACATCACATGGCCACTTTGGGCATGTGGGAGGAAATGGCGCGGTGGTAGATCTAACCTCGAGGAGGGGGGAATTGCTACAACACGGCGAACGGAGGGCAGCGAAGGACTGCCTAAGGGAGACGCGGGTCAGCTCGTAAGGTGACCGTACCGTGGAAATACACACAGGAGGAGTCCCGTAGGAGGCCTGATCTGTGGAGCACCTATTCCAGTAGGGGTAGCCGGAGGTACCCGTAGTGGACTGGACCAGCACGTTCCTCCGCTGAACTGCTGCGGGCCCGAAGGGCTAGGGAGGAATCAACCAGGGACCTAGGTCCTCTGGGACAAAAGCGCACTGTTTTGCCTTGGCAGAGGGAAACGGCGCTGGAACAAGCGGTTCACCCGGTCAGATCGTCGACGTGTACCGAGTTCTACGGGCTCGGACCTGAGAGAACACGGGACGAGACTGACTCAACCCTGAGATCGTAAGGGTGTTAGGTGCTGCCCAGCCCGCAGCTCTGCAAATGTCTGCTAGGGAGGTGCCCCTCGCCAGTGCCCATGAGGATGCCACGCTCCTAGTGGAGTGGGCTCGAACCCGTAAGGGGGGGGGCATGGCCTGGGTGTGATAGGCCAACTGAATGGCATCCACCACCCAGTGAGACACCTCTGTTTGGAGACAGCGTTCCCTTTCTGCTGTCCTCCAAAGCAGACAAAGAGCTGCTCAGAGTGCCTGAAGCTCTGGGTGCGTTCCAGGTAGGCACGCAAGGCACGTACCGGACACGACAGTGAGAGGGGCTGGGTCTGCCTCCTCCCGGGGCAGCGCTTGTAGGTTCACTACCTGATCTCTAGAGGGCGTGGTAGGAACCATGGGCACATAGCCCAGTCGAGGTCTTAGGATCACATGAGTATCTGCCGGACCGAGCTCCTGGCAAGTGTCGTTAGTAGGGAACGCTTGCAGGTCCCCGACCCTCTTGATGGAAGTGAGCGCGATCAGCAGGGCCGTCTTTTCAGGAGAGGGCCCTGAGCCAACTGATTCTAGCGACTCGGGGGGGGATCTCTGAAGACCGGCGAGGACCATCGAGAGATCCCAGGAGGGGAACAGGTTTGGCAGGGAGGGGTTTAACCTCCGGGCACCTCTTGGGAACCTGACGATTAAGTCGTGCTTACCCAGAGACTTGCTGTCTACTGGGTCGTGGTGAGCTGCGATAGTGGCAACATACACCTTCAAGGTGGATGGGGATAGCCTCCCCCCCAAACTCTCCTGTAGGAACAGGAGTACAGACCTAACTGCGCACCTCTGTGGGTCTTCTGCCCGGGAAGAACACCAATTCACGAACAGATGCCATTTCAGGGCGTAGAGTTGCCTGGTAGAAGGGGCTCTGGCTTGGTTGAACATGACTACGACCATGGGTGGTAGACCAGCTAGATCTTCCGCATCCCGTTCGGGGGCCAGACGTGGAGGTTCCAAAGGTCTGGGTGCGGATGCCAGAGCGTGCCCCGTCCCTGAGAAAGAAGGTCCTTCCTCAGGGGAATTCGCCAGGGAGGGGCTGTCGCGAGGAGTACAAGGTCCAAGAACCAGGCCCGAGTGGGCCAGTAAGGAGCCACGAGAGTGACTTGCTCCTCGTCCTCCCTGACCTTGCACAGCACCTGTGCAAGAAGGCTCACTGGGGGAATGCGTACTTGCGCAGCCCAGCCGGCCAGCTGTGTGCCAGTGCATCTGCCCCGAGGGGAGCCTCTGAATGGGTGTACCAGAGCGGGCAGTGGGAGGTCTCTCGGGAGGCAGAGGGGTCTACCTGGGCCTTGCCGAACCGTTCCCAAATCAGCTGAACCTAGTGGGGGTGAAGCCTCCACTCTCCGCCAGGCAAGCATTGTCATGACAGCGCATCCGCTATCACATTGAGGTTGCCGGGGATGTGAGTGGCACGCAGCGACTTGAGTCGGTGCTGGCTCCAAAGGAGGAGACGACGGGTGAGTTGTGACATGTGACGGGAGCGTACGCCGCCTTGGCGATTTATGTACGTGACCGCAGTGGTGCTGTCCGACCTGACTAGGATATGTTCGTCCCGAATTAACGGGAGAAACTTCCGCAGGGCCAAATGGACGGTCAACAACTCGAGGCAGTTGATGTGCCAACGCAGCTGGGCCCCTTTCCAACGGCCTGAGGCTGTGTGCCCATTGCAAACGGCGCTCCAACCCAATCTGGAGGCGTCGGTCGTGACCAGGACGCGTCTGGACACCTGCTGTAGGGGCACTCCAGCCCGTAAGAAACAGGGGTCTGTCCAGGGGTTAAATGTCTGATGGCAGGCGGGCTGATTGTTACCCGGTGCGTGCCGTGGCGCCATGCTCGTCTCGGGACTCGGGTCTGGAGCCAGTGTTGGAGCGGTCTCATATGCATCAACCCCAGCGGCGCGACCGCCGCGGAGGACGCCATATGCCCCAGGAGCCTCTGGAAAAGTTTTAAGGGGACCGCTGTGCCTGGCCTGAAGGCGGCGAGGCAGTTCAACACTGACTGGGCACGCTCGTTGGTGAGACGTGCCGACATTGAGACCGAGTCTAACTCCATCCCGAGAAAAGAGATGCTCTGAACTGGAGTGAGCTGGCTCTTTTCCCAGTTGACCTGAAGCCCCAGACAGCTGAGGTGCCTGAGCACCTGGTATCTGTGGGCACATAGTAACTCTCGCGAGTGGGTCAGGATGAGCCAGTCGTCGAGGTAGTTGAGTATGCAGATGCCGGCTTCTCAGAGCGGGGCAGGAGCTGCCTCTGCGACTTTCGTGAAGACGCGAGGGGACAGAGACAGGCCGAAGGGGAGGACTTTGTACTGATACGCCTGGTCCCTGAACACAAACCGCAGGTAGGGGCGGTGTCGGGGAAGGATGGAGACGTGGAAGTATGAGTCCTTCAGGTCTACCGCTGCGAACCAGTCTAGATGCCGGACGCAGGTTAAGCGTGAGCATTTTGAACGGGAGTTTGTGCAACGCTCGGTTGAGAACTCGCAGGTCCAAGATTGGTCGTAAGCCGCCGCTTTTCTTGGGTACGATGAAGTAAGGGCTGTAGAAACCCTTCTTCATCTCGGTTGGAGGGACAGGCTCTATCGCGTCTTTGGCCAGAAGAGTCGCGATTTCCACGCGCAGGGAGTGGGCGTGTTCGCCGTGTACTGCGGAAAAGCGGACGCCCATGAAGGGGGGCGGGGGCCTGGCAAACTGAATTGCGTGACCGAGTCGGATGGTCCCGGCCAGCCAGCGAGACGGGTTGGGAAGTGAAAGCCACGCGTCCAACCTCTGCGCTAGGGGCACCAAAGGGACGATTAATTTTGACGTACCCGGCGGGGCTTCTCAGCGGGGCGGAGCAGGTAGGGCAGCGTTGGGCGGCGACAGGGCGACCCGCGGCTGAGGTGCTGAGAAGAGACTCAAGCACTTACCTTGCTCCGCACACCCGGCAGGGGGCGGGTTAGCGACTGAGGAGGAGGTCCTGGGTAGACGTCCTCTAGACTCGTCAGAACCGGCCGGCCAGGGGACAGTCGTGGGGCTGAAGACGGGTGGTCCGTGTCCAGGAAGCCAAGACTGTTGATATCTGGGGGCAAAGTGCCGTGAGAACGGCATTTGCAGGCCAGGTGACCCGGAGACAAAAGGAAATAGCTCATTACAGAGAATATGAGAATGTGAAAATTAATTAGACAACAAAAATTCTCCTCCCGGCCCTCCACCGGGGACGGAGCGGTCTTACCAGCCTTCGGAGCTAACATCTTGGTCCCTGGGTCGAACGTCTACGGACAGCCTGGGAGCCTTCCGGGTCCTCGAGGGGGTCCGTGAGATGGGGGCGTCCACTTCCTGCGGAGTGCTCGATGCTGGGGCTGAGAGCTGGGTCCGGGTTGAGGCGGAGCAGGGTGTTTCATAGCCGCAGGAGGACGCCCGTCGGCGAGCAGACGGGGCATGGCCCATGGCGGCAGGCTTGCGGCGGGGCAGGATGTGCAGTGGCCTCCGTCTGCCTCACCGCTGAGGACTGCTGGGCAGAGTCGTCAACGGTGGCGCCGAATGGACGGAGCTGGGAGACGGGGGTGTGGGAGAAGGTGTGCCTTGTCTGCCTCCCGCATTTCGACCAGGTCCAGTCCACAGGTGCGTTTCTGGACCACAAGGGGTGGCCATCGCCTGTTCGAGTGACGGCGCTTCTGACCTCCGTGGCCCGGGGGCGCGGTTGGTCATCCAGCACAGTTCCTGCAGCACATCAAGAATAGGACTACCCAAGGTGCAAGTTTTGAAGTGCCTTGGCCTGGCGTTGGTTGCAGGAGGAGCGAAGAAGCCTTGGCTTTGCTCAACTCGTCGTGCACGTCCGGGAAGAAAGGAACGGGGGGGGGGGGGGCGTGGCTGTGAGCGGCGCACCTGCCCGCGGGACTGATCAAGTAGCACGGGAAAGCATAGCGGATCTCCGTGCGTCAGGCTCAGGCTGGGCGGCAGACCCGAAGGTGGCGGCCCAGGCGAGCGATCAGCATCCGATGCCACTGTAACGCTCTCCGATGCAGCGGTGATGTCATCCAATTCTGAGGCAAGCAAGCGTGCCAGGGAGGCGGGCGGTTCGAGGGGGTTTACCCGGCGAACAGAGCCCGTCATATTCCCCAAATCGCCTTCATCGCCTGCGGCGCCTGCGCCGATCCCGTAGGAAGAAGGCGGTGCGCAGGGGGCGGCTGAAGTGGCTTTCTCTCATTACAAAAGAAAGCCGTGCGACCGCAATGCTATAACGGCCATGTTCTCACACTGAGAAGATGAACCATTGGAGAGAATGCTCATCCCGAGCTCAGACAGAAGCAAACAAGCGTGCCGGGGAGGCGGGAGGTTCGAGGGGGTTTACCCGGCGAACAGAGCCCGTCATTGTCCCCAAATCGTGTTCATCGCCCGCGGCGCCTGCGTCAATCCCGTAGGAAGGAGGCGAGGCGCGGGGGGCGGCTGAAGCGGCTTTCACTCATTACAAAAGAAAGCCACACGACCGCAATGTTGCCATGGCTATGTTCTCGCACTGAGAACATGAACCATTCATAAAACGCTGCCTGCGTGTGATCGCAGCCCAGGCATGCAAGACAGTGTTTTATGACCGAGAGAGGTGGGGAGAAATCACCACATCCAGAAACTACACAGGGGCGGAAATTACATCTTTATAAAGACGCGTCCTGAAAAGGACGTTCAACGCCGCTGTGTAATGCTCTTTCAGAGAAATAAACTCTTTTTTTACGGAGAGAATCACTCTTTCAACTCTTTTAACTCTGCGCTGTCGAAGCGCCCAGGGGCAAACTGCACGCCGGCAGTGAAGAGAAAAGCCGCTGTAGTGCGCCGTAAATCCAACAGCAAAGCAGAGCGTCAGAGGATCAGAAGTAGGATCAGTTGTGTTACTCGCAGCTGACTGCATACACACGACCATCGGCTCCGAAGAAAATTACTGAATGAACGAGCGTATTTCTCTCGCCTTTATATCCGGAGGCGGAGTATGCAAATACTGTTCACCAACTCTCATTGGCCTTTTTTCATAGATCAGAGGTATCTTTCGGCGCTCAAGAGAGACCCCTAGTGTCGCTTCTTCGACACGACGTCGAAGTGAGCGACAGACGGGGAACAGCTTTTATTAGATTACTATGGAAGATGGATCCCGCCACGTAATAAAAAATTAAATAGCTAATTCTGACTTTTTATCTCACAACTGTGACTTTTATTTTCTAAATTGAGACTTTATATGGAGATTATATTCTCCTACTAGAGCACTTAGGTCAGCTGAACAATTTCTGCTGAAAGTTCCTCGTTGTCCCTACAAATCGAAGGATGATCTTTCATTTCCTATTGTAGGCCCCAAACTCTGGAACAACCTTCCACTTCATATCAGACAGCTTCAGTGCTCTGACTTTTTAAATCTGCTTAAAAAACAAATTTTGACTAATTTGCTTTTAAATCATTTTTAATTATGGCTATAGATTTTAGGCTCAGGTATTTATTAGTATTTATATAAGAGTATATTATGCATATTATGTTGTGACTGAAATGTGTATTATAAAGCACTTTGGGTCAATTCCTGTTGTTATAAATGTGCTCTATAAATAAAGTGTGAGTTGAGGTGAGTTTATCTTGCAATGGAGATTAAAAATCGCAATTATGTGATATAAATTTGCAATCGCTTGATAAAAAGTCACAATTGCAAGCTTTCTCCTAATTGTGAGTTATAAAGTCAAAATTGCAAGAAATAAACTCACAATTGTAAGATAAAGACTTACATTTGCGACTTTATTTCTATCAGTTTTGACTTTGTAACTCGCAATTTTGTGTATTTATCATACCATTATGTGTTTATATCATGTAATTGCAAATTTTTATATGCATTTGCAGTGGCCTTTCTCATCATTGTGTCCTCTTGATATGACAGTCTTACAAATATGATTTTGACACTTATCAAAATGAAGATTATATAACCATACAATACAGACATAAATCATTTGACTTAAAACAGTCAATGTTTGTTGTAGTTACAGAATAAAGCATGCACACACTAGGATGCACTTTCATTGCCTGGCGTATGTAAGGGACTGTCTGAAAATTCTATCCACTGTGCTAAACAAACGTCCAAGCATTTAGTCAACTGACTTATACCTTTTATACAAGTTAGCCTATATATATATATATATATATATATATATATATATATATACACAGGTGCTGGTCATATAATTAGAATATCATAAGAAAGTTGATTTATTTCAGTAATTCCATTCAAAAAGTGAAACTTGTATAAAGTATACATTCATTCCACACAGACTGATAGATTTCAAGTGTTCATTCCTTTTAATTTTGATGATTATAACTGACAACTAATGAAAACCCCAAATTCAGTATCTCAGAAAATTAGAATATTACTTAAGACCAATACAAAAAAAGGATTTTTAGAAATGTTGGCCAACTGAAAAGTATGAACATGAAAAGTATGAGCATGTACAGCACTCAATACTTAGTTGGGGCTCCTTTTGCCTGAATTACTGCAGCAATGCGGCGTGGCATGGAGTCGATCAGTCTGTGGCACTGCTCAGGTGTTATGAGAGCCCAGGTTGCTCTGATAGTGGCCTTCAGCTCTTCTGCATTGTTGGGTCTGGCGTATCGCATCTTCCTCTTCACAATACCCCATAGATTTTCTATAGGGTTAAGGTCAGGCGAGTTTGCTGGCCAATTAAGAACAGGGATACCATGGTCCTTAAACCAGGTACTGGTAGCTTTGGCACTGTGTGCAGGTGCCAATCCTGTTGGAAAATGAAATCTGCATCTCCATAAAATTGGTCAGCAGCAGGAAGCATGAAGTGCTCTAAAACTTCCTGGTAGATGGCTGCGTTGACCTTGGACCTCAGAAAGCACAGTGGACCAACACCAGCAGATGACATGGCACCCCAAACCATCACTGACTGTGGAAACTTTACACTGGACTTGAAGCAACGTGGATTCTGTGCCTCTCCTCTCTTCCTCCAGACTCTGGGACCTTGATTTCCAAAGGAAATGCAAAATTTACTTTCATCAGAGAACATAACTTTGGACCACTCAGCAGCAGTCCAGTCCTTTTTGTCTTTAGCCCAGGCGAGACGCTTCTGACGCTGTGTCTTGTTCAAGAGTGGCTTGACACAAGGAATGCAACATCTGAAACCCATGTCTTGCATACGTCTGTGCGTGGTGGTTCTTGAAGCACTGACTCCAGCTGCAGTCCACTCTTTGTGAATCTCCCCCACGTTTTTGAATGGGTTTTGTTTCACAATCCTCTCCAGGGTGAAGTTATCCCTATTGCTTGTACACTTTTTTCTACCACATCTTTTTCTTCCCTTCGCCTCTCTATTAATGTGCTTGGACACAGAGCTCTGTGAACAGCCAGCCTCTTTAGCAATGACCTTCTGTGTCTTGTCCTCCTTGTGCAAGATGTCAATGGTCGTCTTTTGGACAGCTGTCAAGTCAGCAGTCTTCCCCATGAATTTGTAGCCTACAGAACTAGACTGAGAGACCATTTAAAGGCCTTTGCAGGTGTTTTGAGTTAATTAGCTGATTAGAGTGTGGCACCAAGTGTCTTCAATATTGAACCTTTTCACAATATTCTAATTTTCTGAGATACTGGTTTTGGGTTTTCATTAGTTGTCAGTTATAATCATCAAAATGAAAAGGAATGAACACTTGAAATATATCAGTCTGTGTGGAATGAATGTATACTTTATACAAGTTTCACTTTTTGAATGGAATTACTGAAATTGGGTGATATATTTTGATGATATTCTAATTATATGACCAGCACCTGTATATATATATATATACACCAATTCTGAAAAAGTTGGGACAGTTTGAAAAATGTTAATAAAATCTTTGTCAATTATGTTTACCCCTTGCTTTATTGAAAGCACACACACTATCTGCTTACACAGCCATGCACTTGTAATATGAGCAGTATGTGGTTTGAAGTTGCTTGCTAGAAAATGCCGGGACATCCCTGGAAAGACGGTGCTGAATGGCAGTATATGTTGCTCCAAGATTTATACATACCTGTCTGCGTTAATGGTGCCCTCACAGATGTGTGAGTTACCCTTGTCATGGGCACTGATGTACCCTGGGCAATACAGACACTGGCTTTTGGACCTGATGCTAATAACAGCTTGGATGGTACTTGTCCTCGTTGGCCTGGATAACATGACTGCTGTGCTTTTCAAAAACATTTTGAAATGTGGACTCTGAGACCAAGCCCAGAGAAGTCAGCAGTGCTTCTGGACAGTGTTGATGTAGGGCTTCTGCTTTGCATAGTAAAGTCTTAACTTGCAGCTGTGGATGCAGTGATTAATGGTGTTGACTAACAAAGGTTTACTAAAGTTATTCCAATCCCATGTTCATGATATCCATTTTAGATGAATGACAATATATAAGAGAGTGACGTCTGAGGGATCGGAGATCACGAGCATTCAGAAGTGGTTTTCGTCTTGCCCTTTTCTTCTTCTGGTCGAGATTTGACCAGATTCCTTGAATTTTTTAACTACATTTTTAACTGTAGGGTTAGTTTTAAATTGCTCCTGTCTCAACTTTGTTGGAGCATGTTGCAATCATCTGATTTGAAATTACAGTACATTTTCAAAAAAACAATACAATTCACAAGGTAAAACATCATATAATGTTTAGTTGTAGTGCTTTCAATATAGCAAAGATTGAATATAATTTACAAATCACTCCTTTTTGTTTTTATTAGCATTTTTCATACAGCATACATTTTTTGGAATTGAGGTTGTATATATAAAACTGTGAAAATAAATGTTAAGATTTTGAAGTTTGTATTAGGTTGCCAGTGGATAGACTGACTTACTACATACAATTTATTTTCCCAATATGTGCAATTATATGTATAATTTTCAATTATTTTAGAAAAAAATCACTAACATTCACCAACATGTCATTTTAACATTCTAAAGGTTGTTCCTAGTGTGCAGCACAACTAATGACAGCTCTTAAATTTACAGTATGTATAATTATACATATACAGTATATATCGGGATCTCGGGGTGATTTGGCAGTGTGTCCGTTCTGTTTGTGGCACGTTATGTTTTCCTTATGTGTTTCCCTGTTTGTTTACTTGGCCATGTACTCGAAAGTGCTGCAGGGTTTCTCCACAGGGTTGGCAGGCTCATTATCACCATTAGTTTCACCTGTTCTCTATTTTCTCCTCTCCCATATTAAGCCCTCATGCTTGCTGTCTTGTGCCAGATTGTATGGTATGTTCTCCATGAAGCCAGCCTCTGTCAGTTGGTCTAGTTTTTCATGCTGTTTTGTTTGTTTGTTTAGTGTCTCTCCCAAATAATTCCTCCTCATTATTCCCAGTGCTCACCGGTCACTGATAACCTACCTTCTCACCTGCTGCTGTCACTTAGGTGTGGCTGTGGCTCAGGTGGTAGAGCAGGTTGGCCGCTAATCGCAGGGTTGGTGGTTTGATTCCTGGCCCACAAAACTCCACATGGTGAAGTGTCCTTGGGCAAGACACTGAACCGCAAGTTGCTCACAATGGCAGGCTAGCACCTTGCATGGCATCTGCTGTCATTGGTGTATGTGTGTGTGAAGGGGTGATTGGGACACAGTGTAAAGTGCTTTGGTAAACTCTAAGGTTAAAAAAATTAATATATAAGTGCAGACCATTTACTTACCTGCTCTGGAATGCTGTGCACATCCACCTTCATTGGCGTTCATCGCCTGTAGTTGGATTCCCCTCTGCTGCCACTGTTTTTGTTTTGAACTATTTGCTCTTTTTCCGTTGGTGTTCAATAAACTGTTGAATCGCTTAACCTGTTTGGGCCCTTATACCGGCTGTGACATTACAATCTGGCCAACATGGACCCCTCCGAGCATCCAGATATAAGAACCATGGTTTCCCAGCAAGGAGTGCTTCTCGGTCGCCATGTAGAACAAATTTCCACCACTAACCAGATTCTCTGGGCTGTTGCTTACCAGCTTGCAGAGCTTACAGAGCAGATGCGGCAGCTTTGGTGCATGGCTGAGTCCGGCGCCTCTTCCTCGTCACCTCCATCCCCTCCTCCTCCTCCAGCCAGCCCTCCTGCCCAGTGAAGTTCCGAACCATGCCTCAATCTACCGGCACCACATGACGGCAATCCGAAGTCCTGTTGTGCCTTCCTGTCTCAATGCTCACTCATCTTTTCGTTGCAACCCTCAGCGTTCCCCACGGAAACATCTAAGATTGCTTGCATCATTACACTACTCATTGGTTAGGCACATGTTTGGGGAACATCTGTCTGGGAAGCTCAAGCTGCCTGCTGCATGAATTACACATCAGAGAGGAAGAAAATGTCTGATCAGACTCTTCACGGAAGGGTGGTGACACATCAACTTTCATCAGGGGGATCGATCGGTCATGGACTACACCATTGAGTTCCAAACTCTCTCCGCTGCGGGTGATTGGAATGAGGGAGTGAGATGGAACCGCTTCTTGCATGGGCTCGCTGATCATATCCAAGACGAAAAATATGCTCTCGATGTACCTCCTCGCTCACAATTGTATATAAAAATCTCAGAAATAGCTCTTTTAGTTTTTTTATTGCTTGCCAGGATCCGTCTTCCATAGATTACAGATATGACTGGAGACTGAAGTCTTCATGTCATGTCAGTGCACATGCTTTAAATATTTTACATATTTCACATATTTTTCAAAAGTGGCAATTATTTTTGTGTGTAAAAATTGTCATTGGGGAAAATGACCGTTATATCATATTACTGCGAAACCTTCAACGCTAAGCCATCCTTGGCTTATGTGCAATATACAGTATATGCTTTATGTATGGAAATTGTTAGTCATATTTTAGTCTCTGTCATCTAACTGAATTGGAACCAAAATTATTTGTTTCAAAAACAAATTCCCAAGGACACATTTGAGTACTCTCTACATGTTCTGTTTAGATAACATGCTGAACCATTCTAGAACAGATATGGTTTGTTTAATCTTTTATAATATTATCTCAAATTTAGCTTGAATGGGGTGTAACTATGGGGCTTATGAAAAAGAATACGTTGGCATTGTTACCAGCATCAGGCCCACCACTTGCATCTTTCTAAACCACAATGCCCATTATGGGCTCACTGGACTGTAGTCAAAAGACAGGAGGCAATTTTGTCAAACTTCTGTTCCAAAGATATATTCCTTCTCTATATTTTGTTTAATAAAAGCTAGCGACATATAATGAGTAACATCATCTTCTGCAGTTTCACCTAGACAAGGGCACTCGCAAAAGTGCATGCACAATTTTAACACATTATACTGGAATACTGGGGTATTTGATGCTATTACTACACATTATAACACAAATATAAGAAGGTGGTGAACAATGCTGTAGATGAATCACTCACAGAGTCCTCTGGATCTTCTCTTTACTTTCACTCATCACTGCTTTGTTACAATAACATTGACTGAGTGGCCAGGCCTGTAATTACAGAGTGTGAAGAAATGAGGGAGCTGTGAAATGTTTGACTTTAGAGACAACATGTCCTATGTTTCACAAATGCTTTGTTAATCTGCTTTCATCCCGTTACCATCAACCATTAAGCAATATAAAAATAATCACCTAAATTTTGACCAATTTTAAAGAAGCACAATTAAGTCTGCACTGTGGATGAACACTGTGTCCTTTAGTTACCAACAACAGCGTGAATAATTCCAACAATTTTTTCCACTTCAGTGTCTAAATGGTCTCTCTCGTTTCTATAATCAGCATCTCTTCACTGCAACAAACCCCTTAAAACTGTGAGTAAACCTCTGAGCCACTGTGATCAAATGGATACTACTGTTGAAACCACTGCAGGTTTCAGGCACTCAGACACCAGGTTTTACGATTTGTCCTCTCCAAAAAGCTCCATCCACCATCAAGAGAGACCACAAGACATTTTAAATAGCACAATTTCAAATTTAGCTTAATTCATTCAGACTGAGCAGCACATTGTGCCACTTCATCTCCAATTAGCTAGTTCTGTAATCATCAACATCCCAGAGAATTTCTCCCCTTATCTACACCCATGCACTGGCATATCTTTTCCATAGGCCTGATGCAGGATAATGTATCTATAAGATGACCCTCAAAGTATTTCTAGTTTAAAAAAATTCTCAGTATAATTACACTGAAGTTTTGTGCTCTTTCCATCACCAAGTGTTTGTAACCAAGCTAATGGTACGAGTCACCTGAAAGGACTTCATTGATATGAATTGACATCTGAAGAAAACGTCTAAAACCCTTCACTTAAGTGAAACCCTTGTTCCCTGATAAAAGCGGAACGAGATGCTGCGCTGAGAAAAGCGCTTTGGGAACATCTTTTAGGTGTGACCAGCTGTGAATATGTATGCAACAAGTCAATGAACATTGACAGGGAATTTATAGCCTCTGCTGGTGTAATCATAGGACGCACCTGGGGAAGGGCTGTAAATAGATGTGTCACAGGAGCATCATCAGGCATTTTGTCCAAAGACCAGTCCTGGGGCATCCCAGTGCGGCAGTAAAGCGCAGCATCTCATTCCGCTTTTATCAGGGAACAAGGGTTACACTTAAGTAACCTGACACGTTCCCTTTCAAAAAGCTACACTTATGATGCTGCACTGAGAAAAGAGCTTTGGGAATGAGAATAACCCCTACGTTTGTGTAGTGTGCTCACAAGACTGTGTGAGGTCTCAAACACAAGCTTGAGATGTCGACTCGAGCCCGGAGTGGCATGAACATCCAAAATATAGAATCTAATGAATGTGTGCGGAGAGGACCAGCCTGCCGCATCACAAACATGCTGCAGAGGGATACTTCTAGCCAAGGCTTCAGAGGAAGCGACCCCTCTTGTAGAGTGAGCCCCGGTGCCTACTGGCAAAGATTGACCACGCACCTCGTAGGCCAGGGCAATAGCGTCCCTCACCCAAAGTGACATAGTCTGCTTGGCGGTGGCCACCCCCCTGATGCGGCCCCCATGGCAAGCGAATAGTTGCCCTGACTTACGCCACTGGTTAGTGCAGTGGACATAAGTCTGAAGGGCACAGACTGGACAAAGTCTGTGAAGACTTTCCTGCTCCGGCGTTGCAAACAGCGGGGAGCAGAAGGCTTCGAGAGTGACCTGATGTAAGGTCGAGAAAGGCAGGTATGAGGGTGCAAAATTGCCTTGGTCATTCCTGGGGCAAACTCTAAACAGGCTGGCAAGACAGACAGAGCCTGTAGGTCCCCAATTCTCTTTAGAGAGATAATCGCCATAAGAAAGACCATCTTGAGAGTCAGAAGTCTGTCAGACGCTGACTCTAGAGGTTCAAAGGGGGTCTCAACCAGACACTCAAGGACTATTTCTAAGTTCCATGAAGGGGTCTTGTTCCTAGCAGGAGGCCTAAGTCGCCTAGCTCCACGAATTAAGCAAGTGAGTAGAGGATGTCTCCCCAACGGCACCCTGTCCACCAAGGCGTGGAGAGCCGAAATGGCGGCCACATAGACCCTGAGAGTGGCTGGGCATGTGCCTGCTGACAGTTCTTCCTGCAGAAAATCCAGAACTGAAGCAATCTGGCAGTTAACTGGATTTGCATTATGTGTACTGCACCATATTTCAAAGACACCTCATTTATTGGCATAACTTCTAGTAGAGGGAAACGCATACAGGCGCATTCTGGGCTATGTATGCGCCATTGCGTCCTACTCAGGGAGAAGTAGAGGAGACATTGCGCTTTTCATAGAGGCGAAGAGGTCCTCTTCTGCCCTGTAAAATCTCACACAGATTTGTTCGAAGTGGAGGGAGCCCTAGCACTTAAAATGGTCTTGATAACCTCAGGAGAAAGCCCTGTGTAACTCAGTTGGTACCCATCAGGTGCCAAACATGAAAGGTTCTACAATTCGGGCTGGGGATGAGCCTTGAGCCTGAGAAAGAAGGTCCTTCCTGTCCGGAATCGCCCAAGGCGGGATGTCGAGGAGAGATATTATCTCTGAAAACCATACCCTGTTCGGCCAGCGTGGCGCTATTAGTAAGAGGCAAAACCCTTGCTGGCGAACTCTGGCCAAGACTCCCGGGAGCAGTGAAACAGAGAAATGCATACAGGTGCATTCTGGGCCATGTATGCGCCATCGCGTCCAGACCCAGGGGGGGCTGGGTGACTCAGAGAGAAGTAGAGGGGACATTGCGCTGTCTGAGAAGAGGCGAAGAGGTCCACTTCTGTCATATCTCACCCAGATTTGTTCAACTACCTCTGGGTTTCCTCTCCCCCGTAGGTATTTTCTGTCTGGACAGTAAATCTGCTCCCATATACGGGCATCCAGGGATATAAACTGCCCTGAGTGACAGAAGCTTGCCCTGGGCACCAAGGAGAATCCAACGTGCCAGAGATTCAGCTGACATGAATGTGGACTTCCTTGATGGTTTATGTAAGAGGCTGTATTGCCCACCCGCACCAAGACATGGCAGCCTCTGGAGGAAGTATTTCAGGGCCAGAAATACAGCCATCAAGTCAGGACAGTTAATGTATCAATCGAGCTGACGACCCTCTCATTCCCCTTAAGCTGGACAACCACTTAAGACTGCTACCCAGCCCATCAGGGAGGTGTCTGTCGTTAGCAGCCTGCGACGACAAGACGCACCTAGAGTGGGACCCAAGGTAAGAAACCGGGGTCTGAACCACATAGAAAGGGAACGAAGCCTGTGGCGCATAACCCTTATTTGCCTTAGGGAACCGGCCCTGGGATGAAATCCCCTGGCTTTTAGCCACAGCTGGAACAGTCTCATGTGCAGAAGGCCCAAAGGGATCACCGCGGACGCAGATGCCATGAGACCTAGTATTCGTTGATACTGACGAGCAGTGCAACCTTGACCTAGCCTGATCTTGCTCAGGGTGTTCTGAATGGAAATGATTCGAAGCGGGAGACAATTGTGCCCGCATCGTGATAGAATTCCATATAACCCCCAGATAAGTAATTCTCTGGGTGGGAGAGAGAACACTCTTTTGACGTTGAGTCTCAGAACTGGATAAACCAGATGAGCTAAGACAATATCCCTGTGCTGAACTGCCAGTTCTTGGAACTGCGCTAGTATCAGCCAATCGTCTATGTAATTCAGAATGTGGATGCCCCGGAGTTGCAAAGGAGCCAGTGCTGCATCCATGCATTTCGTAAATGTGCGGGTTAATAGGGCTAGGCCAAATGGAAGAACCCGATACTGGAAGGCTTCATCCCCGAAAGCGAACCTCAGGAACTTCCTGCGCTGTGGCGGAATTTCTATATGAAGATATGCGTCCATGAGGTCGATCGTGACCAGCCAAATGTGATGTTGGGCTTGTTACACGATCGTCTTGATAGTTAGCATCTTGGACTTGAACACCCTGACTGGGCAGTTCAAGCCTTGAAGATCTAAGGTCAGACGCAATCATCGACCGGTGGCATCATCGAATACCCCCGTGTCTCAGCACCCACAATAGTCAAATATATCGATGTCGAGGGTACGTGGACAATAATATAAGGCTTCCACCATGAGCGAGAGAGCTCGTCATGGAGGTCATTAAAGAAGGGAAGGGACTCATGAGGCGTTCCCTTTCCCCGGCCACCAGACAGAAATCTATCCTCCAACTTGGAGCGTTTGGGGGTCTCTTGTTGGCGTGGCCAGTCTAACTGAAGCCTGTCCACCGCACGAGTAACCACGTCGATTAATTCCTCTGCTGATTTATTATCATGGACGGAATGCTGATTCAAGGTCCCCCTCATGAACTGAAGAGGCGCCGGAGCGCGCTTTGAGATCACGGGAAGGACCAGCTGGGTCTGGGGAGAGAGCGAGCGAAAAGGACGAACCCGTCTCTCGCTCCTCAGCCAGATCCATGCGAGAGCCCCATGAATGAATTGTGGGCGCTGACTCCCGGAAGTAAGCGAGGCAAGCGCAAAGCATTTTGCCCGAAAGCAGATCACAATGCTCGCACCCGCCCCACCCCAACGTGAGAGCAGCATGTTCTTCCCCCTAACAAACGAAGCAAAACTGATGCGTGTCCCTCTCGGCCATAGAGCGGAGACATGGGAACACACATCTTTTGCCCTGACTTTCTGTCATATTTTCTTTTTTTCTTTCCCCTTTTTTTCTTTTTTGAAAGCAAGAAAGAGAAAAGAGAAAAGGTTTTCTGCGCACTGCCAAACCAATTCTAACTCCTAACAGAGGAAAGAAAGTTCTGACAGGCTCGTGAATGCACACACACACACAGAGTGATCTGAAGACAAAAGATCTGACGATGCTCCTGTGACGCATCTTTTTATTGCCCTGCCCCAGGAGCGTCCAATTATTACACCGGCAGGGGCTATAAATTCCCGGTCAATGTTCATTGACGAGTTGAAAACATATTCACAGCTGGTCACACCTAAAAGATGTAAATTATATATCAGTAATCAAAGCAGTCATTGATCTTCTGTATTTGCTTTGATATTGTTGAGATGTGTCTGTAATTGTCAATAATCCATTTTGTATCAAACTCTGTTTGAATTGTAATATGTGCACTGCATAATTAATTTCCTTGCATTATTATCTTGTTTTCTTGGATGTGTACTTTCGCCCATCTGCGCTATTTTTAGTTGCTTGTGTATGAAAACTTGAAGGAATGATACTAGAAACTGGATGTGGATTGTGTCTTCAGTGTGTTTTAGAGTGGGTTTTATGTTTGGCTCATAATATAAAAGTCATAATATGATTCAAGCTTTGCAAATGAGCTGTTATTGAAGGATGGGGCAGTTAAAAACCTATGGACATAATTGCATAAAATGTGAGCAAATAGTTTAATTCTTGAATATTTCATATGTCATGACTGTGTGATAGTTTATGGTGCTGACATCCTGCTTACACCGGGCATGTCCATTGACGTGATACAATGGCTTGAGGCTGTCAACACTGGGCGCATCGACACAAACTTTCTAAACCAGTAGTAGTGCCACCACGAGCAGCGCTAAATGGAATGGGACATCTGTCGCCGTAAGGGATGCTTCCATGTTAGAAAGCATCATAAGCCTCTTTTCCGCCATTGGGCTGAACTGTTATTGTTTAAAACCATCCTATTCTGTGCCGAGTAAAAACGAGTAACCTTGGCAACTGACAAGTGACCAATCATGAGTCATGACGTCATTACAGGCATTCCACCACCACAGTTGAGCACGATGTCTAACAGTGCTGAGAATTATTGTCGAGAACAGTTTCTAATCATGCATTGCCAAATTGTGCACAGGTGGAAAAGCTAATGTAAGAATTCCTCACTGTCCTCAAAACTCTTCGGCCTTATGGTTGAAAAGAGACTATTGATTATAATAGGTTCCATTGCTTTTGCTGCGACTCTCGCATTCAGTGCAGTGTTAAGTGTTGTGTTGTGCTTGAGATGACCAGTTTAATATATTCGGATGCAATGTGTAGGATATCTGTTATGTGTAAACCCTGACATTTAGAGTAGAACAACTTGGGAGAGCGTTTTCTAAATGCTCAGTTTTTATAGTCAAAGTGGAGAAAAAAGATGCGTTTTCAAACGAAAACATATTAGTGTGGATGTGGCCTAAAATATTAATTATTTCTTCTGACCACATTGCAAAACTTTACAAAATTTAGTTTTCTCTCAAAACAATGATATCTTATGTCTGTTATTTTAAGGATGTTTATAGATATTTTTTCTGGGAAATCAAGATAAAAATACTAATTAAGAAAATGATGTATGCATGTGCACATATGCATGTTTTTGATAATGACACTTGGGTGACATCACCTTCTTCCCTTGCATATTTTCTTACCAATCATTATGTCACAATAGACAGAAGAATGTAATAACTGCTTAATCACCCCACATATCAACACGCAGTGCTTTTGGGGCTGGTTGCACATGCTACGCAGATATCCCAACAATCTGGTCACCTCAAAATAAACAGCTTGAATGAATTGAGTCAGGTACATGTGGAGATGGTGATGAATAAGTTTAGGGAAGGCTGGAGAACAAGGTTTAGCTTTGTTGGAGTGGATAGATTGTCTTGTAGCATTGGCTTTGATATTGGAGGGAGTGTCATTGAGGAAATTGTAGCAAGCAGAATTGCTGTTGCACGGGGTACTGATGACTTTATTCAAACAATTGGCTACAGATAAAACTACACAGGGTGACACCATATAAAAAGAGACAGAAGTATGGTATATATTTTATACCTGTACCTCAAACTGAAGAACTTAGCAGCAGCTATTTCCCCTATTAAGAGGAAAAATACATCTTAGAGGAAAAATATTATGAGCTTTGCTAATAAGGTTGGTTGTGTATCCTTGGAGAGGTTGCTAGCTGATCACAATGCCCAGCATTTATACAGCAATTTTCAGCAGCATGTTTTCACTTTTGAACTTGCTGATAACAAGTTCACCTCCAATCTTTTCTTCTCATATCAAAACATTTGACCAATTTAACAAATTTCAAAGACCCCATGAAATTACTTGTCAAGCAAAGTTTTCTTTTCTGTATTAGCATATTTCCTGTTAAAAACAGAAATTGAGGAAAAACCTGCCCACTCCACCCCCTCTTTTTTTTTTAAATAGCCAATATGCTACGTCACAGCCAAGAAGCCATGATTTGTTGCTCATTGGTTGCTGGTGATATTAGGAGGTGATACGTTCTAATTCTAGAAAGCATTTGATTGGACGAAAATCTGCCTTGTGCAAGATGAGTCATCGACAGTATATTTGTAGTCCATTTCACCAGAAGAGAAATACTGTAAATTTTAAATGTATACATCTTCTAAACATAAATGTTAACAACGTTTTATCAACTACTAGGATTGGCAATAGATTAAAGTAATTAATGCAATAATTTTAAGTTAAATTGTAGGTTCTTCAACAAAAGCAGTTGTAAGCAGTTGCTGAATTAAAACAAGAAATGTGATGATAGTTTACTTGTTGTACAATATATTTTTTTTAAATAAAAAATTGTACTAGTTAACATTTGTTAATGCACTACGAACTAACAATGAACAATTGTATTTTTATTAACTAATATTTACAAAGATTACTAAATGCTGTAAAAAAAAAACACATATTGTTCATTGTTTGTTCATGGATTGGATTTCTCTGAAGTCATCGGCATTGTCTCTCACTCTATGACAGATTGGATTACTAATACATTACTGCTTGGAATTGAGTTAAACTAATAGCTTAAACATTATGTGACTGGTTTATCACAGCTGAGAGACACATCAGACATAGTAAACACATACTCAGGGCTCTTACCTGTTAGTAGAGTTGCCGCGTTAAGAGGAGATGTAAACATTAAACATGGCGCAGGAGAATACTGTTTTACAGTGAATGACTCTTGTGAACTGGCTACCACAAAATATTCAGAAAGAACCCCTGTTCCGACAGCAATTTTTAGACAAAGAAAATAGGGTTTATCTGATCAAAATTCCATTATCTTTAGTAAGCTGACTAACACTACCCTACAGCAGAGTAATATTTAAAACAGGAGTTTTGACAGACGCAGATAATCACGCACACTTACCTCTCTCTCTCACTCTCTCTCTCTCTCTCTCTCTCTCTCTCTCTCTCTCTCTGTATGCATGTGCGGAGTGAGTAGGCGGAGCTTTGCGCGTGAGTGTGTAGCTGTTGTGTCAGGTACGAGTGATTTATCTTTTTCTATCTTTCAATTTATTCTTTGTCTTTTTTGATTGTTCAGTTTATTTAGTTTTGGTTTTCAGTTTTTGTACTGAGGATTTAGTTTGTGAAAAAAAAAAGCGGGTGAATTACCAGCATGTCAAGTGTACTTGGGAGCAAGGCATGCCCAGGTGGCGGGAGCTTTAACTCATTGACGCGGCATCATGGAGTTCTCAACTGCCAGTGTAGAAGAGTGCAGTTTACCAGTGGGTGAAGTAACAGGACATGAAAACATTTTGTCCGCATCCCGCATGAATAATGCTGTGGTTGTGTTTTCTGAAAACAATTGATTTAGCGAATCAGCTGGTAGAAAATGGGGTTGTGATCAATGGCATCTTTACCCCAGTACTTTCTCTTTCTACTCCTCCAAAGAGAGTAACTTTATCTAATGTACCACCCTTCATTTCAAATGATGTTTTGTCCCGAATGTTGTCCCGTTATGGGAAATTGGTGTCGCCAATCAAGATGATTCCAGTTGGGAGTAAATCTCCGCTACTGAAACACGTTGAATCGTTTAGGCGTTGTGTTTACATGATCCTACAAGACAACCTTGATGAATTAGATTTATCCTTGAATTTTCACCATGAGGATTATAATTGTCATTTTTGCCACTACAAACAACATGAAGTGTTTTGGATGTGGTGGAACGGGATATCTTGTCCGAAGTTGATAAGCCCAATAATAAACCCTTATCAGAGAATAATGTTAAAGATAAGGTACAGGATAAAGATTTGCAGAATCATACTGCTGTGGCTACTGATGTTGCAATGCCTGGACCCAGTTCAGTTCTGACATATTTTGCTGTGACAAATGTGGAAAATTTAGTGGACAATGGATCAACAGAGAATTCTGTCAAGGAACAGATTGTGGTTGGTGTTTTAGAGAGCGATCAGTCGAAAAGTGAAGTGCAAAATGATGCCAGTATTGTAAAGGCTGTTGTGCACTCTCCTGTTAATGATGGTGATAATCAGAATTTGACTGATTATAGTGACTGTACATTTAAAACACCACAGAAACGAAGAATACAGCAATGTCATATTGTCAAACAAGCAAAAAGAGGAGCTAAATATGACTTTAGCCAGACAGATATGGAGAGTGAATGTGATTTTTCTGAATGCAGCATTACATGCAGTTTACCGCAAAGTGGTTTTTCGAGTGAAAACTTCTGCGTAGATGATGTTAAGTCATTCTTAAAAGTGACAAAAAATGCGAGGAAAGTGCGCATTAAAGAATATTTCCCAGATGTTCTGCAATTTGTTGAAAAAGCAAAGTTGTTTAGGAGTGAAATTTGCTTCACAAAACAGGAGGTTTTTCATTTGAAGTAAATCCTTGCAAAGCTTAATACACAGCCAGAGAAAAATATCAGCAGTAAAAATGCTTAAATTAAATTTTGTTGTGTTTTTCTTTTTCTGAGTTCTATATGTTTTTTTGATTTCTAACTGGGGCAAGAGAAGGAAAAAAACAAATTCAATTATTTGAAATGCTTAAACAGAAAAAAGTTGATGTTCTTTTTGTTCAAGAAACCCACAGTGATGAAGGAAATGCTTCTGATTGGGCAAGGGAGTATGATGGGTTATCTGTTTTGTCATTTGACCTCAATCAGTGGGGGAGTTGCTGTTTTATTTTCTAAGAGTCTCATAACATGTTCTTATCAAGTTGAAGGAATTTTAAAAGGTAGACTTTTAAAAATTAGAGCTCAGATTGAAAATCGTTATTTTGTATTTATTTGTGTATATGCCCCCACCAAAGCAATTGAAAGAATGAGTTTGTTGGATACTCTGAATAACATTTTAACAAATTGTAATTCAGAAGATGTGCTAATTATTGGTGGTGATTTTAATTGTACTGAACATGTTATGGATCGGAATCATGTTGAACCTCACATGCCATCATGTAAGCGACTCATTGAAGTAATAAAAGCTTATGAGATCGTTAATGTGTGGAGGATTTTTCATAATTCTCAGAGACAATATACATTGGTTCATGCATATTACAATCTACTATCCCTTGCTAGATTGGATAGATTTTATGGTTATAAAAACCAGTTTAGTTTCTTTAGGAGTTGCTCCATTACTCCAGTCAGTTTTTCTGAGCAAACTCTATTCAGCCGAAAAGTCTAAAGTTCTAGCTAATAGATTAAGTGAAGTTTTAGAAAAAGTCATACATCCTGATCAGACTTACTGTGTTCCAAAAGGATGAATTTTTGATAATATTAGTTTTATTAGAGATTTTTTGGTCATCTGCAATAATCTTAACCTTGACTTTGGTATAGTGTCAATAGATCAAGAAAAGGCTTTTGACAGAATTGAACAATTATTTGTGGGATGTTTTAAGATATTTTGGTTTTAAGCCTAATTTTGTTTCTATGATTAAAGCTTTGTACTGTGACGTTGAAAGTTTATTGAAAATTAATGGAAATTTATATGCTCATTTTAAAGTGTATAGAAGTGTCAGACAAGGTTGTGCTCTGTCAGGAATGTTATACACTTTGGTCAAATGGATTGCCAAAACTAACAGAAGGATTAATGTGGTCCAGAGAAGGTTTTAAGTACTTGGGTGTGTTTTTAGGAGACTCAGTGTTTATGCAAAGTTTTTTTGATGGAATTGTTGAAAAAGTAATAGGTTGCTTTGATAAATGGAAGTTTTTACTTCCAAAATTGTCTTATAAAGGCCGTATACTGATCATCAGCAACCTAGTAGCATCTGCTTTATGGCATAAATTAGCCTGTGTTGATCCTCCGCTAGATTTATTGTCAAAAATACAATCTATTTTAATTGACTTTTTTTTTTGGAATAAGTTGCATTGGGTACCACAAGCTGTTTTGTACTTACCAAAAGAAAAAGGAGGACATGGACTTGTACATGTACAGAGCAGAACAGCTGCTTTTAGGGTCCAATTTGTGCAAAGACTTTTAACTGGCCCAATGGACTCAAGTTGGAGTTATAAAGGTCTAGGACTGGACAATTTTTTGTTTTGGATGAATCCACAGAAGATGTCTTTATCTAATTTGCCAGTCTTTTATCGGAATGTATTTAAAGTATGTAAAGTATGTAAGACTCAGTGCTATGAGTTCTTTATATTGGTTGTTAAAAGAACCCCTAATTCATGGATCACGCTTGGATATATCTTATGATAGACCATTACCTGCATTGGAAGAGACTCATGTAAAATCTGGAGTGACAACTCTTGGACACTTACAACAGCTAGCTGGTCCAAGACTTAAAGATGTTGACTCAACTGTTGGACATTTGGGAATAAAATCAACTCGCATAGTCTCTAAATTACTTGTGAAGTGGAATTCTGTAATTGCATTGGAAGAAAGTAAATTGTTAGAAGAATATGTGTCAGGATTATTTACTCCAAACTGTGATGATTATTTTCCTAACTTGTCTGTATTACCTAATCTTGAAGATCATCAAGGTGTATTGTTACATTCTAGCAATTTAATAATAATTGGTTCAATTCCGTCCTCTGGAAAATTGTTGCATGAAGGTTGTGTCAAATCCTTGAATAAGAAGTCTTTAGATAATAGGAGTGATACTCCTTGGCATACTATGCTTCGATTTGGGGAAGATAAGAGACCAGAGTGGAGAGCTCTATACAAATCTCCTTTACCTAAGAAAGTTGGGGACTTGCAGTGGAGAATCCTACATGGTGCCATTGCAGTTAATGCTTTTTTATCAGTTATAAATTTTGGTGTCAGCAACGAGTGTCCTTTCTGTCCTCAAAGGGAAACTGTGTTTCATGCTTTTATGGAGTGTAATAGGTTGAAACCATTATTTCATATTTTAGAGAGTATTTTTAGTCATTGTGAAGAAATATTCTCAATGGAAGTGTTTATTTGTGGGTTTAAATTAAATCGAAAGCATAGTTCCCCGTCTGTCGCTCACTTCGACGTCGTGTCGAAGAAGCGACACTAGGGGTCTCTCTTGAGCGCCGAAAGATACCTCTGATCTATGAAAAAAGGCCAATGAGAGTTGGCGAACAGTATTTGCATACTCCGCCTCTGGATACGGATATAAAGGCGAGAGAAATACGCTCGTTCATTCAGTAATTTTCTTCGGAGCCGAAGGTCGTGTGTATGCAGTCAGCTGCGAGTAACACAACTGATCCTGCTTCTGATCCTCTGACGCTCTGCTTTGCTGTTGGATTTACGGCGCACTACAGCGGCTTTTCTCTTCATTGCCGGCGTGCAGTTTGCCCCTGGGCGCTTCGACAGCGCAGAGTTAAAAGAGTTGAAAGAGTGATTCTCTCCGTAAAAGAGTTTATTTCTCTGAAAGAGCATTACACAGCGGCGTTGAACGTCCTTTTCAGGACGCGTCTTTATAAAGATGTAATTTCCGCCCCTGTGTAGTTTCTGGATGCGGTGATTTCTCCCCACCTCTCTCGGTCATAAAACACTGTCTTGCATGCCTGGGCTGCGATCACACGCAGGCAGCGTTTTATGAATGGTTCATGTTCTCAGTGCGAGAACATAGCCATGGCAACATTGCGGTCGTGTGGCTTTCTTCTGTAATGAGAGAAAGCCGTTTCAGCCGCCCCCCGCGCCTCGCCTCCTTCCTACGGGATTGACGCAGGCGCCATGGGCGATGAACACGATTTGGGGACAATGACAGGCTCTGTTCGCCGGGTAAACCCCCTCGAACCTCCCGCCTCCCCGGCACGCTTGTTTGCTTCCGTCTGAGCCCGGGATGAGCATTCTCTCCAATGGTTCATCTTCTCAGTGTGAGAACATGGCCGTTATAGCATTGCGGTCGCACGGCTTTCTTTTGTAATGAGAGAAAGCCACTTCAGCCGCCCCCCGCACCTCGCCTCCTTCCTACGGGATTGACGCAGGCGCCACGGGCGATGAAGGCGATTTGGGGAATATGACGGGCTCTGTTCGCCGGGTAAACCCCCTCGAACCGCCCGCCTCCCCGGCACGCTTGCTTGCTTCAGAATTGGATGACATCACCACTGCATCGGAGAGCGTTACAGCGGCATCGGATGCTGATCGCTCGCCTGGGCCGCCACCTTCGGGTCTGCCGCCCAGCCTGAGCCTGACGCACGGAGATCCGCTATGCTTTCCCGGGCTACTTGATCGGTCCCGCGGGCAGGTGCACCGCTCACAGCCACGCCCCCCCCCCCCCCCCCCCCCCTGTTCCTTTCTTCCCGGACGTGCACGACGAGTTGAGCAAAGCCAAGGCTTCTTCGCTCCTCCGCTCTCACTACCCTCGCGGTGGAACGGTCCCAGACCGCTTCCACTCTGCACGCCACGGCCCTTCCTGCAACCAACGCCAGGCCAAGGCGCTTCAAAACTTGCACCTTGGGTAGTCCTGTTCTTGATGTGCTGCAGGAACTGCGCTGGATGACCAACCGCGCCCCCGGGCCACGGAGGTCAGAAGCGCCGGCACTCGAACAGGCGATGGCCACCCCTTGTGGTCCAGAAACGCACCTGTGGACTGGATCTGGTCGAAATGCGGGAGGCAGACAAGGCACACCTTCTCCCACACCCCCGTCTCCCAGCTCCGTCCATTCGGCGCCACCGTTGACGACTCTGCCCAGCAGTCCTCAGCGGTGAGGCAGACGGAGGCCACTGCACATCCTGCCCCTCCGCAAGCCTGCCGCCATGGGCCATGCCCCGTCTGCTCGCCGACGGGCGTCCTCCTGCGGCTATGAAACACCCTGCTCCGCCTCAACCCGGGCCCAGCTCTCAGCCCCAGCGTCGAGCACTCCGCAGGAAGCGGACGCCCCCATCTCACGGACCCCCTCAAGGACCCGGAAGGCTCCCAGGCTGTCCGTAGACGCTCAACCCAGGGACCAAGATGTTAGCTCCGGAGGTGGTAAGACCGCTCCGTCCCCGGTGGAGGGCCGGGAGGAGAATTTTTTGTCGAATTAGTTTTCACATTCTCATATTCTCTGTAACGAGCTATTTCCTTTTGTCTCTGGGTCACCTGGCCCGCAAATGCCGTCCCCACGGCACTCTGCCACCAGATCTCAGCAGTCCCGGGTTCCTGGACACGGACCACCCGTCTCCAGCCCCACGACTGCCCGAGACCTCCTCCTCAGTCGCTAACCCGCCACCTGCCGGGTGTGCGGAGCAAGGTAAGTGCTTTGAGTCTTTCTCAGCACCCCAGCTGCGGGTCGCCCTGTCGCCGCCCAACGCTGCCCTACCTGCTCCGCCCCGCTGCGAAGCCCCGCCGGGTACGTCCAAATTAACCGTCTCCTTGGTGCCCCTAGCGCAGAGGTGGGACGCGTGGCTTTCACTTCCCAACCCGTCTCGCTGGCTGGCCCGGACCATCCGACTCGGTTACGCAATTCAGTTTGCCAGGCCCCCGCCCCCCTTCATGGGCGTCCGCTTTTCCGCAGTACACGGCGAACACGCCCACTCTCTGCGCGTGGAAATCACGACTCTTCTGGCCAAAGACGCGATAGAGCCTGTCCCTCCAACCGAGATGAAGAAGGGTTTCTACAGCCCCTACTTCATCGTACCCAAGAAAAGCGGCGGCTTACGACCAATCTTGGACCTTCGAGTTCTCAACCGAACGTTGCACAAACTCCCGTTCAAGATGCTCACGCAGAAACACATCTTAACCTGCGTCCGGCATCTAGATTGGTTCGCAGCGATAGACCTGAAGGACGCGTACTTCCACGTCTCCATCCTGCCCCGACACTGCCCCTACCTGCGGTTTGCGTTCGGGGGCCAGGCGTATCAGTACAAAGTCCTCCCCTTCGACCTGTCTCTGTCCCCTCGCGTCTTCACGAAAGTCGCAGAGGCAGCTCTTGCCCCGCTCCGAGAAGCCGGCATCCGCATACTCAACTACCTCGACAACCGGCTCATTCTGGCCCACTCGCGAGAGTTACTATGCGCCCACAGAGACCAGGTGCTCAGGCACCTCAGCCGTCTGGGGCTTCAGGTCAACTGGGAAAAGAGCAAGCTCACCCCAGTTCAGAGCATCTCTTTTCTCGGGATGGAGTTAGACTCGGTCTCAATGTCGGAACGTCTCACCAACGAGCGTGCCCAGTCAGTGTTGAACTGCCTCGCCGCCTTCAGGCCAGGCACAGCGGTCCCCTTAAAACTTTTCCAGAGGCTCCTGGGGCATATGGCGTCCTCTGCGGCGGTTGCGCCGCTGGGGTTGATGCATTTGAGACCGCTCCAACACTGGCTCCAGACCCGAGTCCCGAGACGAGCATGGCGCCACGGCACGCACCGGGTAACAATCACCCCCGCCTGCCAAAAAACATTCAACCCCTGGACAGACCTCTGTTTCTTACGGGCTGGAGTGCCCCTACAGCAGGTGTCCAGACGCGTCCTGGTCACGACCGACGCCTCCAGATTGGGTTGGGGCGCCGTTTGCAACAGGCACGCAGCCTCAGGCCGTTGGAAAAGGGCCTAGCTGCGTTGGCACATCAACTGCCTCGAGTTGTTGACCGTCCTTCTAGCCCTGCGGCAGTTTCTCCCGTTAATTCGCAACAAACATGTCCTGGTCAGGTCGGACAGCACCACTGCGGTCACGTACATAAATCGCCAAGGCGGCGTACGCTCCCGTCACATGTCACAACTTGCCTGTCGTCTGCTCCTTTGGAGCCAGCACCGACTCAGGTCGCTGCGTGCCACTCATATCCCCGGCAACCTCAATGTGATAGCGGATGCGCTGTCATGACAACGCTTGCCTGGCGGAGAGTGGAGGCTTCACCCCCACTCGGTTCAGCTGATTTGGGAATGGTTCGGCAAGGCCCAGGTAGACCCCTCTGCCTCCCGAGAGACCTCCCACTGCCCGCTCTGGTACGCCCATTCAGAGGCTCCCCTCGGGGCAGATGCACTGGCACACAGCTGGCTGGTGGGGCTGCGCAAGTACGCATTCCCCCAGTGAGCCTTCTTGCACAGGTGCTGTGCAAGGTCAGGGAGGACGAGGAACAAGTCACTCTCGTGGCTCCTTACTGGCCCACCCGGGCCTGGTTCTTGGACCTTGTACTCCTCGTGACAGCCCCTCCCTGGCGAATTCCCCTGAGGAAGGATCTTCTTTCTCAGGGACGGGGCACGCTCTGGCATCTGCACCCAGACCTTTGGAACCTCCACGTCTGGCCCCCGAACGGGATGCGGAAGCTCTAGCTGGTCTACCACCCATGGTCATAGCCACGTTCAACCAAGCCAGAGCCCCTTCTACCAGGCAATTCTACGCCCTGAAATGGCGTCTGTTCGTGAATTGGTGTTCTTCCCGGGCAGAAGACCCACAGAGGTGCGCAGTTAGGTCTGTGCTCCTGTTCCTACAGGAGAGGTTGGAGGGGAGGCTGTCCCCATCCACCTTGAAGGTGTATGTTGCCACTATCGCAGCTCACCACGACCCAGTAGACAGCAAGTCTCTGGGTAAGCACAACTTAATCGTCAGGTTCCCAAGAGGTGCCCGGAGGTTAAACCCCTCCCGGCCAAACCTGTTCCCCTCCTGGGATCTCTCGGTGTTCCTCGCTTGTCTTCAGAGATCCCCCCCCCCCCGAGTCGCTAGAATCAGTTGGCTCAGGGCCCTCTCCTAAAAAGACGGCCCTGCTGATCGTGCTCACTTCCATCAAGAGGGTCGGGGACCTGCAAGCGTTCCCTACTAACGACACTTGCCTGGAGCTCGGTCCGGCAGATACTCATGTGATCCTAAGACCTCGACTGGGCTATGTGCCCATGGTTCCTACCACGCCCTCTGGAGATCAGGTAGTGAACCTACAAGTGCTGCCCCGGGAGGAGGCAGACCCAGCCCTCTCACTGTCGTGTCCGGTACGTGCCTTGCGTGCCTACCTGGAACGCACCCAGAGCTTCAGGCGCTCTGAGCAGCTCTTTGTCTGCTTTGGAGGACAGCAGAAAGGGAACGCTGTCTCCAAACAGAGGTGTCTCACTGGGTGGTGGATGCCATTCAGTTGGCCTATCACACCCAGGCCGTGCCCCCCCCCCCCCCCCCTTTTTTTTGCGGGTTCGAGCCCACTCTACTAGGAGCGTGGCATCCTCATGGGCACTGGCTAGGGGCACCTCCCTAGCAGACATTTGCAGAGCTGCGGGCTGGGCAGCACCTAACACCCTTACGATCTCAGGGTTGAGTCAGTCTCGTCCCGTGTTCTCTCAGGTCCGAGCCCGTAGAACTCGGTACACGTCGACGATCTGACTGGGTGAATCGCTTGTTTCCAGCGCCGTTTCCCTCGATCGAGGTAAAACAGTGCGCCTTCTTTCCCAGAGAACCTAGGTCCCTGGTTGATTCCTCCCTAGCCCTTCGGGCCCGCAGCAGTTCAGCGGAGGGACTTGCTGGTCCAGTCCACTACGGGTACCCCAGGCTACCCCTACTGGAATAGGTGCTCCACAGATCAGGCCTCCTACGGGACTCCTCCTGTGTGTATTTCCGCGGTACGGTCACCTTACGAGCTGACCCACGTCTCCCTTAGGCAGTCCTTCGTTGCTCTCCTGTCTCCGTGTTGTTGCAACTCCCCCCTCCTCGAGGTTGGATCTACCACCGAGCCATTTCCTCCCACATGCCCAAAGTGGCCATGTGATGTATTTTGCCACCTTTACCTCCCCTGCTGGGTGGGTGTGGCCTCCGCAGGGTCTTTTCCCCCTAAAAGAATAGGAATTCGGGAATAAGACCCCCTTCCCTCAATGCGGTAAGGGCCCCGGTTGCTCTTGCTCTATGCCGAGAAAACATAGAGAGAAAAGAGGCCCAGCCAGGCTTGGCCCGTTCCCTAGTTGGGAGTGTCACCTTGTTCCCCCCTAGGGTAACCAAAAGGATGCTGACGCTTTTTCGGGGCATTGGGGAAGAGTACGTGCAGCCTGAACACAGTTGGTCGCTTGTGCACGTGCAAATACCTGCCCGCTTCTGTGTCAGCAGTACATGTACACGGCTCAGCGCATGGCGAGTTTTGAAGTGGACCCCTAGTGTCGCTTCTTCGACACGACGTCGAAGTGAGCGACAGACGGGGAACGTCTCGGTTACGTATGTAACCTCCGTTCCCTTATGGAGGGAACGAGACGTCGTGTCTTCCCGGCCACGTCGCTGAGCCGAGCCGCTGAGGTGCCCAGAACACTCCCGGCTCCTCAGAAAAATCCTGAATGAACGAGCGTTTATATCCGTATCCGGAGGCGGAGTATGCAAATACTGTTCGCCAACTCTCATTGGCCTTTTTTCATAGATCAGAGGTATCTTTCGGCGCTCAAGACCCCTAGTGTCGCTTCTTCGACACGACGTCTCGTTCCCTCCATCAGGGAACGGAGGTTACATACGTAACCGAGACGTTTCCAGTGTCAGTTGTTTAATTTTTTTTATTGGGTCAAGCCAAAATGGCTATTTATATTACAAGGAAAATTAAGATTGAACGAGATGTAAATGAGAATTTAAAAGTTGTTTTTTTTAACCTTGTAAAATCTAGGATTTTAATTGGCTTTCGTTATTATAAGATTATGAATGATCTTATTACTTTTGTGATGATATGGTGTTATAAAGGGATTTTGTGTATAATTGTTGAAGATAATTTAAGGTTTGAATACCTTTTAAGATGATTTTTTTTATACATTTTTTAATGTAATATTTTCAAAAATAAATTTTCTCTCTCTCTCTCTCTCTCTCTCTCTCTCTCTCTCTCTCTCTCTCTCTCAAACACACACGCATAATTTATTCTCCAATAACTTACTAGTTATAAAGTGATGTTTTTGAATTAGTAACAAAGGTTTGGGCACATCTTTCAAACTAGTAACAGCAGCTCCTGATCCATGGCGTAATAAATTAGTTTCATACACAAGTGCATTTTTTTGTGTCAGTCCATAGTTTTTCCTCATTTATTTATATACTTGTTCATTGAACTGTTGTATAAAAGTAATATCACACTTGTAATCATGCTGTATGTCCGCATATCAGCATGGCTGTGATTACCTGCTGCACTCAACCTATGGCCTGATATAGGGACATACAGCATGATTGCAAGTGTAATATTGCTTTAATAGCCTATTCACTTATTGTAAATTATTATAAGTCCTCTTGAGACCCCCTTGGATGTTTGCTGATACCCCCTAGTAGTCCAGGCCCTCTAGTTGCAAATGAGAGAAAATGAAAATGTTGTGGATTATCAATTAGTTTTTCACTCAGTTTTCCTAATTATTTGTCTCATGAACCATGACCACATGCTTCTTTGAATAATAAATTGAATGCAAAACAAGCAAATGAAGCTCATGTAAAGTCTTAGCTAACCGACGACCTGAAACATCCATGCCTTGCCAAGCAAATGGCACGATGGAGAAATGCAATACAGTGTTTGTGTAATGTCACAAAGCAGAGCTCAGAGATTTGATAGTTCCACAGTTGTTATATCCCCTGGCACGCACTAAATTATGTTCTGCAGTCAGCATGCAACGTTGACCAATGAAGGTTAAACATTTTAAACTTATAAATATTCAAAACACTAAAAAATATACAATACTCAATTAGAGTGCTTTGGGCACATATGCAGCCATATTTTCTGCTATTTGTTTAGCTCTTCATGCCAGTTGTGTTGTCTTTGTATTTTTAAAGGTATTGTCTGCTGTAGGTCATACATATTTCATGACAGGATGCAACAATGCAACTGAACCGTTGCCAATTATTTCCATGGCAATGTGCTTATAAAACAATATATATTACAATATCTATTACTGCAGTAAAACATATATGATGTCAAACTCCTGTGGATGGCTGGCCTATGGAGCTTTGTGAACATGGCCCATAGACAGGACAGTTTTGAAGCTTGACAGTTTTCAAGCTGCAGCAGGCCAAAATCCCCAGAGATTCCGAGAATGCCGGTATCGGAATACAAATTTGGGTTTAGTTGTTTTCCTGTGACCTTCAAAACCACTTCGTAGGCATACAAAGTGTTTTTTTTTTTTTTATAACCATGACTGTTCAACAATGCCTTTAGTGCTCTAAGCTGTACCATGCTAGGCACTGTATGACTGATTACATACATTATTACTTTCCTTTAAAGTGGAATCATTTACTGTATTTAGGGATGTTTTTGTTTTAACAGTTTCAGATACAGTAAAATGTAACCTACTGTTAAGCAGGGTCACTATGGACATATCAAATTGAATATATAATATGAAAAATTGTATATGCAAAATGCACAATGAACTCTTCCAAACAAACATGAAATATTTTCAGCACATACTGAAAAAACTCAACTTTTAATGATTATAAAATTGTAATTGGATCAATGCGTGTGGGTCAAAGCATGCAATGACGAGCAGCAAACTTAAGTGCTGAATTGTATTAAATTGGGATAGAAATTGATTATTTAATGTGTTCAGATACGTTTTTGAATTTAGTTATGCAGATAATATGTACTAGTTTGCACTTACATACTGTTTTAAGAAAAATCATCTCTATAATATTTTCCAAGACAGCAATGAGAAATTTGTCTCCTCAAAGTCACCTGCGGCTCCAGTTTTTTCAAGACAAAAAGACTCTAGTATATACACTACCGTACAAAAGTTTGGGGTCACTTGTCTGAAATGTTTCTCATGATCTTAAATATCTTTTGATCTGAAGGTGTATGCTTAAAAGTTTGAAATTAACTTTGTAGACAAAATATTATTCTGCCAAAACATATACATTTATTTAATTACAAATCTAAAATTTCCTAAAA
Organism: Moxostoma hubbsi; assembly: GCA_032164185.1. Taxonomy (NCBI): domain Eukaryota; kingdom Metazoa; phylum Chordata; class Actinopteri; order Cypriniformes; family Catostomidae; genus Moxostoma; species Moxostoma hubbsi. The sequence continues at coordinate 32,476,166 of JAVLUX010000009.1, forward strand.
AAAAAAAAGTTTTTGAAATGGATGACTTGGATCAAAATATGAAGAAAAGAAGCCAATAAGTGCCCAACATAGATGGGAACTCCTTCAATACTGTTTAAAAAGCATCCCGGGGTGATTCCTCAAGAAGTTGGTTGAGAAAATGTCACGAGTACATGTCTGCAAAATCTAGGCAAAGGGTGACTACTTTGAAGATGCTAAAATATTACATAGTTTTGGATTTATTTTGGATTTTTTTGGTCACAAAATAATTCCCATATTTCCATTTCTATTATTCCATAGTTTTGCTGACTACTATTATTCTAAAATGTGAAATAAATAAATAAATAAAGAATGAGTAAGTGACCCCAAACTTTTGAACGGTAGTGTATGTCCTCAAGAGTTTTAGAAGAGATCTTATAAAAGTCAAAAATCAGAGATTTCATTATGAACCCAAACATTTCAGAACAAATTCTGTCCATGTTAATTGAATTGTTCTATACTCTTACTGTGTAAACAATTCACTTATTAATTTCTATTTTCATGTCTCCTAAGGTTTTTACTTAATTAAACATAGTCTCGCATAGCTATTTATTTGACTAAAATGGCAAAGATCTGGGCATTATAGTAGCTTAAAGGAATAGTTCCCCCAAAAATGAAGTTCACCCTCCTGCCATCCCAGATGTGTATGACTTTCTTTCTTCTTCAGAACACAAATATTTTTAGAAGAATATCTCTGCTCTGTAGGGCCAAATTTTGAAGCTCCAAAAATCATATAAAGGCAGCATACATGAAATTCATATGACTCCAGTGGTTTAATCCTTGTCTTCTGAAGCAATCCAAATGGTTTTGGGTGAGAACAGACCAAAATGCTCCTTTTTCACTATAAATGTTGGTGTCAGCAGGCTCCTTGGCGATCATGATTTCAAGCTTGACAACACTTGTGCATATGCGTCAAGCTCTAGGAAGTGTAATTGAGCCTGAGCTCATGATTGTGCCCTGAGACTGCAATGGCAAGATGTACAGTTAAAAAAGTAGTTACATTTTGGTCTGTTCTCACTCAAAACCAATTAGATCATTTCAGAAGACATGGATTAAACCAGTGGAATCAGATGTATTAATTTTGTGTTGCCTTAATGTGCTATTTGGAGCTTAAAATTTTTGGTCACCATTCAACTTGGAATGTCCATATCTGGAATGGCATTTTTTTTTTTTATTTGAAATCCTTTGAATTGGCCAAGAACTACCTATTGGACAGGAGTAGTCATCTAAGTGGCATGTAAAGCAATCAGTCACAGTCTGAGGCTGAGACTAATTGAAGCATAACTGAGACCTCCATTAAGACTCCTGAGCTATGAAAGAGCAACTGCTATGCAATTAAAATTTCCTCTGGGCTGCCATCATCAATATTATGTAACATATGAAAAATTTTATATGGACAATGCTCAGTATAAAATATTTTCAGCACATACTGTTTATTAACTGATCTCTTTTATGCAACAAATATGTGTAATTCTAAACTTTATTGTGTGGAGGTCAAGGAACGCAATGAAGAGCAGGCAAACTGAAGTGCTGAATTGTATTGAATAGAGAATGTGGGAGTGTTCGATCACCCTGTCTTCAACAAAGTTCAGAGAAACCATTGTGCTCTTATCTGAAAAGTCAGGGTATGATTCAGCCATGATTGTAAGCTCATTCTACCAGACCATACGTCTGATTGAATTGCTACTTCATAGTCTGAATTTGGTTAAAATTGTACCAAAAGTGAACATATAACATTTTGTAAGAAAACAAAATACAAAACATGAACTCAACCAAGGAGAAGCTACTTGTAATGATGTTGAGTGTAAATATATGACATTGAACTGCTACCAAAGAAGATTGCACTGGGTTTTTCTTTAGGTTATGTGTATGTTGCAGGGTAAACACTAAATTTATAGTTTGCGCTATCTATACACATAGCAGTGGTATGATGAGAGACAGAGATCTAAAATGTTGTTGCTAGGCAACCTGACATCATTTCTTCATTCTACAATCATTCTGTTGCCCACGTGTGCAGGCTGTGTGTATAAAGCCAATGGGATCGAATCCACTCTGTCTTTGAGTGGATACAGCTCACAGGGCTCCTTTTTCAAAGAGCTGAAGAAAAGTCAGAAAATTTACAATCATCTCCCTCAAATCCCTGCCTAAATTGTCTACAAAACTACTATGAGAATACACCAATTTCAGCATTGTTTTCTTTCAAAAAAAAAAAAAAATGGATTTGTTAGAATGAGGATTTGATCTTTTGTTTCGTCACTGCCTGAGAGAAGAAAATTTGCCTTTTTCCCTCTTAATTTAAGTTCTTTTATTGGTGAGTATAAAATCATGTTTGCAAGTGACTGGAACTCCACTGAAGTGTTAAATGGTTCCATTGGAAACTTGACTATGGAAGACACAGAGGAAGAGGAGCATCCTTTCCTGACAGATGCTTGGCTCGTGCCCCTTTTCTTCTCTCTCATCATGATGGTGGGACTGATCGGGAACTCTCTGGTCATCTATGTCATCTCCAAACACAGACAGATGAGGACTGCCACTAACTTTTACATTGGTGAGTTTTCAGTGTCTGCACTTGTAATGTCCAGCATGTTTCCCAAATTATATTTTAGCAATTAGTATGGATATTTAATGTGTTCAGTCAGTACTGTGAAAATAATAAAATTCTGCACTGCGATGGCAGGAATTGCTTAAAAGCTGTTGACAGTGAATTAGTATTATTCCAGTTGGAGTTGTTTATTAACCATAGGATGATGTGCTCTCAGTCAATCATAATGCCTTCCTTTGAGGAATTCAGCACATTTTGGAGGGATTTTGCACTTAAAAAATATTTAACTTTATTACTATTTGCTCTTCTGGTTTAATGCTAAGTATATTTCATTGGCTTTGTATTTGTATTGGCTTTGTCTGCACAGTGAAAATTAATACATGTAATCCAATCTAATCTAACAAGGACTACTTGAGCAAGATTTAAAGGTTAGGCATTGCCTTTACATTTCTCAGACCTTAACTTGAGTGACTACAGTGCATAGTCGAATTCCTTATGAGCCCATTTGACCGGTAAAAACTGAATTCAGATTTTCATTCTGATTACAAATAAAAACAGATGAAAAGAATAATCACTTGAGTAAAACACACACACACACACACACACACACACACACACACACACACACACACACACACACGTTGGTGCGGCTATCCTTATGAGGACTGTCCATAGACATAATGATTTTTATAATGCACAAACTATGAATTCTATCCCCTAAACCTAACCTCACAGAAAACGTTCTGCATTTATAAATTTCCAAAAAAACCCATTGTTTTGTATGTTTTTTAAAAGTGATTTGAATGATGGGGACACTAGATATGTCCTCATAAACCACATTTATAGCATAATACCCTTGTAATTTCCAGTTTGTAATCGAAAACAATGTCCTCATAAACCAACCAAGCCCACCCACACACATACACACAAAAGTATCTTTATCTGTATAATGTAATGTATTTGTAATTAAATTCCAAGGTAACACTTTACAATAAGGTTCCATTTGTTAGTAAATGCATTAGGTATCATAAATGAACAATGAAATTTTTTTCAATAATCTTGGTTAATGTTGATGATAAAAACACAATTGTTCATTGTTAGTTCATGGCCGTTCATATTGCATTAACTAATATTAACATATACAACTTTGAGTTGTATATTGTCTTACAATGTGTTAGTAAATGTAGAAAATTACATTGACCAAGATTAACAAATGCTGTAAAAGTATTGTTCATTGTTTTTTTATGTAAACAAATATAGTTAACAGTTTGATAACAAATGGAAACAAATTGTAAAGTATTACCAAATACATTTATCAGACTGTTTGCAATCACAAGTGAAATTAATTCATCTGAATATGAGAACTGATTAACATCCAACAAGACTCAATGATTCTCTCCGAGCTTGTATTTCATTATATTTCACAAATGAATCCACTCTTTTGCACCACTACACCCTTTTCCCACAGTTTCAATCACCAACCATCAACCATCTCAATTATCCTTAAAACATTGTTGTAACTTCACAACATTTCAAGCACTGACAGAATCCCTGTAGCCTACCTCATCAACACAGGACATGTCAGTAATAGAAACGGAGTTCAATATGTTCTCATATTTCACATTCAATATATAACATGCAGATCTTTTTACATACCTTGGATTCATAACACATACTGTATATTTTTTCCTCAGCTAACTTGGCTGCAACTGACATCATTTTCCTGCTGTGCTGTGTGCCGTTCACTGCTACGTTGTACCCTCTTCCCGGTTGGATATTTGGAGACTTTATGTGCAAATTTGTTGCTTTTCTCCAACAGGTAAGAAAAGCACTGCACGGAAGGACAGTACACAAAATGAGGTAACACTTTACAATAAGGTTCCATTTGTTAACATTAGTTAATGTGTTGAACAATATATTTTTACAGCATTTATTATTCTTAGTTAATGTAATTCATAAAAAATGAAATTGTTCTTTGTTAGTTCACATTGGTTCAGAAATTTTGATGGCTTGTATGATGAAATTAACATTAACCAACATTAATAAATGCTGTAAAAGTATTGTTCATTGTTAGTCCATGTTAAATAATGTAGTTAACTAACAAACCTTATTGTAAAGTGTTACTCAAAATAACTAATGCACTTTGCATGAATATTTTATTTCGTGTTTAGTGCGAAATGTTTCACTGCTGCATCATTTCAAAATGCCTTCTGAGGTCAACTGAAACAGAAGTAAGAGGAATAAAAAGACACAATGATAAAAGCTGATAGAATTCTGGACTTGAATATGGTACCTAGGGGTGTCACTCAGCAGCAATATATGGTTTGGTACAGTACATTGATTAAAACATGTACAATAGTCCCTGTTCTTATGTGAAAATCAATACAGTGAGCGGCCTCACTGCAACAATGTATCAACAGGTTATCCACTGTAAATAAGATATCTCCATTTAAAACACCCATAAAGAATTTACATCAGAACAGAAATACGACATTTAATAGAAAAGTATCTGCCTGTTCTAAGGAAGGCAGCCAGGGCTAGTTGTCACACAGGGACATTTTCACAAAGACTATCTTAGAAATGAGTCAAGGTTTTGAGGCAAAAGTCCAATTACACAAATTAATTTTTTCTCGCAGTGGTTTTGTATGTTGGTTTCAAACACCTAGTTTAAGTAATTTGGACAAGACGTCACATTTTTGTTGGTTTCCTTTTATATTTTTGCTGTTTCATGAATCATTTTGTGTGGTATCGTTTAATTTTTGCTGAAAATCCTATAGGGTGTTTAATGGCAGTTTCCATTGTGACAACATGCCCTGCTATTATGGTATGTTTTCACAAAAGGTTACTTTGTCTTTGATGAACAATGTCTTTTTTGGGGGCAATAATAACAGTAGAAATGTCCAATAGCTTTTTGTAGCCAAGATTTAAAGGTATGCATCAAAATAGAAAAATAAGAAGCAGGTTGCATTTTTAGTATGATTATAAAAGCTGGTATGAAGCATATGAAGTCTAATTAGTTTCTTTGTTCCTATTGCAGATGTACTTTAAAGTAAATTCATTAAAATCAACATTACAATGCTAGATGTCATTAAAATTATACTTTGTGGACATGAAACTATCTCCTTTACAAATCTTCATTCTTTGTTGTGTTTCATTTAGCAGTACAAATGAACAGCATTCACCAACACCAAACAACAGCTTTCATTTGTAATTACTGTGGGAGGGAAAATGACATAAATTCAACAGTGGTTTTGGTCTTTCCCAATCCCATCTTCCAAAAGCTGATGTGCTGCTTATCGAGCCGTACACACAGGCCTGCAAACACCCCCTCAAAGTTGGGCTAAGCACACCCTTTCAGTTTAATTATTAGATACCCTCCACAACGGATGATGGAATATGTCTTAGTTCACACCTGTTGCATCAAAAAGCTAAACATGCAATTCAATGGCTTTATTCTCAAAAGCTTCTTCTCTTGATTCTTTAATTTAAAATTTAAGCATTCAGGTACTTCAGTTTAATTAATTCACCAGACAGACACCAAGTGAACTGAGTAATTTTTTGCCCGTCTAGAATTAATTCAACACGAAATGAGTTGAGCAAGACTGGCATGTATTACAAGCATTACGAGGTGGCTTTGATGTGCTAGGTTTCCTTAAATCCAGTTATGTGTGTTCTGTTGGTACTTGTGGGTGTATACTTATAGTGGGAGGAACTCAAGGTAACTAATCATCAGTCGCATGACATCTCATAATTATTCGTATGACTTTTAGCCCAACCAATCAATAAATGGAATTTCAAATTGATACAATTCATTTTAGCTAGCCTCTTATCTAACATTTTATTTTAAGAAAGAAACATCTGTGAACATATTTGGTTAATCATTACATATTTATTTATGTCATACTAATGACTGATGTGCTGTATGTCAATAACCTACAATTTAAACCTGTAATTTCTTCCATGGTACACAAAAGTTATTTTCCTATTAAAATTTTGGTTAGGTTTAGGGTTTGGGTAAGAAGTTAGACTTTATTGTTAGGTTTAGGTTTGGGGTTAAACTTAGGAAAAACATTAAGAATGCTTATTTAAATATCTGATGTTCCTCTTTTCTCCACGGTACTGGTTTAGGGATTGGCAAGGTTTTAGACTTTATGGTTAGGTTTTGGTTCATGTTAGGGGCAGTGTTGGGAAGGTAACTTTTAAAAAGTATTCCACTTCAGATTACTGAATACATGCTGTCAAAAGTAATTTGTAATGTATTCTGTTAGATTACTCAAGGTCAGTAATGTAATCTAAAAATTTTGGATTACTTCAGCACTGGCAAATTATTTCACTTATTTTGACTATAACAAGTAAATAAAGAATTTGTTCATTGTTAGTTTTTCTTTGTTAGTATTTTTTTTGTTTGTTAGTATTTCTTATAAATATGCCCTAACCACATAAAAAAACATTCACAAGGCATGCAATCGTTTATTTATTGGATTGAATTTATGTTTCATCTGTCAAAGCGTTTCTTAATGTTTTTTGTTAAGCTGTAGAAACATTATGTGGCCCCTCTCTTAAGCCTCTCTAATCATATATACCTTTTCTCTCACAACAGTATGAATGTAACACATCATAAGGTAGTGTTTCACTGCTGTTCAAAAGCTCCCCAGAATGCATCATATATGTGGATAAATGTTTTTTAACTGAATAATCTAAATATAAAATGAAAAAAATAACAATAAAATGCAAAGTAATCTCTTTAGTAATCAAAATAATTTTTGAATGTAACTGTATTCTAATTACCAACGATTTCATATGTAACTGTACTGATATTTTGTATTTAAATACGTAATCCTGTTACATGCATTCCGTTACTCCCCAGCCCTGGTTAGGGGTTAAACTCAGGAAAAAACTGTAAGAATATTGTTTGTTGGTTTGTTTATTTATCTCTATGAGAGTAAAAGCCATATGTTTTTGTACGAGCCAACATGTATAATTTCTTACAATCTTACTTTTCATACTATTATTCCAACTTGTCATGGCAATGTGTAGGTGACTGTACAGGCGACATGCATTACTCTCACGGCAATGAGTGGAGACCGTTGCTATGTGACTGTGTATCCTCTGAAATCCCTTCACCATCGGACCCCTCGTGTTGCAATGATTGTCAGCATTTGCATCTGGCTCGGTAAGTCAATACTAGAGTAGAACTATACATTTTTAAATGAGGGCTGACACCAAAGGCATAGCCAATAAATTATTTTGGGTGAACCTCAATAAAAATGGATGGGCCAAGTTTGCGCCCAAATGTTTTATTTATTTATTTTTACAAATTTTCCTTGACAACAGAGAAGCTGTGCATTCAAACAGTTAATTCACACTTTCAGAAATCAGAATAAATGCATTTTTAAAACTATTTTATAAACATATATTTAAAGTCAAAGATTATCTCTCTACCTCTCCGGGAACCAGCACCTTATCGTGGTGGAGAGGTTTGTGTGCCCTTATGATCCTGAGGGCTGTGTTGTCTGGAGCCAGGTGCACCTGGTAGGGTCTCCCAAGGCAAAGTGGTCTCAGGTGAGGGGCCAGACTAAGAATGGTTCACAAAGATTCCATGAAAAAAACGGCAAGAGGAGGAGTTACCCTGCCCGGAGGAAGCCCGGGGCCCCCGTCTGGAGCCAGGCCCAGATGGAGGGCTCGTTGGCGAGCGCCTGGTGGCCGGGCTTGTCACGGAGCCCGGTCGGGCACAGGCCGAAGAAGCAACGTGACACCCCCCTCTACATCCCTTGGGCCCACCACCCATTGGAGAAACCGCAGGAGTCAGGTGCGCTGCCATATGGGTGGCAGTGAAGGCCGTGGGTCTCGACGGACCAGACCCGGGCAGCAAAGGCTAGTTCTAGGGACGTGGAACATTACCTCACTGGGGGGGAAGGAGCCGGAACTGGTGAGAGAGGTGGAGCGTTACCAGTTGGATCTGGTGGGGCTTACTTCGACACACAGTTGTGGCTCTGGATCTGTACTCCTGGATAGGGGATGGACTCTATTCTTCTCTGGAGTTTCCCATGGTGTGAAGCGACGGGCGGGATACTCACAAGTCCCTGGCTGAGTGCCGCTATGTTGGAGTTTACCCCGGTGGAGGAGAGGGTCGCCTCCCTTCAACTACGGGTTGTGGGGGGGAAAACTCTGACTGTTGTCTGTGCATATGCACCGAACAGCAGAACAGAGTATTCAGCCTTCTTGGAGACCCTGAATGGAGTCCTGAATAGGGCCCCAGTAGGGGACTTCATAGTGATGCTGGGTGACTTCAACGCGCACGTGGGAGATGACAGGGACACCTGGAAAGGCGTGATTGGGAGGAACGGCCTCCCCGATCTGAACACGAGTGGATGTTTGTTATTGGACTTCTGTGCTAGTCATGGATTATCTATAACAAACACCATGTTCGAACATAAGGATGCTCATAAGTGTACGTGGTACCAGAGCACCCTAGGCCGAAGATCGATGATCGATTTTGTAATCGTGTCATCAGATCTGAGGCCATATGTTTTGGACACTCGGGTGAAGAGAGGGGCAGAGCTGTCAACTGATCACCATCTGGTGGTGAGTTGGATCAGGGGGTGGGGAAAGACTCTGGACAGACCTGGGAAGCCCAAGCGAGTAGTGCGGGTGAACTGGGAACGTTTGGAGGAGGTCCCTGTCCGCGAGATCTTCAACTCACACCTCCGGCGGAGTTTTTCAGGCATCCCTGCGGAGGTTGGGGACTTTGAACCGGAGTGGGCAATGTTCAAAGCTTCCGTTGCCGAAGCCGTGGTGGAGAGCTGCGGCCTCAAGGTTTTAGGTGCCTCAAGGGGTGGTAACCCTCGAACACCGTGGTGGACACTGGTGGTCAGGGAAGCTGTCCGACTGAAGAAAGAGGCCTTCCGGGATTTGTTGTCCCGGAGGTCTCCGGAGGCAGTTGCAAGGTACCGACAGGCCCGAAGGGCTGCGGCCTCAGCCATAAGGGAGGCAAAGCAGTGGGTGTGGGAAAAGTTCAGAGAAGCCATGGAGAAGGACTTTCGGTCCGCACCAAAGTGCTTCTGGAAAACCGTCCGCCACCTTAGGAGGGGAAAACGGGGAACCATCCAAGCTGTATACAGCAAAGATGGGACGCTGTTGACCTCAACCGAGGAGGTTATTGGGCGGTGGAAGGAACACTTTGAAGAACTCCTAAATCCCTACTCTATCCCTATGCTAGAGGCAGAGCCGGAGGCTGATGGGGGATCAGATTCTATTTCCCTGGGGGAGGTCACTGAGGTAGTCAAACAACTCCGCAGTGGCAAAGCCCCGGGGATTGATGAGATCCAACCAGAAATACTGAAAGCTTTGGATGTGGAGGGGGTGTCATGGATGGCACGCCTCTTCAACATCGCATGGAAATCTGGGACAGTGCCTAAGGAGTGGCAGAACGGGGTGGTGGTTCCTCTCTTCAAAAAGGGGGACCAGAGAGTGTGTGCCAACTACAGGGGTATCACACTTCTCAGCCTCCCTGGTAAAGTTTACTCCAAGGTGCTGGAGAGGAGGGTGCGGCCGATTGTCGAACCTCAGATTGAAGAGGAACAATGCGGGTTCCGTCCTGGCCGTGGAACGACGGACCAGATCTTTACTCTCGCAAGGATTCTGGAGGGGGCCTGGGAGTATGCCCATCCGGTCTACATGTGTTTTGTGGATCTGGAGAAGGCGTATGACCGGGTCCCCCGGGAGAGACTGTGGGAGGTGCTTTGGGAGCATGGGGTGGGGGGGTCCCTTCTTAGGGCGATCCAATCCCTGTACGTCCGAAGCGAGAGCTGTGTCCGGGTCCTCGGCACGAAGTCGAGCTCGTTCTATGTGGGGGTTGGTCTCTATCGCACCGTTGTCATGAAAAGAGAGCTGAGCCGGAAGGCAAAGCTCTCGATCTACCGGTCAATTTTTGTTCCTACCCTCACCTATGGTCATGAAGGTTGGGTCATGACCGAAAGAACTAGGTCGCGAGTACAAGCGGCCGAAATGGGCTTCCTCAGAAGGGTGGCGGGCTTCTCCCTTAGAGATAGGGTGAGGAGCTCAGTCATCCGCGAGGAGCTCGGAGTAGAGCCGCTGCTCCTTTGCGTGGAAAGGAGTCAGTTGAGGTGGTTTGGGCATCTGGTAAGGATGCCCCCTGGGCGCCTCCCTAGGGAGGTGTTTCAGGCACGTCCAGCTGGGAGGAGGCCTCGGGGAAGACCCAGGCCAGTGTGGAGATGTAATCTCTCCAACTAGAACGGCTCGGGGTCCCCCAGTCAGAGCTGGTTAATGTGGCTCGGGATAGGGAAGTTTGGGGCCCCCTGCTGGAGCTGCTGCCCCCGCGACCCGACTTCGGATAAGCGGTTGAAGATGGATGGATAGATGGATTATCTCTAATATTCTGGGTGGGCCCAGGCCAACTCCAGCCCACCTTGGCTACACCATTGGCTGACACATTCCCTAATTTATGCTTTTCATAACAAATGCAGGCTATATTCTCTTAACTTTTATTTTTTAAGTTAATTAAGGAATTAAATACATATTAAGCTCAATAAACAGCATTTGTGGCATAATGTCGACAAGTTTTTCTTAAAAAAAAACAAAATCTGTGTTAGAGTGAAGCACTTAGAATGGAAATTAATGTGGCCATCCATAAATTTAAGAATTCTCACAGTTTCACAAGTATAGCCACAGGACCGAAACAATATGTATGTTAACGTGATTTTTAAGTGTGATAAAATCCCTTGCTCTCCTTTTCTGTGTGAAATTTTAATTTTACAATTCTGTTGCCATGACAATATAATGCAGTAAACCCTGTATGCCAAGAAAATGGCAATTTAAATTGCTTTATAGCTCAAAACATATACAGTATAAGTTTTAACAGAATAGTTAATTTAAATGATTTTATAAAATTATAAGCTTCACATTTCTGCCTTAAACCATCTAGGTTATGTATGTAACCTCCGTTCCTGATGGAGGGAACGAGACATTGTGTCGAAGAAGCGACACTAGGGGTCTCTCTTGAGCGCCGAATATGCCTCTGATCTATGAAAAAAGGCCAATGAGAAGTTGGCAGACAGTATTTGCATACCCAACCCCCAGACATATGGGTATAAAAGAGGGGAAATATGTTGAGTATTTCATCCAGAATTTTTCTGAGGAGCCGGAAATGGTCCGGCCACAACAGTGGCTGGGCTCAGCGACATGGCCGGGAGGACACAATGTCTCGTTCCCTCCATCAGGGAACGGAGGTTACATACGTAACTTAGACGTTCCCCGTCTGTTGCTCAGTTCGGTGTTTGGTCCAAATGAAATCACGCCATGCATTGAGCCGTGTACGTGTTCTGCTGACACAGGAGCTGGCAGGTATTTTACATGCAAAGGCGACCAGCCATGTCAGACTGAACGTACCTTTCCCCAATGCCCCATAAAAGTCATCGGAATCCTTCTGGTTACCTTAAACAGGGGAACAAGGCGACGCTTGCCAACCCGGGAACAGCCCGAGCCTAGCCGGGCATCTTTTCTCTCTTTGTTTCTCCACATAGAGTAAGAAATGGCTGGGGCCCTTACACGCATCAAGGGAAGGGGGTCTTACCCATTTTCCTATTCTTTCAGGGGGAAATGACCCTGCTGAGACCACACCTGCACAGGAAGGGGGAGGTAAGAGTGGTGAATACATCACATGGGTTTTCAGGCAACCTGTGGAAGGTGGCACGGTGGTAGATCCAGCCTCATGGAGGGGGGAGTTGCTACAACATGGTAACCGGAGGGCAGCTGGGACTGCCTAAGGGAGACATGGGTCCACTCGTAATGGGACCGTACCGCGGAAAGTACACACCGGGGGAGTCCAAACAGGAGTCCTGACCTGTGGAGCACCTATTCCAGTACAGGGTAGATTAAGTACCTGCAGTGGATCAGGTCGGTGAGTTCCTCCGCTGAACTGCGGACCCAAAGGGCTAGGGAGGAGTCCTCCAGGGACCCGAATGAGTGGGATCTCTCAACCCTGAGATTGTAGAATCTCGCAAATCTATTAGGTGTTGCCCATCCTGCTGCTCTACATACGTCTGCCAGGGAGGTGCCTCTGGCCAGTGCCCACAAGGACGCAACACTCCTTGTTGAGTGTGCTCGGACCTGCAGGGGGGGTTGGGTGCACAGCCTGGGTCCAAACAGGAGTCCTGACCTGTGGAGCACCTATTCCAGTACAGGGTAGATTAAGTACCTGCAGTGGATCAGGTCGGTGAGTTCCTCCGCTGAACTGCGGACCCAAAGGGCTAGGGAGGAGTCCTCCAGGGACCCGAATGAGTGGGATCTCTCAACCCTGAGATTGTAGAATCTCGCAAATCTATAAGGTGTTGCCCATCCTGCTGCTCTACATACGTCTGCCAGGGAGGTGCCTCTGGCCAGTGCCCACAAGGACGCAACACTCCTTGTTGAGTGTGCTCGGACCTGCAGGGGGGGTTGGGTGCACAGCCTGGGTGTGATAGGCCAATGAAATGGCATCCACCACCCAGTGGGAAATCCTCAGTTTGGAGACAGCGTTCCCTTTCCGCTGTCCACCAAAGCAGACAAAGAGCTGCTCAGAACGTCTAAAGCTCTGCGTGCGGTCCAAGTAGGTACGCAAAGCACGTACCGGACACAGCAACGAAGGGGCTGGGTCTGCCTCCTCCCGGGGCAGCGGTTGCAGTTTCACTACCTGGTCTCTAAAGGGCGTGGTAGGAACCTTGGGCATGTAGCCCGGTCGCGGTCTTAGGATCACATATGTGTCTGCCGGACTGAACTCCAGGTAAGTGTTGCTGACCGAGAACGCTTGCAGGTCCCCGACCCTCTTGATGGAGCTGAGCGCGATCAGCAGGGCCGTCTTTAGAGAGAGGGCCCTGAGTCCAACTGATTCTAGTGGCTCGAAGGGGGGTCTCTGAAGGACCGTGAGGACCACCGAGTGATCCCAAGAGGGGAAGAGGCCTGGCCGGGAAGGATTTAACCTCTGGGCACCTCTCAGGAACCTGATGATTAAGTCGTGCTTACCCAAAGTCTTGCCTTCTACTGCGTCGTGGTGGGCCGTGATAGCAGCAACATATACCTTCAAGGTGGAAGGGGACAGCCTCCCCTCCAGCCTCTCCTGCAGAAATAGGAGCACAGACCTAACTGCGCACCTCTGTGGGTCTTCTGCCCGGGAAGAGCACCAATTTGCAAACAAGCGCCACTTCAGGGAGTAAAGTTGCCTGGTAGAGGGGGCTCTGGCTTGGTTGATCGTGTCTACGACGGCAGGTGGTAGACCAGATAGATCTTCCACATCCTGTCCAGGGGCCAGACGTGGAGGTTCCAGAGGTCTGGGTGCAGATGCCAGAGCGTGCCCTGTCCCTGAGAATGAAGGTCTGTCCTCAGGGGGATCCGCCAGGGAGGGGCTGTCGCGAGGAGTACGAGGTCCGAGAACCAGGCCCGGGTGGGCCAGTAGGGAGCCACTAGGGTGAATTGTTCCTCGTCCTCCCTGACCTTGCACAGCACCTGTGCAAGAAGGCTCACTGGGGGAAATGTGTACTTGAGCAGCCCCGAAGGACAGCTGTGTGCCAGTGCGTCTGCCCCGAGGGGAGCCTCTGTTCGGGCATACCAGAGCGGGCAGTGGGAGGTCTCTCGGGAGGCAAACAGTCTTCCTAGGCCTTGCCGAAACGTTCCCAAATCAGCTGGACCGACTGGGGGTGAAGCCTCCATTCTCCACCAGACAAGCGTCGTCATGGCATCGCATCTGCTACCACATTGAGGTTTCCAGGGATGTTGCTGCTGGCACCAAAGGAGGAGATGACGGGCGAGTTGTGAAATGTGGCAGGAGCATATGCCGCCTTGCCGATTTATGTGCGCTACCGCGGTGGTGCTGTCTGACCTGATTAGGACATGTTTTTCTCGAACTAACGGGAGAAACTTCTGCAGGGCAAAGAAAACAGTCAGCAACACTAGGCAATTGATGTGCCAGTGCAGCGGGGCCCCTTTCCAATGACCTGCGGCTGCGTGCCCATTGCACATGGTGCCCCAACCCAATCTGGAGGCATCGGTTATGACCATCATCTCGGGACTCGAGTTTGAAGCCAGTGCTGCAGCGGTCTCATATGCATCAACCCCAGTGGCGTGACTGCCGCGGAGCATGCCATATGCCCCAGGACACTCTGGAAATGTTTTAAGGGGGCCGCTGTGCCCGGCCTGAAGGTGGCAAGGCATTCCAGCACCGACCGTGCACACTCGTTGGTGAGTTAGACTCAGTCTAACTCCATGCCGAGAAAAGAGATGCTCTTAACCGGGGCGAGCTTGCTCTTTTCCCAGTTGACCTGAAGCCCCAAACGGCTGAGGTGTCTCAGCACCTGGTCTCTGTGAGCGCATAGTAACTCTCGGAGGTGGGCCAGAATGAGCCAGTCATCGAGATAATTGAGCATGCGAATGCTGGCTTCTCGGAGCGGGACAAGGGCTGCCTCTGCAAATTTTGTGAAGATGCAAGGGGACAGAGACATGCCGAAGGGGAGGACTTTGTACTGATATGCCTGGCCGTCATGGATTGAGACACGAAGAATTGAATTTGGAAGTACGTGTCCTTCAGGTCACAAAACTCGCAAGTCCAAGATTGGTCGTAAGCCGCCGCCTTTCTTGGTTACGATTAAGTAAGGGCTGTAGAAACCCATCTTCATCTCGGTTGGTGGGACAGGCTCTATCGCGTCTTTGAGTAAGAGAGTAGCGATTTCCACGTGCAGTGATTTGGCATGCTCGCCGTGTACTGCGGTAAAGCGGACGCCCATGAAGGGGGCAGAGGCCTTGAAAACTGAATTGCGTAAACGAGTCGGATGGTCCTGGCCAGCCAGCGTGACGGGTTGGGAAGTGAAAGCCACACATCCAAGCTCTGTGCTAGGGGCACCAAGGGGACGATTATTTTTGACGTACCTGGTGGGATGGAGCAGCGGGGCGGAGCAGGTAATACGGCGTTGGGAGGCGATGACGCGTCCCGAGGCTCTGGTGCTGAGAAAAGACTCGAAGCACTTACCTTGCTCCGCACACCCAGCAGGGGGCGGGTTAGTGACTGAGGAGGAGGTCCGATGGTGGTGTCCTCTAGACTCGTCAGAATCGGCCGGCTGGGGAACAGTCGTGGGGCTGAGGGCGGGGGGTCCGCATCCAGGGACTTTTGAGATCTGGCGGCAGAGTGCCGTGAGAACGGCATTTGCGGGCCAGGTGACCCAGAGACAAAGGAAATAGCTCTGTTATTGAGAATGTGGGTACCGCAGCCCAATGAATTAAATAAATTCATCAAAAGATTCTCCTCCCAGCCCTCCACCGGGGGACGGAATGGTCTGCTTACCAGCTCCGGAGCTAACGTCTTGGTCTATGGGTTGACTGTCTCAGGAGCGCCTGGGAGCCTTCTGGGTCCTCGAGGGGTCTGTGAGATGGGGGGCGTCTGCTTCCTGCAGGGAATGAAGACGTCATCCTACAGGCCAGGGGAGCACAGGGTGACCCCGCCAGGTGGTAGGGTTCCCGGGGCACAGGGTAGCGAGAGCGGATGAGCGAGTGGCTTTGTGATGAGAAGGGTGCCTTCCACGAAGACGTCAGCTCATCATGCAATTCCAAGAAAAACGGGACCGGGGGGGGGTTTGGGGCAAGGCTGTGAGTGGCGCCCAGACCCCAGGAACCAGTCATCCAACTGCGATGGCTGTGGGGAGGACGGAGGGTTCCAGTCCAGCCCCACGGAAAGCATGTCAGTCATCTGCGCATCAGTCTCAGCCTGGGCGTGCTGGCCCGAAGGCGGCAGCCCAGGGGAGTCATCCGCGTCAGACGCCGTGCTCTCTGATGCAGCGGCGCGCTCATCCACCACGAGGGGAGGTCACCACGTATGGGAGTCAACGAGCGTGCTGGTGGAGGGTGGCCCGAGGGGGTGTACCCAGCGGAGCTGCACCCGCTGCCATCCCCAGATTGCCTCCATTGCCAGCCGCATCGTCCTCAATCCCGTGTGAAGAAGGAGCAATGTGGGGGGTGGCTGGAGTGGTTTGCTTTCTATTGAAAGTGAGCCACGACCGCAACGTTGAGAGCATGAACAATTGAGAGCATGAACCATCCACAAACTCTGCCTCTGTGTGATCGCTGCCCAGACACACGAGACAACGCCTGTGGTCGTCTGAAGTGGAGAGCACTCTACCGCATCCAGGAACTACACAGGGGCGGAAGGGCATCTTTAAAAAGACGCGTCCTGAAAAGGATGTTCAACGCCGCTGTGTATTGCTCTTTAGAGGAATAACTATTTTACAAGAAAAATTCACTCTTTTAATAAACTCTTTCAAGTTCTGCGCTGTCGAAGCACCCAAGGGCAAACTGCACTGCCGTGCAAGAAGGAGAAAGCCACAGAAAGCCATCTGTGCTGTAGATCCAACAGCAGTAGAAGCGTCAGAGGAACAGGAACGGGTATTTGACTCACAGCTGACTGCATGCACAACCATCGGCTCCGAAGAAAATTTCTGAATGAACTCTACGTATTTGCCCGCTTTTATACCTGTATGTCTGGGTCGGGGTATGCAAATACTGTCTGCCAACTTCTCATTGGCCTTTTTTCATAGATCAGAGGCATATTCAGCGCTCAAGAGAGACCCCTAGTGTCGCTTCTTCGACACAACATCGAAGTGAGCGACAGATGGGGAACCTAAAAATATTGGCCCCATTCACTTCCATTTTAAGTGCCTCAGAGTTACCTTTAATTTTTTAAAGAAAACAAGGGATGAGTTGCGATGATTTTTTGTGGTGATCAACACTATGCCACAAATTCTGTCGATTGATATTCCTTAAGGCCAGTATATAAAATTCATTTTCTGTGGTTGACAGATGGTCACAGATGTTAACCACAGAAAATATATATTTGACTCATCACTTTATAAGAGAAAACCTGTTTGCAGTAAAGCAAATAGAAGTCTATGGGCAAGTCTATACCGAACTGTGGAAAAAAAATGTTTAAAGCTGAAGTGTATTTTCAAACATTTTTTCTGGACACTGTACCAGTCATCTATTGGTTTCACAAACAGATAATCCTGCCGCAAACACAACCTTTGGTTGTGCCACAATTTCAACCATCTAGAAAATGTTTCCCACTTCTATAAGATGATTCACATTTTACAGCTCAAAAAAATCAACCCTTTATAAATATTAATAATTAATATAAATGCTTTAACAAAATAATGAGCTTCACTTTTTATTTTAAACACTCCGGTCAGCATGAACCTTGTGCTTCCATTATACTGTATAAGTGCATTTGTGTACTGTGGCAGAGCTTAAGTTTCATTTAACCCAGAGAATGAATTCCTTTTAGTTTAAAAATAAAAGAACAAATGATCACTTAATGAAACATTCCCATCTTCCTTTCTCTTTTTCAATTAGGTTCCTTCATTCTTTCCATACCAATCTTCCTGTACCAGCGACTTGAAGATGGCTATTGGTATGGACCAAGAAAATACTGCATGGAGAGGTTCCCATCAAAGAACCACGAGAAGGCTTTCATCCTTTATCAGTTCCTAGCTGTGTATCTACTGCCTGTTCTTACCATCTCCTTTTGTTATTCCTTCATGTTGAAGAGAGTGGGACAGGCCTCAGTGGAACCAGTGGATAACAACCATCAGGTATGATAATCAGATACTTTTTTTACACTGCAGGACCAATTATATATGCCTGTTACACCATGTACAGTCACTTTAGGTGAGAGCACTTTAAAACTGAAAGCAATGACGTCCCACTGAAGGTATGAAAGGCTGTATGTGCTTTGATCTATAATTCAGATGTCTATGCTCTTGAGAGGTCATGTACTGTAATATGTTGCTTATTTCTACATAGCAACAGTTAAGAAATAAAGTAGTTGGATTGTAACCTTTATTTAAACAGGTACATATTATACACTGTATATACACTGTATATACTGTATATACAGTACATACAGAATATATACACACACACACATACACAGTATCTATCTATCTATCTATCTATCTATCTATCTATCTATCTTTCTCTCTCTCTCTCTCTCTCTCTCTCTCTCTCTCTCTCTCTCTCTTTCTTTCTCTGTATATATATATATATATGTATGTATATATAGTATCTCACAAAAGTTAGTACACCCCTCTCATTTTTGTAAATATTTCATTATATCTTTTCATGTGACAACACTGAAGAAATTACACTTTGCTACAATGTAAAGTAGTGAGTGTACAGATTGTATAACAGTGTAAATTTGCTGTCCCCTCAAAATAACTCAACAAACAGCCATTAATGTCTAAACCACTGGTAACAAAAGTGAGTACACCCCTAAGTGAAAATGTCCAAATTTTCCCTCCCCGGTGTCATGTGACACGTTAGTGTTACAAGGTCTCAGGTGTGAATGGGGAGCAGGTGTGTTAAATTTGGTGTCATCGCTCTCACACTCCCTCAAACTGGTCACTGGAAGTTCAACATGTCACCTCATGGCAAAGAACTCTCTGAGGATCTGAAAAAAACTATTGTTGCTCTACATAAAGATGGCCTAGGCTATAAGAAGATTGCCAAGACCCTGACACTGAGCTGCAGCACTGTGGCCAAGCCCATACAGTAGTTTTACAGGACAGGTTCCTCTCAGAACAGGCCTTGCTATGGTTGACCAAAAAAGTAAGGGTGCACATGCTCAGCGTCATATCCAGATGTTGTCTTTGGGAAATAGACGCATGAGTGTGCCAGCATTGCTGCATAAGTTGAAGGGGTGGGGGGTCAGCCTGTCAGTGCTCAGACCATACACCGCACACTGCATCAAATTGGTCTGCAATGGCTGTCGTCCCAGAAGGAAGCCTCTTCTAAAGATGATGCACATGAAAGCCCGCAAACAGTTTGCTGAAGACAAGCAGACTAAGAACATGGATTACTGGAACCATGTCCTGCGACTGATGAGACCAAGATAAACTTATTTGGTTCAGATTGTGTCAAGTGTGTGTGGCAGAAACCAGGTGAGGAGTACAAAGTATGGTGGTGTTAGTGTCATGGTCTGGGCACTGGGGAGCTACAGTTAATTGAGGGAACCATGAATGCCAACATGTACTGTGACATACTGAAGCAGAGCATGATCCCCTCCCTTCGGAAACTGGGCCGCAGGGCAGTATTCCAGCATGATAATGACCCCAAACACACCTCCAAGATGACCACTGCCTTGCTAAAGAAACTGAGGGTGAAGGTGATGGAATGGCCAAGCATGTCTCCAGACCTAAACCCTATTGAGCATCTGTGGGGCATCCTCAAATGGAAGGTGGAGGAGCACAAGGTCTCTAACATCCACCAGCTCTGTGATGTCATCATGAGTGGAAGAGG
Organism: Moxostoma hubbsi; assembly: GCA_032164185.1. NCBI lineage: Eukaryota > Metazoa > Chordata > Actinopteri > Cypriniformes > Catostomidae > Moxostoma > Moxostoma hubbsi. Next base: position 32,496,054 of record JAVLUX010000009.1, read on the forward strand.
ACTCCAGTGGCAACCTGTGAAGCTCTGGTGAACTCCATGCCCAAGAGGGTTAAAGCAGTGCTGGAAAATAATGGCGGCCATACAAAATATTGACACTTTGGGCCCAATTTGGACATTTTCACTTAGGGGTGTACTAACTTTTGTTGCCAGCGGTTTAGACATTAATGGCTGTGTGTTGAGTTATTTTGAGGGGACAGAAAATTTACACTGTTATACAAGCTGTACACTCACTACTTTACACTGTAGCAAAGTGTAATTTCTTCAGTGTTGTCACATGAAAAGATATAATCAAATATTTACAAAAATGTGAGGGGTGTACTTACATTTGTGAGATACTGTATATACATATATATATATATATATTGATCAGCCACAACATTAAAACCACTGATAGGTAAAGTGAAAAACATTGATTATCTCATTACAATGTCACCTGTCAAGAGGTACAATATATTAGGCAGCAAGTGAACAGTCAGTTCACAGTCAGTGTGTTGGAAGCAGGAAAAATGAGCAAGTTTAAGGATCTAAGCGATTTTAACAAGGGCCAAATTGTGATGGCTAGGTGACTTGGTCAAAGCATCTCCAAAATGCCAGGTCTTGTGGGGTATTCCCAGAATGCAGTGGTTAGTATATACAAAAAGTGTTCCAAAGATGGACAACCGGTGAACCGCCTACTCATTGGTGTCCAAGCCTCATTGATGCGCATGGTGAGTGAAGGCTAGCCTGTCTGTCCGATACCACAGAAGAGCCACTGTAGCACAGATTGCTGAAAAACTCAATGCTGGCCATGATAGAAAGGTGCCAGAACACCTGCGCAAACGCAGACTGGTCAGATTGCCAATGCTGACCCATGTTCACCACCGAAAGCGCCTACAATGGGCATGTGAGCATCAATACTGGACCATGGAGCAATGGAAAAAGGTAGCCTGGTCTGATGAATCACATGTTCTTTTAGATCATGTGGATGGCCTGGTGCATTTGGATCATTTACCTTGGGAAGAAAAGGCAGCATTATGCACCATGAGAAGAAGGCAGGCTGGCCAGAGGCTTTGTGATGATCTGGGAAATGATTTCAGCAGGATAATGTGCCCTGCCACACTGCAAAAATTGTACAGGAATGGTTTTAGGAACATGACCAAGAGTTCAAGGTGTTGACTTTCCTCTCCAAATTCCCCAGATCTCAATCCGCTTGAGCATCTATGGGATGTGGTTTTAATGTTGTGGCTGGTCAGTATATATAAATATATATGTATGTACTGTATGTATGTATATATGTATGTGTATGTGTGTGTGTGTGTGTGTGTGTGTGTGTGTGTGTTTGCTACAAAAGTCGGAAGACACTTTTCAAACAGTGCCACACATTCTTTATTAGACTGAGATTTGCAGTGCTTCCCTGCATTTTGCACAATCAATTCTTCGTTCTATTTTGAAAATAAACCCAGTCCCTGATGATGAAAAGCAGCCCCACAGCATGATGTACGGCTACTACCAACACAACACTTTACTGTAGGTAGCTATAGTGATTATTTTAGGGGTTGGCAGTGTTAGATTCATGCCAGAGATTTGCTTTGAATTTTGGCTGTAAAGCTCTTAAAATCTCTATACTGGTCTCATCCTGGATTTACACAATTCCCACATTGCTTGTTGGCCAAAAGATGTGCTCAGAGATGTTCACAGGTCACTTTCTTAGTGAGGTTTGGAAAAACACATTTCCTTGGCAGTACCTGGGTGGTTAGATATGACATTTATCTCCATATATTTTGAACCAACAGTGCCCATTGTGGCATCCAGACACTTGGATATTGGTTTTGTGTGCTTCTGTAGTTCATGCATTTGTTTTACACTATCTTCCTTGTCAATTTATGGTCACTTGAAATTTTTTAAAGGTAAAATTGAAGACAAAGTTAGTCTTTAGGATTTAATTTAACAGCTGTCCATCAGATTCTCAACCTGAATAATTATCCTTTAATTGTGGGGTTTTTATCCAAGTATTTATTATTTTAATTATTCAAAGGTAGGCTAGATTGTACTTGTGTAGTCAATTGAAATGCTTTTGTAGTAAGATTTCTTTTTTTTAACTAGATAAATTGTAATGCTTTTGTAGTAAGATTTTTTTTTTGAACTAGATAAATTAAAAATGTATTATTATTATTATTATTATTATTATTATTATTGAACTAATGTTTCTCAACTGGTGGGTCTCTGACTAGGTCACGGATACCAGGGAAAGAACATACCATGATTCTCCCATTGAACATTTTTTGGCGGACACCCAAGTGAAATTTAGGACTGCTGATGCAAATTCTCATCTGCACTGCCCCTCACTTTGACAACTTTCAAATGTTTCATATTTAATAATCTATTAGATACAATCTGTTAGACCACATTTTTATGACAACAGTGGCTTTTGTAGTTACATTTTCTAGATGTGTTCCAGCTACTATTTTTCATAAATACTATAATTTATTATTATTAAAATTATAATTATTATTTAAGACTAGATACATTGATGTTGTATAGAGGTAAAAAGGAAAGAATCCATGGTCTTACCTGTGCTTATATGGCATTGCACTGAAAATATATGGGCAAGTACATGAAGGGCTTTTAAATCTGGACCTCCAAGACTTGGGGACAATTTATTAAGCCCTCTTGTGTAATATATGTTCTGTTTGAAATTAGAACATAAACTGGATTATAAATAAAATGGGCTCATATAACTATATAGGCTCATCAACAACAAAAAATAATGTCACTTGATACATGCCAGTATACTTGAAAACCATAAACAAAACTATGCAAGATTACATACACATTAAATACAGGTTACAGTTTTTGCTATGGTGGGTCGCCACTTGATGCCCAATGTCAAATCTGGGTCCCGAAGCAAAACCAGTTGAGAACCACTGGTTTAATCTTCTGCCACAAAGGCATTGAATACTTATGCAAACAGCACAATACAGGTTTTTTTTTTTTAAAGAACATTTAATGCCAGATCAATGTGGTCTCAGTGCACAGAAATCAAGAATAACTAAATTTCTGTGTAAGATTTATGATGACTAATTTTGCAAAGCAATGTAAATTTTGCATTGAATTTACAATGAATAATGTAACAAAATATCAAACCCTCATGCTATCCCAGATGTGTATGACTTTCTTTCTTCTGCAAAACTCAAACAATGAATTTTAGAAGAATATCTCAGCTCTAGGTCCTCACAATGCAAGTGAATAATGACCAAAATTGTAAAGCTCCAAATAGCACATACAGGCAGCATAAAAGCAATCCACAAGTCTCCAGTGGTTAAATCGAAAGTGATATAACAAGTATGGGTGAGAAACAGATCAGTGTTTAAGTCCATACCCATTCACTTGCATAGTGAGGACCTACAGAGCTGAAATATTCTTCTAAAATTCTTTGTTTGTGTTAAGCAGAAGAAAGTCATACACATCTGGAATGGCACAAAGGTGAGTAAATGATGAGAGAATCTTCATTTTTGGGTGAACTATCCCTTAAAGGGTCCAAAATTATCCAAATTCTTTTCGTGGCCAATTTTTAAAGGCTATCCTTTAAAAATTTCATTCTAACAGAACTTTTAATGAAAGCACATATCCGACCAAATTGCATGCTATAATCTTGTGAAAACTGTCTATTTTCAGGTCCACTTGCTATCAGAAAGAACTATCTCCATTAGGAGCAAGATTTCCAAAATGGTAGTGGTCATTGTTGTACTTTTCACCATCTGCTGGGGTCCCATTCAGATATTTGTCCTCTTCCAGTCATTCTATCCCAACTTCAAGGCCAACTATACAACATATAAGATCAAGACATGGGCTAACTGCATGTCCTATGCCAACTCCTCTATCAACCCTATTGTTTATGGTTTTATGGGAGCCAGCTTCCGCAAGTCTTTCAGGAAGACCTTCCCCTTCCTCTTCAGACACAAAGTGAGAGACAGCAGTGTCACCTCCCGCACAGCCAATGCAGAAATCAAGTTTGTTGCGACTGAGGAGAGCAAAACTGAAAGGAAATGAATGCAGATGGCACAAAGTCTGCAAAGTTTTCTATGTACCTCAACTCATGCCCTCTGTCTCATCATCGAAGCACAGGCATCCCCTGCGTTGACGAGATTACAGGGGTAATATTCAATGTTCACTGAATTGTGAAAACAATTATTCCTAATGTGGAGCGACAGAGCATTTAGAGGGAAAGGTTGCTCTCGTCTGCAGAATACAAAAGTTTTAATGAATTATTCTGCTTCTGATTATAGCTGGAGGGAAGTGGTATTATTTGATATGTAGGTCCTATCCGTCCAAATTGTATTCGTGGTCCTGGTGTGCTAGGAGTGCTTGCATTTAAGGAGGGCATTTTAATTCTTTCTTAACAGGACAGTAGAAGCAGATATAAAAATTGGAGAAAGGGGGTACAAAATCAAAATTTCACCCAGTCCGAATTCATACCTGGGTCCCTGTGAGCCAACCAACATGCTCTTAAAAGTCATAAGCAAGTGCACTACCTTCTACACCACAGGTCCAATGAGAGCCTGTGGAGTCAAGTACTGTGGCTGGAAAGGCCATACATTGAACTGCGAGTAATTCAGATTAAAGAGGGAACCAAGTGGATGTTCTGCCAGCAGCAATGTGTGGGAGCTTGCCTGAAAGGATGTTGACTAAAACAGTCATAGCAACTGTTGACTCATCCATTGTGTTAGACACACACAACACCTCCCTGTGCACACTTCCTCGAGAAACGACCACTCCAAACTTCCTCTCAAGAGTTGTATTTACATTTTCTGAACAGTGAACCACATGGCTCGACCTGAAGAGATGTACTTAAAAGGTATAGATCGTCTCAAAGCACACCACTTCTTGAAACATGAATGCTGTTTGCAGCACAGAATAATATATTATGCTGCACCTGCTATTGATTCTCATAGATTAGTCAACAAGGATTAGCAGACATGTGTGGTAGTATTGAAGACGAAGGGGAACATTGCATTATTATTACAATAATTGTCAGATTTGTGAATGCATTAAAGATTTAGCGTAGTATCTTTCCCAAGCATTATAAAATATTCTGTTTGCTGCATTTTAAATGAACAACATCCTTCTATAGGATGTCTATAAATGTGCCTATTATTTTGATGTATTACAGGAATATTCCAGGTTCGACACAAGTTAAACTCTATCAACAGGATTTGCGGTATAATTTGGATTACCACAAAAATAGTTTGGACTCATCCCTCCTTTTCTTTAAAAAAAAGAAGCAAAAATCGAAGGTTACACTGGGGCATTTATAATGGTAGTGAATGGAGCCAATTTTTGGAGGATTTACAGGCAAAACTGTGAAGATTATCATATTATAAAAGCATGTACATTAATTATTCTGTAAAAATGTGTTTGTTATTTTTTGAGCATTTTATTTTGTTTAAATAATAATTTTTACATTAATTTTAGGGTTTATGATTTGTTGACATTACCGTCAAGTTGTAAAATTAGCTATAACATTTCACAGAAAATGTTAATAAGAAATTTTATCACACTAAAATCATGTTAAAATGCACATTGTTTACGTCTAGGTGGCTATACTTTTGAAACATTGAGTATTTTAACGTTTACGGATTGCACCCATTCACTTCCATGTAAGTGCCACACTGTTACCACGATATTTGCTTTTTTTAAAGAAAAAGGAGGGGCAAGACTAAATAGATTTTTTTGGTAATCAGCATCATACCACAAATGCTGCTGATAGAGTATAACTTGTATTGAACCCGGAATATTCCTTTAATTTATGTAATAATGTTTCTTTTATGCTCAAAATGGCAATACAACATAATTTAAGGAGTTGATTTATTTATCATATTAAGTGAGATGGAATCCGAAAGGGAATTAACTCTTAGTAAAAAAAAATTGCTGTATTGCATGTGCTGCCATGAAGCTTACTTAATTACTTTTGTCTTATTTGGAAATAGATGTCTTACCATTATAATTTGTGAAATGTTTTGACAAGCAGAGCTAAGTAGCTAAAAGCTTTACTTGAAGTGCTGTCGGTATAACCTTGGCATTAATAAATTATTCAGCATCCCTGAAGCATGGTCTTGTTAGCTCTATGAATGCATTAATTAATTCATTTTTGAATTTTAATCTGACTGTTTAAACAACCTTTCCTTTTTCATCTGCTTTCCTTTCTATATATTTTTTCTGTCTTTTTTCAATTCCTGTCTTTAACATTATTTTTATTTCAGTTATTTATTTATTATTACTGCTGTTGTAGCATAATCATAATATCATGTGAAGATGCTAAAAGCATTTCACTATTGCAGAATGTAAAATTTCCTTCCCATTTCAGAATCTGCCATTTCAATGGATATTCCATTTAGCAATGTCTCTATCAACAAATGCATAGAGTTTTTAAATTGATCATCGTTGAGATATATAGATTAGCAGAAATAAATTGGCCCCATCCATTAATAACTCTTCAACTTGCTCCGATGACATCAAAATGGATATTTTATATTCTGTGCATAATGCATCTTTAATTACCATGCACACTGTTTTGCCGAAGAAACAGCAAGGCAAAATCCAGCAGTTGGGCTGATGGACTAATAGCATGGAAATAACCCCACGATGCAACCTACACAGGCACCCAATTATTATGTTGATTGCTGCGAAAGAGGACATAAAGTGCATAATCGGTCTTGCTATTTTGAGGCACCAAACCAACACATGACCTCAAGTTAGCCAAAGGCAGAAAAAGGAAACATCATTTAAATGTTTCATTCACTTTTACACAGTTATTTATTGAGTCACACCATATTTTATATCACCACCCTAAAGAAAAAATATGTTTTATGTTTGAGTGTGTTTTAAGCTATGTAAAATGATGAGTGGTGGTGGCATAGTGGGCTAAAGTACATAACTGATCAGAAGGTCGCTGGTTCGATCCCCACAGCCACCAGCATTGTGTCCTTGAACAAGACACTTAACTCCAGGTTGCTCCGGGGGGATTGTCCCTGTAATAAGTGCTCTGTAAGTCGCTTTGGATAAAAGTGTCTGCCAAAATGCATAAATGTAAATGTAAATAGTTTAGCGTTTCTTTAGATATTACACGATTTTGGATTCAATGCGTAAACTCAAGGTTCAACATTGCTAGAGACACAGAGAGCTACTATAACCACTCTCCAGTTCACTCAGTTGTCACCGAAGTGTGGATTGTGTTTGAATGTGGTATAATGTGTAGTCACATCTGCTGAGAAAATATTGCTTGCACTCTCGTGATGAGCAGCTTTTCAGTTTTCTACACCACACTTTCACAATATTTACGGTATAGAGAAATGTAATTACTATTATTATTTTAAAAACTGTATATAATTGTTATTGTTTGTCACACATGTTTAACAGTGTTTTAAGGATCTAGTTATTTATTTGTGTACTTATTTACAGTGTTGGGTAAGTTACTTAAAAAAGTAATTCACTACATATGACTAATTATTTCTCTAAAAATAAAAATAAATTACTTAATTGAAAAAGTAATTACTAATTACTTTACTGCTCAACAAATTAAAAATAATGTCTATATTGCCTTGTTTACTGTTGTACACACGTCATATAGTCAGCACCTAGCATTTCTCCCACAATTACTTTTTGGGGGTCGTACACTCACAGAAAAAACAAACAGACATTCATAATTCATATTTGAAAAGTATTCAACATAAGTGTTTTAAAAATGTGTAACACTAGTAATGTTTTTAAAAGTAATTAAATTAATTGAAAGACAGTAACTGTATTCTGAATTCAAGAAGTTAAAAAGTAATCTGTTACTATTTATCTAAAAAAAGTAAAAGATTTTGAAATTGAATTAAACCTTACACTGCTTATTTATCACAATATGAGCTTGATCTAGCCATTTCAAAAGCTGTCCTGAAGGGTACTTTATGTATTCTGTTTCACTCATATTCTCACCAGCATATATGCTTTAGGATGACCGTTCACTGACGGAGCCTTGTCAACAGCATTGGACTGCAGATAAATTCAAGAACATACTCTCTAATTCCATTCTGTGCCCTAAGGGGGCAGCAGAGAGTCAGAGTCACCTATCAACAAGACACAACTATGCAACAACCACTCTGATGGTGATAATGAGGACAAACCACTGCATGCAGGAACTTTATGCACTTTAAGCGCTTTAATGCAGCAGAGAATGTTTTTAAAATGGTAGAATATGGCAAGAGAGTTTAAGATGTCTACTACTCTGAGTGCGCAGTTAGAGGATTGGACAGCAAAGAGACAATTGATTCATCTTGTCTGGACAATTTCAACCCACACTTGACACCAGGGGACTCAAGTGTATCACAGCACCCATCGTTCTACTGTTTTGGTGCAGACATGGAACATTTAAGTGAGTGGTTCTCCCCCATTCCTGACCCTATTCTCGCTCGCCCAAATAGGCAGACTGAGTGTTCTGGGGCGGCTGGAGTCATGTGCTGGCCTTGGTCTTTGAAGGGGAAAAATTTTGTCATCGCAGTGCCACAGCAGTATGAGTACAAAGAGCCCATTCTACATACTCTTTGTGTGTATGTAAGCATGTGTGTCCCAACATGGGCAGGAAACCACTCTCAGCCTCTGGCTCTGCATGGTCGTTGCTGAGGCGAGCCGTCTGGGACCCCTTACAGCAGTCTTAATGAAACCCAATTGTGCACCCAACTAAAAATAAACTTGCCCATATGGTCTCAAGCACAACAAATATGTACATATGGGGAGAAAGAGGTTTGTTTTTCTTGTGCAGGTTTATTTGAGGTAAAATTAATATTGTGCCCCCTGAAGGCCCATTGATCCAATTTCTGACATGGGGAGTGCTGTGATCGGGTGCCTTTTTCACTGATTACTGCTAAAAAAAAATTACCTTTTTTGAAAAGGTCTTAGCTGGTCAGTCTATTCTGTTGGCTGGTTTTAGAGGGGTTTTAGGTACTTTTCAAGCAGGGAGACCAGTTTAGGCTGGTTTAAGATCTTTTTTACTTTTCAGTATTGTATAACTGCCTTCATTATTATTAGTAGTGTTGAAACAGGTGCTAGAGGGGAAGCTAATTAACCTGCATTTGGAGGAGGTGCAAATATTTCAAGTTGTACGTAGTTACTGTTCCCATTCTGACCTTTTTGAGTAGGGTTGGTAGGGCTTGCACTTCAGTCACTTTCTTTACCGTTTGTGTATGTTTGTGTGTGTGTGTGTGTGTGTGTTGGGGTTGCCAATACACCTGGAGCAGGTATTTGCCATGTGTGTCTGCCAAGAGACACTTAAAGTGCAGCCATTCAGTCTAGCACAAACACGCCTGTCTGATATCTCTTCAGACACGGACAACTGCCTGACAGAAAAGAACGGGGGATGGATGAGGAGGCATGAGTGATGTCACCTCTTGTGTTGGCGTTGGATTTCTGGTTATCATCCTTTGCGACTCTCACTTTTGAAAGCTGGTAAAAAAACATTGGGCTCTATCACAATCCGTCAGGGGTAACCTTGAGTGCTAATTCACCAAGAAAGTTTCACACACATTGCCTAGCATCTGAAGGACTGGAGTAATTATAGTAGTCAGCTGCAGAATTTGCATTTCCTTGCCAACTGAATTTTTTGAGTTGTCAAATTAAACAACACTTTGAAAGATGTGAAAAAGCAGCTGGACTGAAACCGAGGCCAGATTTAACAATGAATGGTGAACAGATTGAGGAGTGGCTTTCTTCTCAAAGCTAGAGAGATATTCTCTGGTGACCCCTTCCATTCATTTTAAACTGTGCCTGACTGCCTTTTCAGATCAACGCCACCATCTCTTGTAAAAACAAACATGGCTATGGAATAAGGGTACTGTGCAAAGTAAAGAAAAAGAATGCTCTGCTCTGGGCAGGGCTTAGTCAGTGAGATAGGGTTTAATAGAGCTTTATTCTGTTTGTTTTTTTAAGTCACTGAGAGGACATCGGGTTGTATAATTTATGAAAAAACAAAGGCATAATCCCAACAGGAGATATCAAATAAATAATTCAACTAAATTACCAAGTTTGATTGCTTGTTGAGATAACAAATTTACATTATTTGTGATAGTACAATAAATACTTTGGTCTATATATGGTTGTTCATGAGACAATCAAATTAGACCTTATATTTCTATTGATTGAAATTTATGTTAATGTCACATATACTGTATTTATAGCACTTATCAAACAAAAAAAAAAAGATTAAGATTATTTAGATTTTAAAAGTCAAGTCATATATAAACAGTATATAAGCTATAATTAGTTGTAAGTTGTATATTGACACGTTAATAAAGACAAAAAGCCATTCAAATATATAATTCAAAGTATATGGTGTGATAAGACTTACATATTATATGCAGTTTATATGTTTACAACAAAACATTTGAGTACACTAAAGTTACTATAATAGATAGAATGTGTCAATTTATTCAAAGTTCATAATGTAAGTTTTCTTGAGAGTTTCTTGATTTGTTGAGTTCAACTCAATAAATCAGTATATAGATTTAAGTAATTAAAATATAAATTTTACATGTATATAAAATCAAACATCAAACAAACTAAAGTAATAGTTAACCATTTTTATCCACAATTTTTTTTTTTTTATTATTCATTAATTGTAATTTTTTGCATGGAACTAAAACAATTTTTAAAAAATTACATACATAAAGAATTTACATAAATAATTTTTAGGAAAAGGTCATTTTATTTATTGCTTGATTTTACACGCAAAATGAGAGACTGAAAGAAGACTGCAGATTTTCAATAAAAACAGATGCATCGAGGGTCGCTTTTGTTAGAGTAGCCTTTTCTCAGAAACGGTGTCGGTCTATATTGGCTCAGTAGATCGGTGCCCCTAGGCCTGGCCCTGCTCAGAAATCTTATTAATATAATTTAGATCTCAGAAAGAGGCCAAATACATTTTCAGAATTGCCACTCTGGAAGGAACAGGACATAAAACAACTCTTTTATTATTGTGAATCTTTAAAGATGGATAAGCAATTAATTTCTGGGGCAGTTTTCAATAATCCTGCCCAAATGTCAAACGAATAATGAGTGAACAACTAACTTCTGGAGATAAGGTAGAACTTCAGCATTAGTTTTGCATTTTTGGACCTGCAAACTCCAGTTTCAGTTCAATACTTAATGTGGATTATACAGGCTGTTGTAAATGTAAGTTAAGTTACTTTTATTTTCCACTGTCTTTAATTTAATGTTTTGCATTGTACAATGCAGAAACAAGACAAATGTAGTGCAACAAGTTTAGCAAAACAAATAATGAAGTGACTCTGATGAAACAGCGTACAGGAACATATGTAAAGAAACAGGTATGTAGAAACAGCAGCTAGCGTTATACAGGGCCACACCACACCTGCAATGGCAAATTTATTATGAATAAACTTAAAAACATAACATTGCAACCCTTACAAACCACCCAATAAAGCCCAAATAAATGCCTTCATTGAGAAAGGCTCACCACATCAGTACACTTCAACCTAATAATATATACAGCTTAATATTGGTACTGTTGGGTACAGAAATAATAAAAAGCAAATGCACAACTAACTGGGAGAGAGAGAGAACAAAGTTGCAAGGTTGAGCCTGCTGCTTCCCTTGCAACGAAATGCAAGAGAATCACTAAATAGTTTACAGGTTAGATAACAAACACAACGTCCTCTTTATGAACACCATTTATCAATCAAATACTTAATGTGCGGAACAGCAATCATAAGGTGAGGCACACGTGTGCTCAATAATGGAGAACTGAGCTCAATATTAGCAACATTAATATTGCATTAATAACAGCATTCTCTAATAAGAGGTGCACACAACCACGCTCAATAAGGAATGCACATTGACACTGAATGCACATTTTTTACTTTTTTAACTCATATAACTCATAGTAATTGAGATACATCCATTTAAAAATTCACTCGTTACACTGGACCCTTTAAAATGAACTAGTGAATTTAAAAATGTGCACATTTTTTTTTTTTAATAATTGGTGGAAATGGTGACCTTTTACAAGACCTGTACGTGCTGATTATAGCCTGTATATTTATTTGAACATAAAATCTTAATGTAGCCTATTTAACCCATGCATTTTACAGCATTAGTCATTCTAAAGAACATCATGGCAACATGGCTTAAAGCTTGTGGGTAAAACCACAATGTTTGGATGTATAGACTAATTGAAACATTTGTCATGAGCCTGTTTGTTTATATATTTTAACATTTGTACTTAAATTTGGTGAATCTATTGTCGTCTCTAAAAAATTGCATGTCTGCAAATATTAAAACAGCAAATTATGTTTTATATATGTACAGGGGACATTTAAGGTGTAATACGGTCAGGGGTGTAAAGTAACAAATTACAAATACTCATGTTACTGTAATTAACTACTTTTTTAAGTAGTTTAAAAATGTTATACTTTTACTTTTACTTGAGTACATTTTAAGTGCTGTAACTGTACTTTTACTGTGCTATTTTCCCACCGTCTGTGTTCACTACTTCCCTGTCCTGATTTTATTTTTATCTATCAACATGATTGGCTAGAGAGAGTCTCGTGACCCATCAAATCACACATAAAAAACTTGAATGGCAGCTGCAATTCAGGCGCCAGCTTTTATGGATGTGGAGGATGCCTCAAACACCTGAATATCATGGCTGCACCTGAAAAGGCTTTTTGCAGTGAAAAGACAAATTGCTTGATCATGCCATGTGACTTTAATTGCTCAAGCCAGATATCAGCATTAATCCTGCCTCTAATTTGTAGAAATATATCGAGGTAAATTATTAATTTCTGCTTACTAGATTCAGTGTGTCTATAGTGTAGCCTGTAAATGAGCTATCTATCACTGAGATTATTGGGTTTCTGTGAGAGATTAAGGCAAAGTTATCAATAGGGCTGGGCAATAAAACAATCTTGATGTTTATCTGAAAAAAAAAGAGATCGATGTCAATGATAAACTTTTGAGTCATTTTCTATATTTAGTCTGTGTTCTACATCTAGAACAGGTTGTTCATTACATCAATCGTGACAGCAAGACAACAACTGGTTGATTGATCTAGATAAAATATAAAAGACTGACTTTTTATTTCCTGACGTCTGTAGCTGCATGCTGTTTGATTGACAGGCGGCTGCCGGCTAATGTTTGAGCGCTATTGCAGGTTCGCACCTAAATGATCAAATACACTTTATAATTTCGCCAATGCCTAATACCTGACAGAAAATTGTCAACCTTTATTGAGCAAGAATATTCTACCAGTCACAAATTTCAGAAAATTGCATTAGAATAAGAACACAACTATTTCTGGTCTTAAAAGATACAAGAACTACACTCACCTAAAGGATTATTAGGAACACCATACTAATACTGTGTTTGACCCCCTTTCGCCTTCAGAACTGCCTTAATTCTACGTGGCATTGATTAAACAAGGTGCTGAAAGCATTCTTTAGAAATGTTGGCCCATATTGATAGGATAGCATCTTGCAGTTGATGGAGATTTGTGGGATGCACATCCAGGGCACGAAGCTCCCGTTCCACCACATCCCAAAGATGCTCTATTGGGTTGAGATCTGGTGACTGTGGGGGCAATTTTAGTACAGTGAACTCATTGTCATGTTCAAGAAAACATGAAATGATTCGAGCTTTGTGACATGGTGCATTATCCTGCTGGAAATAGCCATCAGAGGATGGGTACATGGTGGCCATAAAGGGATGGACATGGTCAGAAACAATGCTCAGGTAGGCCGTGGCATTTAAACGATGCCCAGTTGGCACTAAGGGGCCTAAAGTGTGCCAAGATAACATCCCCCACACCATTACACCACCACCACCAGCCTGCACAGCGGTAACAAGGCATGATGGATCCATGTTCTCATTCTGTTTACGCCAAATTCTGACTCTACCATCTGAATGTCTCAACAGAATTCGAGACTCATCAGACCAGGCAACATTTTTCCAGTCTTCAACTGTCCAATTTTGTTGAGCTCTTGCAAATTGTAGCCTCTTTTTCCTATTTGTAGTGGAGATGAGTGGTACCCGGTGGGGTCTTCTGCTGTTGTAGCCCATCCGCCTCAAGGTTGTGCGTGTTGTGGCTTCACAAATGCTTTGCTGCATACCTCGGTTGTAACGAGTGGTTATTTCAGTCAAAGTTGCTCTTCTATCAGCTTGAATCAGTCGGCCCATTCTCCTCTGACCTCTAGCATCAACAAGGCATTTTCGCCCACAGGACTGCCGCATACTGGATGTTTTTCCCTTTTCACACCATTCTTTGTAAACCCTAGAAATGGTTGTGCGTGAAAATCCCAGTAACTGAGCAGATTGTGAAATACTCAGACCGGCCCGTCTGGCACCAACAAACATGCCATGCTCAAAATTGCTTAAATCACTTTTCTTTCCCATTCTGACATTCAGTTTGGTGTTCAAGAGATTGTCTTGACCAGGACCACACCCCTAAATGCATTGAAGCAACTGCCATGTGATTGGTTGATTAGATAATTGCATTAATGAGAAATTGAACAGGTGTTCCTAATAATACTTTAGGTGAGTGTAAATCAATGTTGAACATTGTATCTCAAAGGGAGGACAATGTGGCCCCTCATGTGCTACTTATAGAAATAATTCACACAAAAATGAAAATTCTCTCATAATTTACTCACCCTCATGCCATCCCAGATGTCTATGACTCTCTTCAGAACACAAATTAAGATTTGCAGAAGAATATTTCAGCTCTTTAGGTCCATACAATGCAAGTGAATGGATGCCAAAACTTTGATGCCCAAAAAAGCACATAAAGGGAGCACAAAAGTAATCCATATGACTCCAGTGGTTAAATCCATGTATTCAGAAGAGATATGATAGGTGTGGGTGAGAAACAGATCAGTATTTAAGTCTATAAATTCTTCTCACTGCCCAGTAGATGGCGATATGCATGTAGAATGTGAATCACCAAAAACAAAAGAAGAAGAATGTTAAGAATGTTATTTAAGTCAAAAATTGACTTAAATATTTATCTGTTTCTAACACGAACTATCATGTGTCTTCGGAAGACATGGATTTAACCACTGGAGTCACATGGATTAGGCTACTTTTATGCTGACTAATGTGATTTTTGGAGCTTAAAAATTTTGGCACCCATTCACTTGCATTGTATGGACCAAAAGAGCTAAAATATTCTTCTAAAAATCTAAAATAAATGAGAGAATTACAATTTTTGTGGGAATTATTCCTTTAAAGCCTGATGTGCCTCCTGTACCAAACAAGTGCTCTACCGCCTCTATTGTGCCAATTGACCCTGCTTTTTTAGTCTTTTTATTTTTGCATTCCTTGCATTGTTTTGAACATGTTTTATGCGCAACAATAACTCTCTTAGTCGGCATTAAGGGAAATTCAGACCCTGCACATAAACTGATTTTAATGTAATTGTTTCATACATTAAGATATTGAAAATGTTTTATCTTTTTTGTTTCTGTAATCATGTCACCCTTTTATTATATATATATTTTTAATCAGATTCATGTAGTGTTTACAGTATCATTGATAAGTGATGTATTTTAAAAGTTGCCAGTCACATACACCTATAAAATACCTATATTTATTCTTTCTGGCAAACACCCATGAGAGGGAATGTTAATTACGGCATGTGTGCTACATTGTTAAATTGCAGCATAGAGTTTTATTATAAAGGGGCATAGCTTTTGCATTTGTATTAAATACTCACCACTCATGAGTACTTTTAAATGAGCTACTCTTTTACTCTTAATTGAGTAGTTTTTAGGACAGGTACTTTTACTCTACTCAAACAAACTTTTTAAGGAGTAACAGTACTTTTACTTGAGGATTATTTGTTAGTACTCTTTCCACCCCTGAATACTGTTGCCCCCCAACAACTTATTTTTATATAACAATAAAAATAATGCATAAAGGGCAAACTGTTGATGATTTACATATCATAGAATTTCCAACAAGTATCAATTTTAAATGATACTTTTTCTTAACATTTAATAGTCTGTTATTGCAGCTTTAAACATTTAAAAATGTAAATCTTTTTATATATTACTATTATTATGAAAAAACGATATCTGCACATGCATAGACAGATTAGCCTAAAACAAGTGTTTTTTTTTTTTTTTTATCTCTCTCTCTCTAGTTGATTTCACACTCTATTCAGTTTTATGGGGCTCTGATGGAAATTTTTCTAGCTTTTATAGTATGTGTAGTGCTCTCCTTCCCATGCAGTCATTTATTATAAGGTTTTTTTTTTATTTTATTTTGTAGATTTACATGCTGTGCACTCAGTAGCCATGAGTGAGGGGGAGGAAGACAGCCGCCTAAACTCCAGAGAACCACAGCTGCCCGACATCCATATAAACCTGTTTATTCAGCCAGTGCACATCCCCCTAATTATTCTAGAAAGTCTTTAGCAGACTATTTAAAGCTGCCACAGAGGCTGACATTTAACAGCCTCAAACTGTTTCACAAGCTAAGTACAATAGGGCTTAAATGCAAGGAATGATTAATAATGTTTGTCAGACAGACTTAAGAAAGGCAAGTCTCATATCGCTGAAAATGACACTCCTCTTCACATCAATAAAGACGGCTACCCGAGCTCTCACACACGCACAGACACATTTTCTTTGTAATCAAGTTTTTTATAGGGGGTGGCGATGGGATTCATACTTGACTTTACGTAAGGCTTCATATCTTGGTTGGCTCCCTCCTGAGCACATTGTGGAGGTATCAGAGTTACTGCCTCTCTAGATACTCTAGAGTCAGCCCTGATGGCTGATTCCATGCTGTGGAGTGGAAGGGAGTCACACTTCATGGATCATTGTGTGTTCCTTCCTGTGTGAGTCATTGTGCATTATTATTGTATTTCACTCTGGAGAGTCATTATGGACTGTGTGACTTATGCCCTCTGGATTAAGTGAATTAAAATTCTTGTTGCCCAGTTGATATAATTTTCCCATACTTTGTCCCATATATTAAATCAGTGGGAATCTGTTTAGGAGAGAGTGCGCACAAATATGGTGCTATTCTTGGAATAAAAAAGGTTCAAGGAATGAAAAAGAATGACATTTTATGCTGAATGTAACCATAAACGGGACAACACAGACATGCGTTACGTTCTTACGTTCAAAACACTTGATGGAGCGCAAATTAAAACTAAGGGATCTCAAGATGTGTTCTAAGAATTAAACTATATTTAACTTGACACAGTGACTTAAACATTTTATGTTTATGACGCAACGCACCCGAGATGCTACACAAGCATGTCTGATGCAGGTGTAAATTGACGGGTCCTTAAACAATCCCTCATAATAAATCTCGAAATGACTGACAAATTCACTTGTGAAATGGATTGCTGTGAACTGTGTGCCAATGAATGACTTATGATCAATAATATGGTAGTAAACAATACATTGTATACAATGTATTGTTTACAATGTAAACAATACATTGTATACAACAAAACAATACCATGTTTTCTATTGTCTTATCAATAATTAACTCTTCTGCCAGTAGAATGTAATACATTTTAATTATCTGAATATATATATCATATATATATCATATATATATATATCATTTTTTTCCATGAACCCAAAGACCAATGGGTTCATCACATTTTGAGTATTACACCACCGGTTCTGGGTCTTTACTGTTTTTAGTAGAACATGCATCACATTTCTTTGCTTAATTGCACAAAGTGGATGTAGCTTTCGGTGACATGCTGAAGACTTTTTTGCAACTATATATAATTACAACATATAGTATACATGCATGACTAATCAAGATGCAAGGAAAAATAGATGTAAAGAGTAAATGTCTCAGTTGTTTCCAAGTCTTCACTGAATTATTGTTAGATATGATGCATTAATACAGATTTGAGAAGCAGATCTGTAATAAAAACCAATGAAATAATTTAAGATTTTGGCTATTACTGTAATTTATTTTAGATGGCAAGAAATATTTTTTTGGGATATATATATATATATATATATATATATATACATATATATAATCTCCCCAATTTTGCATGCCCAATTCCCACTACTTAGTAGGTCCTCGTGGTGGCACGGTTACTCCCACGGGTGGCGGAGGACAAATCTCAGTTGCCTCTGCTTCTGAGACAGTCAATCCACGTATTTTATCAAGTGACTCACTGTGCATGACACTGCGGAGACTAACAGCATGTGGAGCCTCACGCTATTCTCCGCGATCCATGCACAAACTACCATGTGCACCATTAAGAGTGACAACCAGTAATCATGACCATGAGGAGGTTACCCCATGAGGAGCCTACCCTCCCTAGCAACCAGACCAATTTGGTTGTTTAGGAGACCCGGCTGGAGTCACTCAGCAGACTCTGGATTCGAACTTGCGACTCCAGGTGTGGTAGTCAGCATCAATACAATCGCTGAGCTACACAGGCCCACCTATTTGGGGATAAATATAATATTAAGAATACATTTATTGAATATAGGTTATTTTATGTAGGCTACTGTATACTATGCTTGCTGTGATTTCTATACTGATAATTCCCCCACATAGGAAAAAATAATAATTATAATTTTCTGTATTTTCACATATTTTGGTGTGGCAAGTCCCTTATTTTGAGCTTGTTAATCCAGACCAGGTTGCTTGTTTCTCTTGTGAGATCTGGTAACACTACAACTGGTACTGGATATTCACCCACACTTAGAGTACTAACATTTTAAAAAGAACTTTATAAAATGATATTTTATTTCATTCTAATCGTTTACCAGTTGAAAAGGAGGCTGCAGAACCATAACGAAGATGAACATTAATGCTCATAACAAACTAAAATGAAAAACAACTTGTTTGTAGTCCTTGTTGCTGTTATTAAAAATAATATAGCCGAATGAAACGCTTAAAGGTAGTTCACTCAAAAATGAAAATTCTGTCTATTTTCTCACCATGTTGTTACAAACCTGTATGGGTTTTCATCTTCTGTGGAACACAGTAAATAGTTACTTAGGCTGTCAGTCCATAATATTCTGGATATCCTTTTGTGTTTCAAAGATGAAAGCACACAAGTCTGGAATGACATGAGGGTAAGTTTGTAATGTAATATTTTGGTGAACAACACCTTTAAGCGTTGCTTACTGTGCATTGCTCATTTGGATACTCAATTCACTCTTCCAGTTGCATGTATTGATCAGTATATAATCATTTCAGCTTCACGGCTGCACACTACAGTATGTAGTAATATACAGCCTGAGGAACTTTATGCAGAACGTGGCTCCATTTGCGATTTGATCAATATATTAAATGCTGTAAAATGAATTTGTAGTGAGAAAATAAAATAAAAAATCCATGCTGCAACATTTTTGCCCAGATCACCTAGATAAATAATCGGTTTTACTTTAAACTTTTGCTTAAATGTGAGAAAACTTGGGAGGAATGGAGCTGCGCTCAAATAAGGAGGATTATTCTTGTTACTCAGTGACTCATTCACCTTGAATGAGAACATATTTCACTTCTTAGTCACTGAGGTTACACCCCTTGACAAGTCATCAAGATTGCACCCTCGGCAACAGTAACTCAACCAGTTTCTCTGCAGCAGTTTGATAGTGTGCCACTGCTATTTCCACACCCAAACTATCTTTTTCTTTTGAACCGATTTTCTCAGGCAATATAACAGCATTTCAGAAAAGTGTATGTCACATCCAGTTGGTGCTATGTATGTGAACAACACAGGCTGGAATATAAAGTGGCTTGAAATTGGTTGGTTGCACAAGCAACAGGATAATCACAGTCCTGCACACTTCTGCAAGAGTGGATGTCATCTTATACAATCCATCCCCTCGAATACATGTCCCTAAAGTAGTTAGATAAAGTTATTATTCTGCAGAAAACAGTAAGACTTTCAGAGAAAATGGACCTAGGAGAATATACAATATTTGTACACTTAAAGAGATTAAGCAATATTATTCACCAGAAAACATGTTTACGTTGGAAAAAAAAATAAAAAATCCCCCCTCCTTTGTTAATCCCCAGTTAATAAAGCAGTAACACTTTACAATAAGCTTCCATTCATAAACATTAGTTAATGCATTAGGTATCATGAACAAATATATAGTATGTATATTTTTTTATTATTTTTTTTAATTATTAATCTTTGTTGATGTAAGTTAACAAAAATACTATTGTTCATTGTTCGTTAATATGCACTTAGCAGGGCATACATTATGAATTTGATGTCAAATATTACTTTTTATACTCTAAATGAGGAGAAAGCTATTCCTTTTTATCGTATTGCTGCTTGGGTTAATTAAGTTTCATATGAGCTGATGCAGATCATTACTAGTAAGGTAATTAATAGAGATTACATGTCTATAGATTTTGTGTTGAGTTTTCTGGCTTTGTATAAACAGAAGGTATTTGTGTGTGTGTGCATGTGTGTGCGTGCGGGTTTGGGTGGTTACGAAGAAATTTTTTAGGTTACAAACTGGTAATTACAAGGGTAATATACTATAAATGTGGTTTATGAGGACATTTCTTGTGTCCCCATAATTAAAATTGCTTAAAAACACACTAAACAATGTTTTTTTTTTTTTTTAAATGCATAAATACAGAAAGTTATTTGTGAGGGTTAGGTTTAGGGGTAGGGTTAGGTTTAGGGGATATAATCTATTGTTTGTGCAGTATAAAAATCATTATGTCTATGGAAAGTCCTCATAAGGATAGCCGCACCAACGTGTGTGTGTGTGTGTGTGTGTGTGTGTGTGTGTGTGTGTGCGCGTGCTTGCGTGCGCGTGCATGTGTGTGTGTGTGTGTGTGTGTGTGTGTGTGTGTGGGTTTGGGTGGTTGCGAAGATATTTTTTTAGGTTACAAACTGGTAATTACAAGGGTATTATGCTAAAAATGTGGTTGATGAGGACATTTCTAGTGTCCCCTTAATTTAAATAGCTTAAAAATACATATTAAACAATGTTTTATTGAAAATGTAAAAATGCAGAATGTTTTTTTGTGAGGGTTAGGTTTAGGGGTAGGGTTAGGTTTAGGGGATATAATCTATAGTTTGTACTGTATAAAAATCATTATGTCTATGGAAAGTCCTCATATTGATAGGTAGAACAACATGAGTGTGTGTGTGTGTGTGTGTGTGTGTGTTTGAGAGAGAGAGAGAGAGAGAGAGAGAGAGAGAGAGAGAGAGAGAGAGATTAAAATAAATATGCAATTACAATTTGTAATGAATTGTAATTATATTAAAGATTATCAGAATCTTTTTTGTTCTCTTGCCCTAATTTAAACCCACAAACAAAAGGTTAATCTGCATGAAACAAATGATCTAAATCAGAAATAATACAGCATCTAAACAAACTTCAGCATGTTTTGCACATCCACAGTGTTTCATTTAATGCTCAAATCAAAGCAGATGCTAAACAAATAAGAACTTTTGTCAATAAACAGCCCTAAAATCTGGGAAAACAAAACAATTTCTCTCCAGAGACAAATCTATCCGGTCAATGACTAATATCAAAGGTTTTCAGAGCAAACAGTCATGCCTGCTTCATGATGCAGCAGCGCCTTGCCCTTAAGTTTCCCATAATATCAGAAAAAGGGCTGGGAATGGAAATGCTAAACTGGGTTGTTTCTACAAAACTCTAAAGGTTTACTCTATTTATCATTCAACAGGGCATTAAAAATGCTAGAGTTCCGCAAAACTGGATTAACATGCAGCCTGATGGCTTTTCCAGCCCTGGCCTGCATCCCTGTCTCATTTCCATCTACAGAGCTGAGCGGGGAAATGGCAGAGAGTAATGGAGAGACACATGGGTGTGGACAGCGCTTAATATATGAGTTGATTGAACCGATCCTAGTAACACTAAGACATGTAATTTTCCTAATCGCCTTCTTGATTACCTAGCAATATTGTAAATAAAACTTAGAGTTCAGGGAGGCGTTCACTGCCCAAGGAATTGTTTAGAGTTGTCGTAAATCTGAGTGGAATAATATGACATTTCAACCCGGTATCACGCCGAGGCGTGAAATAGACACGCCGGTCCACTCGCGGATGCGTGTCTATTTCACGCTTTGCCTCCTCTAGGCGTGTACATGACACGCGCGCGTCTACGTAGAATACCGGCAGGGGGCGATCGTTTCCTCAACGCCAACAACTCTCCGCGCACCAAAGAGGAAGCGATATATCGCGTTCTCCAGTTCCGGTTAGCAGGATATATATTTTTGTATATAAATACACTTTTTAAATACATATATATATATATATATATATATATATATATATATATATATATATATATATTTATTTATTTACATCAGCACAAGATACTCGACAGCCCACACACACACACACACACACACATATAACAACGTTAGGCTACAGCAACGTTAGGATTTCTTCATGAAAGCAGCACTATAATGAACCTTTATTTGTCACATATGGTCACAAGTGAAAGTAACCGGCGAAATTGGCCGGCATCCTGCCCGCACGAACGTGCAACGCGACGACAACGGTATCGCTTCCTCTTTGGTGCGCGGAGAGTTGTTGGCGTTGAGGAAACGATCGCCCCCTGCCGGTATTCTACGTAGACGCGCGCGTGTCATGTACACGCCAAGAGGAGGCAAAGCGTGACACGCACCGACACGCGAGTGGACCGGCGTGTCTATTTCACGCCTCGGCGTGATATCGGGTTGGACATTTTGATAGGTGTGACATAAAAAATATTGATTTACATTCATTAGCATTTATACTCTATGTTGAAAGAAAAATAATAAAGAAAATAGAAGAAGAAAAAAGAAACTTCTGTCCATAATGTGGGGGTTGCCTTTTTAAACAATGTATCTCTTCATGATATTTTTATATTTTTAAATCACAACCTAATGATTCATCCTGACTGGTTAACCCACAAAGCGGAACATCATTTATTCAACATACTGTAGGCCAGAGAGAAGACCAGTAAGAGAAGCGAGAGATAAAGAGAGAGAGAGAGAGAGAGAGAGAGAGAGAGACATAAATGTTGCCAAAGCCGAATATTGTAGGCTGACTCGAACTTTCCCTTCTTCCTTGCACGCACTGACACACAGATATTCCCTAATGTTCTGGGAACAATTAGTGCTTCCGAGGTTTAAATGGGGACATAATGTCACCATGTGCGTCACTGACACCTGTTTGAAGTGGTTACCGCAACCATACAGCGGCAGTGGGCAAACATATACAGACCAGCACAAAAATAAAATTGCATTAAATAATTTTATTAAATAAATAATACAATTAATTAACAAAATTAAACAAAAAGATTAAATTAAATGGAATAATTAACCCAAATAATAAAAGAAAAATATATATTAGATCAAATATAAACTTAATAAATAATGAACAAAAATGTATTAAATTAAATCAATTAATGAAAGTAAATAAATTAGAAATAGAATATAACAAAATAAAATAAACATCAACAAACACATTTTATGTTCTAAAATAAAAGGGATATAATACTACAGACTGGGAAGTTTTACATTAGTTAGGAGGCAAATTTAATATTTAGGCCAATGTATTAAAAACACCCTAAGTGTGGCTGATTCACTGGTGTTGTCATATGGCCTATGAAAGGGCTCAGGGCTCCATTCAAGGAATCATATACAATTAACCACCTCAGATGTCACTGTTGCAAAGCTGTATATAAGAATTCCATCATCACAAAACAATGTCACCATGATGTGTAATTTTGCACAAGAAACGGAAAGTCTGGAGAGGCTGTCGTGAACTGTATTGAAATTATCACTGACAAAACAAGGGGCATCTTGCTCTGGTTTCTGTTAGCTTGCAGAAATAGTGTGTGAGGGAGTGTTTATTAATGCTCTGGATGAAATACAGCTCTGCATCTCTGAAGCTGGCACCCACCTTGGATCCCCTATTAGGAGTAAATGAATGAGCAGGCTGGGTGCAGTGGCTGCCAGGATTGCATGGTAATGAATACAGTGATCCATCCCAGATAAAGCAGCTTACTATACCATATACCACCCCGCCTGAAGAAGGGTAATATGGTTTATAGAGGGGAAAGAAAGCATTGAGGCTTGAACACGCAAAAACAAAAACACATTTTTGTATGAGTCTTCAGTCTAATCCAAAATGGGGTCCAGCAAGCCTTTACCACCTGCTTTTGTCTAACATAGTTATTGCATATACTGTTGCATGTACAGTGTCCCCAAAATAGATTTGGACAACTAAGCCACACTTAAAAATGTATGAATGAAAGTGTTATTTATTATAGTATTGCAAAAACAGACTTTTCAAGCAAAACATTTCTCAAAAATAAATGTGTTATGTAGGTTTCAAATGATGAAACAATAGATAATGCTTATTGTTCAAAATAAAGACAAAGTATTTGCACACTTTCTGGTTGCCAGATGTTTGTGGAACTGACTTCATTCATGAACTAAAATAACGTTGGACACAGTTGGTTGAATAAATGGCTCGGAAAAGTGAAGTTAGTTCTGAAAAAATCTCTAGCATCATTTGTTTGCAGATGCCAGTTGATTTTATATTTAGTATTTAATGCAATGAATCTCATGAAGGTATTGCAGAACACATTTGTACACAATAAATAAACAGCATTAAATGCATCAATTGCTTAATTAAAATGTAAGAACAGTACATAATAGTCAAAGACACCTAATGAAAATTGGGGCCTTGCGTGGTCATATACGTGCATATTAATTTATTACATAATATACTTATTTATATTTTATTATTTATTTATTTGTTGCTACATCAATGTGCATAAAAATATGTAGTTGCATAATAAATCGAAACTCTTTAAAATTATATTTAACAGTTTGTGGACAAAGAAAACGAATGTCTGAAGGCAACTTGTGGTTTAGCTTAGAATTGTTTTCTTAGATGATTGAAGATTTATGATCATGCTCTAAGACATACTAGAACAACAAAAGCCTCTCATTGGAGAGCAGTGGCTGGAAAACCCAAGCTCGATAAATCCACCTCTGAGCAAAAGGGCAAATGAGTCCATCATTCACCTGAAATGGGATTCATGTCTGCTTTCTTGTTTTTGGTATATATCTATCATCACATATACCTCCAGCACCCCCCAGCATTAACAACACACATAAAACCATAGTCATAGAGCAGGGTTTTTAAATGTTTGATGCCAAGGACCCCTTCTTGTGAAGGACCATCTTAAAGGCAGCTATAATATATCATGTATAAAAACCTATTTGTACAGTGTAAGACAAAAATAAAGTGTGATATTATAGACAACATGTTTGCAAAATGAAGTGATTGCTGTTTATATTGTCATTGTACTAAAATATTAAATGGAATTTTTTTTTAATTTAAAGTATTATTTTGCATCTTTTTTTTCTACCCACTATTTGAGTAATTTTAGCTTTATGAAGAATCAAATAATTACAATAAATGTAATTACTTCCGAGTCATAAGCAAGCAGAATAAAATAGTAATAATATCAAATTCATCCAAATTTTACTTTTTTTTAAACACACTTTAACACTTTTATTTTCTTTTAAATAAAAGAAAAAAATAAATAAATATATATATATATATATATATATATATATATATATAGAACCCCCTTGTGGCCCCCAGTTTGACAACTGTTCTAGAGCACAGATGCATTAAAACTACTGTGTGTAATCTCCACTGCCAATCCATAGACCTCCAGTCTCTACCCCAACTCTTTTCTAGTCTCTAGTGTGAGCTACAGTTAGATACTGACCTGGTTCCAAACCACAAAATGACTCATATGGAAATGAGAAGTGGATGTTCACCCAAATAAAGACAAAGGAGGCAGAATCAGAAGGACTTGAGCAGCTCCTCCATGCCTGAAATAATAAACTGTTCACCGCTGAGAAATCAGCATGGTGGTCTGACTTAACTTCTCTTTCTTATGATGCTCTAGTTGTGTTTTTAGTTTTGTGTTTTTATGAAAACAGAATAAAAATATTATTTAAAATACATGTTAAGAGAGAGAAAGAGTGAGTGAGAGGGAGAGAGAGAGAGAGAGAGAGAGGGGGGGAGAGAGAGAGAGAGAGAGAGAGAGATTGGGTGTCTATGTACATATTTTACAGTATTCTTTTTTCTGTTCAGTAATGTCTTGTTAAATTATTTATTTTATTTTTATTTTATATTATATTGTATATTGTTATATGTGGCACGGTGGAGGGCGGGACCGGGGCGTGATTACGCACGCCCGGTCCCGTATTAGGCTAATTAAACCGTCAAGAGGGATAAAGGCCACTCGCAGACGGCGATCGAGAGAGAGAGCTCAATTACGGACATGTCCGTCCTCTTATGTGTTTGTCTTTTGAGTTTTACATTAAACCTTTAAGTTATTTGTCAAGACGGTTTCTTGCCTCTTCCTTGCCCATGAATATGATCTGTGTTACATTGGTGCCGAAACCCGGGAAGGAAGAGGGATGCGCCGTAGCGGAGTTCTCGCCACTGCTCAGCGGAGCAGCCGCGGCCATCTGCCGGGGGACGGAGGAGCCCAGCCACCTGGACGCGGAGGAACGGCCGCCGACCACGAGGGGAGGAGGGGCTCCTGGCCGACCGCCTGGAGTGGTTAGGGCCGCTGCCAGGGGCGGGGGAGTCCCCTACTAGCCGCTGGAATGCGGCGGGGTTGGAAACTG
Source organism: Moxostoma hubbsi (assembly GCA_032164185.1). Taxonomy (NCBI): domain Eukaryota; kingdom Metazoa; phylum Chordata; class Actinopteri; order Cypriniformes; family Catostomidae; genus Moxostoma; species Moxostoma hubbsi. Next base: position 32,522,727 of record JAVLUX010000009.1, read on the forward strand.
CCAACCGCGTGCGGGGAGGGGCTCGCCGCCGACCGCCTGGAGCGGGAGAACCGATGCCAGGGGCGGGGGGAGGCCCCTTCGACACCCCGGGAACGCGGCGGGGCGTTCCGTCCGCCAGGGGCTGAGGACTGCCTCCGATCTGCCCGGAGAGGCGCGGCTGTCGTCCTGTAGAGGGTGGAGAAGTGGCTGAGGAACGAGCTACGGCGTATCAGAGAACCAGCGAGTAAGTTTTTTTCCTTTAATCTCTCTCTCCTCTCTCTCTCGCTACCGCTCTGCGTTGGCCTTTTCCCTCTTTTTTAAATTATGGTGTTCGTGGGAGGGGAGGTACCGCCCAGTGCAGGAACCTCCCCCCCCCCCCCCCCCCCCCCCCCATTTTAATTGTTGTTGTTTCCCTCCCCTTGCCCCTCCCTCGTCCAGGTTGATGGGGATGACCCGCCGGCAGACCGCGCGGGAGGTGCCCCCCCCAGGGGATGTACGTCAGGCCGGGGGTCCCCAGCCTGAAAGAACGGGGGAGGAATGTGGCACGGTGGAGGGCGGGACCAAGGCGTGATTACGCACGCCCGGTCCCGTATTAGGCTAATTAAGCCGTCAAGAGGGATAAAGGCCACTCGCAGACGGCGATCGAGAGAGAGAGAGCTCAATTACGGACATGTCCGTCCTCTTATGTGTTTGTCTTTTGAGTTTTACATTAAACCTTTAAGTTATTTGTCAAGCCGGTTTCTCGCCTCTTCCTTGCCCATGAATATGATCTGTGTTACATTATAATAATAGTTATTACCATTACTTGGCTCCTTATTTTAATTGTATTTGTATTGTTATGTGTTACTGCTTCATTATCATTGTTCTATTATTTTCTTGTCATTACTCATTGTGCGTATCGATACTTTGGGAATGTTGTATGTATATACATACGATCATGTCAATAAAGTACTTTTAAATGTAATTTATTTGGGGGGGGGGGGGGGGGGGGGTTGTTATATGACTAAGTTTAATGCCTTCTTGGAGTAGTCTGTCAGTATGATGTATGGTGTTGATGATGACTATAAACCATTGAAAGTGGTATGTTTTATAACAACTGCCTATATGTCAATATGAAGAAATAACACGAGAAATGCAAAGTAAATAGACATGAAATGACAAGTAACTTCAGAACATCACTTGTCTGAAGCCAAGGAAATGTACCTACTTGTAAGGTTACTGTACCTTTTGCATATTAGTCACATAAATGGTGTACAACTTTTACAACAGGGGATTCATCTGTATAGGTTTGCCATACATTTTAGTCAATGAAAACCAACTTTTATAACTTTTCCATTAGGCGCTATGATTATTGGATTTTACTTTATTTATTCAGACTGATCCATTGATGAATCATTTAGATTGATTTTTGAGCCAGTTTATATATATATATATATATATATATATATATATATATATATATATATATAAATGAGAAAAAGAATGACAAATTGGGCATCATTATAACTTGTGAATAACATTAATTCTATACAAGGGCAACATTTAACTGAGGTCATGGCTGATTTCTTATTGCATGACAAGTTGTATATACTGAGATTTATTTTGAACTGACTCATTGTTGCAACCGGCAACTATCAAAATCCCACATCAGTAAACATGTAAACAGGAAATAGATGAATCACATCAGCCTCCATACGTGAGCTAAATCCACACTCTTTATCACTAACCATTGCTTCAGTCACATTGCATAGGATGTGAAAGCTAATGAGGTCATTTCCAGAGGTGCAGACAGAGCTATAGAGAGTCAGTGAGTAAAGGCTTAAACATAGTGCTGCTCTAAACACACCAGAAGTTTCCAACACTTGGCTTGCCACCAGTCAGGCAAACATTATTACAAAAGAAACAGAGGAATACAGAAATGGAATGAAAATGGAGCTGTTATTACAATTAGGTCTCACTGCTACATTTTGTCCCTCAGCACACAACTACTGGGAAGGGAATCCAAACACTCAGCTATTGAAATATAACAGCAGGGTCACCAGAATCCTGTCAAAACAAATCATTTCAGTAAACAAGGCTCCTCAAATAGGTTGTTTTCACTAATGTTTGTACTGTAGTTGAAAATGGAAAGTATTATGCAAAACTGGGGAAGGGAATAAGTTATTGTAAATTCTGCACTGAAAAATGTGAACGTGCATTTTTTACCTTAAGCTATTTTGACTTGATCTGACCATTAAATAACTTTTATTGGTGTAACCAATAATTAACACAATGCACTTTTGTTATTTTTTATTTACTATAGTAATATGAAATAATTAATTTGACTTTTGAATAATATAATCTAATTTTTTTCCAAATATTTGGTTTAAATAACAAAACATCTTACAGTTTGTATACACTTAAGGCTCCAAAACACACACAGCGAAGTCCATCTTTGTTCTTCACTCTGAGCTTAAAAGAAGTTTGAAACAGTCAAGTAATGATATATGATGATTAAAAGTAATATAAATATGCACTATTATATAGTATGTAATTTGTTGTGTTTACATTCTGCATTCATGACGCTAATGCGCTAACATGCTATATGCGGCCATAATGTGCACCAGTTACACTCTTATTTTATAATGACTTTGATAAAACTGCAAAGATGGGTGTATAACAGGGCGTCAGACCAGAATACAAAAAAAGAATGATGAATAGAAACATCTCTAATGTGAATTTGTGAATGGATTTTGGCTGCAGATGACAGATATCAGACAGAAGCAGCATATCAAACAAAAGCATGAATGGGCACTTACTCTAAGAGTATTTGAGTAGATTTGGTTCCTATTGTAGACTCATTAAAAAAAAAAAAATCAAACTACATGGTCTTGGAAAATACTTCTATGTGAATGATTGTACAGATGTAGATAAATTTGCACCAACTAGGCAACTCTGCACACCAGTGTGTTCATGTTGACTGATCTTAACTGACTGAAGAACGCAACTAGAATTAGCTGTCGGCCTTAAAGAAAGTAGAGCGCTGGGTCACACCTACTGATGATTTGGACCAAATGCATAATAAAGTTGTTTAGCAACCAGAACAAATTGACCTGCTATTTTGCGGACAAACTGTTTAGAACCACTGACACAAACTCAGAAGCATTACATTTTTGGCCTTATTTTGTTCAAAATGATTATTTCTTAGATTTTTTTTTAAAGTATATCGGGGCCTTTAGAGTGTGTCTTGGAGATTTGACACTATAACTATTTGCATGTACTTTGCATAGTCAAAAGTTTGGAGAAAGCTACGCATTCGTTACCACTATTTACTACATTTTAAAATTATAGTCAAGTTATCAAAACTATGAAATTACAGAAATGGAATTGTCAATTATGTAGTGACCAAAACATTTAAGCGGTAACACTTTACAGTAAGTTTGTGTTCAACTTACTACTAGTTACCATGCACTAACAATGAAAATACTTTTCCAGCAATAATTAATCTTATATAATGTTAATTTCAACATACATCCTTAACAAACATTTTTCATACAATACATTTTTTAAATTAAAAGTTGTTTTGCATTTGTAAATGCATTATTAACTAACAATGAACAATTATATCTTTATAAATGAAAACAACCAAGATTATCTAATACTGTTAAAACATATTGTTCATTTATTAAACCTAGTGTATTTACTAATGTTAACATATTTAAACTTATTTTAGTGTTACCAGTTAAGCCAATCAAAACTTTCTTATATTTTAGTTACTTCAAAGTATCCACCTGTAGCTCTGCACACTCTAGGCATTCTCTCTGCCAACTTCATGAGGTATCCACCTGGGAGGTTTTTAAACAGTATTAAAGCAGTTCTTATTTGGTCCAACACATCCATAAAAAACTTTTTTTTTTTGTGTGTGTGTCTTTAATAAAGAAATGAATGTATGCCCAACTTCACATATTAAGCAAATTTCTAGCTAAGCCTAGATCATGTTAAACAAAATGTTGACTGGTCCTTTTATGTGATTAAGAGATTCTGGGTTATTAATCAATCCATTTACACTACACTATTAGATGAACAATGATCCAAAATTGTTCCAAAACTTAAGCCCTATTCAACAGAATCAGTTTTCAAAAGAACATTTGAGTTACAGTTATTATCACCCGACATCTGTGATTTTATGTATCAATTTGGAAGGGACTAGATCTCCGTGATTATTACAGAAGTGGGAGTATCTGTTTTCTAGACAGAATGTTGAACACATTTTTTAATTTAGGTAATTTAATTAAATGAATCTTTTAAAATTTATCCATTTAAATGTAAAATAATTTATCATTTAAAAATACATTTTAAATAATTATTTAATGTTTTGTTTTAATTGATTGATTATACATTATAAATTACTTATTATAAAAACCATATTAAAATCAACTTCACATGGGTTTATAGAAATGACTGCTTAAAATATATCCACTGCAACAAACAAGAATTATTTGTGAATTATATAACTATAACATTACATAACTGAGTGGGCAAATTAAGGTGAGTATTTTACCTGACACTGATATTACAGTGGCCAGTCATAGCAGATTCCGAAATTTGGCTGTCCTTGTTAAATTTTTTGTCGATTGGCAAATATTCTACATCCATATTGACAGGCAGAAGATTGCCGCACATAAGTATGATCTTAACGGTAGTTCATGTAGGTCAAAAAAAGAAGAGGAGAAGCAGCTAGGCTCCTGGAACTCTTTTCATTAAAAGCAACTCCACACATAGTTGAAATAGCGCTCCTCATGTCCAGCACACCTGAGACTCAACTCGTAACTAATTTCAATATAGGTGATGCGAGAGGAACAATGCAATGATCTAATAAGCATAAATATGCATAGAACATGTAACGGTAGCCAGCTGGTTGGCACTGTGCAGTGTATAAACCTCACTCCCTTGGCCTCAAGAGGCACACTAGTGACTGACTTTAGAGGCTGTAGCCTTTAGCCTCCTCGTTATTGCGCTTGCCTCCCATGCCGGCTGATGCCGGTTCGAATCCCGCTCGGAGCAGGACGAGCAGGTTCGGTTACACACACTGATGCAATTTGGATAAAATAGTCAGTTTTCTATCATATTAATATCATATTCTATTCAGTATTGTATGAATTATAAATATATTTATAATAAATTTTTCTCTCGCTTCATCCACCATCTTGGATTTTTTTCACCTAACTCATTGCAGTGCATTCTAGGATTGCCTACCCAGGAAATGGTACATACGATGATACCTTTGGCCAAAACTAGATATCATAGTAGGCAGCATAATTAAGATACATAGTACATTCTGGAACAAAATTTGCATCAAGAGTGCACCTATGTTGTCTTAAAGTGCTGCCTCTGGAGGCAGCTCACTAGGGTTTTGAACAAACCCAATGTCTTTCTCACCATCTTATTTTTGATGTGATGACAGTAACATTCCATTTAACTTATGTACAGGAAAAATTCATAAATGCTTTCTACTGTATTTCTTACTTGAATATTAAAATTGGTCTCTGTGCTCCATATAAAACCAGAGCACCGCTGGAGAGGTCAAATAAGGTAAAGACCAAAAGTGGATGCTACATTAACAATCTGTCATCCGACTATTATCAGCGAACATGAAAGAGAGAGGGAGAGAGAGTCCTGATGACTGTAAGCTACATATGCTTGTCTCACCTAAGCAAGACTGGGGAGTTTCATGGTAGTGCAAGTGTGGGAAAGAGAAATGGCCCCAACCTCAGACCAGTTCTTGGTTAGGTATTTAGAATATATTACAATGGCTGGCTTTACAAATGGATCCCGTGTACACGGCTAGCCATCGTACAAAGTGCCTCGGGGTAGTGACTCATGGCATAAGCTCCCTGTGCTCTGCGACAGGACGAAAAGGCGGAAATTGGATCCAGATGCCACAAGATAGCCAGAAACACATGGCATGAAGGTACTCATGTTGACTGTTCCATGATCAGGGTCTGACCCAGGCAAATTCATTCAAATTGGACTAAGTGTAAACTAGATTATTTTAAAGGGTCACCCAAAACTCAGATAATTCTGATGTAATTTTTTTCTCACCTTGAAGTCTTTATAAACTCGTATGATAGGCCTGTCGTGATTATTAAATAATTATCTGATAGCGGCTATTTGATCTAACCACAATTATATTGCACTTCAAATTCCAATCACATTTTAATGTCCAAATAAGGGAATTGTTTGCAAATTTAAGGTGCCATGAACTTTTTGCCTACATGAATGTTTGTGTGTCTCATTTGATTGAACACTAAATGTCTTACTGAGCTACACTGCGGACCACACTGAGAACAGCTCCAGAAGAGCACGTGAAGATTAACTGCTTTTGAAGTGCTGATGCGCGCACCATCTGTGGAGGTTTACGCCAAACTCCTATAAAAAGATTTTGATAGCGATCGCAAAGCACTTTGGTTTCACTTAAATGTAATGATCTTTAAAACAAATTAAGCCTCAAAGACTCAAATAGCCACAAAGTAATATTTTTAATGACTTATTTTCTCAATTTTTATCAGGCGTGAGCATTATTCAGCAAGCCGCACTTCAGCTCCCTGAGGTATGAATAAATGATGCAAATGACTATGTACTATTCATAAATGTACTGTTTGCAGATTTTATATAAGTTGCTGTTATTTTATTTGTTCTAACTTGCAGTTATTTGTCATTTTGTGATTATTCAGAGCTCATCTTATACTTAATATGTTGTCTTTGGTGGTCATCATTATTGTGATTCGTATGTCAAATAATGAGTTCTGGGCAAGTTAAGAGAATAATTTGTACAAACGGAAATGCACTACAATGTGTTAATAATTTCAAAATAAAAATAATTTCAGTTTATCTAGGGGTGTTAACAGGGATGGCCATTAGTGGGCAGTGCCTTCCCAAGTGAGATGTTTTCATCTCAAAACTGCTTATCAGGCATGAGCGGAAAATCAATGGAATTATAAAAATCATAGTTTAATTTTCATCGTATATAGCTAACTTATTGTGTTTGATTGGAGCTCTATGATAAAGGTTAAGTTTTTCTTTCACTGCTGGTCAGTTTCCCCTACCTATAGTCCAAACATTAATTTTAGTGGACGGGAGAAGCTTAGTTTAGTCTATGGCTTCCATGCCGATGGCAAAACAAATCGCATATATTTTCTTGCCTAATTCACTTCAATAACTATTAATAAACATATTATTGTTTTTAAATGGAACGTTCAGTATGGGACGTGCAATCGCTTTTTTGTGGAAAATGGCAGCTTTTTAAACTCAACAGTCTCGACCAAAATGGATGAAATAGCAGTGGGTTTAATTAAGATATATTGGTGTGGTTATTGCTTTGATAAATATCACTCTTACCTGTAAGTTAATAGTGTCTTTAATCACACACTAAATTTAGTTTTTATTTTCTCTTAAGAGTTTTTAAAATGTGTGTTATGAAGACATAAACTCCTGCTATTATAATTGGAAAAATTACTGGTAACAATGTCATTCCCTAGTTGCTGCCCATATCCAATTTTAAGAGGGAAAATAAAAAGAAGCAGTCTAGGTCTGAAATAATTACATTGTCATATAGAAACTAAACAAATTGGGAGAGTCCACTTCTCCAACCATTGTCCCTTGCATTGATGTGCATTGAGTTTAAAATCTGTCGATTCCTGTATCATTTGGAGTCGTTTTTCTAAATAAAAGACACTGGCATTGGATATTGGCTTTACCTTACAGATTTTTTTTTTTTGAATAACCGCCTATATCTCTTGGCCGGTTCTCAGGCCAGCCCAAATTACCCAGCAGCCCACTGGGAAAACACCTGGTGCTCTCGACAGCCAGTCCACTTTTTTCTTTTGTGGAACACAAAAGGATTTTTAAAAAAAAAAAAAATGCTGAGCTGTTTTCCATTGAATTAAAGTGAATGGGGACCTCAAATTTTGCCTAATATCTCCTTCAAGGACAAAAAAAAACAATCATACCGGTTTGTAACTACTTGAGAGTATGTAAATGTAGAAGAACTATCCTCTACAGACCTGAAAGACCTGCTTGAAAACAAACAGACAGACAAAACCTCTGGAACCAAAATGATTAAAATCTCTCTTTAAAGTCAGCATTGCTGAGAAAGCCAATCAGCATTGCTTTTCAAATACCAAAATAATCAATTCAACAACCATATATATTTGCATCAGGGTATTTTCCTTTTGTGTTTAGTATTCTTACCTTTCTTACAGAGAGAAGAGCATGAAAGTGCACAAACCATCAAAGTAGATCATGAAAAACATGTGAGAGTGAAAATGTGTCATCATGTTGAATAAGAAGATAAGGTGTTATTGTACTAAGATTAAAGGCATGTTTCACTAAGAGACTCTAATACTACAACATGTACATGCAATTCACTGGTACAAGACTGAGTAAAACAGTGTAAATGCCTGTTAGAATCCAATGGGACAACAAAGGCTTGTTGTTTTGTCTTCCTCTCCAGAGACAAAATAATGATTTCAAACTGAAATATGAGGTAAAATAAAATATTCTTCAGAGACTGCAGTTGAACATCTGCAGTGAATCAAGACAAAGATGTTTCTGCTATTGCATTTAAGCATGTCATTCACTGCTCAGCATAATTTTTTTTTAATGCTGCCTGCAAGTAAATTTTATCTTAATAAAATTTTGCACCAAAGATTTCTTGAAGACAGTCAAATGACTACTTACGTCACATGAAAGAGAGTATTTCTGATTGTAAAGGCAATCACAGAAAATAACATTACAATTGTATAAAACTACACTCACTGAGCACTTTATTAGGAACACTACAGTCCTAATAAAGTGCCCAAAGCGGTCTTCTGCTTTTGTTGCCCATCTGCCTCAAGGTTCAATGTTTTGTGGTTATCTGAGTTACCGCAGCCTTTCTGTCAGCTCGAGCCAGTCTGGCCATTCTCCATTGACCTCTCTCATCAACAAGGTGTTTCCGTCCACAGAACCGCAGCTTGATGGATGTTTTTTTGTTTTTGGCACCATCCCCTAAACTCACAAAGACTGTTGTACTTGAAAATCCCAGGAGATCAGCAGTTACACAAATACTCAAACCAGCCCGTCTGGCACCAAAAATCATGCCATGGTCTAAATCACTGAGATTATATTTTTTCCCCATTCTGATGGTTGATGTGAACATTAACTGAAGCTCCTGACCTGTTTCTGGATGATTTTATGCATTGCACTGCTGCCAATCAATTGGCTGATTAGATAATCGCATTCAAATGTTGGTGTACAGGTGTTCCTAATAAAGTACTCAGTGAGTGAATATTGTCATGGTGTGGGAAAAATTAAAGGTAAAACATAAACTTGTTAAATTTTATAAACAATAATTTTATAAACAATTCTGAAATTGTAAAAACAAATATACTTAATGTAACGGACTCTTTTGGAATTTTTTTTAATTATATATAATTAATTAATTGCTCTTTAATGAGAACATTTATAAATACTAATAATTTATTATTATTACACTTGAATTACTCTGCTTCAGACATGTTAATAAGGCAAAATTGCTTGGAACCAGTGTTAATTTTTTTAAGATGAATTGTAATAGAAATCATTTTATTATTCTTCGAGCATGCACATGTAGGTGTTGTGACAAAAATCCAGATACATTGTAGAAGTTTGAGAGTTCATGATATTGCAGTATCATTAAAAATAAAGAGTGGTCTGACTTTCTCGTTTTTTTGCCCTGAAATTAGAACCAGAGGATCTTATCAGACTACTGTCTGTTGAAATATATCTAGAAATCAGGCCTGATTATGCAGCACTGAGATATGATTTAAAATAAATCAAAATGAGCAGGTCTGTCCACAATATTGGATTGTCTCTCAACCCCAGACTGTAATGCATAATTGTTTGATGAATATACAGTATATGCTGCAAAACCTGCTACACATCATATTGTCTTAAAGTCTTACTATGTCTTTTTGAAAAATTATTTGAAAGCAGTAATGAGTAAAGATATGAAAAAGAAGAAGACAGAAGGAACACTTTTAGAGGAATAATTATAAAAAGAATACATAAGAAATAACAATATCTATATCTATAACAATATCTATAAGAATATAAACAATATCACACAAGCTGATAAACAGTAGAACAGTATATTGCTTTTATACAACAGTTCCGTAAACAAGAATATAATATCAAGTAAGGCTAGCTATTTGTCTGTTTTTGTTGAAAATCAACCATTGTGTGTTGTTGAGCATAGCACAGACTGAAGGCCACAAACACAGTCAAGCAAAGTGATGCAAACAATGAAGCATCACAGCGCTGTTATACTAATCATGACTTCATCATGATTATACTGCAACGTTTTTTAATTAGTAGGAGAGACTAGTGTGGTTCAGTCCACAGGTCTCATATCATTGTCACTACATGGTGATAAGAGCATTGAGGAGGAATGTATAAGGGGAGGACTCTGTTTGCTGCTTTCCCAATCACCCACAACTATGCATAGATGACAATAAGCCAGAGACACTCATTCTTACAAGATGTATGATCTTAATTATCATGCACAGTGTTCTGGGTGTAATTGTGTGCAGAGGCATGTGTGCAAGGTGTTTAAAACCTTATTCACAGTAGCGCCATATTTGATTTTTGAGGTGAATGAAAACAAGAATGTGAGGGATAGACTTACAGTCTCTTCAATGGCATCTACTATATAAAGCTGTATATTGATTTTTCTACAGCTCATGTTTTATGGAGTGTTTTGTTAACTGATTTTTCTTATTAAAGATTATATATTTTTTATAAATATTTCATCAGTGCAACGATTAAAAACACTTTAAACAAAATAACAACCCACTGAAGAGACTGTAAGTCTGTCCCTTACAGTCTCGTTGCCATTCCTGTTAGAAAATTAAATATGGCATGCTGTGAATAAGGCACATAGATCAAAGAGTCACAAGATTTTTTTTAACAACTGATACTAATACCTATTCATTTTATATTTAATATCAATCAATAACTGATTTACAGAACCAATTTTAATTATATTTTTATTTCTGATTTTGATGCGATGACAACTAGCAATTGGACTACGATAAATAAATAAAACATAGTATAAATTAGGAATATTTTAATGATGACCATTATTATTATTTATGGAGTTACATTTATGCAAAATTGTTATTTTCATCTTTCTTTTGGGCTATGTCTAACTGTTAAATTCAAAATGCACTCGTGTTTCTCACTTGAGAATGAATGAACATCAGAGAAAAAAAAATCAGCCAAATTTGATTTTGCCGTTAGTGTCAGACAATGCACAAAGAAACTAACATGTATTAGCACACACCTTAATGCTTTCTTTTAGACACTTCCCCTGAAGGTTGTCTCTAATGCAATGGTGCAGCACATACAGTATATTAAATTACAATACCACATGGCTCACTGCTACTGACCTTTGGTGGAGTTCATTTGACTTGGCCTTTTTCTTTTGTAGCTTGACTGTTTGCACATTTCCGAGGCATTTTTTTCCCTTTCTTTTTAACACGGAATGAAAGAAAGATCATCAACTGAGCAGAGACTCACACTGGGTGTGGCTACAATCCATCTCTTAACTTACTTTTTGTATTTTTGTCAGACTGTCAGAACTTGCCAGAGGTAGCAGTGTACATGCCTATAATATTAAGTAGTACAGTTAGATCTAGTCAAATGAATGAATAATCTCCCTTAATGGATGCCCCCAGGTGTTATTTTTGTACGAATAATAGCAAAGCTCATCCATAAAATGCATCAGTTTAGTCACTAAAACAGTTGTGGTGATAAGGAAGCATTAGGAAGTAGACAGACTTATTCAAAAGAAGAAAAGATATCACATGCTCTGAAATTACTGAAATTAGTCACTTTAAAAGTAAGCAAACATATTGCCACTTACTGATTGTTGAGTAGCCTGTTGGGACAAATCAGACTTCAGAACTGTTAAAATTACTGAAGAAATGTTTATGTACCATGATATTATTTTGGATTAACCTTTGAAACATATTAAGAGGTTAATTAATTAACTTTCCATCAGTCGATATGGGTCAACACTACCAGAAACAAAAATGTTTATTATAGATATCTACATATTTAGATATTGACAAATTTAACATTATGAATGAATTACGATACAGGAAACCAGGATTTCTAACTAACTGTCAGTTCCATCTATTGAAAAAATCAGATGCAGTTTACAGCTGAGAGTGCTGACAAAATAACCACATTTTACATTTCACACATATAATAAATGCAGAAGTCTTTTTGTTTTTCTGTTGTTACTAGCTACTAATAGGACCTGCATAAAATTAGGGAAATTATCTAAAAATATATTTCTTTGCCATTTAGATGTGTTGACAAGTCATGATTGCAACACAGAAAATATACGCATAATAAACCTACAACTGTATATAACAAAAATAAACTCAAAAGAGCCTGTGCGTCTTTATGGCTATAAAAATTATAGCAGGTGTAACATGAAAAGATGACCTTCGAAAATATCCAGACTTTTTTAATGTTTTCATAAATATGTGATGGTGCTGGTGATAGTAGGGAGAGAATGTTGAAACCTTCTTAAAAGTTATTTTTAATTTTTTTAATGTACCTTTTTTATTGTGTCAGGACATAGTAGTAATGTTTCGGTTAAAGATTGTTTTTTATATTACAAAAAAAAATAAATATGAAATAGTATTTTATATTATATTACATTTCGGTTTATCTTTAGTATTTATTTTAATCTGTATAATGTCATAAGATAGTCTGAGGTCAGGTGGTTTTAGGACTAGTAAATTCCATCATCATTTTTATTTAAAAAAAGTGTAAGTTTAAATAAATGTTACACTTGTGTTGAGAACATTCTAGTGATGATCAACATGGAAAAGCTATTTTCAAAACTAATGACAGGTAAAATTGTGGGACCTATTTTGTCTCATATTTTCAGAATTAGTGCTCTACCATGAAAAGATGCTTCCATAACAGCAATGACCTCTGAACTAGGATATGTTTTGCAATTGCACACAATTAAATGAGACAAAGGTTGCAAGACAACATTCAATGAGTTTGTATGACCAGATCACAGCAGAACAAAAACAATGGGTGCATTTTTGAATGAGATGTGGCGTAATCACCTGTTTCTAGGCCAGAGCGATCAGTTAACTGCCGAGGAGTCTGCTAAATAAAACTATAGAGTGCACATGCAGCCGCAACCCAGCATAATCAGTCAGGCCCCTGGATAAATGCTTCCAGACCCCATTCCTACTTTACAAAACAATCAACCCTTGTTCCCGCACTCAACTGTAATACATCATTAAGGTGAAATATCAGTCAGTGATTAATGAAAAGGAATTAACACATTGTTTATTTGTTTATTACATGCATTCAGCATGGATTATATGGTTCAAAATTTCAAAAAGAAAAAAAGCGAGCCTCACCAGCTGAATGAATGATTCCTAATTGGTGCAAACAAACGAGCCACAGTGCGATGTCGATGCAGGCGGCAAGACCGAGACATGGATGCTTTATTTGGACTGAGTGGCATGCAAACAAAATATTTGATTCTGACTTCTCTGCCAGCTGGCACATAACTTCAGAGCAATGTCCCTTATTAAGTGGCACACATGACCGCATGGGCCTAATTTTCCTCTGCTGCTCTGGCTTAAAGTTACCAGCCGAGCTTTTAAAGACTTCAAAGCAGCTATCAGAATATTTTTTCATGCAGATTCTTTTTATTTTTAGTTTGTAACTTGATAATGATCCATAAAGCCACTAGATTGCCAGAGAAGTCTGAGAAACAAGGGGAATATAGTGGCCAAGGCATCACTGCATGAGCAGCAGAACTGAAAAGACTTGTACATGCCCAAACAAATGCAGCCACACACACATGGGTATTTACCATTTTCTTTCAAAGCTACAAACAGAACATTAATTGTGGTTCACGAACCACCCACAGTCTATTCACTGACCACCTGATGCATACTGTACACACAACTGGAACTCTTTTTCTTTTTTTTTGGTATTAAACAAAGTTGTGTTTACAAGGTAACACGTTGATGCAATTAGTGTTTTCGAGGAAGAACTAATTACTAGATTTTCCAGGTTAGTGACATCAAATCTTTGAAAATTATTGAGTTTTGTTTTAGCCACTTAGTAGCATGTACACTAACGATGAGCAGAACAGTTTATTCTGCTTTGTTGTCTTAGTTGTGTGTGTGAAATAGTTTGTGGGTCATAAACAAATGAGGTGGTCCGAGGAGATAAAAAATTTGAAATCTTAATAAAATCTAGTTCGAAGAAATGTAATCATTGTGTCCATGTTGTTTTCATACTTTTTTTTTAAAAACATACTGTATATAGTAGATTCTACAAAAAAAAATATTTAATGACTTTAAAAATGTAATGTGGTGTAGCCATTAAGTAAAAGGTACTAACACTTTCATACGTACCATCACACATATGATCGTTAATAACTGGGCCCCGCAGAGTAGCATCACACATATGTGTTTTTGCAACAGCCAGTTATGTTACAAGCTGCCAGATTCAAACTGGCTTTTGTGGCGACACAGGCTGCGCTGGTCAAGTGTCTGTAATTTATATTCCCACAAACAGTTACTCATACAGTCTTTTAAACCACATAATATGTTTATTTTATATACATATATCCAACACTTCTCTTAAGTACTCCAATAAAATGTTTACATTTACAGTTTACAGTTGTAATACATTAAACAAACAGCTACTCAAAGAGTCTTTTCAAGCACATAATATGTTTCTTTTATGTAACAAACAGCCAAATTGTCACCAAATTACCACAATAACAGTTCACAACTTCTATATGCACAATCAACATATGTAAACGTGATATTCCCATACACGCATCCACGTCTACTTAGGTGCAGATGCAGTTAATTCACACAAACAGCAACTCAAACAGTCTTTTCAGGCGTATAATACGTTTTCTGAAAGAGACAGCCAAACTATTACAGAAGCACCACGAGAACAGTTATTGAAAACTAATGCTCACAGACGCTAACCAAGCGCGATTATCCATACACACAGCCAAGCCTGTTTACATTAGCGTTTATCACACACTTACACACACACACACACACACAAACACACACACACCCACACACACACACACACACACACACACAAACATGGTTTGTTTTATATCATTATATGGAATTAAACTTTCCATAGACTTCTATGGATTTTATACAGATCTAACATCTAGGTTACGTATGTAACCTTCGTTCCCTGATGGAGGGAACGAGATGTTGTGTCGAAGAAGCGACACTAGGGGGTCTCTCTTGAGCGCCAAATATGCCTCTGATCTATGAAAAAAAGGCCAATGAGAAGAGAGTATTTGCATACCCCGCCCCTGGACATATGGGTATAAAAGCGGGGAAATACGTCAAGTTCATTCAGGATTTTTCTGAGGAGCCGGAAATGGTCCGGCCACAACAGTGGCTCGGCTCAGCGATGTGGCCGGGAGGACACAACATCTCATTCCCTCCATCAGGGAACGGAGGTTACATACGTAATCTAACATTTCCCGACTGTCGCTCACTTCGACTTGTGTCGAAGAAGGACACTAGAGGTCAAATTTATATCACGCCATGCGCTGAGCCATGTACGTGGACTGCTGACACAGGAGCGGGCAGGTATTTCACGTGCAAAGGTGACCAGCTGTGTCAAACTGCACGTACCCTTCCCCAATGCCCCATAAAAGTCGTCTGAATCCTTCTGGTTATCCTAAACAGGGGAACAAGGCGACGCTTGCTAAGCTGGGAACGGGCCGAGCCTAGCCGGGCATCTTTTCTCTCTAGGTTTCTCCGCATAGAGTAAGAAACGGCTGGGGCCCTTACACGCATCGAGGAAAGGGGGTCTTAACCAGTTTCCTATTCTTTCAGGGGGAAAAGACCCTGCAGAGACCACACCTGCCCAGGAAGGGGGTGGTAAGAGTGGTGAATACATCATATGGGTTTTTAGGCGACATGTGGAAGGCAGCGTGGTGTTAGATCCAGCCTCAAGGAGGGGGGAGTAGCTACAACACGGCGACCGGAGGGCAGCTGGGACTGCCCAAGGGAGACGCGGGTCCACTCGTAAGGGGACCGTACCATGGAAAATACAAACAGGGGGAGTCCAAGCAGGAGTCCTGACCTGTGGAGCACCTATTCCAGTAGAGGGTAGATTAAGTACCCGCAGTGAATCGGGTCGGTGAGTTCTTCGCGCTGAACTGCGGACCCAAAGGGCTGAGATTGTACAATCTCGCAAATGTACTAGGTGTTGCCCAACCCACTGCTCTACATATGTCTGCCAGGGAGGTACCTCTGGCCAGTGCCCACAAGGACGCAACACTCCTTGTTGAGTGTGCTTGGACCCGCAAGGGGGGCACGGCCTGGGTGTGATAGGCCAATGAAATGGCATCCACCACCCAATGGGAAAGCCTCTGTTTGGAGACAGCATTCCCTTTCCGCTGTCCACCAAAGCAGACAAAGAGCTGCTCAGAACGTCTAAAGCTCTGCGTGTGGTCCAAGTAGGTACGCAAAGCATGTACCGGACACAGCAACAAAGGGGCTGGGTCTGCCTCCTCCCGGGGAAGCGCTTGCAGATTCACTACCTGGTCTCTAAAGGGCGTGGTAGGAACCTTGGGCACGTAGCCCGGTCGCGGTCTTAGGATCACATATGTGTCTGCTGGAGCGGTGTCCAGGCAAGTGTCACTGAGAACGCTTGCAGTTCCCCAAACCTCTTGATGGAGGCAAGCACAATCAGCAGGGCTGTCTTTAGAGAGAGGGCCCTGTGTCCAACTGATTCTAGCGGCTCAAAGGGGGGTCTCTGAAGGCCCGCGAGGACCCCCGAGAGATCCCAGAAAGGGAACAGGCCTGGCTGGGAAGGATTTAACCTCCGGGCACCTCTTAGGATCCTGATGATTAAGTTGTGCTTACCCTGGTGTCGTGGTGGGCTGCGATAGTAGCAACATACACCTTGAAGGTGGAAGGGGACAGCCTCCCCTCCAGCCTCTCCTGCAGAAATAGGAGCACTGACCTAACTGCGTATCTCTGTGGGTCTTCAGCCCAGGAAGATCACCAATTTTCGAACAAGTGCCACTTCATGGCATAGAGTTGCCTGGTAGAGGGGGCTCTGGCTTGGTTGATTGTGTCTACGACGGCTGGTGATAGACCAGCTAGATCTTCCGCGTCCCGCCCAGGGGCCAGACATGGAGGTTCCAGAGGTCTGGGTGCGGATGCCAGAGCGTGCCCTGTCCCTGAGAAAGAAGATCTTTCCTCAGGGGAATTCGCCAGGGAGGGGCTGTCGTGAGGAGGATGAGGTCCGAGAACCAGGCCCAGGTGGGCCAGTAAGGAGCCACTAGGGTGACTTGTTCCTCGTCCTCCCTGACCTTGCACAGCACCTGTGCAAGAAGGCTCACTAGGGGAAATGCGTACTTGCGCAGCCCCGAGGGCCAGCTGTGTGCCAGTGTGTCTGCCCTGAGGGGAGCCTCTGTTCGGGCATACCAGAGTGGGCAGTGTGAGGTCTCTCAGGAGGCAAACAGGTCTACCTGGGCCTTGCCAAATCGTTCCCAAATCACCTGGACCGAGTGGAGGTGAAGCCTCCATTCTCCACCGGGACAGTGCATCCGCTACCACATTGAGTTTGCCGGGGATGTGAGTGGCTAGCGACTTGAGTCACTGCTGGCTCCAAAGGAAGAGACGACGGCGAGTTGTGACATGTGGTGGGAGCGTATGCCGCCTTGGCGATTTATGTATGCTACCGCGGTGGTGCTATCTGACCTGATTAGGACATGTTTGTCTCGAGCTAACGGGAGAAACTTCCGCAGGGCAAAGAAAACAGTCAGAAACTCTAGGCAGTTGATGTGCCAGCGCAGCGGGGCCCTTTCCAATGGCCCGCGGCTGTGTGCCCGTTGAACACGGTGCACCAACCCAATCTGGAGGCGTCGGTCGTGACCAGGATGCATCGGGACACCTGCTGCAAGGGCAATCCTGCCCGCAGAAAGCAGAGGTCTGTCCAGGGTTTGAATGTTTGGCGGCAGGTGGGGGTGACCATCACACAGTGCGTGCTACAGCATCATGCTCGTCTCGGGACTCAAGACTGAAGCCAGAGCTGAAGCGGTCTCATATGCATCAACCCCAACGGCGTGACCGCCGTGATGCCATATGCCCCAGGAGCCTCTGGAAAAGTTTTAAGGGGACCGCTGTGCCCGGCCTGGAGCTGGTGAGGCATTCCAGCACGACTGTGCACGCTCGTTGGTGAGACGTGCTGACATTGAGAATGAGTCTAACTCCATGGCGAGAAAAGAGATGCTCTGAACCAGGGCGAGCTTGCACTTTTCCCAGTGGACCTGAAGCCCCAAATGGCTGAGGTGCCTGAGCACCTGGTCTCTGTGAGTGCATAGTAACTCTCGGGAGTGGCCCATAATAAGTATGCGTATATAGTACTCGAGTACTCATAATTGAGTATGCGAATGACAGCTTCTCAGAGCAGGGCAAGGGCTGCATCTGCGACTTTCGTGAAGACGCGAGGGGACAGAGACATGCTGAAGGGGAGGACTTTGTACTGATATGCCTGGCCATCGAACGTGAACCGTAGGAAGGGTCGGCAGCCATCGCCAGCCGCGTTGTCCTCAATCCCATGGAAAGTGGGAGCAATGCCGGGGGTGGCTGGAGTGGCGTGCTTTCTATTGAAAGCGAGCCGTGACCGCAACATTGCCATAGACATGCTCTCGCAGTTTGTGAGCTATGTATTGCTCTTTTAATAGGAAAATACTCTTTTACAAGAAAATCACTCTTTTGAATTTTCTGAGCTGTCGAAGCGCTCAGGGGCAAACTGCACTGCCGAGCAGAGAAGGAGAAAGCCATAGATCCAACAGCAGAGAAGCGTCAGAGGAACAGGAACAGGTGTGTGACTCGCAGCTGACTGCATACACGACCATTGGCACCGAAGAAAATTTCTGAATGAATTCAACGTATTTGCCCCCCATGGATGTCATCCGTGTTATTTTGTATTATTAGAATTTTGTCAAACAGATATGTTTTTATACCCGTATGTCCGGGGGCGGGATATGCAAATACTGTCTGCCAACTTCTCATTGGCCTTTTTGTCATAGATCAGAGGCATATTCAGCGCTCAAGAGAGACCCCTAGTGTCGCTTCTTCGACACAACGTCGAAGTGAGCGACACACGGGGAACAATAATTTCTGTCCCCTAACCCTAAACCTAACCCTCGCAGAAAACGTTTCGATTTTTTTATTTTCAAATAAACACAGTATGTTTACTAAGCCATTTCCCTCGTGGGGACCGCTGGCTGTTCCCACAATGTAGGTGATCTCAGGTTTTACTATCCTTGTGGGGACATTTGGTCACCATATTGGAGGTTAAACCTGTATATACACACACACACACACACACACACACACACACACACACACACACACACACACACACACACACACACACATTTTTAAAACACCAAAATTAGATGCTTTCATTCCAATTATAAAAAGAAGAAAAAAAAGAAAAAGCGAACACAGTATTGGATACACACTTAGAGTGTGCTGTGCTTAAACCACATTGGTTATTTTGTATAAAGCAAGTGAAATAGCTTTAGGATTGGACAGCTGGAAAGATCTCATCATTACCAAAGTTTAACTGACATTTGAACAAAGAAAGCTGTTGTCTGGGCAGTTCTTCCCAGGACAGAGTAAGTGACAAGCTCAATCGCCCTCCTACGCAGGGTGGGTCTCCCATAAGGCATGACTCATCCATATACAAACTTGATGCATTCACAGTTTCACTTTTAGTAGATTTTTTTTTTCAGGGAGTTACAGGTGAAAGTGTTTCATGAAGGTCTGGCTGTCTGACTGTCTGAAGTCTGCGATTGGGAGTTTGTGAGCAAACTTTGTTTTCGCTTGCTGTCCTGGCAACCAGCCAGGCCAAATAAGTAATTTATACTTTGTTTCTAGACCTCTCCTTTGTGAGCAGGTTCTCACAGGGCTATTAATTGGGTTATTTCTTCTAGTTTAGTAGAGGTCTCTGATTATTAAAAGCCCTAACAAGCTGTGATGTCTCTGAAGTGTTCTTGTTTGAAAAATGGATCTAATCTGCTAATCAGACCTTATTCCCCTACTCAATTTCCCTAGTTCATCTAGACCAGTGGTTCTCTACTGGTTTTGCTTTAGGACCCAGATTTAGAGACATGTTATCCGTTTTATTTTGTATTATTAGAATTTTGTCAAACAGATATGTTTATATACAGTAAACACTCACTTAACAAATTATTAGAAACACCTGTACACCTATTAACAGTTTTTATACAATTATCCAATCAACCAATTGTGTGGAAGCAGTGCAATGCAAACATAATACAGTTACAGGTCAGGAGCTTCAGTTAATGCTCATATCAACCATGAGAATGGGGGAAAATGTTGTCTCAATGATTTCGACCGTGGCATGATTTTTGGTGCCAGACGGGCTAGTTTGAGTATTTCTGTAACTGCTGATCTCCTGGGATTATTCAACACAACAGTCTCAAGTGTTTATTCAGAATGGTGCCCAAAACAAAAAAAAAACATCCTTTGAGCAACAGTTCTGTTGACAGAATTGCCTTGTTGATGAGAGAGGTCAACAGAGAATCGCCAGACTGGTTTGGGCTGACAGAAAGGCAACGGTAACTCAGTACAATTGTAGTGAACAGAATAGCATCTCAGAATTCACAACACATAGAACCAGGTGTGAGGCCACATAAGGACCAGAGTGGCACTAGAAAACATAGATTGATGGCTGGTCCACCCAATCAAAACTGCAGGAATATACTGAATATACTAAAGATTAGTTTGCACATAAAAATAAACTGCATTTTGTCACATGCAAAATAGCTCACATGCAAGACTATCATCACATTCCTGTTATAAATGTAGTTAGAAAATGTGTTTTTATTTCAATAAATTATCATTTGTTTTTTTTTAATTAACTGAAATGAGTAGCAGCATGCTTCTTACAGAGTCTCTTATTTTCTCTGCACTGCACATCTCACAACAGTCATGCCTGTAAACAGATCTTACTGCACATAGCACCAAGATAATATATCCATGCTTTGTCTCACTTAATTTATCATTATTATAGTTATCATTATTATTATTAACTTTACATGGGAGTGTGGTAGATGTTTCTGTAGATGACATGGCAGGGTATTAAATTAGACATAATTTTGCTCATCATCTTCCCGTAACTGTGTGGCAAGCGACCTTTAATGCTTCTCGGAGTGACAAATGACAAGAAACGCTGTTAGACATAAAAATGCACATTTGAAGAAGCACACGTGAGCATAATTTGGAAAACAGACAAAAGAGAAGCCGTCGATGCATGTCACTGATTCGCTGTGTGATTAGAGGTTTATTGGCACGTAGCGAATGACGCTTATGCGCACAGCGTGCAGTGCATGCGCATATGATGAGATCTCACTATTTCTTCCCTGTTCGTAATCTGTGAACAATTTGCAAGAATAGTGTCGTTTATGAGAACAGTGAATATGATCTCAGACCATATCAGGATGCTAGGACGTTGGGATCAATTGTCAAATGTGTCATAATTCAGTAGCTACAACCTTAGAAATGGTTCTTGAATGAGAAGTTTCTTTTCTGTGCTTGTCTACTCTTTAGCATCCATACGTAAGCCAAAGGAGAGTTGTCAGATTTTAAAGATTCGATTTTTGGAGAAATAGCCAATGCTCAATTTCCAGATAATGTTGCAACTTAAGCCTGTAGGATCATCTTAAAGGCCCAAACATACTCTATGCAAGTATATGAGCGCAGGCACACCTTGCTATACAAGCTCAATTTGCGTTACATTGTGTCAGCTCAATTCATAACACAACGCAAGGTCGCGCTGCATTCTCAGCATTGCCTCAAGGGTTGCTAGAGCAGATTTTCTTCTTTCAATCAACAACTTTCACGGCGAACTCGTGCAGCAATATGAGTTGAATCTATTCTAAAAATATATATATGACTTTTGCCCCCAGTCCATTCAAACGATCTTGTTTTTGCGCCATGTCTCTCCCCACTCCTCAACTATCGACTCATCTACCACATTCACGCTGCATCCAAAAACATATCATCAGTGATGGCTTAACTGACAGCTGTTTTGAATGAATGGAACTCTTAAGGTCTCTGAACAGTTTGAAAAGCACCTTATTTTCATCCTGCCTCCGAAGGCAGCATTTTCCTGGTTTCAGACATGGATCTATAAAATACCGGTTTTGGTCTCAGCACCGGTTTTGTGGTCACGCCTAAAAAAATCTATTGCCCTCTTGTGGTCTGAGGTTTGTTTCCCAAAGCAGCACATAGATTGCTTGTAATAAAGTTGAATGTAAGTGCTTCAATACGGGAGCTGTCCGGTACAAAGGTGCTGATCACTTTGGCAAATATGTCCAGGTGTTTGTCTTCTCAAAATGAAAATAATGTGGAAATACTAACAAATATGGACGTTGTTTGTAACCTTGTCGAGGCGCCGAAATGTATTAACTATTACAGAATTAAATTAAATAAATAATTACGGATTTGGTAAGACAGAGTTTCAGATGTTTGTTCAGCTTATAGAGGTTAATAAAAGTGATGCAAGGAGTGCATGTAATGTGAATGTGTTCGATGAGCATCACATCATAATAAAGGGAGCTCACGTAGCCCATGTTGTTTCTTTGGCTGGAAACTGAACAGATGCACAAATAACAGGATTAAAATGACAGACATCAGTATTGAACAACTCATAGACCTTTCTAAACATAATGATGCGAATCTCTCATTGCACACTCACTCTAACCTCCTTTGATAAATGGCCAATAAAACATTATACAGTATTATGTGTTATGTAAATTTAGATTAATCTTTAGACATAATTTAAACCTCTCAAGTTGCATGCGCAGACTGGAGATTGCCAGTTGATTTCAAGGCAATTTTTTAACACTTTTCATCTTCTCAAACAGTGTACAAGGGCTTTCCAATTATTAAAATATATTAATATAATTTATTCAATGGCCATTTGTCTCTGATTAACTTTAAAAGATATGTATAAGTTGCACTTAATGGTGTAACGGGCAATAGCGAGACAAACAAACCCAATAGCAGAGGAAGAGTTCAAAGGATTTATTTACAATAACTAATGTAGATGAACAACGCCCAGCAGAGAAGAGCAAACTTAAAACTCCTGACATGTGGGCAGAGACGAGGTATCCTCCATGGAAGACCAGCTGACACACAGCAATACTGGAAGGCAACCACACACCCGACATGCGGGCAACCAACAGATACACAAGATGGGACCGACTAATGTGAGTAAGGTTAATACGGAACATCAAACTGCTATCTATAATATAAACACATTACAAACTACAACAAACTATATTCAACATTAAACAGTCCAGTAAAGTACATGACACACAAGGGGATTAATATAGGCAAGAACAAACAAGGGTCAGGTGCCACTCGCAGCTGAAAGTTGGCATGATCAGCATTCCCATGGAAACAATCAGGGTTCCCATGGAAATGCTGATTCTGCATGCCAGCAACACCTGAAACACATCAGGGCAAAAACATCAACACGCTTGGAACAAAACAAAGAGGGAACAATGATGCCATGGTCCTTGTCAAACAAGACCCAACCTGACTGGACTGTGACATCTCCGGAGAGAGCATAGCAGTAACTGGACACGTGCACTCACAAAAAGAACGAACATAAGACAGACAGGGGATGATGATGCCACAGTCCTCGACAGACAAAACCCAAACTGACAAGGAGACAGTACCATGACAAATGGACTGAAGAGTGGTTCAAAGCTCTCATTAATTTACAAACGTTTTTTACTTAGATAACAATGCTTTTGGGAAACACACCATAGAGATTAAGTACTACTTAAGTGCTACTACCGTTCTTCACAGTGCTGCAGGAAACCCAGCCAACACCTGTGAAAAGCCAGAGGACTGAAACGTGTCCAATAAAAATGTTTATTGCAATAATTCTTTTAATTTATTGTATTTATGTCTATGGTCATTTCATTTTTCATTGAGTAACAGGATCAGAAAGATGCTTCCACTTGCTTTACTTAATTTTGTGTATGACACTTTAATTATATTTAAGCTACACTCTCCGCCCATTGGCTGGTGCTGTGTAGCAAACTGGTTCTGGTTGGGTCATTAAGATTCGTGCCAGCCGAGAGAGTGGTTGTGGTGGGTGAGTGCTCCCTCGATAAATATTTTAATGCATTTTTTGAGAGGTTAACATGAGAGGTATTTTGTTTTGTCATGTATAAAAGTGTATATAGTTGTTTTATGTGTAGTAATGTTTGACTTAATGTTCATCCTCATTATACAACACGCGAGCATGATCATTGGGGCTGACCACCGCTTTTCAATGTGTTTAAACAGGAATAGACTTTATATTTTAAATAATATGTGTAATTATTGCATACCTGTCCTATGTTGTTCATACATGATGATTAAGATTTGTGTCAGCCGAGGGAGTGGTTGTGGTGGAACATGCGTAAGCATGATTATTGGGACTGACCACCGCTTTTCAATTTGTTTAAATATATCCATCAAATAATAAAATAAAATAAAATCCATCAAAGGCGTGAGATGGTGTCAGTCAAGAGCTTTATTCAACACAATGCAGAGACAACCCCATTACAATTGCATCAATATGACCTATTAAGGTACATTTCTAATAATAAACATAAGAATTGTAAAAAAAAAAAATAATATTATTGTTATTCATTGTACAACTCTAAGTAAGGTAAATTAGTGAATTTTGACTCATGAAGGCTGAGGAAAGGGGCACGCTTCATTATATTGATGATGAAATTAGGCACAGAATAGAGGTCCACCCTGTTTCATCAAGGTCCACTCATTTGGAGATTTCTGGACTTGCCCCTGCATCGAATCTTGAGGTGGATAAGCTACAACAGCAGAAGACCAAGTCGAGTTCCTCTTCTGTCAGCCAAGAACAAAGAGTGGTTGGTGAATATGTAGAAATATACAGTTTTTTTTTTTTTTTTGATTGTTTGTTAGATTGTTTTGTTTTTGCTATTGTCCCCAGTAACTCTAGACCTGTGGTTTTTAATTGGTTTTGCTTCAGGAACCAGATTTAGATCCACAATCCTATCAGAACAGATCTGTGACCCATTTTTTGCCCATGCCTACCAGCTGAGAACCACTGATCTAGACTCCATCCAGTAGCCTACCTGTGTGGCTTATGGTAGATATGCACCAGTAAGCAAATATTGGCTTAATACTTGAATTAGATGACTTGAGCCATCACTTGTGTAGCTGAACATCAAGTATTGATGGATGTGGATATGTGGTATCCAGTTTCAGGGCAAGTGGGCTATTATTGAAACTGATTGGATTAAGATGATAACGTAGAAGCCAGTTACCTAGCAACACAAACAGTTATGCTGTAAACAGAAGACGGTCATTAAACATTGGCTCTTTGTTCATGCGCATTTCATTTTAGTTGATAACAGGGTATGATGTGAGAAAAAATTATTAGAAATGATCATAACATGGTGTTAAGCTCTTTTGCATGTAAATTATAATAAAATCTCACTCCGTGAAACTTGGGCCATATTACCGAAGCTTCCAATCTTAAGACTTAAAGGAATAGTTTACCCAGAAATGTAAACTCTGTCATTGTTCACTCAACCAAATTTTTCCAAACCCGTATGACTTTATTTCTTCCATGGAACATATAAGGAGATGTTAGACTGAATGTTAGCCTCAGTCACAGTTCTCATTCATTGTATGGAAGAAAAGATCCGTAATCTTTTATGTTCAATGGAACACATATATACGTCCTGTATTTTTAGAATCAAAGACAAACCATAATTATTAAGTAAAATAAGAAAACAGCAAATTAAGATCCCCACTTTATCTAGAGGCCCCAATACAGCTTCATTTTAAGGGTTTTCCTCTCATTAAAATAAACTTCCTGCGTGACCTCAGAAATCACTAGCTTTCTGTTTCCTTTTTATTTTCCAAACACAGCCTCCTGCCTGATCCTTTGAGGCTTGTTTTGGGGCTGAAAACATAAGTTTTCTCCCCTCTCTGGTGTTATTTAAGGAAAAGGCAGCCTCTCCCCTCCTCTCTTTGCTATGGGATGGGTGTGGTTTTCAAAGGCAAACTTCTGAATGATGTGTACGCCTCCGTTTCAGTTCCTGAGTCTGACTAGAGGAGGGACACATAGCAGAGCTCTGCTCAGGACTCAGTCTGGGCTTACACTGGAGATCAGTCTCCGCATGTTTGGACACTCTGCACGGCCCTGGTGCCATGCTAGCCTGGCTGTGAGGAACATTATGTCACAGTCTTGGTTTATTTCAGCTCTGAGAGTCACCCAGACATAATTGTGAGTAAACATTTTTTGGGGTTTTAATTTTAATTTTGGGACACAGCTTGATAACATCAAAACTGTTGTATGAGATATCAATATTTTATTATATTAATTTATTGAACTGCCTCTGATGCTAGGTGTGTTTCACTTGAACTTTTGTAATATATAGTTTATAGACTTAAACTTGGAGGCTGGTTCCCTTGCAGTATTGTGCATTGTAGCATTGTAGTATTGTGTCTGCGACTTTTCACCTGTTAGAGCGTGCATGAACGCTTGGGATGCATAAAAATAAATAAATTAATTAAAATTAGAATAGAATTTAAAATCCAGTGTTACAGTCTAACCTACCAGCACCAATTTTATAACAGTAGGCCGATATTGCTGAAAATAAACAATGGATTTAATTGTCCGATTTTATGGAGCTGAAAATGGTTGACTGAAATGTGTTCTATAGACATGAGAACAGCGATCCAAAAATAAAGGGGGGGAAATACATAAACAGTTTAGTTTTTATCATTATTAATGGAAAATTATGATACATTTACATTTTTGCTTTTACATGCATGCAAATTGAACAGTTGGAAAGTGTGAACTTGGCATTGTTTTCTGTAGAAGTCAAATTGCTGCTTAAATATCAGAAAATCCCGCTCATTACAATGTGGCGGGAGACATTTATAGGCCGTGTGTTTATCAATGCTTGGAATGAGATTTTAAAGCTGAAACCTGCATTTAACCCCACATATTGCTAAAAAATACAGTTCTGACATCAGTCATTAAACAAGCTTTAAATAGAAAATACAAACTGAATTTAATATGCAGTAAAACAAACACTTCATGGTTTAGACATGCCTCCTTTTGGCTTTAATGGGAGCCAGATTCTGTTGGTATTGCGTTAAACAATTTGAGCGGTACTCAGTTTTATACAATATAATAAAGCAGCTATAAATGAATAAATTTTTCATGGTTAATTTATTAATATTTTTTTACAAAACTTTTTTTTTTTTTTTTTTACAAAAGACATAACAGTGTGACTGGATCAGAGCACAGTGTTTCCAATAAACACAAAAAATAAACACTGCATATATAAATAGAGAATAACTGTGATTATAGTAATACAATAAGTTTCCAAGAAGAATTTATTTCACTCTCTTTAAAGAAAAACATAAAGAGCAAAAGTAATGAACATTTCATTCATCCCGGGGCCCTTAAAAGTCACGAATTTGAGACCCTGAGCATGTGCTTTGTCCTCCTGCTCTTGTGTCTCAACTGCGTCCTGTCGGAGAGAGAGGAAGTAAGCCATCTTTTCCACCTGACATCACTGACGTGATTAAAACAGAGGTTCTGTGTGCTAGGCCTATATAGCTGCACTCTGCACTACTGACCTACGTCAACATGCCTTAATGTACCACCAGTACTAGAGAGTCAAAATTAAAAAGAAAATTAGTTTGAAAAACTAAATCATAGTGTGTCCGCTGTTTGAGATTTTAAAAGTTCACTGAAAAAAACGCTAGCCTGCGTGCTTCATCTAAATTAACTGGTTTAATTCAAGACAAAATTTTTAATTAACATCGCCGAATCAACCTGAATGTAACAGGTTACAACAACACATTTTAAGGGTTAGATAAGGTAGTAAAAGCTCCTTTAAGTAACACTTCCATTTTACTTCTTTTTAGTGTTGTTTTGACATCAGTCTGAAAACAAAGTGGAAAATGAAGTATATTGCACATAATTTTGAACATACATTTATTTGTGTAGGACATTTTTGGACAAATAGATATGAGTTTGGTTTCTTTATATATATATATATATATATATATATATATATATATATATATATATATATATATATATATATTACAGATTGGTGATTTAAACTTGTTTGTTTATTAAAAAGTACAGTTAGAATTCTTCCAATTAGAAAGTGTGTTCACAGTATAATATTATTATTTTTTAAATAACTATATTCCTATTTATACTGTTTTCTTTTTTTCTATTTTTTTTTTTTTTTTTTATGAAATACTGTTAACCTAAATGATACAATGCAAAAAAAATAAAAAATTACATAATGTGTAAATGCCTTATTGCAAATTAACACTCCGGAAAACAGAATCCTGTAAATACAATTAAAATCTTTGTAAGCGCTTACTGCCATTTTGCGATCTACCCGTGTGACCTTACTTTAATTTTAATACTGCATCGAGAGAGCCACAATCATGTATACTGTTCTGTTCAATTAGGTTTTCCTTATTTCAGAGTAATGGCCTAAAGGACTGTAATTCTATTTCAGACAGACCTGTGCGTGCCCAGCAAAACAGCCTTAGTCATGCACGTGATGTCTGTGTCTGAATTTTCACAATAATTGAACCTAACAGAAAGTCAAATATAATTGCGACTTAAGCCCTAAAATCATACAGCTACATTTCATTGTGGTAAATTACAAGCAGCAAGAGTAATCTGGTCAAATTCAAGTTATACAAATCCGCCTGTGTTTTGTCTTTACCAGTAAATTGTAAGAGAATGCCCTTCCTAGCAGCTGAAAGGCTACTAGAGTAGATCAGAGGAAAAGAAATGGCTGCATGATGCACTCAAACAAATTATGAGGAGGGGGAAGGGAAATGACATCATAACGGCCAATATCTGAACAAATCAGGTTAAGATTCATTACTAATTTCCTCAACAATGCCGGCCAAAGGAAATAAAAATGTTAATTAGTAGAAAAACGTAAGAAACAAAAAAAGATGTATTCATATTGCTGAGACGTATAATTTTGTAATTACATTAATGTAGTTGTTCTAGCAGCACAACAGACCATTTGTTTAAAAAAAGAGCAATATGGAAATTCTTAAAGGGATAGTTCACCCAAAAATGAAACTTTCGTCATAATTTACACACCCTCATGTTGATCCAAACAAGTATGACTTAATATCTTCCATGGTACTCAAAAGGAGATGTAAAGTAAAGGACTCACAAACTCAGTCATCATTTACTGTCACTGTAATGGAAAAAAAGCCATGAAAATAAATGATGACTGAGGTTGTCAGCCCTTAACAATCTATCTAACATTTCATTGTGTGTTCTGTTAAAAAAGAAAGTCATATGGGTCTAGAATTACATGAGGGGTAGTAAATGATGAAATAATTAGCTTTATCCCTTTAAGCAACAGTGTCTCAAGCTCCAACTTTTGTTAATGCTTTCCACATATCATGGGGCTAATCTCTTTTATTTTTAGATTTGACTAGTAAAAAAGTGTTCAAGATAAATTCATGAAATTAAACATCATCGTAATAACTTCAAGGTGTCAAGGGCCCTTCTGAGTGTCACAGTGTTAATGTGAATAAGACCAGAAGACAGCAGGCAGACAGCGGGGTAAAAAACAAAGAGGAAAGTAAAGATGAAAGGGCAATTATAGGCAAAGACCTGGTGTGAGAGGTTTTGTTCTCTAAGACTTGTTTACAGGAAGTGTTCTAAGGTCCAACAGATGGGTGCATTCAGAGGGAGAGATTTTATTGCATTTTTCCAAGTCCAATAAAGTCCCCAAATTTTCCCTACCTTCATTTATGTGTGGGAAAATAACGCAGAAGCTGCATGTCTCAGCGCCGCTAATAAGCAAGCAGTCGGCAACATTACGCCAGCCAGGTCAATAAGCCGAATTCGCTATCATTTTTATAATTGCTCCTTCCTAAGACTTCTGTTGCCGGGTCACATCGTTTAATACATTAGAGGGAAAGTCAAATCTTGATATCTTATATTATTTATGTCTCATGTTTTGTACAGGAAAATTTAATCTGCCTGTGTAGAATATTTAAACCTATAGTGTGCTCAGCATTTAGGCTGTCCTTCAATATGATGTAAAATTATTTAAGGGCTGAATTGGGCTTATGCAACCAAGCCTTCATTTGGTCTGAGTCTGATTATGCTCTTGTGTTCTCAGAGAGCGTTTTTGAAGTTATGCAGCATTCTTCATTCTGTTGTGCAGTAAATAATTGTACACGTTATTATGCCACACACACTTCCTTAAGCTAAAAGCCTGCTAGATGTTTAGTTAATTAAGTGTGTCTTTGGAAGTATTTCTCAGAGGCTGGATGCTCAAGGTTGTTTTTTTTTTTTTTTTTTTTTTTTTTTTTAATGTGGTTCCTCTGGATGAAAATGCAACCTATCCGTGAGAGACTGTGCCAAATTCTTCTGAGCATGTTTTCCATGTTTCAAACATTACCTTTGAATAAATAGGAAATAACGTGGATGAATATTTGTGATTTACAATTGCAATAAAAATTGACTGAATAATATTGTGTATTAAAACATGTGTAATAATATATTATTAAACAAACACTCAATTTCCCAATCCTGGAAGGGAGATGGCCCTCTAGAAACCAGAAAAACAAATTTTTGATGCACAATTACTTATATCCCTGATTATTTCCAGAATATGTTCATCACAATTGAACCTAGAGTCCCATGTAGCAGAAAAAAATAATTCAATAATAGATTGTCCAAAGCTTTAGGGGAGCATTTAGTAATTTAGTCTCTATAACTGAAAGCTCTTTCCCATTGTTTATCCATGCATGTTTCTGTGTGTGCTATATGTTATGGGACTGCTGATGGCTATGATTGCCATGTGGTAGGTTGTTGTCAATTTTAGGTCCTTTAGTCCTGCAGTAAATTTTCACCTTTGCCATCAGTTTCTCAAACCAACATTGCTGGCTCTGTCTGCATCATGGTTCCCCTGTCTAAACCCCAGCCCCCTGCCAAAGGGCCTTTTCCATACGAGCCGGGCACAAAGTCAACTTTATCTGCAGCATCGGCCTGGGAAGCCTGCCCACCCACTTCCCAGCATGCAATGGCTCCCTTTGTCCACATAAGTGTTTCCTCCCCGCCAGGACAGGGCAATGGCGTCAGAGCAGCCAGACCAATCGTGTGTGTCCTGGGCTGCCCCTGCGGCCGTCTAGCCATAACAGCTGAGACTGTGAAAATCATGTGTAATCATGGGGAGAGGGGGCCTGGCAATTTTTCAGACTTGCAGCACAAGTCCTGTGATTGTCTGCCAGGGGCATGACAGAGTGTCAAATACTAGATTCAGGCAGAAAATACAAGGTGCCAAAGCTGGTCTCAATTGCCGTAATTTTTGAGGCATGCAGCAGTAGCTCAAGGCAAGTAGATGATAGACATTTGAGAGAGACAAAACCCATCACTAAAACCCCAAACTATGCTTTTTCAAAAACATTTCTTGAAATTTATATTTTAATTTACACTCTTTGGGGTAATGGGAAAACTGCAAAACAAAGCTTGGCTAATTCAGCACACTACTCAGCACACTACTTTACTTAGAAACTATACATACACATTAATGATTTGCAATAAGTTAAAAAAAACATGGCAA
Organism: Moxostoma hubbsi; assembly: GCA_032164185.1. Lineage (NCBI taxonomy): Eukaryota > Metazoa > Chordata > Actinopteri > Cypriniformes > Catostomidae > Moxostoma > Moxostoma hubbsi. The sequence continues at coordinate 32,554,498 of JAVLUX010000009.1, forward strand.
AAGCTTAATGGTTTTTCCAAATTCTCTGCAATGTGAATTAGGTTCACATGGCCATTGATGAAACCTCATTGGGAAACCTGACCACAAAAATTAGATGAGAGATATGATTCATCATATAGAAAATCTGCACTTCAACATTGAAGTGTTTCAATAGTCTTAAAAGTTGAGCTTTAATTATATATTTATATTAATTAAGTCTTTACTTTTTGTTCCTTTCCTGAGTTTCAGCTTTAATTCACCTTCTTTCATCTAATAGTAGCCTACTTTTTTCTAAATGAGGCCATACTGTATTATTTCACTTGTCTTTAATTGACTGGATCCAGTGAGATTTTTGAAAGGTGCTTTAGCCTTATCAAAAGTGATGTCACAATGGTTTTATTGAGCTTTCTCTCTTGATTTAAACTGAGTAACACATATTAAGCTGTCAACGAATAAAGAAAACAGCTTCCCGACTTACAACCATTGAGCTTTCTGAATGAGTGCACAGTCACAGGACCCACTAACTAAACTTTGCCTGGCTAATAGTTCAGGCTTGATTGAGAAATGAGACAATTAGAACATCTGCAGTTGTCATCTAATGAGCCCAGGTGTTTCAGAACTGAATAGATCATTTGGTTCGGAACTGAATCGATCACTTGATTCAGATGTCTCTAAATCGCATGCAACACATATTTATATTCTAGAAAGTTAAGGAAAGGATAGAAAGTTAATCTGTGAGTTAAACACTGCCAAAGGGCAAAAAGTGATTATTTTTTATTTTTAAATCAGCCTCCAAATTTACAGCATTGAGAAACATATTTTAAGAGGCAATGTTTGCTGCTCCATTGGCCAGGGATAACAGGATTTTCTTTGGCCATATGATAGTATGAGAACTAGGATAATCATTTCCATCTGCTCCATTAGGAATAACATGAATAGCTTATGTATGACTGGTCGGTCCAAGTTTGGAGTAAACTTTATATTTGAAGCCATTTGTAAAGTCTTCAGAGCTTTTACGTAAAGTTTTTTCCTTATATTCACAGTTATTATTATTGGAATTTTTGCCATTGTTATTTATATGGAAAGCAGCTTGACAGCTCAAATAGACAACTTCATAACACCTACTGTACTACACTGTAAAAATGGTTCTGTTAGATAAAATAACATTGTGCTTTATGTGGTCACATCTAACCTAACTGATTTCACTCGAGTGAATATAACTGGATAAACTTGACCACATTATTCCAGCAAAAGTTATTTTCCTTAAGCTGCACATTGTCACTTTCATAGTGTATATATCATTCAGAGATAATTAAGGATATTTTCAGCAGCTTTCAAATTAATAAAGTCCCCCTCCTTTTTTCCAGATATTTTTCATGACGTCTGTTTGGAGACAATATTAAAAAATGCAGCCTTGGGTGAGTTTTTACTATCATAAGAAAAAGCAATATTTTTACTCACAGCTTTAGTCATGTTGGTTCAAAGAGATTGAAAGCCAATTGACAATAGACATGGCAACCTGCCCTCCTACGTTTTAGGTCATGCAGTGTATTTCACATGCAGTTGCCAATATGACACTAACCCTTGCAATAAAAACCCATCATACAACGATAAACGTTTAAAAGAGCAAACACAGCTCTTTCAGAAAACATCTATTTGCACTTAGTTCAGACCTCCTGACTTTTATTGTGGCCTCTAATTCAATTAGTTTCTGGCTTGAGTCACACAGATTAGAAAAGGCTACAGCTAAATATCTCCATAGACACTAGAAGAGGAGCAGAGGCAGATCACATTCACAGCCCTGACCGATGTCGTGAGCCACCACATGAAACAACAGCCCAGATGATTCATGCAGAAAATAGAAACTCTATTATCTAGCCATTGTAGTGACCCTGACAATTGTCTTTGTGTTTTTCATTATGTCAGTCACTTCATATGATATGCTCATTTCACATAATGAGCAGCACCATTTAAATGTGTGAACTCTTTGATGTGGGGATCATACTGATCTAAAGTTGGTAACAATTTGCTGGCAAGAGGACAAATCCCGTCAACACCCAATATGCCATCAAATGGCAATGTGAACACACACACACACACACACACACACACACACACACACACACACACACACACACACACACACACAGAACCTTTTCTGCCACAGGGTCATGAAAACAAAGGACACTATGAATCCATTGAAAGTCTGTTTTCTCAAGTGTATGAGTGAGCTTGGCAAATTATCCATGTTAGCAGAGTGTGAAACAGGAGATGTTTGTTTCCAAAGCAGCATGAAAAAAAGTATGTCAGTTTGCTGACTGGCTAGGTCTTTGCTGCTGTTTTAACATTTCATTTATGCATTGGCCAACACTTTTATCCAAAGCTTTCAAGGTGTAAATTTTTCCCCCTGGGAATCGAACCTATGACCTTGGCATTGTTAGTGCCATGCTCTACCAGATGAGCTACAGACTCATGGTCATCTCATCAATGGGCCAGCTGGAGGGATTCCTGGCAGAGTGATTTGGGATTATATCATAAAAATCACATTGCCAGGGATTTCCAACCGGCTGTGAACTATTTACTTCAAGAAAGTCTCCTTCAGTTGACCCTTCTTACACCGTGATGGATGAAGCCGTCAAACCTGTCCCTTTGTCAAATCTAACAGAATGCATACAAATTTTTCCCGCCATTTCCCAAGGACCATTAACCTACCCTCAGAATGAACCATGATGAAAGGCTAAATAAGTAATTACTGTTATATATTGAAATAGAAATCTCATAGGTCCCATATGTTTTGTTTAGCCTCTTTTTATTCATTGCATAAACACTGGCTCTCAGTCTTATGACTGAGGTTTTGGGAAACTAGCACATGATACTAGTTTATCATTCCATATGAACATATGTGGCCCAACACATATAAAAAGCTGTGGCTTCGGCAGCTAACACAGTCTTTGAAATGGGTGGCACATGTGGTAGGTTCTGGAAATAGCGCCACACCACTTTGTTAAATAACTAGACATGTGAGGAAGAATGTGATAATGGATTCATTAAACAGGGCATGTAGTATAGTCTTTTTTTCTGAAAATGTTTTTGAAATGGAAAAAACAGGGTTCAGACAACATTGAGAATTAAACATTTGTAGTGCTGAACAATTTTCTTATATTACAGATATATGTACCTGTATATACATAATCTGTATATTGGTAATATTCTAAAATTATTATGCATGCCGTTTTTACAACAATATTTTAAGAGACTACATGTAATATTTTTATTTATATGTATATTTAGTATTTATATAAACTGTATATATATATATATATATATATATATATATATATATATATGCAGTATTTGTAGGTTTTATCAGTATTATTAACATTTAAATTTCGATAGACAGTGTGAATATAAATAAATTATATATAATGAATGAATTCACCTCTTTAATGTATTTTATGTCCGGATTTGGTATGTAAACTAATAAGGAATTATCCCCAGTAATGAGTGAGTGACAAGCAATTTTACTTTACAGTGTACTTTATATAGAGCATAATGAATTCTAGTTTACAAATCAATGATAGCTTGGTCAATGCTTAGGGAACATCTGGATTTTGTGTTAAGTTGTAAACACGTGCTGACGTTTGGTGAAGTTTCGTGAGGTGCAGGACTTAGCTCACTCTGTGAACAGGTCTCGGATATCCTATGTTCACAGTGGCTAAGTTCCGCTCCTCTGAGGCCTACACACAAAATCATCCAAGAGGTGAGAACACAAACATGATGGCTGGCCATGCTATGGTACACTGGAAGAGGAACACTAGCCTGATCCAAAGGAACTACAGGAAATGTCCAGCTTGGGAAAGAAGTCACAGTGTAATCCTCAGACTCACCTGTCCTCTCGGATAGGGTGGTCTGGTCAAGTTGTCACTGAGCCAGAGAGCTATTCAACCTAACTGAATGGAGAAGAGGCAGTACTGAGCTCCAAATCCACTTAAGTCTATATCAGCGATGGTAAAGTTTGTGCTATGGTTTTTGTGTACCTACTGGGCTGTAAATTAGGGACAAATTTGACCCAATAAGTTAGCTAAATGTGACAAAACCTCGCTTTGGGGACATTTGGGGATGGGATAAATTATGTATTTTTTTTTATCAAACACTACAATAAATAAAATATATTCTTTTAGGGGTAGGGTTTGGGTTAGTCTATAGTATGTATAATTACCTGTATGCACTTACTGAGCACTTTATTAGGAATACCTGTACAGCTACTTATTCATGCAATTATCTAATCAGCCAATCATGGGGAAATGCATAAAATCAGATAGAGGTCACAAGCTTCAGTTAATGTTCAGTTAATGTTCTCATCAACAATCAGAATGAAGGCAAAATGTGATTGCAGTGATTTCAACTGTGGCAGGATTGTTTGTGCCAGACGAGCTGGTAGAGCATTTCTGTAACTGTCAATTTTCATGCACAACAGTCTCTAGATTTTACTCTGAATTGGGCAAAAAAAAAAAAAAAAAAAAAAAACATCAAGTGAGAGGCAGTTTTGTCGACGGAAACACATTGTTGATTAGAGAGGTCAATGGAGAATGGCTTGACTGGTTCAAGCTGACAGAAAGTCTACGGTAACTCAGATAACCACTCTGTACAATTGTAGCGAGCAGAATAGCATCTCAGAATGCACAACATGTTGTACCTTGAGGCAGATGAGCTATAACAGCAGAAGACCACAGCTGGCACTTTATTAGGACCAATTAAGTGCACAGTGAGTGTATGTAAAAAAATTATATATATATATATATATATATATATATATATATATATATATATATATATATATATATATATATATATGAATACACTACCTTTCAAAGGTTTAGGGCAGGAGTCGGCAACCTATGGCACGCGTGCCAGCATTGCCACGGTGGAGGGGTAATCATTGGCTCATCTCTCGCCAGCAATGGCTATTTATATGACGTTCTGCACCTGCATTCCATTCTAAATCTTGATGAAATCCTTCCTCAAGATCACAAAGTATTTTTTCATGATCTGAATGGGAGGCAAAACAAAAAGTTAAAATATGGTTTATGGGGTGGTCTTAGCACAGCCATTGACCAGCAAAATAAAAAATGGCACTCCATGTAAAAATAGTTGCCGACCCCTGGTTTAGGGTCACTTACTCATTCAAGAGCAGAAATGTACTCTTGGCATTTTCTCACCCTTGAGGTATCACCCTGGGATGCCTTTTAAACAGTATTGAAGTTGTTCCCATCTATATGCTGGGCACTTAGTAGCTGCTTTTCTTAATTATTCGGTCCAAGTCATCCATTTAAAATTATTATTATAATTTTTTTTTTTTTAATAAAATTTTAGTTTTGTAATTAAATAAATGAATATGTTTGGTTCTTGATTTTTTTTAATGTCTTTTTTATTTTTTATTTTCAAGGTAAGACTATGCAATTCTGATGCAATACTTTTTTTCTGGTTTAAATTTTTAAGAAATCTAGCTGGAAAGGCTTTGATATTGATCCTCTAATCAGAGGTGGGTAGAGTAGCCAAAAAAACTGTACTGTACTAAGAAAATTTCCAATTAAAAAGTACTCAAGTAGTTAGCAACTTGTTCCTTTCACAAATGGCATAATGGGCATTAACTTCCTACATGCCATTACATAGTACACGTTTAACATGTATCACAGTATTATTATTATTTATAGAAATGGAAATCCGTTATCTTTCACCATCATGTTATTCCAAACCCGTATGACTTTCTTTCTTCCATGCAACCCAATAAGGAGAATTTAGACAGAACGAAGACTTGGTGAATGTTTTATATATATATATATATATATATATATATATATATATATATATTTTTTATTTTTTTTTTTTTTTTTTGAAAGTGAACAGTGACTGAGGCTGTCAGTCCCTAACATTCTGTCTAACATCTTTTGGGTTCGACAGAATATAGAAAGTCACACAGGTTTGGAACAACATGAGGGTAGAGAAATGATGACATAATATTAAATTATGGCTGAGTTTTAAAGGGGTATTTCACCCTAAAATTTTAGTTCTCTCATCATTTACTCACCCTCATGCCATCTCATATGTGTATGACTTCCTTTCTTCTGCTGAACTCAAATTCAGCTCTGTAGATCTGTACAATGCAAGTGAATGGGTGTCAACATTTGTATGCTCCAAAAAGCAAATGCAGGCACCATAAAAGTAATCCATACGACTCCAGTGGTTAAATCCATGCCTTCCGAAATGATCTGATATGTGTGAGTGAGAAACAGGAAACTAAATATTTAAGCAATTTTTTTTGCAACTTTTCCAGCCCAACAGGGGGCAATACACAGAGAAGAATGTGAATCAACAAAAACACAAGAAGAAGAATGTAAAGTGACCGGTTCTTATCCAGACATATCATATAGCTTCTGAAGATATGAATTTAACCACTAGATTCTTTTGGATTATGTTTATGCTGATTTATGTGGTTTATTTTAGCTTTAAAATGATGGCACCCATTCACTTGCATTGTATAGCCCAAAAGAGCTGAGAAATCCTTCAAAACATGTGTGTTCTTCAGAAGAAAGGAAGTCATACACATCTAGGATTGCATAAGGGTGAGTAAATGATAAGATAATTTTTTGGTGAACCATCCCTTTAGATCATTAGTTCTGTACAGCAGTACTGCCGCTCCCTAAACTCAGAGTACGCATCAGAAATGCTATCTGTTCGCGCTCCAGTTGTCAATAACATGATCGGCAGAGCAAAAGGCTTTGACACTGAATGTGGATGTTTACATTGAGTTAATCCACACAAATTAGCTGCGATAGTTTCCAGTGCACCTGTGAGGGCGTGGGTTAAATGCGTAAATACTGGTTGTGACGTGCGGATGCGGGACATAGCGCACTGATATATTGCTGCAGATTTAAAAATGTACACTTAGAAACTGATGTCATAAGAGCCCAGTTAAATTATCACCCTGAAAATGACCACCAACATGTCACATAAAAGCCTGCATTATCGTTAGAGTCAAAACTTAATTCATCGGGATGCCTTAAATTGAAGCTGCAGCTTGCCTTGGTGTTAAATGAAGGCATTGCATGACAAAATTATTCTTTTTTTTTTTTTTACTGTGCTGAGCGAAGAATTTGTTTCACTTCGAAGAGCTTGATGCTGCAGCAGTGATGGACTGTGACAGTCTGTGTAAGCGCTCAGCTGTGTGAATTTCCCATTCAATAATCTCTCAGTAAAATACACATAAATTAAAATGAATCCAGAAATGTAATGACAGGAATGCCGCCCATTGTAATGAAGTAAAAGTAAAAAAATTTCATTAGAAATGTACTTGAGTGAGAGTGAAAAGTACCCATTTTTAAACCTTCTCTAAAAGTTTTTTTTTTTTCCCAAAAATGTACTCAAGTATATATAACTGAGTAAATGTAGCACGTTACTACCCACCTCTGCCTCTAATGGATATAAGATTAATCAGAAAGAAAACATGGATGTTTCAATTCTTCACAAGAGCTTTGTAACAGGGAGAGACCAGTGTGGGGTACAACCCTGGGTTCAACCTCCTGTGCCTACTGAGCTGATAACAGTTGATGTATTTAGCACTGGCTCAGTTCAGCAGGAACCGGAGTTAAGCCCCTTAAAACCAAGGAAGCTTTCGAAGACTCTGTGGTTTACTGAAAGTGCAGTCATCTCTGTGGATCTTACTCCAAAGAATCAATTTGATGTTATCTGGCAAGATCTAAAGACCATGGAGGAAGGCTGCTCCTGTAATTTGAGTCTTAAACAAATCATAGGAGCAGAGTTTTTCCAGATACATTTCCAACTGGATCACTTGCGCCAGGCCATGTAATAATTCATCTAATTAACTGTTAATATGCCAATCTTACGTAAAGAACTCTATCATGTTTCATCTCAACAAGTGAATTTAATTTATTATGAACTGCAAGACTAAAAAAAGTAAATAAAGGACACAATAAAAAAAAATACATTTCAAAATGGCATTACGTTCTTTTTTCTGAATTCATGCACTGTAAAAAAATGGTTTTACAATATTTAAGAGTAATTTGTTACAATAAAATACTGTATTAAGGATATTACTGTCAAAACATTATGGGTTGTCATTTTCTGTCATAACAACAAATTACTGGTAAAATTTGCAATATTGTAATTTTTAGTACAGTAATATAATGGGTTGTAATGCTATTGTGGTGAGCTGATGGTTGATATCTCTGACGAACTATTGATTATGACTTGATGACTTGTCAACCAGAGATATAAACACTCAGCATACAAACATCGAATATAATTTTTAATTATACAAATACTGAAATTGATAAGTACTAGCAAAGTACTGTACAAGAGACTGCTTTAATGAAGACAGATAATTAATGTGATTCTTCAGCAATTGCCATTTACTTGTAATAAAATGTTGGATTACTACTGTAAAAATGACTGTGAAATTACAGCAACTATTGGCTTAGTTATACTGTAAATTCACAAAAAATGCCATCCATACACCATCTTCTTAATTAGCCTTGCAGTTGAGGATAGTATCAAATGATGAGACAAGTAGAGGGACATTTAGGCTTACAAAGCACACAGATTTATTGCAGCTGTGGACCCTCCACAGTTATATAATAAGCGTTTAGGCAGCTTGCGTGTGACTAGATCATCTTCTCTTCATCCTCTCACGCTCAAAGAGAGCAGGGACAGATGGCTTTTTGTTAGAGATATATGGTTTGTGAGTTTAAGCCAAACTTTCTGTCATGAAGAAGTAAAAGACTGTCACAACTATCCGTAACTGAACCCTCAAATGTAAATTGATTTGTTGCTTTTTCCCTGCTCTAAGCGTCTCACCAGCCTGATGTCAATTAACCGGCTGTCAAGGCGAGCGGGTTGCGGTAGACTGTGCGTGTTGTTTAGCTTGATAAAAGTGGATTCAGATACTCAGCACCAGCCCAGGACTAAGAGTCAGACTTTCTCACGGAAGGCAGGGTGCAAAAATTCACAAAGTGAAGGAATTGTGAAGAATGAGGAATTACCTCTCTACTTATTATGCTATCTGGAATAAAAGAACACGATACTCTCCTTTGTAACAAAAAGCCTCAAAAGAGTGAACTGTAAACCAATGTTTAGCTTTTTTAATCAAAAGAAGGATGGAATACAGAGACTGCAAAGATCAAAGATATCTTAAGAATTTTCAAGACAAAAATCATACACCAAGTTACGCTGGAATACAACATTCAAGATTAGATCAAAACTAGGCAACAAGGGGTATAGCAACATTTTTGGACACTTTGGGCCACTTCATTCACACTTCAAAATGTATTCATTTGATTGCATTAGGATACAAAATAAAAACAAAGAAAGCCCAAACAGAGCAGAAAGTGACAGAGTTCGTAATAAAACCCAAATCAACATTGGCTTGGTTTTTCAGAGGTGGTGACAACTCTGAGATCTGAAAGGAGCAACCCAGAGATGGCTTTTTTCTTACTCAACAGGTAAGATATTTTATTGATATAGTTTATGTAGAATTGTGTAATCACACACACACACACACGCACACACACGTCTGTGTTTGTGTAGTGATATACAATAATTACACTTTAATCAGTGCAGAACTTTTCACTTTCTAGCACATGTGTGTATTTTTCTTTATAATGGCAATAATTTACATAAATAAATCCTTTAGTCCTAGGCTTGCCAAAGACATGTGAGTCTTGAAATTATGTTGACCATTGGTTGGTAACAATGGCAATCTATAAATTATTTCCTTTATTCCTCTTTTCCTTTATTTTGTTATTTATTTGTCCATTCGCTCTGATAAGATGTCCTGTATACAGTGTACAGTGGTGCCTCGAACCACAGAGGAGCAGAGCCGAAGCACAACTTGAGTCATTACCAAAACAATGTTCTTCCACAATACCCATGCAGTTTAATTTTTCACGAATCACGTGAATCATGTTCAGCCTCTTTGTACGTTACGTCATTGTTTTGGTCGATGCTCGCTCGTGTTTGCACCACGTGGTATGTGGTTAATGTATAGAATAGTGAAACCGATGACAACATTTACTTCTCCATCTTTCCTGCACACGACTCCAGTTTCTCTCAGGGGATGGACAGTGTGAGCTTCGCCGTCATCACTCCTATTGGTAGTCGTTGCATGTTATTGCTCTGCATTTCCATAAAGTTAAACTATTCATGTCTCTTGACACGCCTACATCCTGTTGTGAATGTTCGCTGTCACTTGTGTAATGCCGGAAGTCACCAGCTCTCATTGAAACTGAATAGTTTCCCGTCACTTTGTGGCAGTGAGTCGCTGACAATGTGAACAGGGCATTACCTAAATGGTCAAGATGAGGATAGTATGACTGCATGACATAGGAAACATTATTCTGTTACCAAACTTGTTTTGTTGCAAACAAAATTAAAAATAAAATGATCAACTAGTTTAATAAAAAATGTTTAAAGGTGCTATATGTAAGATTAATAACAAGCGTTTGAAATGGGTACTGCAGTCCAAATTTGAAATATTGGAGATTTGTCTGCCCCGCCCCAGACTCGAAGCTCATGCGGCTTGCCAGAATGAGGACCCTCATAGTGTATCAACCTATGTACACAGAAAATTGTACACCGTAGAACTAAAATATCTACCTAGCAATCTAACGCCAGCAACATTTCACCACATTCATTGATTCAGTCACAAAATACAATAAACTCTACTAAAACGGATGTAAGGTATTAAAGTATTAGATTAGAGAGATGAAAACTGTAGCAAGTAGCTAGGGAGGGGCATGAGTAACGTTACTCAATTTGGACATCAGTATTCATTAAATGTACAGGGTAATCTTATTCTTAAATTGAGTCAATTTTGAGTCAAGCTTGTTGTTTCTGTTGTATTTTCACCGGCTGTGTCTCGCTACACATGAAACACAGAGTATGAATGCGAGAACTCATGTTGATTTTACTCAAAATGTACATCCCTACTAGTAGCTGAGATAAATTAGATAGCTTATTTTAGGTGACGCTCAATGCTTTCCTGTTAAGAAGAAAATTAGATAACTCAGCATCCTTTTTAAAGGATTTCTGGGCTTTCAGCTGTCTCCACCTTCCAAAGGCATCTCCAATATTATTCCTTGTTTTACTACGCCTCTGTTCATGGTGGTTTTTAGATGGATGGCGAGGCTTTTTAGGTCAAGGGGAATCTGTTATGTTCCAGTTCACAGTGTTAGCAACCTGGGTGTGTTGAAATACTATTGGTGAGTGGGTAGTGGGTGGGATCACACAGGCCAAAACATAAACTGAAATTCTGCTCAGAATGGAAAGAAACTTCATAGTAGAACATACTGTCTGTAGCATTGTTATCGGAGAAGCCAGAATTTCAACTTAGCATCTTTTCTAATTCTCTAATAATATATTATGGTAATTTTATGATTTATTACAGTAAAAATATTACATATAGCACAATTAAAAACTGTGAATGTGATTCAGCTCAATATAATGCAGTTTTTGACAAATGAAAAAGCACTAAAATGTTATGTCAGCATGTCAAAATAAACTTTTTTTGTTGAATTTCTCACATCAGATCAGTTTCTTTGTTCATTGTGGAAAATTTTAAATTCAATGCCAGGCAAATGAAAAGTAGGTTACTCATACAGTATATTAGATATTTAAAAAAAATACAGTATATAAAAAGGATAGTATTGTGTTAAATATTGTAACATTCTGCTGCAGCAGACTTTTTCTGCCACACATATTCAAGGTACGTATGAGAGTCTAGGATTTTGTGATTTTTTTGTAAGTAATTATGAACAATCCATTAAACTGGGTTTTGATTCTGGGTTTCCTTCAGGTGATGTTGGTGGTGGGTGGCATATGTATTATAGTTGGATACTGCAGCCTACTCAATCATGGCCAAATCCAGTCATCTAACTATTACACTGCCCATTGGCAATAAAAGTAGGAGGAAAGTAAGGAGCAATGGTTCTATTTGTCAGAGAAGAAATTTGTCTGGAGCTCAACTAACTGAACTATGATTGATTTTAAATTAACTTTTGGAATAACGCAAAATTATGAGATCTAGTATGTATGTATTTTCAGTTCAATAACGAATGCTCTGCTCATGATTATGCCTATAAAAAGTATTCATTACTGAGATGGGTGAGACTGTGCATACAACTGTTGCCTGGGTTTTGCATCAGTCACAGCTTTATGGGAGTTTGAAATCTATGTAGTATGAAAAAAGTTTACCAGAAGGCATGTAGAAGAATCTATGGTCTGATATGACCAAAATTGAGCTTTTTGGCCATCAAACCAGATGCTATGTTTGGCACGAACCAAACACAGCACATAATCAAAAATACACCATCCCCACCATGAATTATGTTGGTGGTAGCATCATGCTGTGGGTATTCTTCGCTGCATCAGGCTCTGGAAGGATTGTAAAGGTAGACGGTAAAATTAATGCTGAAAAATACAGGGAAATCCTGGAGGAAAACCTGAAACTCTCTGCAAGAGAACTGAGACTTGGGAGAAGATTTGTTTTCCAGCAAGACAACAATCCCAAGCATACAGCCAAAACAACACAAGAATGGTTTCAAAACAACAATGTTAATGTCCTGGAGTGGCCATGTCAGAGTCCAGACCTTAACCCAATTAAAAATCTGTGGATGGACTTGAAAAATGCTGTGCACTCATGATCCCCACAAAACTGGACAGAGCTTGAGCAGTTTTGCAAAGAAGAATGGGTAAAAATGGCAGTTTCCAGACGTGCCATGTTGATAGAGATCCATCCACATAGGCTCAAGTCTGTAATTGCTGCCAAAGGTGCATCTACATACTTAATTGAAGGGGTGAATACTTATGCAACCAATTATTTTGTGTTTAATTTATTATTTTTATATAAATTTAGACTAATTAGTAGAAATGTGTTTTGACTTTGATATGAAAGTCTTATTCTGTTGATCAGTGTCAAAAATGTAATATTTAAAAACAAGAAAATATGTAAACATCCAAGGAGAATGGAGAAACAATTCCAAAGATTTATTGAGCATAAAGACTATGCAAGTGAAGTTATATTATAGTGTTAACTTTTCAGTTTTTACTCTCACACAAATGCAATAACATTTGGACTGGTTAGATTTTGTTAAGGAAAACTATGACATTTACCAATGCAGAAAATTCAACATTATATTAAGGATAAGTACTAAAACTTATCAAAACACCCAAACATGCAATGATATGAGGACGATATGGTACATGTACGCATTCATGACTCATTGAGTCCAATAATCCACAGGAATGAAAACAATTTGTCTAGCATCTAAATCTGAGTGATAATCTGTATCATACATAAGTGCTTGGCACTACAAGGTAAGACAGTGTTTAGCTATTATGCAACCTGCAGCTGGAACCAGCTTCCTGAAGAGGTCAGGTGTGCTCCAACAGTAGCCACATTCAAGTCCAGACTAAAAACACATCTTTTTATTTGTGCATTTATTCACCGTTTTTTTATTTCTGCATTCTTTTTCTTTTCTTTTTTATTCAGTTTAATAATTTTTACTTTTTTAAATTATTTGATTACCTTTTATTCCTATTTATTGTTCTTAATTGGTTTTAAAATGTATTTTATCTTGTATTTTCTTTATAATTTTTATGTAAAGTACTCTGAATTGCCATTGTGTATGAAATGTGCTACATAAATAAACTTGCCTTGCCTAACTACAATTATGAATGCAAAAATGTGTATGACTATCTACTGCCCATTTCTGGTAAGAAACAAAGAGTTTTGTGTTCCTTGCCACAGTCGCCTTCGGCTTGATCACTGGGGTTATTAATACAATTATTATTTAATTATTTTTAAACACGATAAAGAATCATATCTTATCTAATTCCACAACAAGGCTCCAAACAAAAAATCAATTAAGGAGCCACTGGCTCCTATAGGGGGAAAAACAGGTGCCAAATATTTTCATTTTTAACTCCTTCCATTCCTTTTCGTCCCGCAGCTCGCATGCAAGAAAAACTGCACGTGCTAACAGTGTAGTCTGTGGAGCATTCTTCGCAATTATGTGATCACGTGCATTTTTTATTCTTGTTACTGTCACCGTGTTTTCTCACAGTCTCTTTTTGAAATGGTTAGTTCCTGCAATGAACTCCGTTTTCCCCGCTATTTCTTTGATATAAACTTTTGTAATGTATCTCGGGAAATGTAATGCAAATTTTAAAATCAAAGGGAGTACATTTTTACTGTCGCCAATGGCGACCTTGACAGAAATTACACTCGCAAATAAATTTATTTGGTCATAAATGCGACCATTTTTAGTCGCAGTTTGGAGCCCTGCACAAGGATGATGATTTATCGACTTTATAGACATTACATTTTTATCGTCTGTTAATGCTGAACTTCTGTAAAGCTGCTTTGAAACGATGTGTGTTGTGAAAGGCGCTATACAAATAAAATTGACTTAACTTGTTAAGAAACTATAAAATCAGTAGTTAAAATAATTCAGTCATGTTAATTGTGTATGAAAGGATTGGATTGAACAGACAGGCAGCTCTAATTTTTGCCAACTTTCCTCTTCTCTGCCACCCAACATTCTTCTCCACATAGTGTTTCTTTTGGATATTTCAGAGAACTGCACTCATAAAAAAAACTGCTTTTAAACAGCACAATGTGGTTCTCGAGTTTAGACCTCTATCACCAGGGGTCCACCACTTTGAAAGTCACCCTCTGTTGCTCTGTTTTTCCTCCTGGAACTTGTGTGGGCTACATGCCCCTTAAAGCACATGTATCCTCTGTTTCATCTGCCAGCGTGGTTCCCATTTTTTCAATAAAATAGAAGAACAAATGTGGTCTTTCAATATAACAGAAAGGGACTAAGAGATTAAGATGCATTACATCACTCGATTCAACCCAGCAGTTAAGTAGAGTTCTTCTTTGTGTACGTCTGTGTTCCTAAGCAGTGCCGGTTCAAGCCCCAGTGATTTTCACTGAACTCTGACTGATGAGTGGGTGGAGGAGATGGTAGTGTCATCTCATGAAAATGTTTTGATTTGACAAAGATCAGATTGGATAACAATCATACACACAAAAGAGCCTAGGCCTCCAGCAAAGCTTACAGCAATGTTCCAATGTGTGAAACATTAATCACTTTATATGTACAAAGTATACACATACATACACACAGACACACACATACAGTATATACAGTATATATATACGCTCGCTAAGCACTTTTTTAGAAACACCTTTGCACTTACATATACATGCAATTATCTAATCAGCCAATCATGTGGCAGCAGTGCAATGCATAAAATCAAGCAGATGCAGGTCAGGAGCTTCAGGTAATGTTCACATCAACCATCAGAATGGGGAAAAAAATGTGATATTAATGATTTCAACAATGGCATAATTGTTGGTGCCAGACGGGCTGGTTTGAGTACTTTTGTAACTGCTGATCTCCTGGGATATTCATGCACAACAGTCTCTAGTGTTTACTCTGAATGTTGCCAAAAACAAAAAACATCCAGTGAGCGGCAGTTCTGCAGAAGGATGAGAGAGGTCAACGGAGAATGACCAGACTGGTTCGAGCTGACAGAAAGGCTACGGTAACTCAGATAACCACTCTGTACAATTGCACTGAGCAGAACAGCATCTCAGAATGCACAAGACATCAAACCTTGAGGTGGACAGGCTACAACAACAGAAGATCAAATTGGCTCTTTCTAAGTACCATAGTGATCCCAATGAAGTAATACGTGAGAGTATATTTTAAATATATATATATTAGGCCTGCATGATCAAAAATCATGTAGCAATTAATTTTTAAATCATTGAAATTACATTATAATTTATTTCAAAATAGGTACTGTGTATACTGTAGTATTTAAATGGTTTTAAATAATCATTCCAGCTAATACAGGACGACTATTTGTTACATGTTCCTTCCATGGTATAATGGCTTTTGGGTATTTGCAAATGGATAGTTGACATGTCTATTTTAATTTTTTTATGAACAGCAAGATTTTAAGTTAGAATTTATAATAATGTTCAAGGGAAAGTTAATACTTTAGGTGATCTGAATGGTCACTATTTCTATTTTAATCACCTTTTTGAATTCCCTTATTAATTTTAAATAATCCTGCGGTATGGCAATTTTTTTTAAATACACATATTCTATGTGGTCTCTCAATTAATATGATCAAGAATTAATGCATAAAAATGATAAAATAAATATCATTTTTAGTATTAATTTTTAAATCGCTTGTTGACTTCCACCTCCATCAAGTTCCATCATCAAGCCATTTACATTATATATAAATGCTTTCATTTGGCAGACGCTTTTATGCAAAGTGACTTATAATTGAAGGTATACATTTTATAAGTTTGTGTGTTCCCTAGAACAATAAATTATGACCTTGATGTTGCAAACACCACTCTTTACCAGCTGAGCAACAGAAACAGCTTACAAATTAAAAAAAGAAAACACACTGTTGACCATAACAGTTTCCATGACAACAACAAAATTTTGCTACTGAATTAGAATTCTGAATAAGTGGAATACATAGCTGCTATAAAGAAAACCAGCACATCCCAAGCTGTGTCCATTTCTCTCAGCAGACAGCATGAACGTGTATGTGATGTGATTGTGCGTGAGAGGAGAGGGTAATTATCCTGCATGCATGCATACTGTGGCGAAAGAGGGTGGGACAGCTCAGATGTTGCCTTGTAATCAGATGGTACTTCTATGTTTTTTTAAGTTACCTCATTGTCACCTCAAAATAGGCAAGCACAGCAGATGGGCAATTCGAAGAGAGCGGACTTCAAATAACAAGATGATGTTTCTTTCAAGCCTTACGACTAACTTTCTCATTAGACGGCGGTTATTTTCCTCTAATAAATATACATTACGGGAAATTATGAATTATGACAATATATATATAAAGAACATACATCTCTTCAGTTCAGATCTACAGTGGGGTCTAAAAGTACATATTGAAAATCCTGGAATCCAAATCTCAATTAAACCTGGAATTAAACAGAACATGTAAAAAATAAAATAAAATAAAAAGTTCAAGAAATGTTCAAATAAAGGGGTTATGACCTGCTTTTTTTGTATTTATTTTTTGTTTTCCCTGGTGTCTATTTATAATGTTTGCAAAGTTTTTTTTTTTTGTTTGTTTGTTTTTTTTTTTTCCCATAAATTTGTAATATATGCTTATTTTCCACCCTGTCTCTGGCCCTATGATTGAAATGGATCCTTTTCTACCTCAGCATCTAAAATTAAGGCAAACACCCACTGGCATGATTGGCTAATATCATGCAGCCCCTTCAATACAGCCATATATGAAACTCAATCGGAAGAGAGCATGAACCAGCTCCACAACAACAAAACCTATATTTCAGGATTTAAACATCCAACACTCGTCCAAAATCACATCAAAACACAAAATAACAAAAGCAAGTATACGAAACACATTACATCCAAATTTATCAAACTGTTCACTCAAGCCCAGCTGCACCAAACTTGCACAAAAATGTAACATTCATGAGTGATTTAATAGTGATTTAACAGCCCACCTCTTTAAGTAATATTTCCTTTGCAAAGCCTGTATCGATATATAATTCATGCTATAATGAACCACACATATATAATCCTGCAGACACACACAATCGGGAACTTTGTTAAACTTTAGCCACTCTACTGAAGTTGGGATGCTTCAACAGGGGCCAAAGCAGAGACTCTGGTCTTCACAGGCACGACATCTCGCATCTTCCATCATCTGTTTATGATAATCGAGACACAGTTCTCACAGCCGGAGGCAGCAGTGGAATGTAGCAGCACAAGACACATTTTTAAATTAAAACATTTAATTATTTCTTGTACTGCTCTTAAAACGTGGCTCACATAGTTGGAAGTGCATCAAAACGGCCAAAGACATCCATCTGGTATGTTTACATTGACCAACAATTAAAAATAGCATAGATGGGGCAAGAACGCATCCAGGATATGAGTAAACCCAAAACAATGCAGTAGACTAGAGTGACCATACGTCCTTTTTTTCCCAGACATATCCTCTTTTTCGGACCTTAAAAAAGCGTCCGGCCGGGATTTTTAAATTTGCGAAAATGTCCGAGAGTCAGATTTAGTTGCATTATGATGTGCATCTGGTCTAATACTTAATTGTGTGTGCACACCTATTTGCATTGCTTTAACCCCTCTTTGTAAGTCCCGCCTTCTCGCTCAACAATTGGTCGATTATAAGGGGCTTGCAGCAACTATTGGCCAAATTCCTGCCTGTCAATCTCTCCACGAACATGCAAAGTGCTGTTGTGTGGCATCAAACAGTTGCTTGACAGTAGCAGCAAATGACAGCTGAGTGGAAACAATGCCCAAAAGAAAGTGTAAATTTACAGATGATTTGCAGAAAAAATTCCTATGCTTTCATCCGAGTCGATATCCATGGGAAGCAGAATGTATGGCATGTAAAGCTGGCACTTATGTGTCAGTTGCTAATAAAGGTGCAAGTGATTTAGAAGCACACATTAGCACTGAGAAGCATAAAAGTTCAGCAAAAGGTGAATGTTCATCAGGTAAAGTAACAGACTAGTTTTTGTGACCAGGTAAAATTGGTCTCCCGGCGAAAAAAAAAAGGTGTCCTCTTTTTGGAAAACCAGAATATGGTCATCCTACAGTAGACTGATACAGACAAGGCATCTCCTATTAAAAGTTATAACTTGACACAGTTTCTTTTAAAAGTGTTACTCATAGCACAACGTATGACAACATTAAAAGCCATTTGTTTAGTGCGTGCAAAAAAACATTAAAAAATTGCCCAGATAGGCATAAGAAGGTAAGTCACATTTTTTGGTGTGGAGGAATAGTAGGCCCATCTGACATCGTCTCTCCTCTTTAGCCAACTAAGTGCCAGTGGGTGGGTCCAAGGGTGTGATGATATAAAAAAGGGCTTTGATGACTTACTGTAGAGGCTGTCATGTGCTGATGCTTTCATCTGTGTGACATCACAAAGCAGGCAAAAAACAAATGAGCCGTTTTTGCAGCTTGGTTTAAATAAATGCTCTTTTTATACTGAGGAGGAAGTTTCGAGTTCTCAAAATTACAGTGTGTTTTATAGTACAATGATATCTTATATGTCAAAAGATAGAGAAAAACTTGATTCTTCATGTCATGATCCCTTTAAGATACTGCAGTATTTCTAGATTTGTCACTAATCAAATAAGCATATTAGCAGACATCCCACCTCTCCCTGAATTTCCGGGAGTCTCCCGCATATTGATAGTGGCTCCTGATGCCCGCAAATTATATACAATATCCTGGAAATAGTTTTGTTTTTTTTTTGAGAGAGAGAGAGAGAGAGAGAGAGAGAGAGAGAGACCAGAGAGAGAGACCAGAGAGAGACCAGAGAATTTCTAGCAATAGATGGGTTTTGGAGAGACCGAGAGAGTGAGTGACAGAGAGTGTACCCTGATTGGTTGCTCTCTACCCATCATCCCCCCTGGTCGACTGTAAAGTTCGGATGCAGCATCATTTAAAATCAATAGTTTTTGGTTTCAGATGCCATTTTAGAAATGTAGTATTCACAGTCAGCCATGTTTACTTTAATCAGTGAGTGAAAGTGTCAAATAATAGGAAGGTTACTGAGATTAAGCGAGTAGTATTTGGCTGGTCATGTGATCATGGCAGCCCCCATGTGTGGACCCTCTCTGTGTAGAATAAAACAGCTTTTATAAGGTTACTGATCTGACTGGGGTCTTCATTTTAATGTAAGTGGTCATAATTTCCTCTGTATATTTTGCAAAATTACAATCCATGTATATAGGACTTAAACTTTTTTAATGAGGAAAAAATTACTGAGTACATCTTTAACTAAGTACAAAAGATTATATTTCTTTGCTTCCATAGAAACACACAATATGCTCTTTGAAACATTATTATATCATGCTGAGATAACATGGATCAACAGGTTTTGCACAAATTGAGTACTCAAAATGAGTGCATGATGTAATTAAACCAAAAATAGGACATACCAAATACATAAAAATTCTGAAATTCATGTTAATTTTCAATAAAAATATTCACTCAAAATGTTATGCTAATAATAACATTTATAATGGAAATAAAGTTAAACTAGAACAAAATGCAAAATAAAAGAATTTCCACAAGTAAACTCTGACTTTTGTTCCACTCTGATTATAAGCCATACATCTATTAAAGAGGGAAGGCACATAAATGTCCCTCTTTTTGATCTTTTTATTTACAGTAAAAAAAAATAATCTCTCACTATAAGCACGGAAAGCACTTCAGGCGTTTACTTTGCTGATTAGGGAGATCCATCAGTCTGAGTTAGTAATTTATACTTTCATGCATTTAGGTTTTTATGAGTGTATGCTTCCTTTTCATCAATGTTCACATGCAATCCCCACAGGGGCCCACCACTTCTTATGCTGTGCCACCGTCCTGATGTAATATGAGCAGCATATGGTCCTGTAACCACCCTCCCAACAAATGGAAATTCTAAGCAAGAATCATGTTGGCAACTGCCATGTATCATCTCATATTCATGTATTACTCATTCAGTGATTCAGAGATAGTTATGCTACATTGGTGTTATTATATCAAGACCCTCACCGCATGACTCAAAACATCAGATATATCTTTTTAATCTTTATTGAAGCAACGGCCTCTACTTGCAAGTTTAAAAAACTATTCATCTGTTTCTAATCTTGAGCGAGCAAATGGCTCTTCTGAGAGCACTTGCTTATTTTCATGCCATTTTGGCAATATGCACAACATATATATGTTTTGTGTAATTTTCCACTGACAGACATTGCACATGTGTGATGCATGCACGCATAAGTAATTAGGTAACTTGAATTGCTATTCAAAGAATTTCTTCCGTTTAAAGGACATTTTGTATCGTATAATGTGAATTTAGCATTAATTTATTTCTGTTCATTTTCTTTAGTTATACACATAAAATCGTAACTCATCTACATTCTAAAAAAGTATTTCAATTTTTGAATGGATTTCCATACAACTGACCAAAAAAATAATTGAGGAGTTTTAGTTTCACTTGTTGACCTACTGTGAAGTATTCTTGAACGAATAACAGAACTGGAAAATAATATTAAATAAACAAATAGTGCTTCAACGATTCAAATGCCCAAATTAACTGTGAGAGGGAGACCCTGGGAAACACCCTACTGTCTACCAGAAACAAGATGGAGCAGGAATACAGTTTCTGTCAGTCAAAATACTTTGCCATGATGTAAGAACCCCACTTAGTGTTTTTGGGGGGTTATTACCTTTGTAGTTTATAAGACCGATCTTGTGATATTATAGACTTAATCTTTAACACACTTCAGTAGCTCGCTAGTAACCAGTAACATGTTAAAGGTTAAGGTATGGAAGGAGAAAACAGGGAGCAGTGGCACGCTTCAGGTAGGCTTTTTATTTTCTCCCTTCAGTCTCTTGAGTGCAGCCTAATCTGGGCTTTTCTTATTTCAGTCACTTCAATGTCACAAAACTCTCAGTTAACAAAAAAAACTTCTCAAATTCTTCAGCTTCACAGTAAAACAATAAAATACACAATAAGGCATGCCAGTCCCTGCATTACCATGCTGTTCTCTCTCTCTCTCCCTCTCGGGCATTTTTTGGCTGCTTTAAGGTCTCTCCCCACTGCCACTGTAACAAGAAACAGCTGTTAGAAATCATGTCAACCAGCTTGAGGAGCCACACCACTCCCTCTATCCCGCAAACAGACACATGACCATGCCCCCATTGCAGTAGGTAGTAGCGGAGGGTGAAGAGAGCCCACTTGATCACCAAACACTCCTTTTCAATGGTGCTGTACTTAGTTTCCCTCAGGGAGAGTTTACATCAGATACATCCATCTAGAAAATAAAGGGGAGAGAGAAGTTTGGAGCATATAAGAGCTGTCCCCCACAAAGTGCAGATTTCACTTTTAGAAAAGCCTGTTGGCACGACTCTCCCTTTCAGTGAGATCAGTCAGTGGTCTGGTGACGTCAGAGAAACTAGGCACAAACCTTCGGTAGTAGACAGCCAGCCCCAGAAACTGTCTTACCTCCTTTTTGGTCTTGGGCGCTGGGCAGGATTTGTTAATATGGGGATCCACCTGCCCATGGCCAAAGTAGAACCATGGATACCGAACTTCCACCTGCCCAATTACGTACTTCTTCAGGTTGGCCGTGAGCCCTGCCCACCACAGCAATCTCAGGACGGCTCTAAGATGTCGTATGTACAATCCGCCTATCATTCCTATTAACGATGATATCATCTAGATAAACGGTGGCATATGCCGTATGTGGCCTGAGAATTTTGTCTATGAGACGCTGAAATGTGGTGGGGGCCCGAACAAAACCAATGGAAGGGTCACGAATTGGTGTAAAGTGAACAGTGTGGAAAACGCACTTTTTTTCTCGGGAGATTGGAGTTAAGGGATCTGCCAATAACCTTTTTTTAAATCCAGTGTCGAAAATAATTGAGCCACGCCCAACTGATCAAGCAATTAGTCAATCCGGGGCAATGGATATGCATCAAATTTAGACAACATGTTCACTTTTCTATATTCCACACAGAATCGGACCGTCCTGTCGCTCTTAGGTACCAGAACCACCAGACTGGCTCAATTGCTGTGTGTCTATTCTATTATGCCCATCTCGAGCATTGCCTCTAATTCTTCCTGAACTACCGTTTTTGTGTTCAGGAAGGAGATAGGGGTGGCTACGAACCATTACACCCGGGTTGGTCTCGATGTAGTGCTCTATGGGGATCGTGCAACAGGGAAGAGGTGAGAACAAGTCTGCGAATTTCGCTTGCAACTTGGCTACCTCTGTGAGCTGTGCCTTCCTCCGTGTTTTTAGGAGGTTGAGATGCTAAACTTGATGTGCCCTGCCCCTATCCATTTGCTTAACCTCATAATCGAGATCTCCAACTTGCGTGTGACCTCAAAGGGCCCTTGCCACTTGGTGAGTAATTTAGAGCTTGAGGTGGGCAGCAATACAAACACTTTATCTCCCAGTGTGAATTCGCTTAGGTGAGGGCCCCTGTCATACAGCCGGCTTTGATGTTTCTGAGCTTGGAGCAAATTCCCCTGTTAACTGACCCAAAGTGTGGAGTTTTGCTCTAAGATCAAGAATGTACTGAATTGGGGGCCTGGGTAGCTCAGTGGTAAAGACACTTGCTACCACCCCTGGAGTTTGCAAGTTCGAATCCCAGGGTGTTCTGAGTGTCTCCATCCAGGTCTCCTAAGCAACCAAATTGGCCTGGTTAATAGGGAGGTTAACGTCACACGGGGTAACCTCCTCATGATCACTATAATGTGATTCGCTCTCGTGTGGCACGTGGTGAGTTGTGCGTAGATGCCGCGGTGGAGCTGGTGGACGCGGTGTGGGCCTCCACACGCATTATGTCATCGTGGTGACATGCTCAATGAGCCACGTGATAAAATACGTGGGTTGACGGTCTCAGACGTGGAGGCAACTAAGATTCATCCTCCTCCGAGGACTTGGTGGCATTGCAAATTGGGAATTGAATTTTACAAATTGGGAAAATTTGTAAATTCCCCCCCAAAAAAGAATGTACTGAATTTTGTTTTTATTGTTTGAAGGTTCCTCCTTCTAAGCTTCCCATATGACGTCGAGCATGTCATGTGGCCGACACCCATACAGCAGCTCAAATGGGGAAAACCCTGTGGAGGATTGTGGGATCTGTCACAATGCAAATAACAGGGGCTCGAGCCACTAATCCCAATTTCTAACATCCTCGTGTATGAATTTACGGATCATGTTTTTAAGGGTTTTATTAAATCATTCCATCAACCCATTGGTTTGTGGGTGGTAAACACTGGTGAGAATCGATTTAATACCTACAGTTCGCATAGTGTTTGTGACATAAATGTAGTGCCCTGGTCAGTGAGGATTTCTTTTGTAATCCCCACTCAGGAGATTATACTGAAGAGTGCCTCCGCAACACCATGTGCTGAGATGTTGGCACGGGCACTGCTTCCGGATAGCGCATTGCATAGTCCACCAGAACTAATGCAAAGTGATGCCCACGTGCAGTAGGTTCTAATGGCCCAATGAGATCCATACCAATTCTTTCAAAGGGTACCTCGATTAGTGGTAGAGGGCTCAATGGCGCTTTTGGGGTGGCCGGTGGATTCACCAACTGGCATTCAAAGCACGATGCACACCACCTGAGAATATCCCCTTGAATGCCCAGCTAGAAAACCTCGGCCATTATTCGGATGAGTAATTTTTCCTGTCCTAAATGGCCGGATTTGGATTATGATGAGCTGCCTGGAAGAGAGATTCTCGATGGCTCTTCGGTACTAAAAAAACTGGGTTGTATTCTCTTTTGTTTTAGTGTACTGTGTCACTCGATACAACAGATCTTCAATAATTAAATAAAATGGGTATGCAAGCACAATGTTAGGCTAGAGCTGTTGACCATTGATTACTCTCAATCGGTCAAATGCGTGTTTGAGGGACTCGCCGTGCGACTGCTCTGGAGGGAAATCCCCTTCAGGGAATTCCCTGAGGGCTGGGACCTCCTCCCTTGCGTCATCTTGATGCAGACAGTCCTGGCACCACCTCTCCAGCTATAGCATCGCACGTCACACACAAGACATTATTTCACAGGACCCATCTGCAGAGTTCCCCGTCTGTCACTCACTTCGACCCGTCTTTCCACATTTGTGTAGTTCCTGGATGCGGCAGATATCTCTCAGTTTCTGACGGTCATAAGAGCTGCCTCGCGTACCTGGGCTGCGATCACATGCAGGCAGCGTTTTATGAATGGTTCATGTTCTCAGTGTGAGAACATAACCATGGCAACATTGCGGTTGTGGCTTTCTTTCCTCGGAGAGAAAGCCACGTCAGCCATCCCCCACACCGCGCCTTTCTCACAGCGGTCTGGCACCAAGCACCTACAGCCACGTCACCATGGACATGGCCCCCTCGCCTCCATACCTTCGACTGTAGACTCCCGGCGGGCCTGTTCGGACGAGTCTAGAGGACGCCTCCATAGGACCTCCTCCTTAGTCACTTTCTGGCCCCAAGTTGGGTACGCAGAGCAAGGTAAGTGCTTAGAGTTTTTTTCTCAGCACAATTTATTCGGGATGCAACTTTGCTCCCTGACATATTACCTTCTCCCCCCGCTGCGATGCCCCACCGTGTACGTCATACTTGATCGTCCCCTTAGTACCCTCCCTCTCGGACCCAACCCATTGCACTGGCGGCTCAGGACCATCCGACTCAGCGACACGATTTAGTTCGCCAAGCACTCGCCCCACAGGGGTGCGATAGAGCCATCCCTCCAGCCGAGATGAAGCCAGAACTCTACGGCCCTCACATCATCGTACCCATGTCATCCTAAGACACCGACCAGGCTACGTGCCCAAAATTCATATGACCCCCTTCAGGGACCAGGTTGCAGGAGGAGGCAGACCCAGCCTTTTTGTTGCTGTGTCCGGTGTGTGCTTTGCATACCTATGTGGACCACACGCAGAGCTTTAGATGTTATGAGCAGCTCTTTGTCTGCTTTGGTGGACAGCGGAAAGGGAACGCTGTCTCCAAACAGAGGCTTTCCCACAGGGTCGTTGACACCATCCTTTTGGCCTAACATACCCAGGCTGTGCCCTCCCCCTTGCGGGTTCGAGCACACTCAACAAGAAGTGTGGCATCCACGTGGGCACTAACCAACGGCACCTCCCTAGCAGACATTTTCAGAGCAGTGGGCTGGGCAACACCCAATACCTTTATGAGATTTTACAATCTCAGGGTTGAATCGGCCTGAAAACCCATGTGACATATTTCGCCACTCTTTACCTCCCCCCAACCTGGGAAGGCGACAGTCTCCGTTGGGTCTTTCCCCCTGAAAGAGTTGGAAACATAGAGAGAGAGAAAAAGCGTGGCTGGCGCAGCCTGCTCCCATGCTTGGCATGTCGCTTTGTCTCCCCCTTAGGGATGCCGTGAACCTAAAAAGTTTATGACAATTTTATGGGGCATTGAGGAAGGGTACGTCTGACGCAGCATATTGCTTTGGCACGCAAATGCCTGCCCCCACCTGAATCATCAGCGCCCGTACACGGTTCAGCACATGGTGTGATTGAATAGGGACCCCTAGTGTCGCTTCACTCTACATAACGTCGAAGTGAGCGACAGATGGGGAACATCTAGGTTACTGTTGTAACCTCCGATTCCTGATGGAGGGAATGAGAAGTTGTGACCCCCTGGCCACGACATTGAACCGAGCCACTGCAATGGCTGAACCTTATTCTCGGGTCCTACTCTATTTTTTCTCCCCCTGAATAGTATCTCAGTGGTAACCACCGGATACGTGTGAATATCCCCATGCACACACCTAAACTTCACCTGATTATTTGTGCCCAATGCACCGTATTGTACCAAACATTGGTGGATGGAGGTTTGGGAAAAGCCAGAATCCACCAAAGCCTGATATGTATCTTCCCTAGGTACTCAATGGTACTGCCCCCAGCTCGATCGGGGGCAGCCTGTGGAGCGTCGGGGACCCGGACCAGCGTGCCCACCTCCATTATTGAACACTGGTCCTGGAAGTGCCCTGGCTACCCGCAGCTCCAACAGACCAGCCCAGGTTTCTCTACCACTCCCATGGGACTGGGCTCGCCAACCTTGGAGAGATAGCAGAGAGAGAGAGGGTTCGCAGGGTGAAGAGATTTGGGCATGGTACCGCCCTGTCTCCTGGGGGCAGGAATGGTTTGGAAAGAGGTTGAGCAGGGGCAGAGTTTGGAGAAGGAAAGCAAGAGAGAGAGGAGAGAGAGTCTGTGCTTCGGTGGTTCCCGGAAATACCATCATCCAGTCCTCTGTCAACTGGACTGCATCCTCCAGTGTAACCAGTGAGATGTTCGGTGTGGGCTCTGAGGTCGCAGCTGCAGCCCCCTCGCATGTGATCAGGCTCTGAAACACCAGCCAGTCTTTTGTTTGGGCCAGGAGTAGGAGTTGAAAACTCTGCTTCTGCTCCAGCCGCAGCTCGAAGAGGACCTGGTATTGCTTCATTTGGATGCCATCGAGGGTCACTTCGGCCAGTGGTGAAGACTCCATGAGGATGCAACTCCTTCCACGGGTCCTGGGTTTTGGCACCAGTGTAACATGTTAAAGGTTCGGGTATGGAAGGAGGAGATGGAGAGCAGTTGCACATTTCAGGTAGACTTTTTATTTTTTGCCTTCAGCCTCTTAAGTGCAGCCTTCTCTGAGCTTTTAATATTTCAGTCAGTTCAATGTCACAAAACTCTGTTAACAAATATCTTCTCAAACTCTTTAGCTTCACAGTAAAACAGTAAAATATACAATAAGGCACGCCAGTCACTGTACTATCGTGCCTTTATATCTCTCCTTCTCTTGGCATGTTTTGGCTGCTTTAAGGTCTCTCCCCGCTATCACTTTAACAAGAAACAGCTGTTAGAAATCATGTCAACCAGCCTGACGAGCCACACAACTCCCTCTCTCCCATAAACAGACACATGACCACACCCCCATCACTACACCTGACTTCAGACTTTAAGTAAATAGCAACAAGCAACAGAAATCTAATGAAGAGAGCAGGGAACAGTGGGGCTAAATGTCCATCGGGGTAAAAGGCACTTTTGATTTTATTTTATTTCAAAATACCAAACATCAACAAAAACTACCTAACAGCACCTTCTTTAACACCTGTTTGTCATTATACACAGCAAAATATTCCTGATGTTGAGATCATCGCATGGAATGTATTAAGTTGTAATTTTTTCAAATACATATATCATTATTTATATGTTTCAGTTTTGTACAAGTTGATTAAATTAATAGTTTTTAATAGCTGTCCAATTCTTGAAAAGATAGCATTTAGGGTAAAAAGCCCCTTGTTGCAAGTGCTAAAGACCCCCATAAATCAAATTAATTTTCTTGGGTGGGGTGAATAGATTTGTTATTAAAAATGTTCAAAGTGGGCTCACATTGACCGATTCAATCACAATGGAGATTAATTTGTTTATAGAATACTTGAAATGCCAAATTTAATTTAACAAAATGTATTAACCCTTTTCTGAAGTGGTTGTTCTGTGAATGAAACAATCATAATTTTTTACTCAAAAAATTGGTTGACAAATTTTGCCCTAACTATTGATAACTACACGATTTCACTATAACTATAATTTATCCTTTTTCGCACGACACTTTTAAAAACACAATAATTTTAATATAAACAACCTTATTTTTTTCCCCCACACAAATTATGTTGCTGCATCAATATTCAATACAAATTATTATTATTTTTTTAATCTTGATACACTTTGTGGCCAGAAAAAAAGATACATTTCCTTAAGGTGTGCCTTTAGCCCCATTATACCCTACTTTGAAATGGTACCCTTGTTTTTTTATACAGCTATGTACAGTAAATCCTCTATGATAAAAAAAAAAAGCAGTTTCATTATCATTGAGGGTTGTGATGTGATTTTCACATCCTGTACAAAAGGGTGTGGCAAGAATCCTGCACAGTTGCTATTCGTTTAAATAATAAGAAAAAATATTTATATAAAATGAATTCGATTAATTCCAAGCAATGCCGTTGCTTTGCCATTTACCAAACTGTATTGTTTAGGACAGATGACGCTTGTTTACCAATTTTTAAAGGTTCATACTCCTAAATAATTTTAAGTAATAAATATAAGTATATTTCATTTATTCTAAATTCATAATATGTACACTATTTAAAGATTTTCTCTATTCACTTCAGTCAAAATAGACCTAGACTTAGTAGATATTTTTAGGAGTGATACATGTTAAATTTCACCAAGTCCTTTATGTCTTTTTACATTATGCTTTTAAACACTGAAGATATATTTTTGAAGATATTAAATGTGAGTGGTAAAGCAATGACAGCTCCCAGGATAATATTCATAACTACAGTTTTATAATAACAGTAAGATCAAATTTTTTAGAGCATTAAATTATCAGAGGGACATAATGCTTGCAGCGTTTGTTCATAGGCATAAACAGGCCTACTGCAATTTTTGGGCAATGCTCATTTTGGAGTTAAACAAGAGGCGAATGCAGCTTTTTGTGAATCGAGCTATATGAAGCTACTGCTGTTAGCATATGATTTCCCAAAACAAACACAAATTTTACAATAATCTTTTCATTTTCTACAAAACATTAAGTCAAATGGGGGGAATTTCACGGGCAGAACAGAAGAATACGACTTAACAACACGATAGCAAAAGGCTCGCATCCTCCGAATTCTGGTAGCCTACGGGAAGTGAAAGGCTATTAAAAAGACAAAATACTGCAAGGGAACAGAATTCTCAAAATGTGGGACCACATTTTTAATATAAGTTATTTATATAAATGTATATGTAATTTATATAAATGACTAAAAATTATTGTGTACATAAAGGGAAAGAATAACTATGGACGTGAGCAGCTTATGAAAACATAAAGAGAGGCCATTTTGAAGATCTTTGGAACCTAGAAATAAACGAAAAGTTGTGTGGGTTCTGAAAATTTTTAAACAAAGAAAAGTTATGACGTAACATGAATAAGAAATATTTACGGTTATGCACTATTAAGAGGTCATTAATCAAAAAAAGCTCAATTATGACCATATTAAGCCATTTGTACAAAAGGTCATGTTTGCTTGCTTCCACTGAAGATATATTAGATATACATTACTCTTTGGAACATTCTCAAATCATGCTGGTATAACAAGGATCATCTGGTTTTGCACAAACTTGTTGAGTCCTCGCCAGCATGTGCAAGTACAATTACAGCTGTTAAAACAAAAGGGGGACACAACAAATTCTAAAATTCATGCTTATTTTGTCAACTAAACTTCTTCCTCAAATTGTTTGCTGATAATATAATTTGTAATAGAACAAACTGTATTAAATTTGAAAATTGAATAAAAAAAATTTCAAGTAGACTGTAAACTGTCAAATGTTTCATTAAGATTTGCATGCATCTTGTGAAAATACCTAAATAATACTTTTGTGATGGTCTTTTCTAAGCAGAGGGTGTGTGTCAAAGGACAAGTGCAGTCATTTCACAAGATGAAAACTCTTTATGATGAGGTGAAAACAGTATGAAAGAGCAACCTGATTTCTACAGTGGCGTGGGATAATGTAAAAGGGTATAGCCTGGCTTTTATATCATTTACATCATATTTAACACAAGCAGGCTTGATACTGTGATCAAGGGGAAGATGGGAGGGTGTTTGCCATAATCTCATCAGGGATGGGCTGAATAGGGAATGCAAATCCAAGAGGTACATTTCCTTATTGTTTTGTGTCTCGTTAGAACAGTGTCTTCCCTCCCTGTCCTGGTATTTTCAGGAAAAGTGCAGCGCAATTGCAGAAAGTGGTGTACAGGTCACTTTCCTCTGCTAGCTAAATTAGCTGTTGTTTGCCTCAACAGACCCTCTAGTGGGTTTTATTGGTATATCAACTGGAAAATATGAACATTTGTGAACGGTCATGTTTATCAATACATGTACACTACAGGTTAAAAGTTTGGGTCACTTACTCATTCTTTATGATTTCACATTTAAGGATAATAGTAAAGTCATCAAAACTATGGAAGAACAGAAATGGAACTATGGGAATTGTGTTGTTACTAAAAAAAATCCTAAATAAATCAAAACTATTTTATAGTTTAGCATCTCAAATTAGCCACTATTTGTATAGAATTTGAAGACATACTGTTGACATTTTTCAACCATTTTCTTGGGATACTTTTTAAACAGTATTGAAGGAGTTTCCATCAATACTGGGTATCTGCTTTTCTTTATTATTCGGTCCAAGTCATCCATTTCAAAAATTATAAAAAAAATTGTATTGCATTTTAGTTTTCTAATTAAATGAATTAATATGTTGGCACAATTACATTTTTTTCTACAAAACTAATTTCAAACATTTAAGCATACACCTTCAAATCAAAATGTTTTTAAGATCATGAGAAACATTTCTGTCAAGTGACCCCAAACTTTTAAATGGCAGTGTATGTTTAGATATTATTTGATTAGAATGTATATCAAAATATACATAAACAGAGGTAAAGATAGAGAGATTTTTTTGTGCTTTTTATTTTTAGAATAATAAATAGAAAATTATAATTTGTATCATTACACAATTTTCTTGAGGTAAATTTGCACAATGTTGGTGCTTCTTCCCAGCAGACCACTTTGTTAGAAATACTGCAAATTTATACTGCAAATTTAAGGATTTGTGACTAAATGAAGAAAATGACTTGACTTGACTTTAACGAGAACCAGCATCTCAATTCTTGACTTGAACTTCATGACTCGACAATGACTTGAATGTTTTTTATTATTATTATTTGCAATAACTTATTATAAACAGTAATGAAATGTGTTTAAAGCCCGCCAGCACCACTGATCTGCATCTGCAGTTAACACTGTGCTCACAATGCGCCAAAATGACATGATTGTTGAGTTCCAAAAATAATCTTCTTTGGATATAAAGATTACGAATTGGACCGTGTGAATAAAGAAAGTATGAAAATATGCAACGCAAAATTAACCGATACAAACACCACAACCTCGAATTTCATCAGACATTTCAAAAACCACAAGGAAAGGTAAGTAAATCATTTCATTATCATTTCATTATCCAGAAATATTAATATGTAAAATTACTGCTCAAATGTTTGATGTTGTCAGTAAATTCAAATGATTCACGATTAATCTCATGTTTTGTAGCGTGACAAGTTTGAAATAACTAAATGTGTGTGTGCCTTTTCTAAACCTTCTCATCATTCAACAATATACCCTAACCATTTAAATAACAGGCAGATTTGCAGTCAAAACACTTTATTTAAAACGTGACAAGTAAAATATACAGAATGGCAAGTGACGAAATCCAAGTGCTCTCAAAGTGATTATGACTTCTGAAGACTTGAACTAAAGCCCTTGAATGCAACACCTTTATGACTTTTTTATATAAATTTATCTCTGAAGGGAACAGACCGTCTTCAGAAAAGTTTTGATGGCATTTTCTTTTCATCTTACCTCCATATAATGCAGGGGTCGGGAACCATTTTTCACATAGGAGCCAATAAATTTTTTTTTGATTGATGCATTTTTTCGAAAAAGCCAATATTGTGATAGCCGATTATATGGTGAATATTTTTGCTTTATTTATTTTGCTTTAAAAATTAAATACATTTATTGAAACACAAAAAACTTAAACAAAAGACATTTCTAAATTCAAATTGCACTTTAAACTAAACGAAAAAAGCAATTACGATAACAAAGTGATTAAAGAATCTTCTATATAACCACCTACCCAAATCCAAACATTTACCATCTCCAATGACCCCATTTGCCATCATGTAAATATTAGTATTCAGCAAAAGGTGCAAAATAAGAACTAAAGAAAATTATAAATGTAAAGATAATTATAATAATCATCATAATAAATAAGCCTAATAAATTCCATTGTGTTCCCAAAATAATATTGCCAAATGTGTGTTCTTATCGAATGTGTTTGTATTGCATTTTGGTAATACAGTTAGGCTAATGCATAAAGAAAAAAAAATAGAACTCAATTTTAGGTTCAAGGTGAACGTGTCTTGTGTTACTTTATGATTTCATAATTTTCGTCTTTGTTTCTTTAATACAAAGATACCGCAGTACCTCATGAGATGAATGGAGATCATGTGCAGCATTCTCATAGATTACATTATTCTTCCAAACAGTTTTCATTGAATTAAACAGAGAAAAAGGAGTGATAACTCTTTACATGCGCTTGTTTCACAAGACAGTGTCCTGTTACATGCCTCTGAAAAAACATCAAATCAGACATGAGCATTGATGGCTTTTCTTTTATCTGTTCTTAAAAAATATAATAAAATGTTTTTCTTCAAGCGCGTCTTTTTGACTAACAGCATTTCTTGTCATGTGTCACTCCAAGAACTCTTAAATGTCACCCATCTGTTGTGGGTAGATGAGAAAAATGTGCATTAAATACATTTGGAAGAGGAGCTTGCAAACTTGATTGAGCCTCGTCACATACACACAGTGTTATAAATTTTAACTGGTTAATTAAAAAAATTTTTTTTTTTTAACACATTACTGTTATACAATTCATATACAAAGTGTATGTAAAGATATGTATATATGTTCATCTTTTAAGAGCAAAAATATACAAAATTAAACAATTTATTTTAGTACAGTGGCTTGACACGACTTGACTTGCTTGTGGTGACTCACTGACTTGACTTGACTTGCTTGATTTGTCTGCACTGGACTTGAGACTTGATGATTAAGACTTGAGACTTGCTTGTGACTTGAACATGTCTGAATTGCTCCCACCTCTGTTGTCTGGCAAGAAAATGCAGAAGATTGCATATGAATTCATATTTACACTAAATACATTAACACAATTATTACAGTAAACACTAAATATACAACCACACTGAGAAAATTAAATATTGTTCAGCTAAACACTAAATTTAACTAATTGAAAAATAGATGCATCAGTGCCTGAAATTTTTGCAAATGCAATTTCCTATGGTTGTATAGTTAAGCTGTGAATATTTCAATTGAAAACATTTTGCACAAAATTTCATCATTAAAACATTAACAACAAAAAATATTCACCTTTCAAAGTTCACATCCAAAATATTCATTTTTCTAAAATTTTAATCTTAGACCCCATTTCCACCTGGTATTACAATGCATCTCAGGTGATCCAATCACATGTGATCAGGTGAGACACATCGCTGTTTAAACCTGGACACGTAAATGCATCTGCTGTGACCACTTGTATTCGGATTTGGAGGGGAGTCTCTGTTTCATGACGACAAACATCAATCACTATGTGGTATGATAATAAAGTGAATCAACGTCAAAAAAGACAAAGAAAACGCAAAAAAACTGTGCCCAGATGTGGTTGAAGTTTATTCTAAGCACGACCGCAACATGTCAAGAAGAATTATCTGTTATTTTAGTGGATTACCTGTATTAAAGGAGCTTCAGGTGTTCATGCTTGTCATCTGTGTTGATATCAGACACATTAAAGAAGATCTGTGAAGCTCTCGTGATTGTCTACTTATCCGCTTTTTTATTTTCCGATCGGATGGTTATTTTCTTTTAAAACCGCTCATAATCTCTTGTTTTAGCAGCAGTTGATTGACAGGCTAGGTGTGGCACTTCACTGCTGCTGGGACTCATACAGAATGGATAAGTGTTTACACCTCAAATGCGATATGGATACATGCATTTTTGACCACATTCGTGCGTGATCCAACCACAAAATGTTTTACACCCCGTTTAGACTTGACCACATGTGTCCGGATCACTGAAACGCATCTTAATACCAGGTAGAAACAGGACCTTTATTATTCGACAGGTAATATTCATCCATTAATTTTCACGTTGCAAATTCACCTCTAAAATTTCTGTGGTTCAAATTTGGATGGAAATCCAACATTGTACATCCCATCCTGGCAATACAGGAAATCAGTAGAGTGCCAATGCACAATCTTCACTTGCTGGTCAGGTGTTGATGAAGACCGAACGCAACAGGGAGAGGACCTAACCAAATCAACCTTCATCATATTCTGCGTGTCATCACATTCGGCTCTGATATGTAGGTGTAATGATAAGTCAACAGAGTTGAGATCCAAGTGCAGCATTTAATAATAACAAACAGAGTAATTCAGACAGGCAGAGGTAAATCACCATCAGCAGTAATATCAAAGGCAGTCCAGAGGGGTATTCAATAAACAGGCAAGAGATCGGGGCAGGTGGCAGACAATCACAGGTTATATCCAGGTTAAACAAGACAGTAATAGTAGGCAGGCAGCAACAGAATAAAGACAGGGTAAACAGTCCAGGATAATACACAGGTAATTCAACAAACTAAGAAAATGCTCAGAAATGTCAGCCTGGGCAAAACAAGACTTCGCAATGAGAGTCTAAAATAGCTGTGTGAGTCTAATATAGCTGAGTGGATTGGAAACAGGTGAACAGGTAATCATTGACAGGTACAGGATAATGGTAAATGGAGTCCAGAGTGTTAAAGTCAATCCCCATGTGATCTAGCCCTCTGGTGGTGAGCGGGAGGAACAAAAAAAGCGGGATGCATGACAGATCAGACAGGTTGGCCAGGAGATCCAGGAGGCCACCTCAGGTTAGGGACTGGATCAGAAGACCTGGTTGATGACCAGAGAGCTGAAACAGGTTCAGGAGGCCTGGGTGGTTACCACAGACTAGAGACTGGAGCCGTGGAAGGCAGAGCCATGAGAGACTCTAGGGACGAAGCCATGGAAGGCGGAGCTGTGGGAAGCTCGAGAAGCAGAGCCATGGAAGGCGGAGCCATTGCAGGCTCGAGGGATGGAGCGATAACAGGCGGAGACATGGGAGGCTCAAGGGGCGAAGCTGTATTAGACGGACCCGTGACAGGCTCGGGGGCTAAGCATAGAAGGCAGGGCCATGACAGTCTAGAAGGGCAAAGCTGTAGAAGGCAGAGCTGTGGGAATTTCGAGGAGCGGTGCCATGGCCTCTGTGGTCGTGTACATGGGCAGAAACTTGAAAATTACCTCCGTGGTCGTGAACATGGGTTGAGACTTGGAAATTACCTCCGTGGTCATGTACATGGGCAGAGACTAGGAAACAACCTCTGTGGTTGTGTACATGGGCAGAGACTTGGTATTGACCTCTGTGGTTTTGTACATGGGCAGAGACTTGGAACTGACCTCTGACGTTGTGTACATGGGCAGAGACTTGGAACCGGAAGCCTTTCTCCTCCTCATCCTCCAGGAGGCAGAGGTAGGCAACATGGGCTTTGGGACGAACAAGGTTGGCAACGATGGCTCTGGGATGATAAAGGCTGGCAATGCAGGCTCTGGGACGGACGAGGCTGGCAACGCAGGTTCTGGGACAGACGAGGCTGGCAACTCAGGCTCTGGGACGGATGAAGCTTCCAGCTTGTTGGCCGCGGCAGGCGTGGGCGTTGGCTCATTGGCCGTGGCAGGCATGGGCATTGGCTCATTGGCGGTGGCAGATGTGGTTGTTGGCTCATTGGTTGTGGCAGCCAAGTGCACTGACAATTTGTGGGAAAGAGTCTTCGTGGCCCTACGCACCGATATCAGTGCCAGATAATTCAACTTGGAGACCAGGGCCGTGAAGGCCTTCGAACAATGAGTCGCGGAAGGCTGGACTGTTGCATGGCGTGGAGCAGACTCAGACGTGGCTGTGACATGGTATGGAGCAGGCTGAGGCGTGGCAGTGACATGACATAGAGCAGGCTGAGAAGTGGCTGTGACATGACATGGGGCAGGCTGAGGAGTGGCTGTGACATGACATGGAGCAGGCTGAGGCACGTCTTTGGCATGGAGCAGACTCAGACGTGGCTGTGACAAGGCGTGGAGCAAGTTGAGGTTTGGCTGTGATACGGTATGGGACAGGCAGAGGTGTTGCTGTGACGTGGCATGGAACCGACTCAGATCTGACTGTGACATGGTGTGAAGCAGACTCAGATGTGGCTGCGACAAGGAGTTTGAAGGCTGCAGACGTAGAAGACTTAGAATCCAAGATCGGATTGAGAGAGGAGACTCCCCCGAAGCGATGTGACGTCACTTTAGAGCAGAAATGAAAACCTAATTAATGAAAAATTAATTTTGACACACTGTTTTTGATTAATAGAAATATAAGAAAGGGGAGTGGGTGGACTTTTAACATTGTAGGGTTGTTGTGTAAACACACTGCCGAGTCACATTTATGTACAAACACCAATTTGCATAATAGGTCACCTTTAACTCTCTGGACTCCATTTCCCATAATCCCCGTACCTGACAATGATTACCTGTTCACCTGTTTCCAATCCACTCAGCTACTTAAGACTCAAACTCACTCTCTCTCATTGCGAAGTCTTGTTTTGCCCAGGCTGACATTTTTGAGCGTTTTCTTATTTTGTTGAGTTCCTTTTCATATTTGGCTCCTAAACTATGGAATAGTCTCACTAACACTGTTCGAGATGTAGACACACTCCCTCAGTTTAAATCTGGACTAAAGACTCATTTATTTAGCCAGGCATACACCTAATTTATCCTCCAATCCACAATTAGGCTGCTTTAGTTTAGTCTGCCGGAACCAGAAACATTGATCATGATATATAACTCTGCAATAAATTTAATGGCATCTATGCTTATATTATTTTATTTGTTTCCCTGTCTCAACCTCGGGACTCCTATCCTGAGGTCACCAGAACTGGCAGGATCCAGCCCCATTCCTGCTTCATGTTGGACTCCACCGCTACATGTCGCTGAATGATGATGGCTAAATGCAGCTGGTGCCAGCCAAACATCACTTCAGACTTCAGAGGATGAACTGATGCCAACTCCAACCATAAGAAATGGGATACTTCATATGCCATTGTCTGAACCTTGGATTTAGGATGGACCACACCGAATCTCACCGAAATTATCGGCCAGGTTGAACTGCGTTTCACATTCCTGATCTCTGCCTGCATCCCCTCGGTCTATTGATGGACTACAATCTTGAAATGGAATGCATAGATTATCAATAGCCAACAAAAGCCTTCATCAGCCAATTTACAAGGACAATTGCATCTATGTGAACTTCTGCAGTTAATCCAGGCTGGACTTCAAAGACATTGGTCATTAATCTTACAGTTCAAACAAAATCGATGTTTAAACACTGACCCTTAACACTTATTTAGTTTAATAATTTTAAACCATGACATTAACTATACATAAGTAATATTTAAATTTATATTCATGATGTTAGCCAGAGGGGAACTGTTTTGTGTTCCTTGCCACAGTCGCCTACAGCTTGCTCACTGGAGATATTAATACAATTATTATTTAATTACATATTTTTAAACACAATTAACAATTGTATTTTATCTAATTACACAATAATGATTCATCAACATTATAGACAGTACAGTTTTATCGTCTGTTAATGCCTGATCTTCTGTAAAGCTGCTTTGAAACAATGTGTATTGTGAAAGGCACTATACAAATAAAATTGACTTGACTTGACTAATTTTAAACTGTTTCTTCAGTGTTTCTTCTTTAAAGCAACTTTTTCTTTCTTTTTAATTAATTAAAGCAATATTCCAGCCAAGAATTTAATTACTCAAAAATAACCTGGTTTAATACTCTTTAAAGCTGAGTTATATCCCTGGTTGAGCGCAATGATTGTGGAAGCAAAGATAAATGGCAGTCCGAGTTTGAATTTGTTTGTCCTCATCTGATTTGAATGCAATAAAAATAATGAAATAAAGTAAGAAAAATGTAAAGGAAAAAAGTTCATGCCATTTACAACTGCATTATCAGAGTTTGAAATTAACTTTTTGGCTAACCTGCCACTGTGGCTAGTAGTTTCCACTCATAATTTTCACAAGCCAAAATCCCCTGTCTCGCAATAAGTGGCAAAGGTAACTGGAGACTCTAACTGCATGCATTTTATTTTTACCAATTTGAATGAGAATTATATTAGTTTAGCAGGCACAAGCCTAATGATTTAAGTCACCTTTAGAATATCATATAGTTAGAACAGTTAGAACAGGAGGAAAATCTTTCTATAATTTGTCCATAATTCATGGAAGTTTGAACCCCCTCATTCTAAATTGTACTTGCCTATATGAAAGTTTACCATTTTCCTATCATTGTTTAACAGTGGCATTTGTAATTATAAGGCCATTATCACATATCCCATGGATGGCTCCACGTTACTGTGGTTAGGTTATGTTGACAGTCTTTTCTAAAAAAAAATTAAACTAAAGTATTTGTTATGAAAAAATGAATAGCCTTTACACATTTAGAACATTTTAACTACATATTTCACAGTTGTAATAAATATAAAGTCTAGTAGATTAACTCTAATAGATTAAATATGAATGTATACAAGTTACCAGTTAATGCTATGCAGAAAAAAAAATAGAAGGATGATGATTTGCATAAACTTTTAAAAAGTGATCATGTGTATTATTGGTTGGGGAGTACAATACATGTAATGGGAATATGTATATAAAATACAAAATATAAGTAACTGTATTTCAATACTGTTACAAATTAAATAATTGTTATTTAGAATACAGTTACATTCAAAAAGTATTTTGATTACTGAAGAGATTACTTTGCAAAAATATATATTTATAATAATATTGTCATTTGTTTAATTTTATATTTAGTCCTTTTAGATGGAAAACATTTATACATATATATTATGCGATCCAAAGTGCATTTGAACAGCGGTGAAACACTTTCTTATGATGTGTTACATTCATACGAGCAGATAGAGAAGTAAGATTGAAGTAAGTTTGGAATCCTAGAAATAGAAATAAACCGTAAATTGACAGCTTTATGCTAAGCTACTTTTTCCAGTAAGACCAAAATCTATATTAGGTCAAAAATCATATTCTTGATAATAAGTTTCATTTTGTTTTCCTGTAAAAACATATACAAATTCTTAAAACAAGATCAATTTGACTGATCTTGTTTCAGAGAATGTATTTTTAACATGTGTATTTTGTCTTACTGTACTGGCACTTTTTATGGAGTTTTTATAGTCAAATAAATGAACTACCAGTGCTAAAGAAGTAATCCAATGTATTTAGAATATGTTACTGACCTTGAGTAATCTAATGAAATACATTACAAATTACAGCATGTATTCTGTAATCTGTAGTGGAATACATTTAAAAAGTAACCTCCCCAATGCTGATTATTTGTTTCATTTTCAGCACTCAATGGCTCTCAACACCCAATGGTTTGAATCGAAAATGATTGCTTCGCCTCTCTAAATACACCAGTCGACACCCAGCATGAAGTGCGCTTCAGCGGTTAGCAAGAAAGCACATTTCATTCGCCCCGCACATATGCCAGGATAAGTTATGAGAGGCATGAATACTATAAAACTGGTTTCAGCAGTGGCTCCGAGTCACTAGACATTTATAGAATTTTCAATTCATGAAAAACCCTGACAACTTCACCTGCCAAAGTGGCTGGTATGATTTGGTGGGTGTTAATTTCAAACCCTGTGTATTATGCTTACAGAAGGGACTTGCATTGTATAGACCTTTCTCATAGCTGAGAAATACTTTTAAAAATCTTAATTTGTGTTCTGCAGAAAAAAGAAAGTCATACACATCTGAGATGGCAAAAGGGTAAGTAAATAATGAGAGAATTTTCATTTTTGAGAGAACTATTCCTATATGTTGTGTATTTAACCATTAGCCTGAATAGCTTGCAGCTCCTCAGTTTTCCTTCTAAACCAGAAACACTTTGCCCTGACAATTACCTCACACAGATACTGTGTTACATTAAAACTGAAGAGGTCAAGGTTAAGTTTATTTATATAGCACCTTAAAAGCACCATGAGTGCTAACCAATGTGCTGTACAACAGACATAAAATAACACATCCTCCTACACTAAAAACCATTAATGAAATAACATTTAAAATAAATTAAATACAAATATAGGAAAAAATAAAATATCAAAATAATACAAAGCATCACCAGACAGAACATATAAACGTAATTGTACTAATGGTGAAAACAAGTTATGAATAAGCCTGAGAAAAAATAAATATGTTTTAAGAGTTGGTGTAAATGTAGAAAGAGTAGGGGATGATCTAATAATGTGAAAAGGCCCTATCACCTTTGGTTTTTAAGCGTGACTTTGGATCAGTCAATAGCAGCTGAGAGGAGGATCTTAGCATTCTCTGAGAAGAGTAGGGATGAAGAAGATCCGAAATATAAGCAGGAGCATGTCCATGCAGTGCTTTAAATACAAATACTAAAATCAACTCTGAATTGAACAGGTAACCAATGAAGTGATGCTAACACAGGTGTAATATGCTCCCTCTTTTTTGTACCAGTCAAAAAACGGGCTGCAGCATTCTGTACCAGCTGTAGGTGTGAGAGTGAGGACTGGTTTACTCCGGCATATAGAGCATTACAGTAGTCCATTCTGGTTGAGATAAATGTGTGATTGACTGTCTCCAAATCAATAAAATTATTTTTTTAAGCTTGCGAAGCCCCTTAAGATGAAAAAAAATGGATCTGACTACAGAATATATTTCATCCATCCATCCATCGACAACCGCTTATCCTGTGTACAGGGTCGCGGGGGGGCTGGAGCCTATCCCAGCTAACATTGGGCGAAAGGCGGGGTACACCATGGACAGGTCGCCAGTCCATCGCAGGGCCACACATAGACAAACATCACTCACACTCACATCCACACCTAGGGCAATTTTTGGAGACATCGATTAACCTAGCCTGCATGTCTTTGGATGGTGGGAGGAAGCCGGAGCACCCGGAGAGAACCCACGCAGACACGGGGAGAACATGCAAACTCCACACAGAAAGGCCGGGGCAACCGGGGTTTGAACCCATGACCTTCTTGCTGTGAGGCGACAGTGCTAACCACTGCACCACAAAAAAAATAATTTTGT
This sequence comes from Moxostoma hubbsi, assembly GCA_032164185.1. Classification (NCBI taxonomy): domain Eukaryota; kingdom Metazoa; phylum Chordata; class Actinopteri; order Cypriniformes; family Catostomidae; genus Moxostoma; species Moxostoma hubbsi. The sequence continues at coordinate 32,596,003 of JAVLUX010000009.1, forward strand.
TTATCAAAATTAATTCAGGAACAAAAATAACCCCCAGGTTTCTAACATGGTCACGAGTATTTTCTTGAAAGGGACCCAGGAAAGGGCTACATTTTTGTAACTGCTGTGGGGGGCCAAACAAAATGATTTCAGTCTTTTTGTGGTTCAACTGGAGGAAATTATCATAAATCCAGCCTTTAATGTCCTTTAAATATGCTAACAAGGAGGAGACTGAATCCAAACCTGATTTTATAGGAAAATAAAGCTGGGTATCGTAAGCATAGATATGATAGGAGACCTCATGATACTCAAATATATAATGGAGAGGGAGCACAGAAAATAATGTTGGACCGAGAATAGAGCTCTGAGGCACCCCACAGGTAATGGGAGATGGAAAGTCACATATTTCTACCAAAAAACTCCTATTAGTCAAATAAGACAGAAACCACTCTAATGCAGCATTACGGATACCGACCTCGAGATTGAACCTATTTAGAAGGATACGATGATCCACAGTATCAAAGGCTGTACTTAAATCCAGCAATACCAGGATGGCACAGTTACCGGAGTCTACAGATAGTAAAAGGTAATTTACCTTAAATAAAATAATTTGAAAGTAAAATTACTTTATCAAGTTAGTTTGATTTATTTATCAAAACTGGAAACTGTCCAGGTCCTATATAGAGGAATATAAGCTTAACATTCTTTTATAACTGTAACTTAAGCTTAAGTTGGTACAACTTAAAAAAAAAAAAAAAAAAAAAAAAGACAAAAAATAGTGACCACAACATATTTCCAGTTTGGTTTAACAAATTTTTCAAATGCAATGGGATTCCACACGTTTTTAAAGTAAAGTCAACTAATCACATTTCCAACCAAATTTGAACCACTGAGGTGAATTTTCAAAGCGAAATACTGTATAATGGACTGAATTACACCTGTTGAATAATAAAGATGACATTTTAGAAAAACGTAATATTTTGATGTAAACTTTGGAAGGTGAATATTTATTGTTACATTTTCAATGATTAAATTTACATTTACATTTATTCATAAGGCAAACGTTTTTATCTAAAGCGACATACAAAAGAGGAATACTACATTATAAGCAGTGTTTGGTAAGTAATTAATTACTCTGTCTGAAAAGTAATTGCATTACGTATTACTAATTACATTATAAAACCATTATCAACCTCGGTCAGATGGAAAATACAAAAAAACATGAAACTGTCCTTTTAATCCCTTACTTTACATTTCAATGAAATTTATTTAATTAAAGTAATGAATTACTTAGTAATGCATTACACCTTACAATGATTATAAGGGATACATCTTAAGGAGACATGAAGAGGAGAGTATATGAAAAGTGCTTCATTATAAAGTTTCATTGCATCATAATAATAGTATCCAAGATGGACTAGAGTGCGAAAAAAAAACAAACAAAAAGAAATGTGTCAGGGTGTTGTGTTAAATGCTTTCCATTTAAATATTCACATCTTAAATATACATAAATAAATAAACGATATGAAGTTGCATCACCCCTAAATGCAAGCCCAATTAAGTGTGCTTTTTTGTTTCAAAGATGTTTGTCATCAATATACTTCCATACTAAATTATGACTGAGGCTGTCAGCAGTATTCGAATTGTGAGAGCTCTTGGGGGGAATTATTACTACTTTGTTGCGATAATAAATGGCGATACTAGGATCTTATGCATTTCACGTAACGAAGCCAAATTTTGGATAAGCAATTTAAATATACCATTAATTCAGCGAATCATAGTGAACTATTTAATCGTTGAGTTTACCAGTAAAAGAAGTTGGCTTGTTTCTCATTGTGGCCCCATAGTTTGTGATGACTGTCGTTTCTACGTAAACTCCAATTGCTGCATTTAAATGCCAGTCTTTTTATTTTTCTAAAAGACGCCTTCAAGATCCTGCAGTGTTGTGATTGGACAAAACGAAGCACCTCCTCCTTAAATAATCCAATGACTTCCGGCGACGTTTTTTGAATGCAGGGCGGTTGATGTTAGGATAGTTTTACGACTCATAGGGGCAACGTTTTATCAAAGAAAACACTAGTTTCTTTTTCTGAGATTTAGAAGCGGTCGTCAAAAGCTTTTATTAATAAAGAAAACCTTAAGATGGATCCTGTAATGTCGAAACTGCTCGTTGGTCTAGCTGTCAACATAAGTCGTAGTGATGGTAAGATGCTTTGCTAGCAGCTAATCTTGAGTCTCTGAAGCTACAGGTGTAAACTGCGTCTACAAAACAGTGTATATCAAATCAAGTAAAACCGGATCAAAGTAAACTTATCAAATACAAAGCAAAACAATACAGCATGTAGTGCTATTAGCTGGCAATGAAATAATTCAGCTAAAATATATACACTGGCAGCCTAAAGTTTGGAATAATGTACAGATGTAGCTGTTTCGGAGGGAAATTTGTACTTTAATTTACCAAAGTGGCATTCAACTGATCACAAAGTACAGTCAGGATATTACTGATGTAAAAAAAACCCAGCACCATCACTATTTGAAAGTAGTAATTTTTGATCAAATCTAGACGTGCCCCATTTCCAGTAGCCATCACTCCCAACACCTTATCCTTGAGTAATCATGATACATTGCTAATTTTGTTCTAGAAAATCCCTTGCCATTATATCAAACACATCTGAAAGCTGTTTGGTTTGTTAAATGAAGCTTAACATTGTATTTTTGTTTGTTTTTGAGTTGCCACAGTGTACAACAGACTGTGTCTTATGGTCAATATTAGGTCAAAGATGACAAAAAAGAAAAAGCTTTCTCTAGAAATCCATCAGTCAACCATTGTTATGAGGAATGAAGGCAACACAATGCTTGAAAATGCCAAAAACAGCCTTCAAAGACAAAGGACAACTAGCTCTAACAAGGACAGAAAGAGATGTGGAATGCCCAAATACAACTAAACAAGAGGATAAATACATCAGAGTCTCTAGTTTGAGAAATAGATGCCTCAACTGACAGCTTCATTGAATTCTACCCGCTCAACACCAGTTTTATGTACAACGGTAAAGGGAAGACTCAGGGTTGCAGGGCTTATGAGAAGAATTGCAAAGAAAAAGCCACTTTTGAAACCAAAAAAAGAAAAGGTTAGAGTGGGCAAAGAAACACCGACATTGGCAATAGATAATTGGAAAAGAGTGTAATGGATCTTAAACTCTTTTGTGGGTTCAGCTAGACTGTAAGGTGCGTGAGAAGTGCCCGACAAGACTGAGAAGTGCTACAGGAAGTGTGGGGTGAAATGTCACCCAAGTATCTGGACAAACGGACAGCTGGAATACCAAGAATCTGCAAAGCTGTCATTACTGCATGTGGGGCATTTTTGGAGGATGAGAACCCTTTGTAGTTTAATTTTTCTCAATTGATAAAAGTAATATTTCATGTTATTAATGTCCAGACTATACATTGTGATCGGTTGAATTCCACTTTGGTGAATAAAATTACCAATTTCTTTCCATAAGATCAAAATCTGTACATCTTTCCAAACTGTTGGCCGTCAGTGTAAGACGTAATTAAATTTGAATGTTACATAGAATGAATAGCAACTAAAGAGAAAATAATATATTTGTATAACCTATATATAAATGTGAATATGCAAATGGAAACTGTAATTTCTCCTTAAGTTAATGACTGAAACAGACAACCATATGTTCTTTTTCTCAATCATAGGAATAGAATCTACTTGCTTTACCTGAAGTACTGACTAAACTATCTAGATACTGTCTAGATAGTTTAGTCAGTACTTCAGGTAAGCGCAATTACTCAACTGAATCAAAGTATAAGTCTCCTGTTACATAGTTTGTTTTCATTAAAGGACATTTTTGGAATTTTGTTGTTTTTCTGACTGTTGTGATGTGAAAGTTAGCATGTGGATGTTCTTAAGATAATTACCACCTTTTTTTTTTTTTTTTTTTTTTAATGCAGGGAGAATACACAGTGCCACAGTGAAAACTGTCAATCTTGTGAAGTCCACAGTAAATGTCGAATGGACTGAGAAAGGCATGGCCAAAGGGAAAGAGGTTAGTACTTAATTTGTTTGACACATTCCGTTACACTGCAGTTATTGGAATGTTTACCAAACATGCTGGTTTCCAAGCATACTTTGGTATTTGGAGTACATTTTGTGTGCTTCTATGAAGTGCCCAAAAAAATCTGCTCTAGGATGTCATTGTTATCCAGATTAAGTAGATTGTCCCATAGGTTGACCTGGATGAACTTGAGCAACTCAATTCCGACCTTATGCAACACCTACAACCATGCTGTCAGGAGGAGCCTGTCCCTACCCCTATTGCTACACCTTTGACAAAAACAGCAAAAGTGAGTTCTATATTTTTACTTGCATTCTTGCATAAATTTTGTCTTGTTTTTCAAATGAAATATTTAATACCGACTGTATGCCCTGTCATTTTGCGAGGGATGGAATCGCATTCCATTTGTTCAGAAAGTATAGTCAGATTTACACTGATCAGCCACAACATTAAAACCACCTGCCTAATATTGTGTAGGTCCCCCTCATGCTGCCAAAACAGTGCCAACCCACATCTCAGAATAGCAATCTGAGATGATATTCTTCTCACCACAATTGTACAGAGTGGTTAGCTAAGTAACCTTAGATTTGTCAGTTCGAACCAGTCTGTCCATTCTCTGTTGACCTCTCTACATCAGTTGCCACAGTAATGACATAAGTGAAAGTATGTGCCAAGAGGCTTTCTTCAGTAATGGAGAGTAGCTGTAGTTATTAAAAGATGTTCATCATGGCAAATCATTGTTTTAGCATGTGTGAGGCATTTGAGACTACATAAGCAATGATAGCATTACTGTATTGTACAAATTAATCTATATGATGTGTCTGGAGTTGCTTATACTTTCACTCATTTACTATAATGTAGGCCATTATATAACATTACATGGGAAAAGAATGAGTGAATTTGGACATGATATTGTGTATGACGTAACTTATGTTATGTCATGTCCAGAATGATGAATGAAAACATTCTTGAATTTTATTCTGACTGGCACATTATGAATGTGGTGATTTGTTATTAAAAATCTGATTTCATGTGGGGTTTTTTCTGTTAAAAACAGCCTTCTAAGTTTGCAGAATTTAATTGAACACACACACACACACACAAGAAAATCAAGATGTTTGCTGCCTGTTTGAACAAATCTTCGTTACTCACAAAGTTCTGTTCTATGTGTTTTTCAGAATGCCAGAGCAACAGAGCTTCCCTTAAGGTTATCAAGAATACCTGCACCATCAGAACGTGAGTTACAATCTTCTAACTTTTTTTCCAGTAGGTTTACTCCAATTCATAGGTATCATATTAGTGCGCCAGCGTAATCTTACAATGTCTCCCGTTTGAAGCTGCTGCTCAGGGTGGTCCATCTGAAGAGCCAGGTTTGCATAATATGCCTGACCCATTCACACTCACTCATGGTTGTATAATAACTGGTATCATTAGACTTGATCAGGGCATTTCTTCTCACTTCTGTCCACACAATTTTCTCCTTTAAATTATTCTCTCCTCTTAGCAATCAGAAATAGACTTTAAATCCCTGTATCTTATCAGTCCAGCAAGTTCTCAAATGGATTTGATACATCTTGATGGCTGCATAGCATAGATATTCATAAATTCTAGCAGTGATCAATGCACTATGGTTCCTCACTAAAGTATTTGATAAAGCAATAATTGTTCTTGCTATCTTCACTGTAAGAATTATCATTTCTCACTGCTTTTTATGCACAAAATGGTATTTGGAGAAATTTTTTAAAAAAATGGCTTTCGGATATAATGGCCATATTGACAATGGAAGTTTTTCATCCATTAAATTTATGCATGAACACCTTTTAAATGAATAATAGATCAGGCTGCATTTAATAATGCGATTTTGCCTTCTCAGCTTCTAGAAGGATGATGACACGTCAGACGTGCTTTTTCCGACAGCCTGCCCCTCCACCTGCGGTCACGGCAACGGCTGCAGAGGATGTCCTCTCTCAAGACCTTCCCTCATCTACTATCCCTAAACCTTTAGGTGTGTCTTTACATTGGCATGACATTCAGAGATGAAGTCATTACTTAATGATCAGATAGTATTGTACTGCACGAAACTGAAGATTGATGTTGCTAACTTAAGGTAAAGGTTAAGGTGTTTTTTAATCGTGTGCCATTCCATGTCACGCATGGTTGAGGGGGCGCAGACACGCTTTTTCCACGTGTTTACACATAGACAGTCTGTGTGTACTGTCCAAATGATGATAAACTGCATCGAGTGCACTGTACGTGAGATGGATTAGCAAGTATACTTTGGCCTTTAAAGCTGAAGGATGTAATTTCTGTAACACTAGAGTCACTGAACGGAATTGAAAAAATAAACAATGTTTTTAAAACAGCTTTCCAATATGCCCCTCATCTTCAGTTGTTCAGATAGTCCTGCTTCCAACTCACACAGTTGGTTGAGTTATGTTGTTGGGCTGGGTCTAAGCGGGTCGCTCTAAACAAACAGAGCAGCACAAAGACACAGAATGTACAGTTTACCTATGAATATCTTATAGTTGTCTCTGCATATTAAGCTTGGAATTAAAGTATTTTAACACTGAAAAAATTACATACTTAAGCTTTAAATTGCATGCATTTATGATCCGTTGCATCTGGATTGACAGGCTACCAGAAGAGACTTGTTTCAAAGCCAGCCTCTCCTCTGCTACCAACTGCTGAAGCTTCTTGTGAGAGCGAGGCTTCCAAATGTGCCCCCATGGGGCCACCAAGTATGTATGGTTTTGGATTTGTTAAAACATGTGAATCACTTGTTACTTTGTCTTCATTTAAGATCTGTTTAGTACCATTCCCAATTTATCCATGAATGTATATAAATGCTTTGACAGAATTGTGGTGTCAGCCATTGCCTCTGTCATTTCCTGTTTAGACTTTCTGGAAGTCTTGATTGAATTGTGCAATATTTTTGTAAACCGTGCATTATTAATTTGAGCAAGTCAATGTGATCCCTCTTTGAACAGTTACATTTTACTCATGGTCTCATGCCTCATCATATTTTAGGCCATCGCATGTCTCAAGCCTCAGAAATGAGCAAAGTGGCAAGCAAAAGGTTGTCACTAGCAAAAAACCCAGAAACACAGAAGAGAGGGAAGGTACAATATTTTAAAGTCTTAGGCCTATTCACACCAAGTCTAAATTTTCTGCACTAAAAGATTTTAGCACAGTGCTTCACAATTCTCTTGTTCACACAGAGTGAATATCATTCTGCAATGATTTTGAACTTTTTTCAGTGCATGACAAATTTGCTATTGGACTTGATGTGAATAGTTTGGAAACTTCTTGGCTAATATTTTATACTTTGCAATGTATAATATTCACAATTTCTTTTGCATCATTTGTTTACAACGCACCTGGTGTACAAAGAACCTATTTATCTTGAAATGTGAAATTACACAATGCTAATGTTTTTCTCCTTGCTCTTTCTGTCTTATTGCTAGTTTGGAGATACAAGTCGCCCTAATAAACAGTTTTACCAGATGATTGAGGATTACAGAGAGACTTTGGAGAAAGTGCCCTTGTCTTTGTCTGATCCTGTGAGTTAATTAAGTATACAGTTCTGAAAATTCTTATAAAAATAACAAGTGTGTAATGTTATCATATTCTAACCCAAGGTGCATCTTGTAGGTCAAACCTCACAGAATTTGTGTCTGTGTTCGCAAACGTCCTCTGAATAAAAAAGGTAGGTTACTGATGCATCCTTTTCAATTGTTTCTTGATTGAATTGAATTGTTTCTTTGTGTGTCTCATTTCACTGAGTGATTGTGCTCAGAGCTGGCCAAGAAAGAGATTGATGTGGTCACCATCCCTGGTAAAGGAGCCCTACTTTTGCATGAGCCCAAGCAGAAAGTGGATCTGACGAAGTACCTGGAGAATCAGACTTTCCATTTTGATTACTCGTTCGATGAAGACGCCACCAATGACTTGGTTTACAGGTAGCTTCCTATTTTGAGTTTAATTTGTTCTTTTATACAGTTCTATATTCTGTTCTATGTTTATACTTACCGGCCTTGGCCTTCTTCATTAACAATTGTTTGTGTATATACAGCTGGGTACAAAAGTCTGTGTCCACACTGAAAATCTGGGATTCAAAAATAATTTATTTAAACCTGCAAATTAAAAAAGGTTTTAGTTTTTTGAAATATTTTAATCATAGAAATGTTATGACATAAAATTAATTTAATTCTGCATTGTTTCTAGCACACTGATCCGATAAGCAAATTTGTTGCACTGACCTTTTTACAAAAGGTCAGATTTTCTTGCTTCTATTAAAGCACACTAGATTCCCTTTGGAACATTCTCAAATCGTAGCATTGTTTTGAATAACAACATGTTTTGCTCAAACTTGTGGAGTCCATGGCAGATTGAGTGCACGATGTCATTGAAGAAAAAAGAAGGCGTACCAAATACATGCCAAAGAAATGTTGACTGAATATACAATCTATGCTGATAAACGCACTGTGTATTTTAAATAATTAATCGCAGTTTTCTGTGATTTAACTGCAAATTTAATCCTGGTACACTAAAACAAACATTAGAATCATAAATATATTTACTTTTTAATTTGTCTCAAAGAACTTTCTAAAAATTGGTTGGTCATCTTGTTAGTCAAATTTTTTGCAGATAGTTAATTGAACACATTTCTACAGGTATAAATCTTTGATACAAGTATAGGTTTATCTGCCATGAAATCAGTGGACATTCTGTAAATAAAAGTTGGGCAAAATCTTCTGGTGTTTTCCAGTGCACTTTTTAATAATAGGATCAAATTGGCAGATTCGATTAATATCAAGCTTTTTTGGCAAGACTTTGTGTACACTGCCAATAGGGCTGGGTATTGATACAGATTTCGATTCGCAAGCTCTTGATTCGATTTTGATTCGACAGGACATTCTATCTAGGTACATTTAAGAAAACGTGAATTTTACGATTTATATTTTATTCGTTTTTCATTTTGGTAAAATTTGAGCTATTAAAATATGAACAAATCGATGTATTCAATCAATAAATTTATTATATTTATAGAAATATATACACCAATCAGCAACAACAATTAAAACCACCTGCTTAATATTGTGTAGGTCCCCCTCATGCCACCAAAACTCAAATCTCAGAATAGCATTCGAAATAAATTTGTTGCAAATTGATATCCTCATTGTATTTGTGGGTTGCACATAGTGTAAAAGATCTATATTGGGATTTAAGAATGGATATCAAGATACTTCAAATTAAGTTTCTGATGCATCTGGAAATCAATCAATTTATCCACCCCAAATTGGCAATGCATTATAAAATGCAATGTATACAGATATAAAACTAATTGAATGCTGAAGTTTAATTTGCTGAAGTTTAAAATCTCAAAACTGTTATTTTCTCTGGCTGCCATTATATAACACACACCCTGGGTCTCTTGTGTGGTTTCGCTTTTGACACTGGTTCAGATGACGGTGAGTGAGCATTTTTGGCAATGCGAAAAGTTACGGCATCTTTTCCACATCTGCCTCACAACTTGTGGTTCTCCATAAAGTTAATCTGCACCCGTGTTTATTATGCCCAGGACATGTTGTGCTTGATGAAATAGTTTGTACTTCCTGGAAATTTAGATGTGCCAATTTCAGCCACAGGAATTGAAGAATAACATTTGTGAATTTTTAAGGAAGTGGAAAAACCGGATAATGCATCAATTGCTTAAATTGCTTTAAGTGTCAACTATTAATCACAGAAATTAACTAGTTAAATTTCCCAGCCCTAAAATGTATTCCACAAAACATGCTAATTTAATCAGCAACAAACAATGTCTTGTGTTCTTTTAGATTCACTGCTAAACCCCTGGTTAAGACCATTTTTGATGGTAGTATGGCGACGTGCTTTGCGTATGGCCAAACGGGTAGTGGAAAGACCCATGTAAGTCATGTTCCATTACTTGCATTTCCAATAAAAATGACTAAACTGCTTTGAAACAATGAGTTTATGCATTTTTCAACTGAGGCTTAATTTACAGACAATGGGTGGAGACTTCTCTGGAAAGAGTCAAAACAGCTCTAAGGGGATCTATGCTCTTGCAGGTGATTGGAATTATCAAATGTACTTAACATAGTGGCCTGTTGGTATTTATCCTTGTTCACTCATGTATTAATCTGTCTGCATACTTCACAGCACAGGATGTATTTACTTTCCTGAGGCAAAAACGATATGCTGATATGGACCTTTGCCCATATGTCACTTTTTTTGAGATCTACAATGGCAAGGTTTGCAAATATTGTGTTACACAGTTCGAAAACATTTATGTGATGTCTTATCAAAGAGGATATCTGTTATTGTTCCTCTGTCATTTGAGTAAATAAACCTCAATTTTTCAAATGATTAAAGGTACTTTTTATGCTAAATTTAACAAGCCTGGTATTATGATTTGATAATATGCCGATCTTGATTTTAGATTGTTGTGTGTGTGTGTGTGTGTATATACTTGCTCGGGCATGATTGTGAGCTGTTTCTGTGCCCTGTGCAGGTGTTTGACTTGCTGAATAAGAAAGCAAAGCTGCGTGTTTTAGAGGATGAAAAACAGCAGGTCAATGTTGTTGGCCTGCAGGAGGTGCCAGTGTCATCTGTTGATGATGTCATCAAGATGATTGAGCGAGGAAGTGCATGCAGGTATGCATTTATTAGACTTTGTTCAGACATGTAGCTAAAATTCTATTTTTCTTTAGGCATTTCTGACTCTGATTTGTTAAGTTTTCTGTAGTCTGAACAGCAAAATAACTGTTTACAAACCTGCTCACAATTACATCTATATACGGTTTGAATTTATAAACCATCATAGTCTCGTTCTGGAGAACTTTGTCATGCTTTGTCCAAAATGGATGTTTGTAAATGCTGTATTTATGAAACACAACCCTCCGAAATCATATCTAAAAAAAATTCACTTTGTACTAGAACGTCTGGCCAGACGTTTGCCAACGCCAGCTCGTCACGATCACATGCAGTCTTGCAAGTAGTCCTGAGGCGGCGGAATTTCCTCCATGGGAAGTTCTCTCTGGTGGACCTTGCTGGGAATGAGCGTGGCACTGATGTCAGCAGTAACGATCGGAACACCATAGTGGAGACTGCAGAGATTAACCGCAGCCTGCTGGCATTGAAGGTGATGCACTGTCCAATTCTATAAGATTTAACCACCACAGACCAGCAGTCTGTTAGACCAAATGGATCATTTCTACATGATGTTGTTTGTTTGGTAAATGCACAAACTTTGACTTAATTGAAGAGAACGTTTTAGGCGCTCTAACAAATTAAAACATTTTGTGATTTCCTGGCATGAAACATTTCCATTTGTCAGTGTAATTTTTGTAGCTCTGCTCTAAAATGTTTCATAGGCATTTACATTTTACATTTATTAATTTGGCAGACATTTTTATCTAGTAATGGTTCTTTTAGTACAATCTATAAAAAAAATCCTCATCCAGTAATCACTAATTACTGGACATAATTGGTGGAATTCAGTTAAAAATTAGGTAGAATACTTTTTTTGTGAACTGTCCTCTCTGATACATGGTGTTAATAAAACTGCTGATGATGACAAAATTACTGCATAATAAGTATTTATGCCCAGTTTGTTCACTGTTCTTACAAACGCTAATTGAATTGGTATCTTTGTAACTTTGTATTCTTTTCTTGCATCTTCCCTGACTCCCCAGGAATGTATTCGGTCTCTGGGTCAAAATAGTGAGCACATCCCGTTCAGGATGAGCAAACTCACCCAAGTGCTTCGAGACTCCTTTATTGGAGAAAACTCCAGAACCTGTATGGTAAGTGTGCCATTTGTATTCATTTTGTGTGTGTGTGTGTGTGTGTGACCATCTATTGTAATTTTATTTATTTTTTCCATGTGAGTGGCATTACACTTTTAAATAAGGGCTTGCGTTTTCTACTGTCATTTATTGTAACATTAACTACAACTTTGGTCTGTTTCAGATTGCAATGATCTCACCGGGCATGGGCTCTTGTGAATACACTCTAAACACACTACGTTATGCAAACAGGTACAAATGTATTTTCTTAACTTCCTTTACTTGAACAAATGTTTTTAGTTGTTTTGATTTAGCTGTATCTTATTCTGAAGAGTGGTTTCTCAGATGGCAAACACAGGAGTAGGTTTGGAAACAAAGAACCGGTTCTTTTTCTGAACCGGTTTATTTTTTTACAAAGATACCGGAACCGTATGATTTTCATAACTTGCGGTTCTGTTATTCCTGAACAAATGAATCTCATGAGCCGATTCTTTTTAGTGAATAAAAAACATCAAACACATTAACTGAAGTCTCACTAGCTGTAGTACAACAACATAAGGATACATAACAGTCTAAACCCATGGAGCTTTTTTCGATATCTTTTTGTGGCCTGCGTTGTTGTCATCACTTAAAATTAGTGAATGTGTATGAATTTTGACAATTTTCTACAGCATTTATGGTAATTCTCAGTATTGATAAACTGCTGAACCATTATAGAGGAAAAGAAACGGCTAACGGATAAAAATAATGAATGCCTGCGTGCGTCCTAGGTGACCAGTATGTCATGACAGTCTGTGACAGTGACAACACGGAATGGAGTGTCTTTCTATATATGGCAATTTTTTTTTTTACATTTCTCAAAATGTACGTTTTAATTGTACGGTGTCATTTTTTTAGATGGTTGCATTCCTCAGCAGCATATGGCCTACTTTTAGAAGTGTGAATCTTTTATAATAAACAAACAAAAAACATATTGGCCTATATATATATATATTATCATTATAATAATAGTAGTATATCACAGTTATTTTTTTTATAGAACCACACTTTTTGCTATATATATATATATATAAAAAATGTATGTGTGTGTGTGTGTGTATATATATATATATATATATATATATATATATATATATATATATATATTTATTTATTTATTTATTTATTTTGTGTGTGTATATATGCGTGTGTTTTGTTTCACATGTGTTAATTACATGTGTCCATGATGTATTAAATGCATATAGCATAGTCTGCTCACCTCATTAACATAAAAAAGTTATTAAAATACATTTAAAAAAGAGTGGGGCCCTTGAGGCTTAGGGATCCTGCTTTCCGTTCCTCCGTCTCTCCAGAGTTGAGTACCCCTGGTCTAAACTGTCTCTTCAACTATTACTTGATTATGTAATGATTTACTTCAGACCTGTAAGACTTCAATCAGGCAGGGCAATTACTGACTGCATGTTCATATGTCAGTGTATAATTAAAGATACACATGAGTTTTCATCTAATCAGTGTAATCAATTTGCTTAAATTAATTAACTGTTATCACAATTCTTGTTTAGATTTTTTATTTAATATATATTTGGGATCAATTATTGGATTTAATTTTTGCCTCTAAAAAGTATGAAAACATGCCTTTTACAAGAATTGTATTAAATTAATGTCTGATTTGAACTGTAGAGATCTGCTCTGTAGAGAAATCTGAAATTATATCATCATTTGGGAACAGCAGTAAATACAATAAGAATTGCCAAATAATTCTTCCTCAAGTTCTAAAAGAATCATTAAAGAGGATCTGGAATCATTAAATGCCTAATGATTTCCATCCCTACACAGGAGGAACTGTGCAGATCCTTTTGCTTCTAATTGACTGAGCAGGCCCTCTGGTGGTTTGATTAGGTTTTACAGTCAGATTTCTGTGTTTCTGACAGGGTGAAAGAACTGAACGGAATATCTAAGGGAGCTTCATTGGATAATGGCTCAAGTCTAGAGCTTTCTGTGGAGGAAGGAAACTCCTCAGAGGAGGTGAGTGAATAAAGGACGATGTATTAAATATCTCTTTCCAGAACTTTTTAAATCTGAATATATAAATGTAAACAATAAAATGCAGCATTTTGACATAATGAGAAACGTTTGAACACTAATTCAACATTTTTACTTAAATGGGGTGGAGACAATAACTAAAGCATCAGATCCCCATTTTAAATTAAATTAGGCCTTTTTTTATGCTATTTTTTTTTCACAGAAATTTGAAATCCAATTTGGGTGAATATACTGGAAATGTGATTTTCTTGATTTTTCAGGAGTCTGTTCTCCCAGCATTTGAAGCTATATCCCAAGTCTCTGAAATGGAGGAGAGGTTTCATGAGGAACTGAGGGTTCGTAGCATTCAGAATCTTCTTGTATACATGAATCTGATCTGTTTTTTTGGGGGTGGGGGTTTCAAACCTTATAATCAATCAATAACCTGTTGAACCAAAATAAAATCCAATATACAGTATACCCTTTATTATTATTCATATTTTGCCTTGTAAGAATTTCTGTTCAACTCATGTCTTTTCCAGGGGTGCTATGAGGTTGCCACGTCTATGGAATGTCCCTCATTTGATATTATTTCAAATTTACCAGAGATTGATGCATTTATGAGGAAACTGCAAGGTATTTCATTGAATTCAGAGACACTTACATGGATATTCATATTGTATTGATCCAAATATACAATTCAGGGGCAAATCTACAGCAATTGTAAAGTATATTTGATACATTAGGCTTTAAAGATCATTATACTCCTGATGCCCAGCAATTCATTTTTGTGTAAGTTTTTCTTAGCCCATACATGCTACAGTGGGAAATCTTGTGGTATTATCAGAGGACTCACCGGGCTTTTAAGATACCAAATATTTGAGAGTTTGGTCATGACAACATCCTCTTCTTGGTCTATAAATATGGATTGAAATATATCACTGATCAATTCAACACATCAAATGCAATATGAATAACATTTTCTGTTTCAGTAAACAGTTTTTATCACATGTATTCTATGCACCAAACACTATTGACATTTAAAAAAAAAAAAGAGACATTGTATGAAAAATGTACAATGGGTCCCAACTTATGGTAAGATGACATCATAATATCTTGTAATGTAAAATAATGAGATATTTATAACGGTAGAGCAGGTTGCATATATGAAAATACACAGACATATTAGTTCACACTTTAATTCTATCTTATAAGAAGTATATGATAGTATTTTCAATGCATTTTTTTTTTTTTTTTTTTTTTTTTATGGGCATGAATGGAATGGCGATTGAGCGAGATACCTCAAAAGCCATTATATCATTTCTTTTTTTTTCAATAAAATAATATACAAATTTCTAACCAATCACAAACTTTTTGCGTAAGTCTTCCACCATTTTAAATGGATTGATATAAACATTGAAACCACTTTTTATTTCCCAAATAACCAGCAGATGGTGCCATAAACATGTGAAACTTACACACTATAGGTTGTTTGGCTCATTAGCTTGAACAGAGTGAAACAGGAGCCACTGATCAAATGGATAATTTGATTGAGTGTCTTTTTAAAAAATGTTCGAATTGTAGGTGTCAAAGTTCAGTTGCATCTGATATTTGTTAAGGTCTTTTAAGCAGGTTCAGAATGGTCTTAAGTTGTTTAGCATATTAAACACTACAAGTTTATTTAATAACTTGGGTGAGCTTCAGCCCTTGCTAAAGTGTCAAAATTGTGTGGTTTGAAAGGGTCTCGGAGCGTGCCATTTCCTGCTTAGCACTGAAATTGTTTTTCTTGTTGTTGTAGAGTCTTACCAGGCTTTGAGATCAGCCATTGAAGCAGAACAGAGGGTCAGGATGTCATCCAAACTAATCTAAGATGAGATTCAGCTGAGGCCAATGGCAAAGAAATCTTTTATTAAAAACTGCTGCAATTTCACTCTGTTCTTTTAATTATGTTATCAAATAGTTGCATCGATATGTGTTTGTATAAGTTTTCATGTGTTTGTGTACTAAATAAAGGCTCCTTCATTTTGGATCTTTTCTAAAAACACATTTTGTATTATATCCTGATTTTTAAGGACATCCTCATAACACATCAACCCTTGTTCCTTAATTTGCATGCATTCGGATGAAGTATTTCTGTATACGGCTTACTGTTTTTCATGTCTCCACCTTGGAACAGAGCTTTTACCATGATTACGCAAAAGTGGACAGTGAAAGGTGGTGGTCTGAGCTGGGAGCGCTGCCTTATACCACCCACCTTCTCAAACCTCCCCCACCCCAAGCCTTGACCTCCAAACCTCCTATATACACAAGCCACAACCAGTGTATACACTTGCCCTGCAAGCACAAGCTGAAATGACAAATCAAAGGCCTAATAAACAGCTCACACTGAAAAGTTTACCCCAAAGGATGAAAATAAACAAAATCGACCTGCCGGTGGGTGGCCCCCATCTCTGTGTGAGGCCGAGAAGCTCAACTCAACTGCTTCCTCTGAGCTCTTTGGGTGGCATTTCCCAACCTCCCCACCCCCAGCTATTTACCCCCATACTCTGTAAACGAACAAAGCAGTGTTCCATTTATTTCCCATGTTGTGCAATATAATCTAAATATGTATCTTGTTTTATTACAAATAGATGTTTTTTAAGTACAACTAGTTTTTGTCGCTGTTTAAATAAGTTCTCACAATAAAACAATATATCAGCATGAGATTGAGTTGTTTGAAACAAACTGTATAATTGTTTGAATTTCTTTCTGGCTATGTGTAAAATGCTGGTAAATTTAATGCCAAATGTTCTGAAAAATAATCGTTCTGAATGGACATTTTCACATGTAGCCTACGGTCACGTTGTGATGGACTAATTTACTATAGTCATTTGATTTGTTTTATTTGTAGTATTTAATTAAATAAATGTCTTGTTCGTTTTTTTTTTTTTTTTCTAGCATGTTTAAATCTGAATGACTGTGGCCGTAATAGGGTTTTGGAGGTTCACCTCAGGAAAATATTAACTTCCAGAGACCACAAGAGCTGATTATAATGGAATCCTTCAATTATTTTTTTTTTTTTTAGCAGTACTGTCAGCCTCAAATAGTCTAGACTCAGTGTTGCATTGTGGCTTATCTTCTTGGAGCACAATTAGCCAGTTTGTCTCTGAAAGGACAATCTTAGAATAACTAAAAAGGACCACTTGGGATGTGCAGACATGCTCCTTCAGTTCAGTTATCCACCATACATTTTAAAGAAGGCTGAAGGAACATTTGCTGGTATTTTCCACCTGGAAATGTGTTTCATGTGAGCTGGGAGTCTTGTATCTGTTGGCCCTGAATCTGTTTGACTCTGCTCTCTGGATTCCAGCTGTCCTCATGAATGTTTTCTCAGCGTGGAGTAAACTGGCAGTGGCTGTTGCTCAGTTCCCATCACCTCCACAGACTAAATAAACAGACAAACCACCCAGCAAGCCCATCGGAGGAGCTTGCAGAACAACCTGTTTTTCTTTTGCTCCTGACCCCTTTCTTCTTGGTCTTCTCTCTATCATTCTCTGGCTCTAGTTTGTCTGTGGACAGATCTAGATGGTAAAGTGTCTGTCGGTGCCAGGACTGGCTCTGTCTGAATGTGTTCTAGGTTTGGAGAAGAGCCTTTCCATGAATGCATGCCACACATTATTCGATTTGCTGCATATACTGTACATCTATTCATCTGGACTTCTATGATGTAGCATACATAATAACAGGGACTAAACAAATTTAATGCTTTTCATTTTGGTTAAATCTGAGTAGAAACTGTATTTTTTCGTTCAGGTGTTCTGCAGCCTCCTTTCCAATTAATTATTTGGTAACTAAACAGAACTAAATAAAAGAACAGTTAATAATGCTCTTTTTAAAATTATTATTCTGTGCTAAGGGTGGGTGATAAACCATTTGCAGTGTTTCCAGATCTCGTAAGAGAAATCAATCAAAATAAGGGACTTGCCTCACCCCAAATATGCAAAAATATTTGTGTATTTTTTTTGTATTTTCTGTCCTCATCTGGGGAAATTATTAGCTTATAAATCATTGCAAGAATAGTATACAGTGGCATAGATAGAAATAACATTTTCAGTAAATGTATTCTTACTGTTGGATATATCCCCAAAAATATTTTAAATATTCATCTAAAATCAAATAGTAGCCTAAATCTCTTTCTCCTGCATGCATGCATGCACACATTGCGTGGGCACATTTGGACTAAACGGCATCTTATGTCAATTATTTAAAGTATTTAATAATTGTTTAAATATTTGAATTATTTGCTTTAATTACATATCTGCTTCTCAGTCGAAATCTGGCAGCATCAAATCTGTATTAATGCATCATATCTAACAGTAATTCAATGAAGATTTGGAAACATTCATACGTGTATATGTAGTAATTTTATATACTGGTAGTTACTAAAAATGTCTATAGCATTAGGCAAAGAAATGTGTGATGCAACGTTTTCCTTCAGAATAAAACCACATGATTATTATGTTCTACTAAAAAGAGTGAAGCCCCATTTTTTGGGGCAACAGGAAGTGGTGTTATTCCAAAAATGTACTGTGACAAACCCTTTGGAATTTGGTTTTATGAAAAATAATAATTTATACACAAATTATTCTTTCCAAAGTGCATTTGAACAGCAGTGAAACACTTTCTTATGATGTGTTACATTCACACGAGCAGACAGAGAAGTAAGTTTGAAGTAAGTTTGGAGCCAAAGAAATAAAAATATACCTTGTGTAAATTGTCAGCTTTACGCTAAGCTAAAATGCTATTTCTGGCCATTTTACATGCTCATGTTACCAGACACAATCATGTTTTGATTATAATTTCTTTTTTTCTGTTAAGACCTTTGATATTAGGGCAAACATTTTTTTCTTGATAATAATTTTTGTTTTGTTTTCCTGTAAAAATATAAAAAAAATCCTTAAAACAGTTTGATTGATCTTGTTTTAGAAACAACACTGCATTAGATATTTAGGTTTTTCAGAGAATGCATTTTTATCTTACTGTACTGGTAGAGTTTTTATAGTCAAATAAATGAACTACCAGTGCTAAAGAAGTAATCCAATATATTTAGAATACATTACTGACCTTCGGTAATCTAATGGAAAACATTACAAATGACATTTTACAGCATGTAATCTGTAGTGCAATACTTTTCAAAAGTAACCCTCTCAACTTTTTGGGTTACAAAAGTTTGGAATAATGTACAGATGTAGCTGTTTTGGAAGGAAATTGGTACTTTAATTCACCAAAGTGGCATTCAACTGATAAAAAGTACAGTCAGGACATTACTGATGTAAAAAAACAGCACCATCACTATTTGAAAAAGTAATTTTTGATCAAAGCTAGACAGGCCCCATTTCCAACCGTCATCATTCCAACACATTATCCTTGAGTAATCATGCTAAACTGCTAATTTGGTACTAGGAAATCACTTGCCATTATATCAAACACAGTTGAAAGCTGTTTGGTTCATTAAATGAAGCTTAACATTGTTTTTGAGTTGCTACAGTATGCAACTGACTGGCATGTCTTCAGTTTAATATCAGGTCAAAGATGGCAAAAAAGAATCAGCTTTCTCTAGAAACTCGTCAGTCAATCATTGTTTTGAGGATTGAAGGCTATACAATGCTTGAAAATGCCAAAAAAAAAAAAAAAAACGTTTTATACAGTGTACACTACAGTCTTCAAAGACAAAGGACAACTGGCTCTAACAAGGACAGAAAGAGATGTGGAAGGCCAGATTTACAACTAAACAAGAGGACAAGTACATCAGAGTCTCTAGTTTAAGAAATAGATGCCTTGCATGTCCTCAACTGACAGCTTCATTGAATTCTACCTGCTCAACACCAGTTTTATGTACAACAGCAAAGAAAGGACTCAGGCGTGCAGGCCTTATGGCAAGAAATGCAAAGAAAAAGCCACTTTGAAACAGAAAAAAAAAGAGAAAAGGTTAGAGTGGACAAAGAAACACAGACATCTAGTCGCCAGAGGTCACTGTCGCTGGAAGTCGCCAGCTCTCATTGAAAATTAATGAGAGGAGGTCGCTTTGTCGCTGGATGTCGTCATCCGGTGACAGATTGTTTTTGAAGGGCTCTTAAAATCGTCAAATTGATTTATATGTTGAACTCCATATTCCCATTGACGAGTGATCAGTCATGTGACACCCGATCCTGGAACTCAGCGCCCATCAGCAAAGATGGCAGCTTCCATTTCTCTCACTTTCTGGGAACCCTGCACTACCTGAGCACAGTCATAGAGATGAATGGTGATGCTAACGTATAGCTCTCTTCAGGTATTTTATAGCTCCATAGAGTATGCAGTGTTGCCAACTTAGCGATTTTGTGGCTAGATTTAGCGACTTTTTGATCCCGTTAGCAAGTATAAGAGCCATCTAGCGACTAGCGACTATTTTAGCGACTTTTATAGTCCACTTTAGTGACATTCTTCAACATCAGGCGAAGTCAAAAACATCAGCTCTATCCTGAATGTCTAAATTTTCTCTGTGTTCTAGTGAGGTATTTTAAGGCATATAGTTTTGTTCAAAAATGCAGTTGAATAACAAAATAAAAGTCTGTCTGAATGTTTGACAAGTTCAATTAGTGATAGCTAAATAATTAGTCAGGGTTATTTTTATCTTTGACTTTCTTATTTATCACTGACTATATGCAAGGAAATTGAATGTATTTGAGACCTAGTGGTTACTATTTTTAGCTACTTAGGGAAAATTTATCTAGTTTAAATGTAGTACCTTACTTCTCATGAACGTCACAAGGGTGCAGTGTTAAATGCTGAATTTGTTTTCCTGCACATGCCATGCATCTACCAATAGAGGGCAGTCCAACAGTGGAGACAGACCTTTTTGCAGATGAA
Organism: Moxostoma hubbsi; assembly: GCA_032164185.1. Classification (NCBI taxonomy): domain Eukaryota; kingdom Metazoa; phylum Chordata; class Actinopteri; order Cypriniformes; family Catostomidae; genus Moxostoma; species Moxostoma hubbsi. The sequence goes on from JAVLUX010000009.1 coordinate 32,616,767, forward strand.
CACAGATGTGATATTTAAATGTTTAATTAAGAACGAGCTTTCCTGATGTTGTAATAACGCTGGGGAGTTCATCTGAATATTAAATTGTATTTGCTTTATTTTGGTTTAAAAATCAGTGTTGCACAGGAAGTTCCCGGCATCACATTTGGCTTCCCTCATGTTTGCCCCTGATGCATCAGAATAGTTTCAGAGTCAGGCACATTGGTGCTTGCTCATTTTTCATGCAGTTTGGCATCGCTTGGCATGCACATTGGCGCTTGCACTTGGCATATGAAATTCATGTATTCAGGTGTTTTAATGTTTGATTTTGTCAAGGGATTATTGAACATTTCTAATGGTAATTTCCCAGTAATGCTCTCCTATAAATGTTTCCTATGTTCTTAGAAAGAATTCTGCTATTCTTTTCCAGAAGTGGAATGATCAAATGAGGGTGCTTATGTGGTGTTCTTTGTGAAGAGATACAGATGCTGGCGGCAGGACTGTCTGCAGGCCTGTGGTGAGTCTGGGTTTCCCCAGCTGTGGGTACGCTTGTTTATGCTTCCATTTCAAGGCAGCTAGAGGACAGGGTGCCTGTTAAGTAACACAGGTGTGCGAATCACAGTGACCAACAAAAAGAGGGTATTTTTAAAACTCATACTGATGTTCATCTTTTAGTCTTTTATATAAATACACTCACAAGGGAATAGAAATTTGACGTGGCAGTTTAGGAAAATGAAAACAAACACATTATGTATGTTCTAAAATTGTGCAACCTTGTTTCCTTGCTTCCTTTCCTAATTTCCTAGCTCCACCCTCTTAGGAAATGAGGAAAGCATGGAAGGAAAGGAAACAAGGAATGTCCTGCTCACTCACACATCATTTCAGACACCGTCTCTGCGCAGCTGCATTACATCACATTACAGTATGTAGTTGAAACTTGATTAATTTTTTTTTGTATTATTATAAAACCTAATAATTTAAGATGCAGATTTAAAGTTTGTGACAATTCTGGTTTATTTAAACCGCAAAGATAAAACATGAATTAAAACTGTTGTGTCAGATGTGAAGGGGGAGGAGAATTAATACGTGCGTCAGGTGCTTCAACCAAAAAGTCTTCCACATGGGATGTTCCTGTGCTTCCTCCCTCAAGCATCCTCGGTAAGCTTCCTCCATCCTCGGCCCTTGCCTCCTCACAGTGCATTTAGTGATCTGACATTTGTATTAAGAGGCAATATATTCACCATGAAATGATTTTTGGGGCATTTATTTACCTTTATGTGGGAATCTTTTTTCCAACTACATGTTACACACAGTAAATCCATTTCTGAATGAATTGAATGAATGAAACACACTTTAATATGACTAAAGGGAAATTTGTCTTGGACTCATGGTGCATACACATACACAAAGACTTGTCATTCTCCTTTAAATCGTTATACAATAAGTAATAGAACAATAATACCACTTTTACCTTCTCTCGTTAGAAAGCAGAACAACTGTAAAAAAAAATTAGATACATATATATATAAACAAGTTAAACATTATACAGACACATCTGTAAATAATGTACAAAATATAACATAATACACAAATCTAATTGTACATTTTAAATAGTTATTTGGTCATTGTGTTCAATTAAACAGCTCTCTTTCTACTGTAATACTGTAGTACATTCTGAATCAGTTTTATGTTTTGAAGATGTTGGGACTGGAAGAGTGTTCACATCAAAAACCATTGGCGTTTTTGCCCCAAGCCCTGGATAATTTCTGACCAAGATCAGATGATCAAAATGTGCCTCAAAGACAGTACACCATTAATGAACACAATCAGTAATTAATAGGAAAACCAAGTGGGTCTCTGTGGATGGTGCCTGGTGGGGACCCCACATTCATGAGCCCTGAAAGGTCCACTGGACCGTCAATGAGCCAGCTCAGGAACAATAAACACTTGCACGTTCTTTAATCTACACATCCACAAAAATAGGGAATTCGCCTTTCTCCACGTGATGAGATGCATTTTGTTTGGAATACTGGACCTCATCCTGCCTTAGCCACATCCCTGTGGACCAAACATGCCAGACCTCATATCCACTGCCGGTACATTACTTCTGCACAGGGCACATTTTGTTTGATGCAGGTTGGACACATGCTAAAATGGGCTTTGTAGATCGGCGCCCCCGAAGCAATGCCACTCTAGGCACTCGCCTATGTCACCTAATGGGTTGGCCGTTGGAACAGCATGTAAATGTCTAACTACAGTGTGCTGGTTTACAAGTGTCTTACTTGATAAGTTTCATGTGCACTTTTTCTGATGTTTATCTAATTTAACCTGTCTGAATTTTAAGATTAATGCAAGTGTGCCCCTTTGAACTCTACAAGAAAAACTGAGACTGATTGTGACGTGTTGAAGACTGCTCTTTTGCAGACCATTGTAGTCTAAACAGTACCACCTAGTGGTGACAGACCATCGTGATTCAAATGCATAATGCATGAGACTGGATTCTTGCCCTTGTGAGCAATGCAACAAATGTTATTTTGAAAGATCAGTTACAACATCAACTATTTTTGACATTCTTACATGAGGATTAAACCCTACTGTATGACCCTTAAACAGAAAGTTGTAGGATTTAGAAACATAAAAAGTTATGACATAAAATTGAGAACTTTAGCGATGATTATGCACTATTTCAAGGTCACTAATCAAAAATGTCTGAAATTGACCATGTAAAATCCTTGGTACAAAAGGTCAGGTTTCTTTGCAATTAGAAAACGATCCCAAATATATTCCATTTTCATTAGTGGTTCCAGACTTGTGGGCCCCATTGCATATTCTAACCAAAGAGGTGAAATAATCATAACACTACACTGCTATTCTATAGTGCAATTACTGAATGTGGTTTAATACTAACAGAGAGTAAATTACTGCTTCGGGTAGAAACCTGTTTTTGAATGAAGTTGTTTGTTTTCTGACATTGCAAAACTACTTGACTTTGAGTCAGGCTGTAAGTAGTTACAAAGAGCAGCTGTCACAGAACACAAGTGTCTTATCAAAACTGCCTGTCCCACTCTAAGAGTGTTAGCAGGCAATACCTTCAAACCTTTGGCCTTCTGTAGTTGAAATGTTTTCCATTTTCAGCCTGGTAACCAGTCATTTTGGTGTAATATATATATTTTTTTCCAATACTGCAAACATCACACAAAACCTCTATGTAAAAGCTACAGTAAACCTGAACAACACACATCTTTGGAATTCTTCAGTACCCACAAAGCCACTACCATGTCAGTACTGTGAATGCATTTTTAAAAAGTGCTATGGATGCCATTTTTAGAAAGAAATTTAAACCCAGAGCACCCGAGGACACATATGGCGCGGCTTTCAACGCTACACAACATGTTGTGCTGGCCACATAAAATGGCTCTGCCAGTCTCCTCACTACATTCATTACGTTTTACAACCTCTCACATGTGTTTAATTATAATCTGACGGTCTTTTACCCACAGTGCCATGCGATGCACAACCACTTTAGGATTATTACCTCTCCTATTTCCAACCTAGACTGCTCAGCCTCGCGAACTGCCATACAATTTGTAGAGAGCAGCCTAAAAAGATTTACATCCCCAAATAGAGCCCCTTGAAACACACACAATGCAACTTCAACATGGCTGGCATTCAAACTGTTATTGTTTTAACCAAACAAACCACTTCTAAACAGTGGGTTTGCATTGCAAGCTCATATTTAGGCCCTTCTGTAAACATCACTGGGCAGAATGAATCAATTAAAAGGGCATTACGTTAGTTCCTGTTTATTTAAAACATGTTTACACTGCAGGGGCCTGCCTGAAAATTCATATTGTTCCTGCACTAGAACAGGACCCAGAAATTGCAAACACATTTGTTAGTTTGAAGCGATTTCTGTAAATATTGATCTGTGCTCTGTATAATGAGGTCAGTGAACTAATGAGGCTAGTTGGATAGATAAACAAGACCTATAGATGGACACATGTGGAGAGAGCATGAAGCTACTCCAGCGGATTCCTTTCTGCGGGTGCCTCAGCTGAATTATTAGTCTATTTGAGTATAAGTTTGGTAAAATGTACATGTATACATACATTGAGATGCAAAAGTCTGATACCACCAAAAAGCTTCTCTTTTAAATTGTATCTACAATTTTTAATTATATTATCAGCATAACAATTTAAGTAAAAAGTATTCCATGGGGAATATATTTATAAGGATAACTTATGAACCTTTAAAAACTGATGTAATGTGAGCAGGGGTGCAAAAATGGGGTATGCAAAATATGCAAAGCATAGCGCACCACACGATGCATTCATACTATTTAAATCCCCTACCTATAATACCTTACAAATAACCAAAAGCACAATTTTAGATAATAATGAAATAATTTATTTTATTTAACTTTCATTTGACTTAATTTTATTTAACTTAAACATTTATTAGCATTTTAAATGGGTTCTAATATGCATTTTAATTTATTTTATCAAGAGGTACCTTCATAGCTAAGGCTCACCCTCTGTGTGCCGATGTTGCTCTGACTGATACATGACAAAAATGGTCAGTGGGGGAATACGTTCTAGTCTGGAGTGCAGAACAGAAAAACAGTGCATTAAAGCTACACTATGTAACATTTGGCCCTCTAGTGGTTGAAACATAAAACTGCAAGTTACATGCAGAGGAACACTTTATGTCAGTTGTGATTAGGCACTGTTTTTTGGCAGATGAATCTCATGGTTTGAGGCTGAGATGACCTGAAGAGTGTTTTATTCACTACGCAATACACATTAATGTTTGTATTATATTACACATATCATATTAAAAACTCTGATATGAGTCCAATTGAAGACACTATTTATATATTACAATCTGCAGCCTTAGTGGACAATGCAAGTGAACTGTAATACTACAGTAGTAGGTCTGCACTGCAAACAATAAAAGACTGTAATATAAAAATGCAAAACGAAAATTTAATAATGATATAATACTTTATTGAACATGAAAATATTATGCAGAAATATGTATTATAAAGATTACAATATTACATATTTAATCATTTATTTGGAAGTAAAGATAAAACAGAGAGTTGGGTACACTCTAAACAAATTAATAAACATTACTGTTCTCTGAAATCGTTACATTATAGAAAACTTGAGATGAGCATAAATTCATGGGGATCCACTTTGTACCTATAGTGGCTTTTTAGGTCGTTTAAACATCTGCTAAAAGGACAAAATGGATTTATTGCTCCAAAAATACTTTATTGGCTTACACTTGCTTGCATTTTTTTGTTTCTGCTACAAAGACAGTAAAGTGACAACAGCTTGTGCATTTCTGTGACTGAGGTAAATCAAAGAAAGAGAAAAATAGCCCAAGAAAACAGTGGCTCAAACATTTAGAGTCACACAGGTTAGGAATCTCGAAACTGCAGCAATGTTTTAAATACTCAGACGTCATGAATATTAGTAAGATTGTAACAGTAACTTCACTGAAAAAACAAAACAAAAAAGAAACTTATAAAGACACTGCGATCGATAAACATGTAATGTTCAATTTATTAAAGCATGACAAACAATATAAGCTTCATCTCAGTCTCAGTACACTCTCATTTACATTAATGAATTAAGCAGACACTTTTATCCAAAATGACTTACAGTGCAATCAGGGTATACATTTTATCAATTTGTGTGTTACCTGCATGGGAATCAAACACCATGCTCTACCAATTGATGTACATGAACCCTATAAAAATACTTGTAATATATTTGCAAAAATATCTGAATATTTCGCAATAAAATAAAAATACATTGTTTCTATACTTGTAATCAATTACTTTAAATCAACAGTTTTAAATGTGTCCTCATTTTTCTTTTTGATTACTCCATTCAAAACTTTCATGGGATTGTAGTTCATTCCCTCACGAAAGATGTTAACTAAACAGTCTTGTACCTTTTTATCTTTGTCCAATTGTAAAATACTTTTTTTCGTCTAATCATTTTGCAACATAATAATTCATCTTAGAGCTTGTTTATTTGGTTCATCGCTTAGAACTTTTTATGAGGGATTTTATGAAATCCCCTTGGAAAAAAATTAATGGGATAAAATTCTTCTGGAACAGATGCAGCCTAAAAGTGGGTGGGCACTGTTGCGCTTTATTGAAAAATTATTATGACTTTCAGAATTTCTTAGTATTTGATATGTTCCCCTCTTTGTTTTAATGACAGCATGCAGTCTAGCTAGCACAGATTCTACAAGCATTTGCGTAACCTGATGATCCATGTTGTCCAAGCATGATTTTTAGTTTTTCAGAATCTTAAAACTTTCTGTTTATTTCAAGGTTTAAATGAAAAAAAGTCCAGGATTTTCAACGTCATTTCCAACTTTTGGACCACACCTTATGCATATGCATATAGTATTTGTGTGGCTTTTGTGGGGTAATTCGTACTAAAAAAAAGTCTGCACTGGTTTAATACTAGACATATTTGGACAATAATTCTGCAATTGTTTTTTACGGTCTGGCCTTTTAGTAAAATGGTCATCACCACTACCTCTTTCCAGTCATGTCTACCCTCTTAAAACTGTAACACAGGCTAAAAGAGAATAACAGTGAATAGAAAAGACTGATCTCACAGTGAAATAGGAAACAGTAGTTTGACTTTTCTTCAGCTGAAATCTGTCAATTTCAAAACACTGCACCCACTGCCTACAGTTGCATTTTTATAGATTACATGATTACATGTTAACAAGGCAACAGCAGTATATCGTTAATAATTTGTTGATCATCTTCATATCAATATCATCATATTCTTACCCTGAAGCGCAGTAGTCTCACGGATGAACATTTTGAGCATGTGCTCCTTTTATGTTACAACAGTAAGCTATGCACCTCAGCTAAGGAATAGGTGATGGACTACTAGTAAGTAGTAAGGGTTAAAAGTAAGTGTGTCAGAGTTTTGAGCTGTTGACCTAGCAATGTCACTGATTTCAGGTTCATTGAATGAACTAGATGTTTTTTTTTTTTTTGTTTGTTTATTATTTCTTACTACCTCACCAGTGGTGTGCAGCTCACACATTAACTTAATTGCTTTAAATGATCTAGTAGATGCCATCTCTAAGGGTCCTGCCCATTAATATATATATATATATATATATATATATATATATATATATATAGGCTTGTGCTGTCTCTACCAAGTTATTGGATAAACAAGGATGGATGGATGTTTGTGTGTGTGTGTGTGTGTGTGTGAGAGAGAGAGAGAGAGATGCAGCATGTGCGATCAACTGTTGCCACTGCCAAGCAGAAATGTTGTCAGCTTTCTCAGTGGAAAAATAGCCATCAAAGCAGGGGTTAATCTCCATATTTTGCGGTAGCCAATGCACAAGAGTCATTCACTATAGAAACCACAGTCTCCTCCAACATTTTAAACAGTGTGTCCACTCCAATGTGGAAAGTCCGGTACGGGTTAAGTGCCTTGAGTTTGTGTAATTAATCAGTCTGTTGTGTTTCTCAGCTGTGATGAGCCGTGATGCTGAAGTTGTTCATTTAAAAGAGTGTGTGAGACCATCAGTACTCATAGAATGTCTCTCGTCCAATCAGAATCGAGGACCAGAACTAACTGTTGTAAATATATATATATAATGCTGAATTTGTTTGTTTAAAGCTGTTCAAAGCTACTTCCTAGCTATAGTGTTGCAGCAGTAATACGAGTGATCATGTAGTGCTGTTGTATGTAAACACTGGCTCATATTGCACACAAAAATTATGTTTTTCCACCACCTTCTGGCTAACATATGTAATGTCAAAAAATTACATGTAAAGAGACATATACAGTAGCTCTTAACACATCTGGACTGCTCTTACACTTTTAGTGTTAGTCTTACACAGTTTAGAACGGCATGAACACAAGTGGAGTGATACACACACAGTGAAGCATCTGAGACCATCAGTACTAATAGAACGTCTCTCGTCCAATCAGATTTATATATATATATATATATATATACTGTATATATATTTGTTTACCTTTATTAGGGAAATACATTTACAGCGCAATTTATGGTTACTCCAGGGATGTTTGTGCATCAGAATTAGATGCTGGAAATATCACACCCCTTACTGAAACAGAAAATATGATTGGTTAGCAAGTATCCAGTTGCGTCTAAAATTAACGTTCTGATTGGTGGATAAGCTTAGTCGAACTGCCTGACTTGCCTGTGCCATCATTTACACTCCCGATTCTCCATGCCATTTAGAGAGTATATCTGTATGCTTTTAAAAATATTATTAATAATAATAAATACACAGACACACACACACACACACACACACACACACACGCACACACAATTCACTCAATGGTGCTTGCATTGTGTTATTAGATTGAAAAAGTTCCAGGACAAAAGCCTACTCGTTGTACTGGTGGCCATACGTATCAACACTTATTTTAGGTGGACATATGCATAATCCTAAGAAAGATATATGGGCCTACAGTGTTTGCCTGCATATGCCCTAGACTACACTACTGGTTTCAATGCAGGATTCCAACCCAGTTCTCCTATGCTACTGACACAACTTGCTTCTGGTCACGCCACGGGGAAAGGTATACATTCTGGAGCTGATGCAAAAATGTCTGAAATGAGATAATGATCGTCTGTGAGTCAGCATAATGTGGCTGATCCTAGGGTACCGGAACTCTCAAAAACTACATGCCAACTTCCCATGTGATCATGTTGCATAGAAAGGTGAATTTTTACCCAAATTAGTCAAGTTAGAAGAGAGAGACCTGTGCCAGTCATCATAAATATAAAGTACACACACATACGCACACTTCTAACTAATCAGCCCTATTGAGCTCAATCAACAATGGATGCTCATCCTCTGGCCACCCAAGCAGCACAGCAGATAATGTGTTCCTTCTTTTGAAAATTTTCCCTCCCCCACTTTGCCTGCCTCATCGCTTTACTCCGATAGTTGCCATCTGAATGCAGCTATCTGTTATTAAAGGTGTCAGCTGTTATCTCACCCGTATATTATAGACCATTTAAGGGAGGAGAGATTCTTTCAGTTTGTGCCAGCAGCTGCCCTTCGTATCTCAAGCCCCCTTCTCTAAACTGCTCTAACAGTTGTGTTCACACACACACACACACACACACACACACACACACACACACACACACACACACAGTGGACTTTTGCTCTTTCTTTCCGCCTCTTTAAATCTCAGTCTAAATCTACCCTGATGAAGTTTATAGAACTGGATGGGAAGGAGATAGTTAGACCCCCCATTTTGAATCACAATGCCAGTGCCAATTGGCTCCCGCAGCTCACGAAACACTGCCAAAACTAGACATGAATGAGAGACAGCCCTATCGCTCTTGCGATCAGCTCTCTCTCCCTCCCTCTGTGTCTCGTATCCTCACTATAAACCGTACGTCACAGAGCTCCTCAGGAAGATGTAGTTAAACTACGTCAGCTCTCCTTATCTCCTAATCTTCCCAGCGAAAACTGTTAAAAGATATAGACCTCCTGTAACACATTTTAAAAGTCACATTAAAGCTTAAAACTGAAAAATGCTATCATACAGGCCTAAAGCATTGCCTGCCCATACAATTTTCATGTATGCTTTAAAAAAAAAATTACAAAAAAATAAGTTGACAGTTATGCATTTACAAAGCCGTTGTGTGGTTGCCCCTTAGACTTCCATTTTAAGTGCATTTTTGGTATGTTTTTACAAACTGAGGCATGAATCTAAATTATTTTATGTGGTATTTGAAGCAGGGACTAAAAATGTAATGTTTTTCAAATTTGGTTTGTTCTGTTCATAAACTGTAATATTTCATTCTGGTTCCATCGCTCCGCTGTCTCCTTTCCATGTGGTAACTGGTTTGACCGAAAATGGTTAATAATGTTATTTTGTTTAAAATGACATTACTCTGTGCAAATGGTGGGTAATGAACCAGTTGCAGTGTTGCCAGGTTTCTCAAGAAAAAAGAAAAAATATGCTCAAAATAAGGGACTAACCTCAACCAAAATAAGTGATAATAAGCAATAAAAAAAATTCCCCATGGGGGGAATTATTATGGGATATAGTTATTATATTACTGTATTATGTGCCAATTTTTTCAAACGTAACAATTCAAGAATCTATTAAATCATTGTAATGAGGAGGGGCCGGGCTGTGAATACGCACACTCGGCTCCCAATCAAGCCAATGCAAAGGGATCAGTGCAACGGAATGCGGCAGTTCGGGAGAGAGAGAGCCACACGCAGCTGCAGTGTGTACGTTTGTGTTCTGTGTCTTTTTCATTAAACCATTATTTTAACGGTTCAGCTGGCTACCGCCTCCTCCTTTCCCATTTGAATCTTGTTACAAACATAAACAGAATGAGTAAAAACTATTAAATGCAAAATTTACAATTAGTCTTCAAATAAACTGCACTTTGTTAACCAAATTCTCTGCTTTCGTTGGCTGATCAGTACTTATGAATATGCGTTTTCAGTCACAATTCCAAATTTCTTTTACGCTTCTGGAGTTTTCATTTGCAGTTCTGGCACAATTATCTCATGTGGGCGGGGCTAACAAAGATTAGTTCTCATTGGCTTGTGAGATTTTGAGTGAAAGCTCTTTGGTCTGAAAGAAGAGTTGACCTAGAAGGGGCTCTGGTTCAGGGTTTGCATGTAAAAGAATGACAATCTGTTTGCGGTTTCAAAATTAATTAGTGTTTAGTGATATATTTAGAATTTTGGTTTTGTATTTTATCAGTATTTTTTCCTATGACTATTTTGTCATATGTTTTGAGGAGCAACATGGACGAGTGCCTTAATCATCATCAGCAGAACACTCAAGACAGCCTGAGGGAAGTCAGTGGAATTAAGACAAGCTAATAAATAAAAGTTTTTTTTTTTTTCAGTCGGAGAGCTAGTATGAGTCCCTAAGATGACAGAGAGGGATTTTTTTCTGAAATAGTTTTGCATGCTCTCCCACCCCCCATCCTCACTACATTCTATAGAGGGACTATTGAGAGCATTCTGAGTAGCTGCATCACTGCCTGGTTTGGGACTTGCACCGTTTCAGACCGCAAAGCCCTGCAGAGGATAGTGAGGACAGCTGAGAAGATCATTGGCATCTCTCTTTCCTCCATCAAAGACATTTTTTATCAAACCCTGCATCTGCAAAGCAACCAGCATTGTGGATGACCCCACACACCGCTCACACAAACTCTTCACCCTCCTGCCATCTGGCAGGAGGTACCGAAACACTTGGGCCCTCATGACCAGACTGTGTAACAGCTTCTTCCCCTAAACCATCAGAGTCCTCAATACTCAGAGACTGGACTGACACACACACACACCTGTACACAATCCAACTTTTGCACATGTCTAGTGTTGCGCTTTATTCGTTGTCACTTTATACCTAGCTGCTACCTCAATAACTCCAATGTCCATAGAACACTATTTCATAGTATGTTATGTTTACATTTGGAATTTTTAGAAAGTGTCATCTTTTTTTCACTACTCAATTACAAATTTGTACTGGTCGGCGAAGCACTGTCTCTCACTGTGCCTATTGTCCTGTTCCTTTAAGTAATTATTGTACTGTCCCATACTCTCTGCACACGTTGCACATGCACTTTATGTAGGAATGTTATTTAGTCTGTGTAGTCTCATGTGGTTCTAGGTTTGTCCTATGTTGTTTTATGTAGCACCATGGTCCTGGAGGAATGTTGTCTCGTTTCGTTGTGTACTGTACTAACTGTATATGGTTGAATGACAATAAAAAAACACTTGACTTGACTTGAAAACTATATCTTTAACCATTTTTGAGAATAGCCAATACTAAAACAGATTTTTTTTTTTTTTAATTGTTCAAAGCAGTTTGTAATGTTTTTCTGATGACCCAGAAGATGGAGTGGTGGTACCAGAGATCCATTGCCCCTTATCAGACTAGAATCTTACTATTCTGCATGGATTAATGAATCCCCTGACATTACCTTTGAAAGAACTGGAGCTCCAGACAATATTATACTGTGATATTATGCAGACTAGGTTCTACTCAATTTGTTTTGAGTTCTAGATTCAAACACAATTCACAAGTACACAAGCAGTTAAATTTTATTAGTCTATATCAGACTCTTTATATACGCTAGTCTCTGACTAGCATTCAATTTAAATATATGTTAACGTCTGATAATGCATTCAGTACCACATTCTATAGAATGCATACTTGGTAAGGAAACTGCTTATGTTACAGATACACCACTAGGAAGGACCCTTCCATCAGGCAAATACCATTTCAAATTCAGGCTACTGTTGATTGATGTTTCTTATATTAACATCTTTTATGTTTATAAAATTACTTGAGACCACTTGAAGATATAAAAAAATCATAATAATATCTTTCTTGTCTTAAAAAAAAGTAAATATCTGTTAAGCTGTCGACTGTTTAAAGAGAAAGAATATGGATCTTAATCTGTAGACCAGACACAGGTGAGTTTTCTGGATGATACATTCCAATTGTCAACTGATTGTCTGAAAATTAACATGAATGATAATTCTCTAGCTTGATTTTGCAATTATATATTCAAATATGGTTAGTCCCGATGAATTATATAAAATAACACATTTTAATATATGTATTCATAATATTAAATTTATTGCTAAAAATATATATTTTTAAAAATTGATCTGGTCACACAATGCTTGGACGTGTTTGGACTAAACGTCATTTTACCTGGGCCGAATTATTTCATTTTATACACACAAAAATTATTTAATAATTATTTTTTTTATTTAATTTAATTTGTTTTAATCGCAGATCTGCCTGTGGGTCAGAAACAGCAGCATCAAATCTGTTTCAGTACTTTATATCTATCATTAATTCAGTGAAGACTTGGAAGCAAAAGAGAAATGTAGTTTTATCCTCAGTATTTTCCATTGTATCTGGATTAACTGTGCATGTATATGCAGTAATTATATATATTATATATGTCTAAAAGGTCTTCAGCATGTGACAGAAGGCTACATCCACAATGTGAATTAAGGCAAAGAAATGTGTGATGCCGCAATTTCCTTCAGAATCAAAGCACATGCTTTTCATGTTCAACTAAAAAGAGAGAAGCCAGTGGTGTAATTCCGAAAAAAGATACTGTAATAAACCATTTGGACTTTGGTATCACGAAAAAACTATCTAAACTAAATTAACTGGTTATAAAACTTTTTCATTCTGGAACAGACAAACGTTATGTTTTCGGTTACGTTCTCCAAAAAATTTAGTTTGTGTTTAATTTTTTTGTTCCTTGGAACGTTTTAAGTATCTGATCAACAACATGTCACAGTAAAGCTTAACTTGTATTCAACCAAAAACATTCCTTTCACAAGGAAACAAGTATAACTTGTACTATGCTGCAGTTACTCTCCAAATATTAGCCTAGATAGCGTGACATTGTTCTTGTTTCACACCAGCCATTTTGACAAAGCAACAGCTTTCAACACATACTTTTTCACAAACTAAAACTAACATGTTGAACGAGATCGTGCCCCACGGTCTCATTCGTTGCTCTCTGACTCTATAAGGTAAAACCCCTGACCTGCTCTCTGCCTCTTACAATACTAAGGGGCCTCAACAGTAACTTCAAAAGCCAGAGGTGTATCAGATTCAGACAGGCCCGAGGTAGCTGACAGATGAGCCCATGTTGTGGGAAGCAGAGGAATTTACAGCACACGCCTTTCATCTTCATAGGTGGGCTTATTGTAATGAGGACACTAGCCTGGGGAGTCACAACAATAAAACAGGAAGTGTGGAGCTGATACATCTATACTGTGTTCCCTGCTCTTACCTAATTACCTCACACATTCTAAAAGTAATTAGTTGGCAAAAGTGTTGTGCTTGAAGAAAACCACTTTTTTAGTAGTGAAATTTCAATGGTATGAAATGTATGTAAACAACATCAAAATATGAAAATTTTTCCAAGCAAGCAGGCATACAATCTTGAATTTTTTATTTATTTTTTTCATTTATTTTGTTAGTTGAATTCCTATAAAGGGTGAAGGAAATGATGGTCACAAACGTGTTTTTTTTTCTCCCTCAAAGTTTTCTGAAGTCACAGTGTTTTACACAACAACAAAAACAGAAACTCTTCAAATCTTTACATGAAAAAGGAAAGGCACAGAGTCTACAAAAGTTGGACAACTGTAGTCACCTCTTTCCTTCATTATTTCCAACAGCAATATGGAGATCTCAAAGCCCACTCCACCCAACCTTCCCCACCCCAAAAAATAACAAATCTTAGAAACAAATAGATATAATTATATATTTATATTTATAATATATTTACTCTTTAAAAATATAACTTCAATCTAGTGACTAACATCTGTACAAACTACAAAAATAAATTTTTTTATATAAATAATTTATATGGCATGACATACATTTGCAACAACACCCCTATGCAGGATCCCCATCCCCTACCCTTGTCTCATTTCTGCTCAATCCACCCCTGTCCTTAAGCTGTACATGTGCTATAGATTGCTTGCTTTGTGTTGCGTTGTCTTCCAGATACAGTAGCTACTTATTTAGTTTTCATTAAATCTTATTTTGTTAAATAGAGAAAGAGAGTGTATGAGAAAAGTAAGCTGCCACTTACATTTAACAAATTTTCCCTGCATTTAATCTGGCAGTGATGTGACAAATACTGAATGAGCGAGCTTCCTGCTGAAATACTGGCTGAAATTGGACCTAAGTAAGAGAACTGGATCCAAGACAGTACTGAGAAGACCCTACACCAGCCTTGTGGAAGAAGCCCATAGGGCAACTACCTGGTAAACGATTGTGCAGGTATTTTGCGAAAGCAGCCAGCAAGATGGAAAAAGAGAAAACAAACAAAAATCTCCTTTTATAGTTAAACAAAATTCCCTTTCTGAATGATATTTGGGTAAACAACCCATTAGCCTGATATCTTCCCAAATTTCCTAAACAAATAGTGAATAATTGTAGCTTACTCAATGTATGGCTAAAATAACCATAAAAGAAAACAACTAAAGTGTAATTTAACCACCCCTTCAAGTATGTAAATGTAGACATTAAAAGATTATATACTGAAATATTGTAACATAAATCACTAGACCCATAGTCTTGCTGTTCACTGTACTAGACATATGAAGCAATTCACACTAACAAGGATATCTGAGACCATGAGAAGTAAAAAAAATGGATGATAACATTTCTGTAAAAGTCCATAACATTGAACAGCTGGTTTCTGAACAGTACAGTTACTCATTAATGAACAGTTTGATCAGTTTTGTAAGATTGAAAGTTAAGGCACAGTGGTTGCTGTCAGTAAAATAAATAAAATAACATCAATGGAAGATTCAACAAAGAAAAATTGCTATGTAGGTTTTGATTTTGTACAGTGCAATCAAAGATAAGTCAACATCTTTGAACAATACAGATAAGCTTCATATTGGCTGTGGTTTAGGAATTTGTTAATCTAAAGTTATATCTTGGCTTATGTTGGGGAAAGGGGTACTGCAAGTGTAGCAGCAAAAAAAGAAAAGAAACGAAAGAATGAAAAGAAAACGAACACTGACCTTACATTTCAATAGTCTAATATCATTTCACTTCTTTTTACATATCGCACATTTCATAATCTATACATCATAAGGAACCAAAAGGCCTCCAAATCCTCTTATACATCTGATTTTTACACAAGAGAATACACAAGTTATAGAGCATATTTTAAAATATTTTCCCTCTTTTTTAGTATTTTATATATATATATATATATATATATATATATATATATATATATATATAAACACACATACACTTATTTATTTAGAAATGTCTAAGTAGAACTTTTTTTAAAAAAATTAAATATTTCCTCTTTTCTGTGTAAGGTCTATTTACAGTTCAAAGAGACAAAAGACACCAGTCTAGGATTGGGGACTTCCCCAAACAGCCAGAGATTCCAGACAAAGGGATGTGGGGGCTGGGAGCAGTCTAGCAATCTTTGGCTGCTTGGATCCATGCACCACCTGTAAAACATGGCAAAAATAGAATGTGGTTAGGAGCTGTCTGTTTCTCCATAACAATTTAAAATAAATAATTTCTATGTCAAGTGTGGATGTTAAATATCAACTGTAATTAGGTCAGAGCTTTTACCTAGCGCCTGGTTAGCTTGATGCTGGCTTTTCTCTGTGGATTCCAGATCCTGAAGTTCCAAAGAGTCACTCTTATAATGTGTAGCTTTACCATAAGTCTGAGAAGTCCTCTTAGAGTCCTCAAAAGAGTCCAACTCATTATCCTCAAAACCCTCGTGTATGTAACTCTGGTACGACCCCGGTAAACTGGGGTGCACTGCCACTGTCACTGAGGCTGTGGCTGTAACCATGGTAATAGCATTGTTGGGTCGCTGCAATGCCCCAGTGCTGTGAGTTGGGGCTCTAGTCCTGTTTTGCTGCTGCCCTTTCCCTGGATGTGACCCTGGGCCACACTGAGTAGTCCTGTGAGGACAGTGGGTCCTGTCGCTGGGTAAATGTTGTCGCCTCTGCCCTTGGTACTCGTGTTTGTTATTCCATTGTGTGATCTGCGAACTGACTGAGTTGACGGCATTCTCGGTAGTCTCACTGATCTGTCCTTTAGAGCCGCTTTCATTGAAAGGTTTTACCACCTTGGAAGCAAGAACAAATGCAAACACATTATAAAACTGCTAAATGGAAACTACATCTTAAGTAGTTTAATCCTTATACTTTCTGTCAGGTCAATATGAGGGACTTACTGTGAGCTTAGGGAAGCTGGGGTTCTTGCTGGCTTCAAGCAGAATATGAGAGTTGGGAGGCTGAGCTGGGGGTGTGATGTATGCACTCCTGTCACAGTACTTGTACTCCTCCTCGCCGATGCCAGAGGTGGTGGTTGTTTCAGAGTAGTACTCAGAGTCCGAGGTCTCTGAGAATGCCTGACGTGGTCCCTTGGGGATGTGCCCAGAGTAGTACCCGTGGTGGTTCATAGATGGAGGCATGGGCTCAGGGGAGGGACTTTGTAGATGACTAGAATTGTTAGCAGGAACTACCTCAGCTGGGGGGCCCATGAGGGACAGCAGTACTGGAAGCAGCACCAAACCATTCAGGATTCCCAACAATGTCAGTATCGCCAAAACTGCAAAGAAGTATCTGCAAGAGACAAAATAAGTGAAAAGAAAGTTAAAGCTAAATCAGTCACCAAAGATGCACAGAATGTTCAAACTAGATATGGCATAATGTTGTCATTTTCAGTGGACAGTGGAGAAACAAGAGCTCTTGTAAGTGCCCTTAGGATGTTGGTTCCCCTCTTATTCATCATTTCTTTTATCCTTTCCCTGCATTTCCTCTTCCTGCTTCCTCTTTCCTGGTGACCTGACAAATCTGGAAAGAAATTCCTGGGTTCCATCTTTGTAGCAAGCGCTTTCTCTCTCTCCCTATGGGAACCCTCATCTATCACCACTGCCCTGCCACTTCCTGAGGAGATGTGTTTACATTAGTTAGCAGATTCCATACGTCAGAAACACACTCTCTCTCTCTACTTTCTTCCCTCCCTCTGGCTTGAAAGCTGCCACTGTTGTTAATGTAATTTTACCCACAACAACTTAATAGCCCCTCTCATTGATGTACTATTTCACCAGGGCACCAAGGCACACCTCTATGCTTATGCTGGGTAGGCCACACCAGACCTTTGCTTTCTATCTTTTGCTTTCTCCAACACTCTCTACAGCCATATTGGCTCAAGAGCTAATCACACAACACTAGCATGGGGATCTGTTGAAATGCATTTCTTTCACATGTGTTATAAACTGTTCTGTGAAGAGCCAGTAAAACCGACCCTCAATAACAGTCCATCAACAACAGTCAACAAGTATTTTGTGTGCATGGGGAAATTGTGCTGACAAAAAAATTCATTAATAAAAAAATAAATCACACTCATTGGTCCAGGATGGTCTGAATAAGACCGATACTAAGACTAGCTGTTTTAATGAGATTCTTTGGACCACACCATTTCTCAACAGATGTGGCTAAAATGCAGAAGCCTCAATGCAGTGATGAAAAGAAGCAGGATACACCAACCTCCAACGCAAGAGCCAAGAACATGGAGGTCTGGTTGGCACTGGTGCTAATGGGTCTGGTAGAACAGTAAGAAGCGGTGCAGAGTTGCTCAAGGCTGGTAGCGGCAATGAAAGTGCATGTTTGAATGAAGGGGCCAAGGGAGAGGGTGGTGAATGAAGCTCTGGCTCATGTAAAAGCGTTAGATGCTAGCCATAAAGGACTGAATGATATAGGACTGAAAAGAGCTATTGCAGTTGCGCTCTGTGCTCTGGCTAGCATGTTAACATGAAGGGCTCGATAATAGGCTGCAGGGCTGCAAGGGTGTCTGCATCTCAGTGCTTCAGCTCATAGCATTAATGGAGAGCTCTAATTCATCACAAGGAAGGGAGTGCATGAGAAAATTAGAGAGCACTCCAGTTAAATGGCTACACCAAAAAGAGACAATTCAGCTTTTTTTTTTTTTTTTAGCTGTGGTTCAGACTTCTGGAGTTAAGAAAAAAAAAAGGGGGGGGGGGGGGGGGTCTGGAAAAAAGTCTGGAATGTTCTCTTAACCTCCCATCCTCTTACCATTTTTGCTTCAGTCACATCTACAAGTTAGTTTTAAGAAAGAAAGAAGGGGGAAAAAGTTCATCTTTGGCATATCTGCTTGGAGCATTCCAGGCGTACAGTGGAAACTGCTGTCCATTGACTCGTCTCCATCAATGAGGCCATGTGTTTACTTTGGCAATCTAAGAATTGCCAAGCACATGAATCAAAAATCCCTGTTAAAAGATTACAGTTCTGACAGTCATCATACCTCCATTTTGTATTTATTTTAGTTTAGCCTTTATCGTAGCTCTCTATAGAACTGAGACCTGTAGTGTGTCCTAGTACCTAGGGTTTAAAAAGACTATAATTACCTATTTCAGTCATTATGCTCAGTCAGGGAGAGGTAATGTTTAAATTGACCTCTAAAACCCAAATTTCAAAGGCCTGTCAGGGTCTGTGTGTAAAATGCAGCACTACCGGAGATTCTGGTCAGAATTACATGCCACATTTAGACCAGAGGTTGAGCTATGCTGTGGGTTTCTCAGAACGAGAGAAGCAAGCCTGCTCTCATTCTCCTAACCCTTTCCTCCCCCATTCTCCTGTGCTTGCCTCATTAACATAGATGAATCAGACAGCTTGAGTGTGAACCATTTTCTTTTTCACTCAGCTTTATGAAACTCTCTATACCAATGCCTGAAAACAGTTCTCACACAGTGTGAGTGGCACTTTGATAGGAGTTCGAGAAAGGCACAATCAACCTTTCAACACAGTTTGTAATGTTCGGTGAAAACATAAGGGCTGTTTAAGAATGGAAAAAAACAAAGCCGCCAACCATCTCTAGCTGCACTTAAGTCCACCTTTTGTTAGTTAAAGGCGCTCATTCTCTCTGACGGTCCTGTATACATGAAAAGATTGGAAAAAGGGTGCTTGTTTATTTTACTAAGTCAACATTCCGAAAGTGGAGCGTGATTTATTTAAGGAGTAAAAAAAGGAAAAAAAGGCTGAACCATCCATGGGCCCCGCTTGGGTTAGACCTCCAGAGTAGACCTAGTGTTAGGAATTCTGTTGTTTATATAAACTGTAATCTTTTCCATTCCAAGTCAGGGGTTGGAAAGGGTGGCTCGTTCTGAGAGGGGCCTCTGAGCTTGTTCTCCTGTTTATTCAGTGTCCCACAGCCAGGAGATGTTTACAGCAATGTATTTATGCTACTCCCCAACTAGAGGGCCAGACCTCTCTCTCTCTCTTTCTCTCTACATCAAAACAGGACCTCCCACTGTGAATGCCCCAGTGCTGGCACACTGTTTCACCAAATGGTTTGCTCCAATCCCCAATCTTTTCTTCAGCGTTACCACTGTCCTAAAAGCAATCTGCTTTAACACCCCCCCTGCAGTTTCCTAGAAACTCAAACCACACTCTTACTCGTATTCAAGTTCTGCATCCATCTTTGGTGCAAAACGAGGGTGCTACCCTTTAACAACTAGAGACTGAATGAGTCAAGAGGCCTCCATCCTGGGCATATTTTTTATTTTTCACTGTGCTGCAAACCTCTAACTAACCCATTTTTATGTCATGGGTCTGTTTGTGGTGGCTCTCAAGGTTGTGGTTTGCTTCCATCAGAGCCCAGATCCAGTTATAAAACACTGCTATTTGCCGTTTTATCTTCCTGTGAAGCAAAACAGTGCCGTGGTTGGAGGGAGTTTGTCATTTCTAGCTGTTGTGTGCCTGACCCATTGAACCCAAGACTGGGCAGGGCAAACAATTTTCTTATGTGGTGCCCAGTTTAGGTGCAGAAGCTCTCGACCGAATGATTGAACTGTTGACACCCGCCCCACAATCAGAGTGGTAAATACTGCGAGTGTGTGCATGTATGAGTAACCACTCAGTAGGTTGTATATTTACATGTTTACAAGCAGCTGCTACACTCCCTTGATGTTTCCTCCATTTGTTGTGCATCCAAGCGACTCAGTGGATGTTTGTAAGAATGCTGTGATGTCTGAGGGGGGTTAAGATCCAGACTGATAAAACCAGGTGATAAAAGAGAGGTGAGATTCAAATATTACCACCTGAACCCAAGAGTCATAGAGACAACTGTCTCCCTGCCTAAGGACTGCCAACCTTTTAAAAAACAGCATATGGGCCAACTGCAGAGACCCTCCTGGAGTAATGTCAATCACTCACCTCATGATGAAGTCAAACTCTGAGCCGGCAAGCATGAGCACTCCCAGCAGTGTGGAGATGGCGCCGTCAATCACAGGAGCGAACATATGCTCCATAGCCACTGCTGAACGAGTGTTCCTGTCACCAATGGCAGTCAGGAAACCCTGCACAATGAGAACAAAAAAGAGAGTCAGCATTGCTGCTTTGTATATATATTCAGCCTCATTGGCAGAAATACAAATAATTATAACATCAGAATAAATGTGCAAGATGTTCTAACCATTGCAATATGCACAGTAAACTCCACTCCAATACCCACGGAGGCAATGAGGATGACCACAGGAATGGCGCTCAGTTTGATACCAATTAGGCCCATGATGCCGAAGAGTTCTACAGTCATCATGGCCAAAATAAAAACCTAAGGAGTAAAAGGAAATATTAGAATGTAAGCTGCTACATCCAGTTATCCAACAGCATGTATGGCTGTTCAATGACTCCAAGAGGGATTATTTGCATGGAAATACTCAAAATGAATCATAAAACAGAGATGGGCCTCTTTAGCTAGCACCCTCTGCATTACACAATCACCTGCCCATGTTTCAGATTACATCGTGAACCATGTCCTGGCCCCTCCCCATGTCTTCTCAGTTTCAGGTCTTGGAAATTGAGTGACACTATATGCTAAAAGAGCATAAGCATCACTGGGCTCCTATCTGCTCTTTCTTTTCTTGAACTATTTAGCCATCAATTATTTCCTACTCAAGAGAAAAAATGTTATACAATAAATAGGGCACTTGGTTAAGTCTTTGCCCTGAGAACCTTTGATGTTGGCAGGGGACCCAATTTGGTCATGCTTAAATTGGAGATGGTAAAACCCATTTTTACTGCAGCCATATATAAGCTGTGAAACTGAAGAGGACAAGGCCAGTTTCGGAGCGAAAAAGTGCATGTGTGCGGATAAAATACAAAACACTCTTTTCTTTATCATGTAAATAATGGACCTTACACCACATGAGATAAAGTGACTATAGCTAAACCACTACTACATCTTAACCAAGGCCAATGGCAACTTCTTGTCTCCTTGTTTCTTCATACAGAGCAGAGGACCCCACCAGCCTGTGTGAAACGCTTCCAAACAGTGGAACTAACCCACACTCTCACTCCCCCACTACACCCTGTCCCTGATGGATGGGTTTAGCAGGCCAAGGTCGTGACTGGGCAGATCCGTCCTATCCCCAAATTTTTTGACAAAGGCCATTGGAGGTAAAAGCCTTCAGGAAAGCTTTGCATTTCTTCTTTAGAAAACCTTGCTGCATCCAATTTGAATGATAAAAGAGGTAAGGGGGAGAGTATGTATGTGTGCAAATGTGTGGATGTATATGCAAGCAGCACCTTCTAGACAACCCGCCAAGGCCCTCCCCAGAAAACTGCCCTGGTGGCAAACTTATTGAGCTGTGTAGAGGGGATCAGGGGGAGCAAGCAAAATTAGAGAATAGGGGAAGAGGGTAAAGAATATGAAAAGACAGAGAGGCAGTAAGAAATGGATTAGGGTGAGAGGAGGGCAGACTTACGATAATGCCTGCAGTCCAGGGATTGAGCAAGAGGATGGCGCACACCAGGAAGGTGCAGGCCAGCACCACGCTAATGGACAGCAAGAACCAGTGGCGCAAGCCAATGTACTGTTCCCAAAACAGGAAAGGATAACCATTGGGATAGTTCGGGATTCCCTGACGCATGAACTCCTCGCAGATGGAGCGCACACTTTCGATGGCTTCAATGAAGTCTGAGGCTTGTCTGAGGCCATTCAGGTAAAAAGGGAACTGAGCAAATTCTAGATGCTCTGCTGCTGGGACTGGAAGAGAGGAGAGGGGGAGCTTTGAGACATACCATTTATAAAAAAAAGTAATGTTGTTTACCAACATAAACCATGTTTATGACTGTAAACTAATGACACTGAAATTAGGAAGTTTAAAGGTGGTCACTTACTGCGAAGATTCTCCCCGGTGGCGTCATACTTATCATGGATCCATTCTCGTGGGTGGGGGTAAAAGTTGGCCTGGGAGGCTGCGTACCCCAATGGGTCATTACTGACCCATACTGTCAGGTAGATGTAAAAAACCTCATGGGGGATGACACCATCCTCATCCACCAGGCGACGGGATGTAAGCTTTGAGAGAAATAAACAATATTAATGACTATGCAACAATAGCAACTACAATTTTGGGCTTGATGGCAACTTTTTGGAGAGGCATTTCAATGGAATGCTCCAATAGTGGACCACACACCTGGCTGTAGTTGAAAGGGTCTTTCTTAGAGCCAGTCTGAATGAGAAGCTTGTAGGCCAGTGCTCCATCTTCTGTACCATTGCGATAGCTGTCATAGGTTATCCTGCCAGCTTCCCAATCAGCATCAAATGTAGCCTGTAGATCTGCATGGATCATGGAGGTGTGCAAATTAGACATGTACATTTTGGTACTTACTTGGTAAGGTATTACAGAAGATGGTAAAATCACTCTTTCTTCACAGAAGGGAAAAAATGTTTGGTGAAAGTGTATGCCAATTCACACACACAAACAGATTTATAAACCAAATGCCGCCTCCCCTTTGCTGGGTTCTCCATCTTTCTGCCTAGTTCTGAATAAGTGTGTGTGGGCTGAATAAACTAACCAGAGAAAGGCTTTCGTGCTCTCCAAATTACAAAGTTTGGCAACAGCTGAAAAACAGTTTCCACAACCATTCTGTAATTACAGAGATCTCCTCACAAGAAAAGGAAATAGCTTAGGGGAGTGGAGGGAGAGAGAGAGAGAAAGAGTCTTTCAACTAACTCCAGTTTCCACAGCTTTTCAAAATAAAACACTTCTTTTCCGTTAGCTGGGTTCTAACTAGAGTGGATTCACCTCAGAGTTAAGCTCTCATCATAAGCAAATGTGAACAGAGAGGTCACAAACAGTCAGAGATAACACCTGACCTTCCCTCATAATCCTCTCTATGGCCAGGTGGGAGGAACACAATAGCAGATGACAGAAGTGAACTTTCACTGAACTCTTTCTCTCACCTTGACTGATAAGAGCGATTCCCACACACAACAATGAACTCAAATGAAACCATTAGTCTAGTTGGCATTCTTTGTCAAAGTTATGTTTAGTAGTTACCCTTTGGCATTTTTTATATCTTAATCTATAACCAACACAGAGATCATTATCATGTGAATGCTAATGCTAACAAAGAAAATCATAACTTCATAATGAAACCATGGCTTACCTCTGAGCCAGTCCTGGAAGTAATGTAGCCACATTCTGGGAAGTTTGTGATTGCTGTCCTTAACCACATATTTCACAGAGTTGAAGGCATTGTGAAGTTGTAGTAGCTGCCGTTGGGAACGAGCATAGTCAAAGCCGTCCATGGTAACCAGGTACATGTTGTAGAAGGAGAAGTATTTAAACTGGGCTGTAATGAAGTCATACTCCTGTGTATCTCTGGGGACAATGTCATTCAAGTAGAGTCCATCATGAACCATTGTGGTACCATAGAGGCTGAGGCTGAGAAGCACCACAAAAACAACAACCACCACAGTTTTGGTCTCGGGCTTGAGCAACAGAGGGGCATACTTTTCCCGTGCAAATCTTGACAGGTTCCAACGAAAGAAGGGCAGAGGCACGCACTCGCGACCCCCTTTGGGCTCCTCCGCCTGGGCTAGAAGATCTCGAGTGGAGCTGGAGTTGGTGAACAGCTGTGAGCCATATGGGTCGGTGGTTGTGGGGGCGGAGACGACCATGGACGGATGGCTAGTGGAGATCTGGGAGGTAGGAGGCAGAATGGTGACAATATGCTGGCCAGCTGCATCACACTGGGTGAATGCCTGGACAGTGGTTGTGATGTGGGTGCTGGTGGTAATAGTAGAGCCAGTGTAGGTGGGGGTGGCGGGGGTGTGCTGGTGGTTATCATTGGCGTCAGAGAACTCTTGAGGCTGGATCTGGATTACCCGAGATGAACAGGGGCTTGAAGGATTGAAGAAAAGTTCAGTAAACATCTTGATGCTCCGATCAATGTCTTGAGCACCATAAAAGTTGTAATAATGAAATAGTTTTGGATTAAAGAAGAGGAAAGTGCATTTTAGTTACCTGTAGAAACAGCACAGGATGTCCAGTCTTTTGTCCTCCCGTCTGTGCAGGTCCAAGCTCAGAATGGCAGGGAAGATGAGCAGAACCATGGCAAAGTTAAAGACCACCACAATAGCCGCCTAAAATAAAAAACAAGCGAGAGAGAGTGAGAGTGAGAGAGAGAGAGAGAGAGAGAGAGAGAGAGAGAGAGAGAGAGAGAAAGAAAGAGAGAGAGAGAGAGAGAGAGAGAGAGAGAGAAAGATAGACTTTAGGAAAGAGGCCAAGTGTTTTCGTTCATGGGCTCTACACTGCCACCCGACTCCACAGCTGCTGTCTGAACTTGAGAAAAAACACTCCGCATTCAGGATCCCTCGCTGTTTTAGTGCCTCGGATTGAATCCCAGAAAGTAAAATATGCACCCTAAATCAACCAGCAATTCCCTTCCCTCCCCCTTCACTCCCCAAATAGTAAACAAGCCAAGCAAAGGGGACTCCCAAGGTCACAGCGAGTCTGAGCAGAACCAAACACCCCCCACCCCCCCATCAGCCTCAGACAGACATTATATTTCGTATCATTACAACACAGACCACCCAGGGTTAGCCTGGGGAGATCAGAGAAGCATAGTCTGATGGCTGGGTGATATACTGATATATACACTCATCTCATTACCACTCTCTCTCTCATTATCCCCTCCCCACCTGAAAACCAGGCTGTGACTTTAGGTGGATGAAGAGGTTTTGAGCATAAAAGAGAGAAAGAATGCGAGAAAGAGAAAAGAACAAAAGCCGTCGTCATTCTGAATTAAGTATGTCCACTTGTTTATTAAAGCCACTTTTCATTGGCCTTTTTACATAGTCACTACTCTAGCCAGTCTTCTGAATGAGCATCACATGGCGCAATAGTTTATGACATGCATTCATACAAAACACACTATAGACACTGGTACCTGAAGTGAGAAAGCCCGGAGAGCAGGAATGGGCACCAAGGCAGCCATGAAGAATGCAATCATGTTATTGATGGAGGTGAGA
This sequence comes from Moxostoma hubbsi, assembly GCA_032164185.1. NCBI lineage: Eukaryota > Metazoa > Chordata > Actinopteri > Cypriniformes > Catostomidae > Moxostoma > Moxostoma hubbsi. The sequence goes on from JAVLUX010000009.1 coordinate 32,642,650, forward strand.
GCCACGCTCGTGCCAGTTCTTCTCAGGCAATCACCTGTCCTCTCCTATGCAGTGGCAATAAAAATGGCAAAACATGAGTGAAGATCTTCTTCAGCAACAACCGAGATCCTCTACAACACCAATATCTTCTACTAATCAAGTTCCAGAAATAGTTTAAGATATACATACCTTGAATGGGATATTGGATCTTGTTTCAGTGAAGGAATGAGCCAGCAAGAACATGTCATCTACTCCAATGCCCAGGGCCAGGAATGGCAGCACCTGTGGAGGAACGCACAGCACTGAGTTACAGCCAAGCCCTAGGGGAGAGTGTGAATTTAAAACGTTATTCAGGTGTGTACATACCTGTGTGGTGGCGGCATTGAAGGACAGCCCCAGCAACGAGCACAATCCAAGCCCTGCAGCCACAGACAGAGCAACCAGCAGCACTCCTGCCAGCCCTACAGCACCTTGGGACTTAGCGCAGTCCCAACGTAGCATGGTCACACATGCGTATGCCAGCTATGCACAGAGAGACACAAGTGTAAGGGAATAGCTCCATTCATTCTATTAGCATTTACTGTATTTGCCACAGTAATGGATGTCTTACCATGAGCAGATAACCACCTGCCACCCTGATTACGCTGATGTCAGAGAAAGACTTCATGATGTCATTGAGAGTGGTGGTAGAGAAGGCATATACATTAGAGGAAGAGTTATGAGGAATGCTTCCATGGACGACCTAGAGACAAAATCGCAATTTTAAAATTCAGAGCTTATCATGTCCTTTATATGCCAAATTTCAATATTTAGATTGGAAATAGCATATATATGTGTTATTTGTAGATCTAGCTTGCAAATTACTATACTGTCGTCATGCCCATTAAATTAAAGCCTGACCAATGTTTATGTTTTTTAACTTGCACACTCATTGCGGAATTCAGAAAAAAATCTTAAATTACGTTTTCTGACAAGCCACGAAAATGTTACTTTCTTCACTGTGGGCAGTATCCCCATCCACCTCATATTTTATAATAATAACACACAAACAAAATAGAGTCCCTATGAAGCTTGACAAGTGAGAAATAATGAGCACAGATGCCAGAGGGCAGAGGTCAGATGGATCAGATGTGATCACATGGTCTCTCAGGCTACTCTATCAGCACCATGAATGGCCAACAACCTTAAGGGGAATGAAATACCCCTGCATTTTGTTTGTACAGTGCCCTATCCCCCAGCCTCCCCTGACTCCACTTCCCTCTCTCTCTCACTCTTTCTCTCTGAGGCAGTAGAATTTGCTGGAGACTTTTCCCGCCCTCCCACCCCTCTCTCTCTTTCAGTCAGTGCGCTGGGTGTCAGTTATCACAAAAACAGCTTGTTCCTATAACTGAGAGTCTGTCAGTGACCTCCTAGGAGGACTTCTTTTACTAGGCAGCTGAGAATTGATAGAATTCAGTCAAACGTTGCCATCCTTGGGTCTAAAGAAAACAACCTTCTTGCACCACTTGTGACCTCCTACGCTCTGACCATTCCTCCACCCTCTAAGTCCCAGTTCGCCACCCTCCGTGGTCATTCAAACCATTCAGACCTCACAAATTTATGAGGAGGTGTGTATGTATTATGAAGCAGGAAATTACCTCAACAAACTTTCTTTGCCAGGACTCCAGGATGGCAGTGGCCTTGTCCTCGTTCCAGTTGATGTCATGGATCTCATAGTCATCTTTAAAGTGCTCGTAGAGTTGTTTGGGACTCATAAGGAGGAACATAGTCTGAAGGGCCTCCGCACTGTGGGGGGGAAGTAGAGGGCTGGGTGAGATCATATACAGATCAGAGTGCATACATATATACACGTGCAGATAACAGGGTGTATGTGGAGTGTTAAGAGCTGGAGGTGTTATAATAAAGGCTAAAATGATGCGCGTGACCCCTCACAGGCTGCTGTAAATCATTCTATCACTTCCAGTGAGATTAGGATGTGGTTCAAGCGCATGCGGAAGGTCAATGCACTGCTCTCAGATGAAACTTTATTTTAAAGCAGATTAAACTCTGTATTATACTACACATGTGGGATTAAATTACAAGGGTCATATAAATGTACCTTTGCATTTGTTTTGGGCTAATTTTCTGTTTACTTTGTATTATATGCATTTATTTCTGTTTCCATGTGTTTTCTTTTTTCTCCATTCTGCATTTCAGATCTGTCCATAGGTTATGTGGCTGTCCATCAAGTTTAATTGGTCTTTCCTATTCTGGGGTCAAGGGTGGAAACTGATCCCTCTTCATACAAGGAATTCCTTGGATGTGTGAGGTTATTAGAAGTCAGAAAGTTTCCTCGCTCTCTCTCTCTATCTCTGTCTCTTTTTGGTTTTCTCTCTCACTTTCTCTCTCGTCAGGGCCTCCTTAGAAAGAGGCCCACCCACACGCCCCTCCTTTCCCACTCCTCTCTTTTCTCAAATTTTCTCACCTCTGCAAGGCATTCTGGGAGTTCTTTACTCTTTCACCCAGGATCAACTCCTCCTGCCAATGCATGAACTTCTTGGAAAAACCATGGCAACCACCCTGAAGTTCTGCAGAAATGTCAGGGACCTAAAGACAACACAGACAGCGCATTTAATTCAAATGTATAAAAACTTCAGACTCAGTTCAAATTAATATCACATTGTCTTTTGCATTACACCACTGTGCCCACCTGCCATGGATCTTTATTAGGGGCACTCTGAGGGCAGTCTGTATCGTTGGGATCCAGGCAAGGCCGGTTCATATAGGCATGGCCCACCTGAGCCTTATCCAGCATTTCTCTGAAGCCCTCTAGAGATGTAAACTGGCTCAACTCCTCCATTAACTTGAGAGGGTCCAGATTCATCCACTGAATGTCAGGCATGCCCCTATAAACAAATTAAAACATACAATTATTAACTTAGCGATGTTTTCATGCATCTCAAATTCTCCCTGCAATCAGAATATATTGACCACTATGCGACTGTTTCAAAAGTTTGTATGCTTTTTTACGAAAAACCTCTTTCACAAACACCTCTCCCTTTCCACACTGCTTCTTCTCTGGGCCTGCCGGCCCTAGTCTCTTCATGGTGGTGGCGGGCTACAGATGCCGCATAAAGTAGCGTTTATTATCCTGTTACACGGAGAGGCATAATGTCCTGGCGGTCTACAGGCTGCTGTCTCTTAACTTTGTGCATTGAGTCATAATGATTACCTCTGCCTCTAAAACATCTTGATAAGGATGAGGGAGGGTAGTGGGTAGGCTGGGAGAGGCTGTGCCGATTGCCTTGCAAGCTTTGAGGCCAGTGTTCTCAAACCCTCAGCCTGCAGGTTTTAATCTATTGAGTCTCAGCAGGTGGGTATTGAAAGAGTGGACTTTTGTCTATTGATGTGCCAAGAACTAATTCTCTAGGTGTAGTGGAGTTACAGTTGGGCTCCTTTGACGTGCTGATTTGTTACGAGGTAAGATGTCAACAGAGTTTTTCCACTAAACTGTGCCAACACTGATAACTAGAGGACTGAAAGCATGCACATATGCATTATGTTGTTATTATTCCATTATCATGACCTTCAAAACTGGTAAAAAGATGCAACTCTCCCAGTCAACACCTATGTAGCTAAAAAAAATCCCACTTAAACAAGACATAGAACAAAGATTGTTACCCACTGAGTGAGAGGGGCCATTCACTGTGATGAGAATTTGTGGGTACAGAAGAATAAAATTGTCCTAACTACAGGCCCAATCTCATTCCAATAACTCATGAAGAGCAGCTTCAAATAAAGCTGGTCCTCTCTCATTCCCACATACCAAACGCCTTTGCTTCTGCTTGCAAAGAGAGTCTCCTTTATCTCCTATTTTTTGCTTGAGTGAACCTGCCTGGGCCCTTTTGTTTTTCCATAGATTGCTGCTCTTTGTTCCCTCAAGTTTTTTTTCCTCCCTCACTCACTCTCTCCCTCCCTTTCTCTCTCTCTATCTCTCTTTCTCTTTCCCCTTTGAATGAAAAAAAAACAGAAAAAAAAACAGCTGAACTGAAGCGGAAGCCTGAGAGGACATTAGCCTTATTGGCTACCTCAAGCCCTCTTCACACATGGCAAAATAGAGAGAAAACAAAAAAACATATAAAAATATTTTATTTTACAGGCCACTAATTTTTTTCAGACAACATAAGTCTATGAAGATGTAAAAAAACAAAAATGTCTTAATGAGAATTGACAGAATAAACCACTGCTTTAAAACAACAAAAACATTTTTGTCAGGCATGACATGCATTTTCTACCTCCAAATTTTTAAAGCAACGTAATGCCTGGAAATGTATTCTACAATATCCAAAATCCACTGTTGATATCTCCCTCTTTTTCTCCCTCTCTCTGGGCCCACGACTTGAATAATGGCCATTTTATTTGTTAGACAACTTACAGCTCCGAGCCTGGGCGATTACCATGAGAATGCACAGTGTTACCCAGTGCTCACAAAGCCAGGCCCCCTCCAGGCCCCCTCACTGATGGACACTCACTCGTAAACTGAAAGAATGCTTACCATTGTCTGACCCAAAGAGTGCCCTATCCCCCCTCCCCCACCCAGTAGCAGTCATCTCTCTCCTTCTCTCTCTCTCTCTCTCTCTCTCTCTCTGTCCCCTTTCCATAAGGGCTTCCTCAGCCTGGAGTGGAGGGATTGGGTGGTGGGACAGGGGTGCAGGATTAAAGATTGTCCTGTAAAGCCCCTCACCACATTGATGACAGCTCAAGCCCCGGTGACGATAGAACCAGGCCTCAGCTTATCAACAGACTAAATAGAGCTTTTTCTAGGGACTTGATGTCAGAGTTTGCTGCAGTCAGCACCATGTTTGGTTGAAGGTAAAGCTCAATTGTTATAGGAGCATGTATAATATATCTGGGAATGGTTCACAGTCTAGACACAGACCCCTGATCCAGGGTTAACTCTGTACCGCTGATCTTAGATCTAATAATAATACTACAATAAAGCAATATGTGACTTAATTACAGAAAAGTAGTGGGTAAAGTTTAGCAGAATGCTTACGGTAAGTAGGCAGAGCCTCCCTGCAATTTGGAGCCTTCCCAAAAGCAGTCCAGTGGAGTCACGATCATACAGGGGAAAAGCTTGTCAATCATCTGTGGAAAAATGGCTTATAATCTTCAATAAGGCAGAACTGATAGCTTGTTAATTATTGTACGATGCTTAGTGGATCAACACTGTAATAATCATCTGAATTACTAGCAAGCAAACATTAATAAAAAAAATTATTACAAAGCGAGCCAAAAAACATGCTTACCCTCTCAATCATGACATTTTCTATAATCGGGACTCCGGATTTGAAGCAAATTTTATTAAGATCCCAAGATCTGCAGATAGAAGTTGCACAGTTGCATATTAAAAAGACATCCTTTTTAAGGGCAGAAACACATATACATAGCTGTTATGAAATTCCCTGTAATCCCCCTGTACTCACTTTCCGTAAAGAGATACCTGGACTTTGCTGGCTGCCAAAGCAGCCTCCAGGTGGAGCATCAAAGCCTCCTGGGTAAGAATATTGGTTCCTTCCTGTTTGGGTGTCTGTATGAGCATCTGTGTGGTGAACACTGACTCCTCTCCCTGCTTCTCCTTTGTGTAGCGTAGCTCCTTGCTCACCCGACTGCCAGCTGAGAAATGTGATAACACAGTCTGTTATTTTTCAAACACAGGGAAAGGGGAATCCTCTGTGGTCATAATTGCATTCCTTTCTGCTCTATTAGATGAATTGATTTAGGTCTGTAGATAAATACTTTAAAGAAACAATACAGTTCTATGGTTATGCTAACACTGCAACAATTGTTTCAACTAAAAAACAACCAATATCTTTAATAAGAGTGAGAATAATGTCATAATTAAACTGAAATTACAGTCACTACATTTCGCATTCCCATGTGTACCCTCCATCTAAACTCAGAAACAGATGTGAGGGTACAAATTGGACATTAAAGAGAGTGGGAGAGCTCCAAGATAGAGGGAACACTTTCTCTTAAAGTATACAGTAAAACAGCTCATGCTGTCTAACAAAGTTTACAAGCTTTTGCAAGGCTGATAGTCAAAATGTTGTTTAATAAATGAGACGATATTTTGAGCTGTGCAGTTATAGTCTCCTTTTTTCTATAATTTTTTGCCAAAAGTTACACCTCTGAATCTAAGGTGTGCATTTATTCAATTATATAATATAAAATATTATTTTCTATTATACAAAAAAAAAAAAAGATCTTGGTGGCTAAAACACTCAGACCCATAGGTTCTTTCCTGGGTTAATCTTACTACCAATCTTATATGTTGTCCAATAGGAAGACTTGGGTAAGTTTTAAAGCTTTTTCAAATGACCATTAATGGTTGGCTCTGTTGTTTATAATAGGAAGGTCCCAATTCCAAGGCTTTGGGTCTTTTGGGTCACCATGCCTGGATCCAAAATGTGAGCAGTTAATGGAAGGAGGGAATGAGGAAAAAGAGTAGAGGCAGAAATGCTGTTCATGTGGTATGATGAGCCGCAATGAAAAGAATCAAAGAGCGCAGAGGAAACTCTGGAGTCCAACCCCCTAATTAACAGAGGCGATGGTGAAATGAGGACGCAGGGTATTTGCGGCCATGCCAAATGCACTTGAAACACCGGCCCAGATCAGAGCCTGCCCGTCTGCCTCTCCACATCCCAATACATGATGACAAGCTTGCAGTGACTGGCTGAGCCCACCGGGTCACTTTTTCTCCCTTGCATATCTCGCTGCCTGCCTCGATTAATTGAGAGAGAGAGTGGAGGGGCAAGAGACATAGAGAAACGTAGAAAACATAAAGAGATAGAGAGAGAGGGAGAGAGAGAGAGAGAGAGAGAGAGAGAAGTACAACACTGCAGTTCTTGTGTTAACCCACAGCAGCTTTGTAAGAGGCTAAGAGATCCTTTAAGATCATTCATTTAGCACACATGAAAGGTTCTGTTTAATGAATGAAAAGGCCAGCAAAGAGCAGAATCAAAGAAATTACACTGCAAATACAAAGTGATCTTAGAAATGTTGTGTAGTTTCTCATATAGTAACTTCTAATTGAACAGATGAATTCAGCACACATACATTCACCCTCCTGGATCCATTCATGCAGCTATCAGCTATTTGACATCTGGGTTATGTAAACACATTACTTAAAAAAAAATGTAGCGGGCTAAATCTGAAGGCCATATCCTTTTGCAAAATGCAAACACTCAATTGTGTCGATCTACAGACACTGTGTTCATATTTAATGCATCCAGGCATCTGCAGGAATTGAGCCCCAATCCTTCGGCCTGTAATTACAGGGGCTCCTGAAGTAAATTATAGCTATTTGTGTCTGGTTCCTCCCATCTGGACCACCCAGCTAGAGGCCCGAGTGGGCCCCGCCGCTCAGTCACCGCTCCACTCAGCCACCCTCCAGATGGAAGCTCTGTTCTGTTCTCTCGGCTCACTTAAACACTTAAAGAGACAGGAACGCAAATACTTTCACAGCCAGAAACACACCGCAGGAGGAAAAAAGGAACAACAATACACAAAAGTGAGCTGGGATGTAAATTTGTGATTTGAACAGCTAGAACTGTTAAACGCAGGATTTACTTTGAGGCCTGATTTTAAAATCACTATTCTTTGCTTTGAGTAGCTAGGATGGGATTGGAGTTGCTCATGATTAAACAAAGGCTTTTTATCTATATAAAAAAACTGCAAAAATTTTGAAAATTGCCAAAGTCAAGTCTTGAGTAATATTGATCCAGCAGTACTCCCGTACCGAGCTTTCGTTTTCTCAAGCACATCCCCTCTCTTCTTTGTTGTCCTTCATTTTTCACAGCCTTGGGGGTGACATCACCATCACAGGCCAATTATCCATGAGGGTCCAACCAATGTTCCCCAACATAACAGGAAACCAGTCTCAATGTCTCACAGATTAGACAGCTATGTGATGGACCCTGTAAATTCTCTCCTGAACAAAAAATTATAAGAGCTGAAGCTAGACTCCAGTCAAACTGATGCCTCTGTCCTTGTTGGAAAACCTGGATTGGGACACAATAATAGCAGGCTTCAGGGGAACTGTCTCAAGCTCCCACCCAGAAGCAGACCAGCAAAGGGAGCTGGTGTGACGAGGTTCCCTCCCAGTGGGCAGTATGGAAAGTGACATGTAATTAACCATGGAGAAGAAGCCCCCTGCTCCCTGGTGTCACCCTGCCAGTGGACCCTGTCAAATCCAATCTCACTCATGTCTGCTCCAGCCCTGTTACTTTGACACTCTTCAACCTATCACCCACAAATTCTATAAAGTCACACTGACCATCGTACGTACATTTCAAAATGTTCAGATAAAACATATCAAAATTATGGTTTACTAAAATGCATTTGCACACTTTAAAAGGAGCATAATTGAATTTATTTAGCAGATAAGTGCAATATGCTTATGACAAAGTTAAGAAATATAAATGGCAACATACTAAAGAACTGCACAGTTACCATTAAAAATAATTATAACAAAGTTCTTGCCAACAGGGAAAAATAAATCTATTTTAAGTTTCTTCAAAAATGGCCTCTAGAAAATCAATGATTGTGCTATTTGTATGTGGCTCAGAAGCACTGAGCAGCAAAGTCTGAAACCCAGTGCTTTCTCCATTAGGACATGCCACCTTCAAAGTGTTGTGGGACAGATTAGAGGGATTTAGAGGCTTCTGAAAGGACTCACGCTGTTCTGGAGGAAGTCTCTCAAGGAACAGTGCTGAATTATTATTTTTTATTTTACCTTTTTTTGCCACCCAAGTTACCCAAGAACACTGATAGAGTCAGGTGCCAGTGTGTGCCCACTAACAAACTCTTTCATACATGCATTCACTCTCTCTTTCTGTTTGCCTTCTTTCTCCCACACACATTAGTATATGAAACCTTCAAGAACAAAACAAGCTGGTCCAGCTCTTTTGCCTTGGGTCCGTCAAGCCCCCATCTTGTCCATTCCAAGCTCATTGTTTGATTTTTTCTTTCTCCTCTTTTCAGACACATAATGTAGACAAGAGGGATAGATTTGGCTTCAGTGCAAATCTTTTTAAACATTTCAGCTTCAGTGCAACTCTCAATCACAGACAGTTTCAATGGCTTGACCATGACTGAGAGAACCACCCCATCTCGCCCCAATACAGTGGCAGATGGAGACTGCTCCACCTCTGCCTCTATGAGCGCTAACTCAAGGCCACCAAGAGACTCAATGTGGGTTATTATCACCCTCATTTTCAGTCTCTTTCAGTTGTTTCCCAACAAACAGGAAAAAATAAAGAAAGAAACTCACAACAAAAGCAATTGGACCCGGATTTTTCTCAGCAGATAAAACAATGTTCAAAAGAGGGAGGAAGGGTTGGCACAGTATGTATGGAAATAGTGTGTGTGTGTGTGTGTAAGTGTGCAGTGCATTTGTACGTCCACATGTGTGTCCTCCCGTACATCTTTTGAGGTAATTTTTGGCCAGTATGAAAAAACAAAAACACACCTCATAGCTTGTATAAAAAAATATTGCATATTAGGTAAAGGTATATTAAACCCAAATCAAGATGGCTGAAAAGTATGCTTGAGCTAGCACCTATTCAGACCTGTTACTTCTGTCAGCATTGACATAAATTTCCACCGGTTCTGGCATTTAGGTCCTGGCCATTTCCATATGTATAGCCTTCCCTGTACTAATTATGCTAATCAGCCCCAGTGTTGGCTGCTGTGAAAAATACCCACATTAGGCACTCCACTGGCTGCTAATGCAGCTTAATGTGTGGTTGAAACATACATTCATCCCATGGTGAAAGGCAAAATTTTTCCACATTGCTGGTCTCATTCAAACTGGAAATGAATTTATTGAGCCCAGAAACCATTTCTTTTCCAGCGAGTACCAAGATTTTTTTTTTATCCTAACCAAAAGGGCAAACTGTTGAGTGGGACAAAGGAGACATTTTTTTTTTTTAAAAAAGTGACCAGTTTCTCTTTTTTAATATGTATCAAAGAAAATGACCCTAGTTGGACTGAATGTAAGAAATACTGTCTGAACCGGGCAGTGAGAGGGGCAGCTTCATGGGGGTCTGGACCCCTCCTGCCTCTGCTAACGTTGTTCTAGTAACATTAGCTTAAGAAAATAAACACAAAGGTGTACCGAAGCACCTCAGCCATGGATTTAGGCCTTGACTCTGGCTCTCTGATGGTGCCACGAACAACAATTGCATCTTTCTCTTAACCATCCAATGTTTAAAAAACAAGTGTGATGCCAAATGAACTGATTAAATGCAGAGAATGAAAACGCTGCCAGTGTGAGCAAAGCCTTAATTGGCTATGCTCTGATTTGAGGTAAAGGTTAAAATTTGGAGAAGGGATGCATTCAGTTCATATGGCTGTTCTTGAGTAATGGATGCTGGAGGGGGGGGTCCGGGGTGGGTTGATATTTAACATTTTCAACTGACCCAGGTTGACTCTGGCCTTGTTTGTTCTTTCTACTGGTGAGGTCTAAGTCTCAGCAGTTACAGTTTATTTATGTGGCTGGGGTAATGTGGCTTTCCATTCACCTCCAACAATGCCTCATAGAGATTTCTCTCTCTTAAATTCAGCACCGGGACTGCAAGACTGTATTTTCTAATGATTTATTGCATTTACCTAGCATTTCTTTTTTTGTTTAGATAACTGCTCCAAACATTGAAAGCTCCACATGTGTCTCTGTAAAGCCTGGTCTTGTGCTGAATCCCTGGGAGGTACACTCTGCCTACATGCATGTGGACAAGGTCATTCATGTGATGTGTATATATTCTTTATTCCTCTCTTCTGCTGCCTGGTGGCTTTATAAAACTCAACCAGGCCTGCTACCCAGATATCCCTGTGCACATTCACTTAGTGTTTGCACAGCTTGTCCGTGTGTGCATGTCTGTCAGCCACACCAAACCTGTCAAAACGGACAAGAAAAATTAAGATACGAGTGTATATGAGCACATAAACACGTCCGTCTGTTTGAGAAAGTTTGCTGTTTGTTTAGCCCACCACACATTTTTGCAATGACCATAAAATGCCAGCAATCCTTTTGGGAGTCCAGCATTACTCAAGCATATAATCACATGTCAAAGTCTGCCCTTGTCCCCAAAGCTGATTGGCAACATGTCACTGACAAAGCTATCCTCATCCTTCACTCTAAAAAGGAAAAAATATATATATATATAAATTAGAATCCTTACAATTAAAACAAGATGTGGTACTTCTTGGTTTAGTGCAAGAAGCCAGATGAAATAACTCAAGATCCTTTGAAACTATAATTTTTCCTCCCCCTCTTTTAATTCTCCCACTGCAATCTGACACTTCACATAAGGACAAAACATGCAATCCAGAGAAATTTAAAGGTGTAGAGGCTAGAATGTTTCTTCTCTCACCAGCCCCCAAGCTTTCATTTAGCTTTTTTATCCTCTCTATTTTCGGTCTTACAATGCAGGCTAAATAACACTTTCCCAAGAATCAACCAATGACTTCAACTTAAGTTCAACCCTGCTTCAGTAAAGTTTGAATTTTTAAACAACAAAACATCTCTCTTGGTCTAGAATTTCAAACAACAAGCCATAACTTGGTCAAAGAGAGATAATAATCATGTGATCATATCAGCAAACCATTCAAAAATTTGTTAACATCTATCACAGTTGGAGAGGTGAGGTTAGATATAACCCACTAATCTATTTTGGGCTAAATTTGATAGATATGTTTATCATTAAATTCTGACTTCTTTCTTTATAAAAGGCAATGAACCAACAGTGTAAATAATCTCCAAACACACTCATGCAAATGTAAGAGGGTTTTTGTGACACAACAGACAAAACACACAAAACTTTACAGTTTATAGTTAAAGGTTACTTTTTTAAGGCATCTTAACACCTTCACTAGGTTGCGATTTTCACACACTGTTTGATGGAAGGCGGAAACAATTACGGATGGCCGGGTGGTCCCTGAGGACATGGACACTTGGTGGCCTGGGTGACATTTGGGTGGGGGGCTATAGCAGGGGTGAGGAAGGGACAGTTACCGCCTCAGGGGGTAAGTAATGAGGAGGCATATGCTCGAAAATGCACAGCTGGTCAAGTGTTAGTTCCACAGGCCAAGACACTATTCAAAACAGCTCGCACACACAGAATATTTGAATATTTGTGTCTCGCTTGGACTTTTAAATGCAATGCAACTGTCATTTTCATGTTGATATAATATTGTTTTCTTAATGATAATAAAATATTGTGGCTTGATAAGTAACTGCAAAACACCCTTAATATATGCAGTTATTTAGTAATCACTGAAGGCACAAGGAAGCTTTTTAAATTTAATTTCCAATTACAAGACCCATTATAAAACTCTTTTGTTTGTGCCTATGACTTTTAATGTGTATGTGTGCAGGAGTGAGTGTGTGTGTGTGTCTGTGTGTGAGAACTAACCTCTCCTTGTTACCATACCACTTACTCCCCATTCAGCCCTGAGCAGCTTTGTCAATGGGCTATTGGGGGAAACAACACAGGCAGAAACTTTAGAAACACAGGCACTGCCTCTTAAAGGCACAGCATTCCTTTTCAGCACTTTGGCGTTTCACTCCAGGAGCCCTATGCTTTATGCCTGCTTTACATTTAAACACAAATTTCACTGACAACATCTGACAACTCCCTTTGCTTTATACTCCATCTAACGTTCCCACTGGAGAGCACACGTTCATATATCGCCACGTTTACAGTTTGGCATATTTTACAAGTAATAACAACAACAATACTAAACTTTGTGTGCTTTCTGACTTGCTGAAATACATATTTAAAAAATACAAAATAAATCTTCACAGAGTACATATATAGTGAAATAGAACGTGTGAGTGTGAAACAGGTGGGTAAACTTCAGCTGTATTCACTTTTTTGGTAAAGGGGGGTCCTTTATTGTTGAATGGAATCCAAGAGTAGTGAAGGACCACACAGGGAGCAGGAGGGGGAGGGTCAGCTCCTCAAAGATGGCTAACGATTCACATAGCCCATCTGTGCAGGGGATCAGCACTGTGGTGAAAGCCTAGGGGGCTTAGAAGGAATTTGGCAGTGTGAAAACCAAATAAAGCTGCCCGAAAATGCACAGATAAGTGAGGTGCATGGAAAGGACGTCAAACGCAAGAAGAAAAAAAAAACTTCTAGCGCAGCACCCACCGCAAACAATATAGTCTGAAAGGGAGAGAACAAGAGACGGCTTGCATGTGCTATGAAAAAGAATGCTATGTGTGCGTGACAGGAGATATGGAATTCCAGAGGCCACGGTCTACGTCCGCTCAAAGATCCAGAGACTTCATATCAGAAGCCCACACAAGCCTGAGTCAAACATCACCCAAGAACTGCACTACGTTTACCACAATCAAATTTTAAATCAGAGAACATCCATAAAGCTAAGCACATTCAATCTGAAAGCAAAGACATTAAAATTTTTGGGGGGCAATGGATCTAAAATTGAGCTGTGATAAAAAGGACTTAAAAGTAAAATGGTGCCATATCAAGCTAATGACACTGCATACAGCCCCCAAATAAGTTGACCTGACCTTTTACTGCAGATCTCATCGATCAGCCCCAAAACCCACCCACACAGCACACAACCAGAATATGAAATCTCAAACTCACCTTCCACCCATAGTTTTTCAATGTCCGTTTCAATGGCAGCGACCCGCAAACCAACAGATAAGGCTCCAAACACAAGTAGTCCAATGAAAAGGACTTTTCCACAGTGTCGTTGGATGTGACAGCCCAAAGAAAAGAGAAAAGCCTGGAATCTCGCCCGAATCCACAGCGGTGCTTTCTGTCCCACAGCTTTCCCCTGAGACACAAGAGAGGAACACTTATTCACATTTTCAGTGATGCTATTGCAAATCATTTGTAGCACACAGTGCCCTGCCAGGACAGTGAACAGCTATGACAATGCAGAAATCGATATTTACAATTTAATTTTCATGCAGACATTTCAAATTTACATGATATCTCTTTTAATACAACAGGGAACGTTAATAACATACAGCCTGGCATTCTTTACCATAAAAGTGACCATTCCCAGAGATAACTGACACTCGTTCCATATCTTCACAAAGTTTGGCTAGCTCAGCTACACAAAGAAAGCTAATCTATGTCTTTAAAGCTAAATTAAAATACCAGTGTAACCAGTTCAGGATTGTTTCCTTATTAATCCACGCTGGGGATAAATGCTGAAAACCCATAAATTAGAGTTTGTTTATTAAATAACATGATAACTAGCATGAGCTGTAGAACATAATTCAGTGAACTTTATTAACCATATTAAAGGGCCTTCTCTAAACATCTCACAGGCCTTGAGTGTCTCATTTGGGCTCTAATCTATGCTTATCTCAGTATTAAGACAAAATTATTATTAAAAGTGAGAGGTGTAACAATTTAGAAGAACCAACATTACAGTTAGACCTAAATAAAAGTATTTTAAAAGTTGTTTGCACAATTAGCATGTCATACACTTGAAATCCTTGACAAGAACGCAACAACACATGGGACTAGGTAACCACAACTAAAAGCTGTCAAACATGTGTTTTATTATAAGCTTTACTAATTGCTATGAGAAATATATTCTGACACTAATCATACATATTTACTATGCTATTACATGACCAAATAGTAGAAGCTATTCAGAGCTTCAAGTTGCAAACATGGGAAATGTTTTCATGAGAACCCTATTTGTAGAAATCAAAAGCCCACCATTACTGCTGCTGTGGCTAATGTCTTGCTAAATCTACTTAGACAGGTTCTCAAACTGTAAAATGTAGAAAAACAAACACTTTCGCGTGTAATTTGATCAAAAATTTAGATTAACGAAGCCAAGCTTGGTTTCAACAAGTTTCCTCTAACTGGCTGCAGTATAACTGGACATGTTTTGGTTTCACTCATGGGAGTTTTGGCACAAAGCCAAGCGTTCGTGCGCTTCACTGATGCTTTGTCAGATCAAACTTAATCAGTGAATTCATCAGCAGGATGCGCGCATTGTCAAACAAACAAGCTACACTGTATCTAGACCAACCAGACTGAACACTGAAGCATATTAAACGTCATAAAGGCTCAAAACGCGCGTGTACCTTACTAAAGATGGGCTAAATGAATGGAGACTACTTTCATTCATGGAAAACACTATCTGGACTCACGCTTTCCTATTGAGTGTAGTTTACTCTCTGCCTCTAAACCACTTTCTACTAAACTAGATTTAATAACAACCCCTTTGAGGAGTACAGCTAATGTAAATGCTGTCTGTTGATAATTTCACTCTCACTTTCTTACTTCCAAGTTAAATCTACTAGTGTATTGTACCGATGATTAATTGTGATTTCCTCGAACACAATTAGGCTAAAGATTGTCCTTTACAATCTCCAGACTTTTATAAAACTCTAAATAAAACTTTAAGAACAACAATGCGGTGTGTATATTCCACTGGAAAATGGGTTTGTCACCTTAGAAATCTGTTTTAACGCAAAAGCTGCGTGGCAGTAACTGGGTCTCCGGAGGAGTTCTGAGTTCACAGGCGGCGGAGAACGCGTGTATTTCGGGGGTAAATCTCCAAACACATCACTGGCCCCCGGGTCTCTAGGATCCGAGGCCATAGTCCAAACGAGAGAGAGAGAAGAAGCGTTGAAGAAAGTCAAAAGACAAACGCCGCGCGTTAGGCAGAAGCGATAATAACAATAATCCAACAAACAGGTCGCGCGCATCCACCGGGATAAATTTGAAAGATTTTTCTTTAGTCTTTCGCTGAGCCGAAGTCTTCCAACTCCATCCCAACATTATGCGCTCGAATCCGTATAGATCCTTCGGTCTTCATTCGTCCGGCTATAGCTCGTAACTCGTTTTAAAGTGGTGGAAAGTGGCGAGCGGATTCCTTCAGTCTACCTCTGATCCTGTTGCACTAACATTTGGAGAGGTAGCCCCCTTTGCAAATCCTGAAAAGGGTGGTTTGATGGAAAAGTGCTCTGGTTCTCATTGGCCGAGGAAGAGGCAAATTACTTTGCAAACATCTATTATTAGCTGCTAAGCAACAGCTCACCAAAGTGGAGGGAGAGGGAGACCACCCAGGCAGCCCTTCACATCAGCGCCGGGAGGGGGAAGTGCAAGAGGAACTCTTTCAGTACACTCACTCTGCACTGCTGCCCTGCTCTGCACATTTCCAATAGCCCGTGTTCGTATTTTAACACGCTATCACACATGCCATCTATTGATACCACAGGCACAGATTTCTTTTATGCTGACAGTCTGATATAGAGCGCGACATTACAAGTTAATCTGGTGTAAACTCGCGCATACATTCACTAACTCCTTGAAGAGAACTAAAAAAAATTAAAAAATAATATTATTTATATAAAATATATATTATTGTCTATAATAATATAGATAAACTAGTTTTAATAATAATAAAAAAACGTATAAAATTATAAATAATTATTAATTAAATCATTTTTATTATTGTCAATAATAATACAGATCAAACAACACTTTATTTTAATGGCCAACATAATTGTAAGCTAAAAAACCCTTGGTGGATCACTTGTCCTTTTTAGAGCATTTGTTACTTGCTACTGACCCTTTTTGCCTTCTGTCAAACCTAGGAATCAATGGCAAAAGGTACCATTTTTTACCCTTATGGTCTAAAAGAAAGACTCTGGAGTTTGGTTGGTTGTTGGATATACTTGCAAGACCTCTGCTGTTAGTAGATGACCCCAGCTTTACTAGAATGATTTTTAGAAATTGCAAAATGGCAGGGACAAGATTAACTTTCCAAGATTGTCCTTGATGATTGGACAAATTATAAATGGGTCTCCCTTATTGTTATTGTGCTGGCTCATGACACTTGCAATTAATTCATGGAGGGTGCTGTCCAGTGTCATACTTTCATATTTAGGGTTTACTCTCTCTTTAAGACACTTTCATCTGAACTAGTATTAATAACAACATTCTGAGACATACAACTGGTGTACATGTTGAATATTTCCTTCCATTTTCTTAATTCAAGTTCAATCTGCTCGATGTATCTTAACAACAATCATTTATTATTCTCTCAAACACTTCCAAAAGTAGGCTAAATAAATTCCTGTAAAAAGAACAATAATGTGGTGTGTGTATTCCACTGGAAACCATAGAAATTTGTTTTAACGTCATGTAAAATGTGATACTGATTCAGTTTTCCATCTTGATTGGACAAAGTATAAATGAGTAACATGGCATTCTGCTGACCATCCTTTATTGCTATTCTGGCAGCCATGACACTCGTAAAGAGCAACAGCTCTGCCTAACCTGACTGTACTAAAGAAATAATAGGGATCCTGTAGTCCAATAGTTTACTGTAATACTTTCCATCACAAAAGAGAAAGATGTAAATCAAAGGCTAAATATAAATAAAGTCAGACTCAAAATATATACACAGACAAGAGATAAACTGTCTATTGTGTTACAATGTTGATATGCAGTTGTACAGAGTTAAATGTCCCTCACTTTATACACACTATAACCATCATATTAAGCAATTAATTCCTCCATTTATTATCCACTTTGATATGTATGAAGTCAAGCTATTCTTTAACACTGAAGTCTTACTTTAAAAGTACGAGTGTCCCAATCTGCATACTACTAAACAGGGTGTGCGCCTGCGTGCATGCTGTGGCAGCCACAAATGCATTTCTTGAAATTATTTAATTTGATGAGGGTAAGGGCAGCTGGGAATGGGAGCTAATGTGGAATCTGAGGAATTGCTTCATGCGGTAGGGGGCCCCTTTAAGCCTAACAAACTGAGGGAGGTCCAGGCCGAGGTCTAGAGGCCTTGGATAAATAAACTGGGGAGATGACCATGCGCTGTCCAGAAATCTGCCATCACAACGTCCCTAAACATAAACGGCCAACGGCCCGTCCTTGCTTGTGTAAAGGTAATCTTCAAAAGTATAGAGCTCTTCTATCATACGACAGCTGAGAGGCTCTGCAGACAAAGACGTGTTTATTTTCCCCAAAAGCTTCAGGGCTGAATTTATTTATCTTACTAAGGCATCGGCCTAGTGAACGGATTGCTTTGAAACTACCAGCTGAGAGTGTTCTGCTTGCAGTTGACGTGTGTAAGCATCAGTGAGCCTGTAGTTGGGTTTACACACTTACAGAAGATTAACAAAAAGTACTTTTTGGGCAAGGTACTATGCCCAAGGTAATAGCAATTAAAAAAAAAAAAAAAAAAAATTATATATATATATATATATATATATATATATATTATTTTAAGTGCCTTGGAGTACCATGTGCAAACCGTGTTACATGAATATGGCAATTATTAAGTACCATGGTATTACCACCTGATACCATCCATGTTTCCAAGTACTTATTATAAAAGATATTCTGAACACTATTTCTAAAATGACCAAACATAAATATTAGTTTGATCAGGTTGCATGTGCCACAATGCTGTTTTAAGAATATAAAGTTAAGGATCCACAGGCTAAATTCGTGACTGCCTAGAATCATAAAATGACAATAAATCTCTGTAATCTCAGGAAATGGATTGACAGATGATTCTTACCCCCAAAAATGTCCATGGTAACCATGCAGAGGCAATGGGCTTGTGGGGGGCCTGAACCCCTCATAAAAAAATAGACTTGGCAGAACCCCAAATAATTTTATTTTAGTAAAGATAATAATGACATATCTCTCTCTTATATAAAATTGCCCCTATTGATTTTAATATATATATATATATATATTCTTCACCTTTGTTTCAACCACACACAACTAAAAGCACTATAACAAATACAAGACTGTAATCATGTCAAGCTCTGTATAGCATTACAAACAAATTGACCTCATAAACGTCAATAGATACACACATAGCTGTTTCAAAATCAATAAAAATCCTCATGGAATATCCTAGACCACTAGTATTCTTCACTAGTAGTTACCTAAACAGGGCAAATGTGTGTTGTAAAACACATTTTGGTAGGTGACAAGTATTATGTTAGTTAAAAGTTACAAAGGAACATAACTTTAACTTTGGAAATTAACTCAACAGGGGGGAAAACATAAATTTTTCACACCAACACATACTTACCAACAAAAGTGTTTTTACATTATCTCCATGTTTAAGATAGTAAAAATGTGGCGCCTCACATTTATTAATATTAAATTAGCAATGTGGATTTTTCACACAGTTGTAAATACTAGAAACTTGTACCATTGTGCTATGGAAACATCCTTGAGAAAGGAAGTCAAAATTTGTATTCAAATTGGCAGTGACCGACTGTTTTGATCTTTATAAAGGCATGGGGAGACACTAGCCTCCAACTAACATTCAGGACTTGTTTGGCGAATGTTTACAAAGCTTAAAATATTCTTAGCCCCCAATGTGCTTTGACACACAGTGATGTGTACATGTTGGCATTGTAAGGGTCCGTCAGTCTCAAAGGAAAGGACCCGCCACCCACAGCCACAGATAAGATTAATTATGATAATGTATTTCTTTGCCCTTTGTCATCGTAATGAATGGCTTGCTTAAAAAACTTTTTCAGCGGGCTTTGTTTGTGGCCCTTTAACAGCGGTATTGTTGGGACAGAACTAGCAGGTGGCAAGATGAAATCAGACCCCTTTGTTTTCTTACTTATCTCTCTACTTATTTAATCCATTCATAAGTGTTTGTTTGTGTGTGCATATATATATATATATATATATATATATATGCTGTACATAGTTGATATAAACAGAGTTTGCGCTATAATTCTATGAGATGATCCATGTTCAAACTGTCTAAAACATGAATAAGAGTAACTGATATGGAATTCTTATGGGAAGTTTACATGTCGTACGGTTGACTTACGACACTGTCTCTAAAACTATTTTGAACAGTATTTTGAGAATTCTTATAGAATTACTATGTATTCAGTACTTTTAAAAGTTAATTTGACACACTGAAGGACCATTTAAAATTGACTATGAACTGATAAAATGTATATATTAATTAAAAGAAATGGTGACCAGTCACACCACCCAAAACATACATTTTTCCTTATACATTCATTTAACTTTTAACCGAAAAATATTGAGGTTGATTACAAAACTTTTCATAGACATGCTATAGACAGCCAATCATTAAATCATTAAATTAAAGTAAACTGCACATCCAACCAAAATTAGGAACAGGTCCAGTAAACAAAAATAGAGTAAATGTCCACACACTGATATTATTGCTCCAAATTATGTTTAAGAGTGATGTTTTAACCATTTTCGATTCATTACAATTCACCCATTATATCTGACAAGCTGTTATAAATGTCTTTGAGTTTATTTCTTACAGAGAGAATAGAGACACCAGTCACAGAGGTGTAGGGGCTGTGTGGGATAAACAAGGTTTACCGTAATTTAGCGAGTGTCCTGGGGAGCATTGTAAAGGAGCCAGCATGTTCATTTCAGAGACCAAGCAGTCCCTCACATGTCATAGAGGTTATTGGCCTTTACAGGCCACACAGCATCCATACTGTCTTTGTTCAGCTGTAAGAAAGTACTAATTGTTAAGTGTGTGTGCACTGAAGGTGGGCGTGAGGGTTTGCAGGATGCTTGTGGGGGATGCGGCATCTTAAAAGGAGTCGAAAAAGAGAGGAAATTTCGTTTGTGCCCCAAGAACACAGAAGACAAATTGAGGAAGTGTTCTGTTAATGTGTAGGGGTCAGCAGAAAAAATGCAGGATTTCTGCCACTTGGGTGGCCAACAAGCCTCTCAGCACCATCCACCATGCTCAGACCTTCAGACTAGTATCTCTCCACCCCACCCAACCAACTACACAAACCGCCAACCCCCAAACTCCACCCCACACACACACATTCATACAGTCCCATAGAGCAGATTTGTTGACTATGCCTGTCAACTGGTCAATCAGGTCACTGCCTCTCTTGGTTTTGGGAGACCTGTGACACTATCACCCTTTAAGTCTAGTGACAGAGACATTGGGACGTGTTCCAATTCTGTATTTTTATCCATGTCTCTGTGATTTATGAGGGTGCAGGCTTATAAAAGTAACAGTGAACTTACATTACTTACAGTAACTGTCACTCACACCCATTTAAGCACAGACTTGTTCATATTAGCTTCATTTACAGTGCAAAGATAAGCAGCCTTGGACCTTTGGAGACTTTTAAGAGCTAGCGTATCAATCACTCTAAAACAAGACAGAGCTTGCAATGGATGTCATCAATACCATTTCAATTGAACATTGTGCATTCTTTTCTGTTGCATACCATTAAATATACTAGTCAGTGGGGATATCATCGATGCTGAAAATAAATAAATAACTAAAACCAGCCTAAGCTAATTGGCTGGTCAAAATGGGTTTAAGCTGGTCTCCAAGCTTGGCCAGCAGCAAAAAAAAATACAAAATCCCAAAACCCCCCAAAACCAGGCAAATTACCATCCTAATCTAGGCTAGTACACAAGTTAAAACCATTTAACCAAAAAGAAATCTGGGTATTCCTTATTGTGTGTTTCACTTAGTTAGGCCCATCTTGAATTTTGTCTCACTTCTACTTCTATGTAGGCCTAGAAAACCCAGGCTGGAAGCTACACAGAGACAGTGAGGTGGACCTGATATATGATCTGTCAGTTGACATCTGATCCCAGGCCCAGGAAAACACAAGCATCTGTCACATTTGGCCCAAAGGGCGGGGAATGACACTGAACACAGCTCCTTGGAGCTCCAAACCAACGCAGCCATGGGGACTCCAACTCTGGGAGGCTGTCTAAATATACAAACCTTTCAAAAATCACTGCTGCCACATCTCCTGAGCAAGGTCTGGTGGTCCGAGCGTGGACACTGCAGTGAGAAGGGGCAGAGGGCACGACATCTGATTAGTTATCACACTGACAAAATGGAGGACACATGTTTTGCATTAGCAGAGAACAGGCATTCAAATGAGATCGTTTCTCGGGCATTTGGGCTTAACTTATCAGATACATCAGAGAGCCAAACAATCTTACGAACATTACATGTCTCCAGGGAAAAATTAATCCATTTGGGAAAAATGCCTTCACTACCTTCAAGCTTAATCTGCCAGAAGTCTTGAACTAGATGGAGTTCAACTGAGAAAAGTGAGGACAAATGAAGCAGAGATAAGCTCATAAAAACATTATTTTACGGAATTAGAGAGAGCAAGGAAAAAAAAAGAGATGTCACTGAAAATTAATACAATACGCCTAAATACAAAACTTGGGAAGCACGGTCTTGAAGATAGACGATGGGCAATCATTCCACTGGTGACACTAAATGACTTGCATTGGCCCTAAAAACAATAAGAAGAGCTACAAATCACGCTAAGAGTCAGAGCATCTTCCTGAGGCTCTGAATCAATCTTCACCAGTGATCATAAGTCCTGTAATTTAAGAGATGCAGAAGTGCTGGAATGCTATAAATCATTAACAGCAAAGAGAAATGGGAGAGAGAAAAATCTTAAGGAAGTTATCCTTTTAAGCATTTTGTGAAAGGAGTATGCAAGAGAACATGAGAGAGAGAGAGAGAGAAAGAGAGAGAGAGAGAGTGTGTGTGTTAGTAGTCAGTCTCTGAGTGGGTGGTCTTTTTCTTTCATTCTTTTTGTGTACAAATAAACTTATCCCCATTGTGGTTATCTGTTCTTTTCAGCACTAGAGCTTGCAGTCCCAGTCACGGTGGTCACGCAGATGGGCCCTGGGATGTCCACTGGACAAACACCACAAACAAACTGCAAACTACACAGACACCCACCTAGAGCAACAACACCTGCATCCAAACATCATTCTATGAACTCATTTGCACTCAACTTTAGTATAAGCGCACACTTTAGAGCCACATTATATTTTATTTGGTCCTCTATTGAGTCTAAGTCCATATCCAAGAGCATTCTGTCACATGACTTGCAAACATCACTTTGTTGGAAGTTCATACAATTCTGTAAATGCACGTCCCATTTAAAAGTTTTATTTCTATGACATTATGGTGACAACAAATGCAATTGCAAATATAATGAATGTTCCAAACATATGGAAGCCCACAGAGGCCATGCATTATTTTTCTCTAGATAACTTGGTAAAAAGTCACAATAATCTCAGATCATGGCTTTTTCCTCAAGATCTTGAGAAAATTGGTTAAATTTAGACAGAAAAAATACTAATCCTCTTATTACCACTAGTGCCACAGAAATGACACAGCTTTCTATAAAAGATGTAAATGTGACACCACTGTGTTCTTCCAAAATGACAGATAAATAAATCCACATTTACACATACAATAATGGATCCTGTGCAAGGGGTATGTACATGGAAGCGGGTTCTTCCATCCTGGTTGGTCTGTACTTAAGGACTGTGATCGATCCCTTCTCCACCAGGGTTCTAGATCTTCATGAGCTGGTTGGATCTAACAATGACATCATTGGTTCTTTCAGCTGTAAGGGTAGAGAACAAGATTCTGAGAAGGAGCTGTCAGGCATCTGTTGTGCCTCAAAGGAGATGAGCTGTGTGTTTGGTCAAATTAAACACCTGAAAACAGGCTCAATGTTTCAGCATCAATGATTGTTCCACTGAATCAAAGAGAGGAAAACAAGTTTGAACACACTTTAATAAAGTTTATCTAAACATATACCATTGTGAGCCATTCCATCACATACTGACAAGCACACAGTTTACAAATTTGTTAGGCTTATACACATTCAGCCTAGGAAAATCTGATATCCTCTTGCAGAAATGTGGCTATTCCAAACTAAACGTTTGAGAGCAAGATTAATGATCTATATAAAGACATATTTTAGTGTGAAGGAATCTGCACAAAAGTTTTTGTGTCCTGAGTTTGGGGAAAGACAAATAGAGCATGTTATATCAGATAGAGAGATAGAGAGAGATAGATAGAGAGAGAGAGAGCGAGAGAGAGAGAGAGAGAGAGAGAGAGAGAGAGAGAGAGAGAGAGAGAGAGAAGGTTAGAACAAGAGAGTTTAAACAGTATAAGGAAAGGTACATGTCAGGAGGCTCCGTAACACCTGCAAATCTATTGCACCTTACAACACAGTGAAAAGTGACAGGCAAGGTGGTCTTGGAAGTACAACCCATCTCCAGGGCATCTGATGCTTTTAGCAGCTATAACCCAATACACTAATTCCCCCAAGGACAAGGATGCTGGGAACACAGGAACTAATAGAGAAAGTGTTCTGCTAGAGTTTATGAGATGTCTATCACTCCTTTGTGGCCAACATAGGCGAGGAGTCAGTAGTGGTAAACAGCCCACAAATAGAAAGAGCGAGCATGAATGAGACAGAGGAGAAAGTGTGTGTGTGTGTGTGTGTGTGTGTGATGTTGACTACAAGACCACCATAGTGGAACAGCTATAAAGTCTACTTAGAGTAGTCTAATAACTCAGCAGCTGGCTGAGATGATTACTAGTGTAAATTTGTCAAATGTGACATATAAACTACAGGTACCTAGTCAAATACTAATTTTGGCTGATACCAATATCTAATGATTATTTTAGCTTTTGGCTGATAAACAATTTGATGGTCAATGGATAAATCTATACTGTTTTTTTTTGTGTCTATTTTTCATGTTGATGCTAAAGATTAAATCTAGAATTTTACATGCTTCAGGCATCAAAACACAGTGTACTGTAGAAAAGATGGGACATCTGTTGGGTGAATCTCAAAGATATCAGGGTAAATTTTACACCCCAAAATCAAATAAAAAAAAATATAAACACATTTTCCCCCAAATTTCCAATACTATAATAAAAAATGAAAAGAAAAAATAATTCACAATCATTATTATAATACAGTAATGACAATCATCCTGTCTAAATTACTTAAAATAAAATTAAATCAAATCACTTTATTGTCACACGAGCATATGCACAAGTGCAACAGTGGGTGAAAGTCTTGTGTGGAGTTCTGAGCAACATAGCAGTCATGACATTGACGAGACACATACCAATTTACAATAAACAACATATTTACACAATTTACATATCAAATGTACACATAATTACACAACACAATAATAATATACAATGTGCAGTAAACAATACACACAATATAGAATACACGTAAATACAATTTTTGTAAAAAAGTATATAAAGTGTATAAAAAAATAAATATATTTTTTTTTAATGTATGGTGAAGAGAATATAATTTATGACAGTCCAGTGTGATATAATAAGATTAATAAAGTGCTGTGCTGATTATTGATCATGAGAGATCAAGTGTTCTAAAGTCTGACTGCTTGGGGGAAGAAGCTGTCATGAAGTCGGCTGGTGCGGGTCCTGATGCTGCGATACCGCCTGCCTGATGTTAGCAGCGAGAGCAGCCCATGACTCGGGTGGCTGGAGTCTCTGTTGATTCTCCGAGCTTTTTTCCCACACCTCCTGTTATATATATCCTGTAGGTAGGGAAGCTCACCTCCGGTGATGTGTCTGGCAGTTCGCACCACCCTTTGCAGGGCTTTGCGGTTGTGGACGGTGCTATTGCCGTACCAGGCGGTGATGCAGCCAGTCAGGATGCTCTCTACAGTGCTGGTGTAGAACCGTGTGAGGTTGTGGTGGTTCATTCCAAACTTCCTCAGCCGTCTCAGGAAGAAGAGGCGCTGGAGAGCCTTCTTCACAACGGCCTCAGTGTGGACGGAACATGTGAGGTCCTCAGTGATGTCCTTAGTCATTTTCTTTATGCAAAATATTTTTTTTTCCTTTGATTTTGTGGTGACATATGTCTCAGACAATTTTGGACAGTTTTAGTAAGATTCACCAAGAGAAGAATAGAGCACCTTTGAATTGGAAAAAATAAGCTGTCGTAGATTATTTATCTGCTTCAAATTTTGGCATAAAAACACAGACCCCATTTAAATGCACTTAAGAAAACTCTTTATTTAAGTGTTTTTGCAGAAAGCGGCATTCTGAAACGTCATGTAAACAAGAACGCAGGTTTCATTATGCCACTTAAGGGATTAAGAGTAGCGGTTTAACACACATAGGTTTCTCCCGGAGAACGCGGCTTATCTGGCCATGTTAACACATAAGCAGTGGCGGTTCTGGCTTACTTGGTGCCCTAGGCGAGATCCGACGTGGCGCCCCTTTAATATCAACAATGTCAACATGAGAAACAGATCAATATTTAAGTCCTTTTTATACTCTAAATCTCCACTTTCACATCTGGAAATTCACATTTGATGCCTGTTTAGTTTCACTTTCACATCTGAAAGTGTAAGTGGAGATTTAGTGTAAAAACAGACTTAAATATTGATCTGCTTCTCACACACATCTATCATGTCGCTTCTGAGGACATAGATTTAACCACTAAAGTCTTATGGATTACTTTTACGCTGCCTTTATGTGCTTTTTGGAGCTTCAAAGTTCTGTCCAACATTCACTTGCATTTATATGCACATACATACACACACATATATATATATATATATATATATATATATATATACACACACACACACACATGTAATATACCCTGGTGCTCATGTATAAACACCAGTGTAAATAATCGACTGTCCCTTACCTCCACGTATATGCGCTCGTACATTGGGGGAATATAGTTTTATTTAAGAGAGAAAACCCCACAATTTTTGCGTAAATTGCAGGTCGCAACAGAAAAGATAAGGAAACAAAGACAGCAACTGTGTAATGTGTAATATATGTAAATAAAACGAAGCAACAGAGTAAAATAGCTAAATTATTTATTTTTTAAATGATATGTCAACGCCTTAGTCTGACTAAGATTTTACCAGTTGGATTTTTACAAAGTTGGATTAACAGACCTAGACCAGGAGTTACCAAACTGGGGTCCGAAGGCCCCCAGGGGAGCAGAAGGGGATAGTAGGTGGTCTGAGGAAAAGGATTTAATTAATTTTTTTTTTTTAATTTGACATTTCAATAACATTACAACTGCACTTTACAAATACATTTGAATTTAATTGAAAATCTTTCTCTTCAGCTTCATACATTTATACTCTAATAGCGAAAATTAGATACACACTGTTAAGTTAATAAATGAAAAGTAAATACTTTTATAGATTATAATTTTATAATTTATTTTTGCTTAAGTTCAATGACAAAATAAAGCCATTTATTATATTTTGCTAACATTCACTTAATATTTTTCTCACAAAGTAAAAATGAGTCTTAATTCATGAAAATATAATGCTGCATTAAGATTTTAGGAAGTGGGTTCATTGCAAGGAGATCATCATATTTGGGAGCCCCTAGCATCCAAAAGGTTAAAAACATGAACTAGATGATGCAATTGTAGCTCGGCTTCGACTGTACCGGAGAGGTAATGTGTGACCAAATGTTTTTCACCTGGACATCAAATGCAAAACAAGCAAGTGGTATATTACTTAATTATGCATCATGTATACTTGGACAGAGAGATGAAGACTGTAGCTCGATTATAACTGCACACGTAAACATTCTGACTGATTTCTCATTCAGCCTTACAAATATGTTATTTAAGCAAAATACAGAAAAGATCCCGAAATGGATTCCACACTCTTAATGTCAGCATTTGGGACTGCTGTTTCCTTAACTCTGCCATTAGATGTCATGTCACTCACCTGTGGTTTCTCGTTTGTGCAATCATCTTCACCTGCACCTCATTTACCCCTGTGTATTTTAGCTCTGTCTTTGTTCTCCCCTGTTACTTGGTCTTTGTATGAGATGTCTGCCTGGCTCCCTGAGTTTTTGAGACCCTGTGACATAGTAAGGCACTTGTTTAAGATATTTGCATCTGTGTATTTTTTTCTCCCCTCGTGGAGTTTTTCTTTATATACCTGCATCTGAGAAGAACCTTTGTTGTAATTCTTGACATCTTTTATTTATTAAACAATCTTACCGGAGACCTCGTATCCTGTTTCGATTGGACCCTTCAGTTTTCTGGTGGCTCGGTGGTATTACCGCTTAGCTCTTACGCCAGAGACGCGGGTTCTAGACCGGGTTCTAACACTTAATCTGTATAGACCATCAAGTTTGTAATTAATTATTTTTTTCACAAAACAATTTTAATTGTAATCCTCTGCATCTCTTGTTTTAAATGACAACATTTGTAAGCAATATCCTGCATCAGAGGGGTTCAGAGTCTTTCAATTTTGTAGCCCTGACCTCAAAAGGAACATCACGCTCCTTATTTCAGGAGGGTCGATATATCAAAAACACAGAGCTTCTCTGTACTTTAATAAAGAGACACATTTCTGTTCGTTAAAGTACAGAGATGCTCTGAGTTAATGTTCAATTTGTGTGTCTGCATTCAAAAGGACTAGTGTCATCCCCAGGGATACTGGAAGGAATTTATTGCAGTTATTATAAGCAATGCTTTTTAAATAATAGGTTACATTAACCTCTACTCTGTTTTTTGTGGGAAAACTTTTAATTGTGGTTTCTTGCTGCACTTTAAGCAGTGAACACTGAAGGGTGCGTGTCTGTTGGGGGAAGTACAGGGGGTCTAGCTTGTAATTTGGGATTTCTGGGAGCACTTCAATAAGCCCCAGCATTTTTGAAGGTTATGGCCAACTAATCGAGTCCAGCTCAAGTGATGATGGAGAGGTAGGGGGTGGTGGAGATGTAGAAATTTCGCAGGAGGAGATAGTGGTGGGGTTTGGTTGAGGCAGCAACACCCTGTTGTTCAGTCAATTAGACCGGGCAGCCTTTGGACATCTTAGAGACGCCTTAAGGCACTGTCATTGATGGAGAGGCTAGAGACCAGGCGCGGACCACCCAGAATACAACAGCCTCAAGCCAACAACCCCCCCCCCCCCCCCCCAAACACACACACACACAAACCTCACAGTGATCTAAGACTGTGAGGATTAAGCATATTAAAAAATAAAGCTCAATTGTACACACAAGCTTAGGTTTTAATGCACTATTAAAACAGATTAAAACACACAAGACACACAAGATCACACAAACAAAAAGGCAGACATGGGTGTGTGAGCGCACACATAAACACAAACACAAAAGCTGGTTTTAATATGCACACAACGGAACTCCAGAAGTTTAGCGTGTGTGTATTTTGTGTGTATAGTGTAACACACAGTGCACTGGACTGAATCGTTCTCACCCTCTGGCTCGACGTGCTGACCGCTGCCCACAAGACAGTACTTAATGTCAGTACTTAATCACGCCATTGTTGCAGATCACGCTACCTTGAACGTTACACCTGGTGGAGGAAAGCGATCTTGGATGAGTCTCATTTCAGTGTCTATACAATGGCACACATTATGATTATAGTAATAAACACATACATACTTTATGTCCTACCTACAGGGTTCCCAAATGTTTTGACCAAAGAATTGTAATGTAACAGCATTTACATTACTTTTCCAGTTGTTTGGAACAATTAATAAAAATGACCTTTAGTGCTGCAACAACTAACCGATAAAATTGATTTTCTCCAGCACATAACTTGCAATTAATTTAATTGCCCAATTGTCACACATTATACATACATTATACATACATATACAGTGAAATTATTTATTTTTCACATATCCCAGCTATGCTGGGGTCAGAGTGCAGGGTCAGCCATGATTCGGCACCCCTGGAGCAGATAGGATCAAGGGCCTTGCTCAAGGGCCACACAGTGGTGTCTTGGCGGTGCTGGGGCTTGAACCCCCAACCTTCTGGTCAGTAATCTAGAGCCTTAACCACTGAGCCACCACTGCCCTATTACTGTTTTCTTTTATTTAGGTTTTGCTTTATTTTTATACTGTTTAACTGTTATTATTTCAAAGTCATGTGTGTATTTCAATTTCACAAAAACACTTGTCTTTACGACCAGGGAGTGTCTGTTAAACTTCACTGAGCGAGCAAGCACACGCATCTGTGTCAATCAAACAAGAGCAACAGAGTAAGGGAGCACAATCATTTTGATTAAACTATGCAGTATGATAAACATTTGTTGTTACATATCAAATTTAGGTTAAATGCAACCATAATTGAAATCCAACATATATTGCAATATATTTTGTTTTATAAGTACAGTAACTGTAAACAGAGTTCCTTATATACATTATAGTAACATGTTACATGTTCAATGGTGTGTGCATTTTCCTGCATAAAATCATATATATTTTTGATAAGTAAATTTTAATAAAAAATAGGAAGTAAAATTTGGCTTTGATCCGATTTATTGAAGAAATAATCGAAGATTAATCGATTATAAAAATAAGAGTTGTAGCTCTAGATAAAAAAAAAAAAAAAAAAAAAAAAAAAACATTAATTTTATGGAGGTTACTTATAAAAAGAGCAATGACTTGCCAATTAAATATTTAAGAGCTGAACATTAATAGAAACAATTATATTTACTATAAGAAGTTAAGTTAGACTGGACATTGCAATTTAAAAATTCCTTGATATTTCCAGGTTTTCACTTACCATGGGAATCCTGTAACTAGTAACAGAGACTATTTAGCAGAAAAATTGGAAAGCCTAACATCAATGGGTGTAGAAAGGAAGTCTCTTTTTAAAGGTAAAATGCCTTCAAATCACCTTTTAGATTCAGACATCACCTGTCAATCAACTTGAATACATGCATAATCATTAGCATTAGTAGCATTTTAGGATAAAATTAGTTTAGCATTTTAGGATAATCTGAGGTTAAGAAGCACAATTCATGATACCATTGTTGTCAGATTTTACTGCTGATTTGAAATATGCTTTTTGATCGTAATCTTGACCAACCATTTTAGAGATTTCTGTCTTTCCCCATTCAAGAAGATAGGAGCTGCACTTGTATGCCACTAGTTTACATAGAAAAATAGCTGCCCGAGAGTGTTCCAAAGATGGCCGCCAGTGGACAGACTTGCTAAAAAGACTTTGCTAGTAATAAGTCCACCAGGTTGATTAATCAGCTGTTATTTGGCCATTTTGAGATTATTGGTATCAGCTGATAACTGATTATAATATTTATATTATTCTCATATTGGCCAAGTAATTTCAGCAATGTTTCATTTATAACCATTATATCAGCCACACTGCTTTGTAGATATCAGCATTGTCCATTGAAAAACCCTAATCAGTTCACAAAACTATTCTAACTAGTCCTAACCAAACCATTCTACCCCTAACATTCCATATATTATGCAATAAATAACTTCTACATTTATATAATACAGGAACTGAATCTGTAATCATTGGCAATGCTTACATACTTCATTATTTCTCTTTGGAAAAACCTCAGTTTATGTCTGGAGTTTTGTGCTCAGCAATGCATTTCCGAGCATAATGAAAGGCTGATATTTGTGTATCTGAGTTGTAGACAGCCAAGTGCTAAGGAGCCCAACTTTGAACAGTGTGCACTTAGATGGATACACACACACACACACACACACACACACACACACACACACACACACACACACACACACACACACATCCCTGTGCTGCTGTCTGTTTACACCATACAAAGAATAATATTTTCCTGGGATCGCTTTGGCACCATAAAACTTTATTTGCACAGTTTTATGTTTACTTGGATTGCTGTGCCAAATCTTAACTTTTGTTTGCCCTCTCTTGCGGTGAAACATATTTACCATGAGTGTTCTACTTTCATGTCTTTTTGCTAATTGCACAGCTGAAGGTCTTGTCCTTTCCTCACCCGACCCTCTTACACCCTCCCTCCCTTCTTCACCCTTGACAGTCCTTCGACCCCCCATCCCAAATCTGAAACCTGATATCTCAGCGTTTTCAACAGGCTTGTTTTATTTTCCTTTAGGCACCATTAGCATATATATTAAAGACAACATCATTGTGTGATGTACAGCAACCAACACTAGGCAGCCAGGAAAGTGCTCTAGTCATGCTTTTAAAGTGTGTTCTGCGGTTTAATGTCCGGATGTCATAGGACCTACAGGAAGTGTTATTTCACACTTTCCCTGGCTGTACCTGCCATATAGGGAACAGAAATGTATAACAACCACAACGTCTTATTAAACACACTCCAAGATTTTTAGCTCACGGAACAGGGACAGCAGACAGGACCTCTTGTCTTTCAGATCAAGGTGCGTCAGACAGCAAGGCCGTGTAATAGCTGACGGAGGCAGGTTTCTATTGGCAGCTACACAGGGTGCTCTATTCAGGTGCACGGGTGTGTACAGGCCAGAGAGAGAGAGTGCGTAAGATTGGAAGAAAGGGAGAGAGTGGGCGAGACAGAGGGGGTAGATGGGAGATTACAAGGATTGGAGTTTTAAACAGAGAGACCACCAAAGATGCAGTGCTGAAATACCACTAATTACTGACACTGTGCTCCTCATCGCTGTGAACCCCCCAATCTCCCCCCCCCCCCACCCACCACCTTGCCCTATACCCCCACAAACCACCTTCACCCCCCCCCCCCCTCTTTGTAAACAACCACTCCAACATGCAAACAAAAGGCCGAAAAATACAAGTGGCGCTTTTAAATGCCAGGGATTTCCTAATCCCCTCTTTCATTTTTTATGTTTTGAAAGAGTTGCTGTTCCTTTCTTCTCTTCCATCTTTTCTTTCTCTATTTCTTTCATGCACATGACTCATTCGTACATGAAGGTCACTGTGCTGGCTCTGGGATAATTTTTTTAAGGGCAAACACTGGTTTAGAGCAAAGCTCTTCCCTTCGATCTCAACATAACAGAGTCCTTTTTCTACCACCCAGAGCTGATTTGGTACAATTTCTGTTATCCCCTACTTTCTCAATGGCAAGCAAGATCGCCATTAACTCAAATCAGCTTAAATGTAAACTGTTTTTCAAAAAGGGGGTGAAAAAAATAAATTGTTCATTCAATAGTCTGTGATCTCAGAAAAGAACCATCCAAATAAAACTCTCGAACAAGACTTGTCCAAGTTTAGCAAGATGCGAATGAGGAAGTGTCTTTTAGTCATGAATGTAACACTTGTAACGAAACACTTGTTTCTTTGAAAATATTTACATCTACATTCATCACATTTCTGTAATTTTTTTGTACTGGGGTCCTGTTCAGGGTCAATGAACACCTTTAGTGGTTTGACAACACAAGTTTCTGTTTTTTTCTCAACAGCAGCCACCCCCTGACATGCCACCCACAGGCAGACGCACCCAGTCTCTGGATGTATCCACAGCACTCTCTGCATATTCAAGCCTACTTTTAACCGACAACATCTGATCTTTGGTCTCTACTAGCTAAAAATCAGATCCAGACCAATAAATAACCTGGAGACAGTCAACATGTCTAGCATCTTTGACTGGGGATGGTACAGGACAACAAAAGGGGTGCATGACCTTGCAAACGCTTTGATGACATATGGGATATTGACATGTCCTGTGGTGTGACATGCTATACTCCATCAAAAACAATCAGAAACATAATTTTGCTAATTCTTTTGTAATTATTATGCATGCAGATTTTAGGGTCACATTAATTGAGATGCAAACACTTTACAATAATGTAACGTAATTTACAATTTAATGCTTAATGTATCAATTATACAAATACATTTTTAGAAGAAAAGCTTTATACGTTAATATTAGTTATTGCATTATGAATGAACATTCATTAAAAAAAAATATATATTATTAGCATTTTCATAAATTAACTTGAACCAAGATTAATAAATGCTGTTAAAGTATTGTTTGTTGTTATTTCATGATACCTACGCATTTACTAAAGTTAACAAATAGAACCTTATTGTAAACTATTAACATTGAGACTTCACACCGCAGGACAATTTAAAATTAACTAGTAAAGGCAAAAAGTGTTTAAAAACTGTTAAATTCTTGTGACCAGTTACAGGACGTAAGATATACACTCTCCCTTAAATATTCATATACATTGTAACCTAAAATCTTGACATTTTGATAAACACATCTATGGACACATTATGCATCACCTACTCATTTACAAATTAGATTTTTTTATTTACCTGAATTTCTAATCAAACCAGTATTCAAAATAATTGAATTGAAACTAACAGCAGTAGACATTTCAATGTCATTAATGTGATATGTGTTAGCTATGTTAGGCATTTTGTTACCTGATATCTCAGCATTTGTTTTGTTTTTTGTTGTTGTTGTTATTTTAGGGGTTATACCATCTAATGTTTTGGACTAAGTAGATACACAATTAACTTAACTACATTTTCTGAAAGTCTGAAAGTAGCTCAACCTAGCCTTTTAAAAAATAGTGTAGATGTTCAGTAATAAGCTATTTATTCAAACAAGTACACTTGAAAAAAAAAAACCACTTTGCTAGATGTATTTTTTCCCATTGTACTGCACACACAGACTTTCAACATAATCAAGCTGAGATGATGATCAAACCCACTCTCCTAGAACATCCTCTCTCTCAAGTAGTATCTAGCAAAAAGACTAGTTTGGGCACTGTTGCAGTCATAAACAGTCAGAATGGACTTGGGTGAGATCACCTACCTTTCTTCAATAGTCACACCATTCATGATGATGGAGTTGGTTATCTTGATATTCTCCTTGATTGTGGTTGATGCGCCAATTGTCGCGCACTTGATTGATGTCTTGTCTGATATCTGACAAGATGGCCCAACAATGCTGTGACTTCCAACCAAAATAAGAGAGATGGCACCATTTTACAGATGCAGTAATTTATTAAATAGCACACAGATTTATTTACCACACCAATTCTAATTTTATGTGTATTCCGTAAAGGATTTGTATGACATAGAATATTAAATATGTTTATGTCAGTAATTTAATTTTCCAATAAGGAGCAATATTGTCCCCTGGCTTTGATATTCAGGGAATTGTTTTTTTTTACCTTCGTGAGGGTATATTTTTTTTCTTACTATATCATAGATATACTGTGTGTCATTTTATATCAAATACTTAATAAATAGAATTTATTCCTTATTGTCTATAAAATTAAATCTGCATAAACTTATATTTTAAGAGATTATATGTAGAATAACTTGGTCTAGAATATAATTTTAAGAGCTATAACAGGTTTTAGATACAATAATTAAAAAAAAAAAAAAAAAAATCATTACAGGGGCATTTTTTGTCCCAACAACTTGAATTTCAGGTGCATTTTTGTCACTTTTGGTGAACCTTTCACCCCAAACCCCTCTGAGCCACAGAAATGTCACAGTGACCACGTTTACATGCACTCCTGGGTTTTTGCAGTAAGCGGTGTTCTGAAACGTCATGTACTGTAAACAAGAATGCTGATTTGCTTACGCCATTTAAGGGATTACGAGGAAGAGGTGTAACACATCCAGGTTTCATATCCATAAAATTAAATCTGCATAAATCTATATTTTAAGAGATTATATGTAGAATAACTTGGTCTAGAATAGAATTTTAAGAGCTATAACAGGTTTCAGGTTTTTTTTTTTTTATAATTCATTACGGGGGCATTTTGAAACGTCATGTAAACAAGAATTCTGATTTCCTTATGCCATTTAAGGGATTAAGAGAAAGAGGTTTAACACATCCATGTTTCTTCCAGAGAATGTGGCTTATGTGGCAATGTAAACACATAAGCGGCTTTCTAACAGGTTTTTGAGGAGTGTGCATATGCGTGAACAGACAGGATAACAGACGTCATAGGATGGAGACCAACAAGTCAACAAAGTGGAAAGAATTCAACATTTCTGGGAGTACAGTGGGAAAAGCACATACACTATAAGCTATACCCATTTTTACACACCAATGTAAAACATTGATGGCCCCTTTCGTTCACATACTGTATATGCACTCATACACTGAGGGAATCCATGAGTATTATGTTTGATAGAAACCCCACTGTTGAAGTGCATTTCCTCTGCAGGTTGCGATAGGAAGTCAATGTAACAAGCACAGCAATTATTTAATGGAGAATATCGAAGTCTTCCTCAGATACCATGTTTGTTATTTACACGTCTGTCACATGGTAATTACGTTGCTTTGGAGAAAGCTGCATACTGACCGGTTATAGAGTACGTCGCTTATAAATTGCATGCAAACCAGAACGTTGCTTTCTCGCAATACACATCTTTCTCGCAATAAGTCGCTTTCTGGTCTCCATGTAAACACAGTCAATGACTACTACTCTATTAGTGATATGTCTAAAGGACTCACCAAGGAGCGTTCTGAGACTACAGCAGTCTGATGGACTGGAGGGTTCTCAAACAGTCTGGGAACCTGCAGGACAACAGAAACCATCCAACAAATTCAATGCAACCAATATATGTAGCTCAAACAACATATTTGACGGTTGACAGAGACAACCCTTTTAACTGTATAAATAAAACCAAGCATATTCTAGTCTCTGCTATTATAACAACTGTTATTTTGGTTTGTCTCACCATGCAGTTGGCCTCTTATGTTACCGGCTAGCATGTTGACATGGTAACACATGCCCTCCTCCATGATGTGAACATAGAAGCGTAGCTTTCCGCCATGATATGCCTCGCTCATTTCTCCACGGTGATCATTCCAACATGACCTCTCCCGGCAAGCTGCCGCAGGGCCTCATCTTTACTAGAGTTAAAGAGCTCTGTGAACACATATGAGTTTATGAAAGGCCAACAGTTATTATGTACACATAAAATTCTCTTAATAGGTGACTAATTTTAATCAATACAAAAGGGAATTAAAATTTTTGGTGAATTGCAGGACCTTAAGATTAGTTTATGTAACAAATAAGGCACTAATTCTCCCCTAACTGAAGTGACAGACCTGTAAATATAAGCATATTGTAAGAAAACAATTGTATTTACAGTCAATGTGAAACAGTGCTCCGAAACCACTTCTGTAATCTGACATATTTCCAAGTGAAACAAGATATTTCACAAGGAAAATCTCTCATATCTCATAAAATATCTGATTGGAACCCATTTTACAACCCATCGGACAGATTTCCAAATCAAAGACAAAATATCTGATATCTGACAGTGCAGCTTAATGAAAGATACATTATCATTTACTGTGGCAGCACAGTACTTTCTTTAATTTCAAAATCAGAATGAGCTTTATTGCCAAGTGTGCTCACATACACAAGCCATTTTTTTGGTGATAGAAGAAACAAGCAAGTGCACACAGAACATAACAGTGAGACAGAATATAAAACAAGGTAAGAGTATAAATAGACATACAAAACTGGACATATAACATAGAATGGCATATGTACATGTGCAAGTGGTAATATACAGTATGTGCAAGGTAGGGATATGTACAGTTATTTAATTAAATATGAGTGAATTTACATATGTACATGACATACAGTGTCTATACATTATTGCACTATGGGAGTCCTGAAGGCAGTTTAATTGTTCATGTGGAAAATGGCCTGAGGGTAAAAACTGTTCTTGTGCCTGGATGTCTTGGTGCTGAATCCTCTGCAGTACCGGCCAGAGGGCAACAGCTCAAAAAGTGAGTGGGCAGGGTGTGTGGGGTCCAGAGTGATTCTACCAGCAAGTTTCCTCACACTGGAGAAGTACAGGTCTTGGAGGGTGGGCAGGGGTCACCAATTATCCTCTCAGCAGCCCTGACTGTCTGTTATAGATTAATTCTGTCTGATTTGGTGGCTGAACCAAACCAGACAGTTAGAGATGTAACTGTTGATCAGACTGTTAATCAGAAGGTCACTGGTTCGATCCCCACAGCCACCACCATTGTGTCCTTGAGCAAGGCACTTAACTCCAGGTTGCTCTGGGGGGATTGTCCCTGTAATACGTGCACTGTAAGTTGCTTTGGATAAAAGCGTCTGCCAAATGCATAAATGTAAATGTAATGTAAATGTAGAGATGTACACAGGACAGACTTAATGATGGCTGAGTAGAACGAATTCAGCAGCTCCAGTTGAACCTCAGCTGGAGAAGGAAGTACATCCTCTGCTGAGCCATCTTCACAATGGTGTCTATGTGGGTGTTCCTACTTCAGGTCCTGAGAGAGTCAGCTGTTCAACCTCCCATCTGTATACCGACACGTCACTGTAGCGGATTAGGCCAATGAACTTCAGGAGCTTGACAGAGTGGTCCTTTGCAGTGCAGTCATTTGTGTACAGAGAGAAGAGCATTGGAGAATAGAATGCATCCCTGAGGAGCACCAGTGCTAATAGTGAGGGTCCCGGATGTGATTTTCCCCAGTTTCACAAGCTGCTGCCTATTTATCAGAAAGCTATTGATCCACATATTGTGGTTGGCACGGAGAACTTCATCAGTCTGGTTGAGAGAAGATCAGGCATGATGGTATTGAAGGCTGAAGTCCAAAAATAGGATCCTAGCATAAATCCCAGGTCTGTCGAGGTGTTGTAGGATATAATGTAGTCTCATGTTGACAGCATTATTCACAAACCTGTTTGCTCGGTATGCAAACTGAAGGGGGTCTAGCAGGGGTCCAGTTATGTCCTTCAGGTAGGCCAAAACTAGTCTCTCAAATGACTTCATGACCACAGACGTGAGAGTGAATGTGATTTATTTTTATTTTTGGGGGGGACTGGAATGATGGTGGAGCATTTGAAGCAGCAGAGAACTTCACACTGCTTCAATGATCTATTAAAGATCTGGGTGAAAATGGGGGCCAGTTGGTCAGTGCAGACTTTCAGACAGGCAGGTGAGACACCATCTGGGCATGAAGCTTTAAACACCGTTTACAAAAATTTATGAAAAAGCTAGTTGTTGTTTATTTTTGTTTTACAGGGAACGTGTATATAAAAACCGTTCACGCTCATGGGCAAGGAAGAGGCGAGAAACCGGCTCGACATACAACTAAAGGTTTAATGTAAAACTCAAAATACAAACACATAAGACAACAGACATGTCCGTAATGATCTCTCTCTCCCACACGTCCTCCACAATCGGCCTTTAACCCTCTCGGAGGCTTGATTAGCCTAATACGGGACCGGGCATGTTGAGTCACGACCTGGCCCCGCCCTCCACCGCGCCACAGTGTAATTTTTTTTTCCGTCCGACGATGAAATGCCCTGACCAATAAAATATCTACTCAGCCATCACTGAGTCTGTCCTGTGTATACTGTCCTGTTCCTAAGTTGGTTTGAACATGCACACTTTTTGGGTTTAAAAAGATAAAACAGCCACCCCAGTGTCGATATAAAAACAAATGCACATTATTTCAGTACCAAAGCAGAACACCTCAATAAAGAGCTTTTTAGTCTCAAGTGTTACATATGCGCTGTCAGCAAATATCAAGACATTACCTCTCATAATGTCAGTGTGAGTTTTTCCAATGTACAATCCCCTCCAAAAAAAAAGAAAAAAAAAAAGCTAAAGACAAGTAAACATTTTTATATATAATTTATGATCTCCTAAATGGTTAAAACTGAATCATGGTTTGAAAACATATAAGCTTGAGAAATCAGTATGCTTGAGCAATTCAGAATCTATGCCATATTCTTAAATCAGCCTCTCTCTCTCTCTCTCTCTCTCTCTCTCTCTCTCTCTCTCTCTCTCTTTCTCTCTCTCTTTATTTTCTTTTAGGCAAGATTAAAATTTCCATCTGAATGCCTAGAGAGAAACAACAGTTACTATGTCCATTTTCTTCTTCAGTACGCCACAGCACTGCTGGCTCAAGGGCGACAGAGAGAGAGAGAGAAAGAGAGAGAGAGAGAGAGAGAGAGAGAGAGAGAGAGAGAGAGAAAGACCAAGAGAGACGAATGGAGGGAGGGATGAACAGAAAAAAGAATGTAAACGAGAGAGAAAAGGCAGCATAAAAAAGTCAAACTACTTTGATGAGAGAAAGTGGGGAGAGGAGGAGGAGGAGGGGGTTTAGGGGGCAGATTAGATGAAATGATATTTATATCAGGGGAGAGCAAATTAAAATGTCACAGTGGAGAGAAGCCCCTCGCTTTTCTGTAGAGGGAGAGGACCTAAGAGAGTCCATGCTCGGCACCACTTTACAGCAGGCTGCCCGGCCTCACAATGTCAGTTACAGGAGCACAAAGGGGACTGAAGGGGAAGGGAAACCGAGGGCTATTGGAGAGTATGAATGGAGAGCTGAGGGAGAAATGAAGGGGTGGACTGTAGAGGACACAGGTCGACTGCAGGGATTACAGATTCTGCCATTTGAGAGAAAGACTAGGAGTGAAAACAGTGCTGATAAGATGCTTGCAATGAAGTGCTGAGAGCATTTTTTGTTATTCCATTAAAGGAATAGTTCACCCAAAAATGAAAATTATTTAATCATTTACTCACCCTCATGCCATCCCAGATGTGAATGACTTTCTATTTCTGCAGAACAAAAACAAAGATTTTTCGAAGAATATCTCAGCTCTGTAGGTCAATACAATGCTAGTGAATGGTGATCAGCACTTTAAATCTCCACAAAGCACAAACAGTAGTAAAAGTAATATATACGACTCCAGATGTTAAATTAATGTCTATAATGAGATATGATCGCTTTGGGTGAGAAATAGATCAATATTTAAGTCCTTTTCACTATAGTATACTTTTGTTCGCTCTACAATGTGCATTCATGAGTTAAC
Source organism: Moxostoma hubbsi (assembly GCA_032164185.1). Lineage (NCBI taxonomy): Eukaryota > Metazoa > Chordata > Actinopteri > Cypriniformes > Catostomidae > Moxostoma > Moxostoma hubbsi. The sequence goes on from JAVLUX010000009.1 coordinate 32,683,092, forward strand.
ACAGCCTCTCTTGTGATAAAAATGCATTTGCGTGTTCATGCAAGAACTGATACAATACGACCGGAAGTGCAGCTCAGTTTATTTACAACAGAAATCTGTTCACAAGCTTCATTATTTTTTCTTTTCTTTTGAACATACCAACACACTTACGTCATGCGAGAGGCTGCGTGAACTCGGTCCTCTCTTGAACATCCACTAGAGAGGGATCAGAAGTAAACAATTATAGCAAGCAGGACTTAAACATTGATCTATTTCTCACCCATAGCAATCATATCACTTTAAAATACATTCATTTAACCACTGGAATCAAATGGATTACTTTTACTACAATTGTCTGTGCTTTTTGAGCTTTAAAGTGCTGATCAACTGAGTAAATGATGAGAGAATTTTCATTTTTGGGAGAACTATCCCTTAAAGGCATAAAAAATAAAAATGGTTTTATACACTATAGTGTGATTTTCAAATACTCATAATTACCTTATTTTGGGACAGAGAAAACTACAAGACAACGTGAGATTAAAATTGACCCTATTAACTTTCTTAAAGCTGATCTTCCAGCTTAATATGCAAAGTCAACTATAAGTAAGCTATTTGTAGGTTAATTTCACCTAAAAGTGTAAAACTGTGGCACTACTACAATAGTCCTCTGTTTGTTTGTTTGGGAATCTAGTCCAGTCATACTCAGCAACATTGACTTGAACAATAGTGTATGTTGGGGCAGAAATACATTTCTATCGGGAAGACACGCAGGCTTGAGTGAGGTTTATGATGCCATTTATTAGATGAATGTAGAACAGAAAAGTAATGTCTCTCTTTGGCGTAGGCCCCGTCCGGCGGTCCGAGGGAGTTGTACTCGGAACCATAATATCCTGCCGGAGATAGGAGGCAGGGGCGAGGAGCCTACCCCCGTGCGGGACGGGGCTCAACTGGTGGTGGTGGGGTGGTGGAGTTTGCCATCTTAGCGCACTGAAACAGCAATGTGATAGATTGGGAGCAGACTTATAAAGCAATGGCTTACCTGCGATTGGCTAGGAATTACCCAGCTAATAGTGTGATGATGTACAGCTGCTAGTCTTCCCGCTAGAACTACGGTGCGCTCACATGTTTGGAAAACCAATGGAAGACAGGGGAGTTTTCTGTAATCGGTTTAAAAACAAAGAGTTTTTCTGAAATTATTTTTGGTGATGCTATTGCTGCAGAAATTAGGCTACACACATCAGCTTTAATAAATGTCTCTGGTTTTACTGCAAGATTAATTTTATTACTGATTTTGTAAATATTTCACAAAAACAATTTGCTAAAAATAAATGTATTATGGAGAACAAGACGGGTCAGACCGAACCTGGGTCCCCATGAGCACACACAATAATAAAAAAAAATATTCTGCAACAATTTCAAAGCCTAATTTTCACGATCCAATCAAATCACAACAAATCAAATTAAAAATCTAAATTATTTATTTCCCACAATGTTTTTTAACTTAGAAATACATTACAGTATGGAACTATTTCATTATCTCTTTAAGTGGGGTTAATAGACAGAAAACTAATTTAATTAAGCATCAAAACTAGTGGAAAAACCTTTGTTATGACCACCCTGATTATCTTATCACAATGAATATCAACTGATCATTTTACTAATCCTAAAATATTAAAATAAATTTAAAGGCATAGAAAGACTTTGTTTCAAATGTGAGATTAGGGTTAACATCTAACTGCAACCCCAAATTCACAGGGGGTGCAGACAAGCATAATGCTTTTAGGTGGCACATTGTAAAACAACTTAACACCTCCAAGGAAAAACATCTGACCAGCTCAAGGGCACACACATACACACCCCACTAAAATACATGTATACAAATGGCCACACATAAAAACAAAGTACACAAATATACACACACTCAATGTAAAATTTAATATATGTAAGCGTAGTGTAGTTTTAGCAAGAAGACTAGCAGCTGTACATCATCGCACAATTAGCTGGTTAATTCCCAGCCAATCACATGTAAGCCATTGCTTTATAAGTTTGCTCACAATCTATCACATTGCTGTTTCACTGTGCTAACATGGCAACCTCCACCACGTCACCACCACCAGTTGAGTCCAGTCCTGCACAGGAGTAGGCTCCTCACCCCTGCCTCCTACCTCTGGCAGGATATGACGGTTCCGAGTACAACATCTTCGGACTGCCAGATGGGGCCTACGCCAAAGAGAGCCATTACATTTCTGTTTTATATTCATCAAATAAATATCATCTTCAATTTCACTCAAGTCTGCAAGTCTTCCTGATAGAAATTCCTTTATAACTGTTCAAAATGGTTGTAGTAGCTACATCTTAACAAAATCCCCATAAAAGTAATGGTGAATTTTATGGTACAGTATGCAGACAGGCAAAGACAGACATAGAGTTGTGAAATTCCTGTTGCACTGGGAAATACCAACTTGTTTACTAAGATTAGTTTTACTAATTTGTTTACTAAGAAATCAACCACAGATCTCTTCAGGCAGTACAGGTGGGCATCATTCAGGCCTGTTTTGATGAGCATTCTGAGATGTCTGAAAAAGTGACACAAACAATAGCATAAGCAAAAGGTGAAGAACCAGGAAGAGAGAGTAGTGAAGACAGCAAATAAAAAATAATGACAGTAAATGTATCACAAAGAGATTGTGGCTGCACCAGTACATCATGCAGGGTAAACATGGAATGTGTCTTTGTGCTTGATGGCGAAACAAAATAAATACATAACAGCTTTGACAAAAAACATTGTTAGGCACCCTGCTACCCTGGTTTCCTCAGATGCTATATAATTAGACTATATAGCTTGCCTTTACGTTCCATGCAGCCTTTAATTTTCCTGTCTCACTCCCACTCTAATTGGTCTCTTTGAGGCACTGTTAGAGTGTTATAATGACCCCCAAAATAAGAATAATAAGTGAAACACTTGTGAGGTGACATGAAAGAGATGGAATGTGGTTGCATTTTTAATTTGTCTCCAATAGGAATGTTAAAATGTAAAAGGTGAAGAAAAAAATAGCCAACTACTCCATTCACTTTTTTGCATCACAAACGTTTACATCACGGCTGCCATGGTAACCTATGCCGGATTATGGTTGCTGCCACAGCCCACAAGTAGTGAGATGTCAGGCGCACCATCAGACCCCCCAGATGGTTTTATAGGCTGCCATTGACATGAAAATGCTCCTGGAGCCCCTCCACAGTGCCACAAAAGGCCCACAAAATGGCTGCTCTGGGGCCAGAGCATTTCACGTGGAAAAAGAGTTAAGTGCATCGTGACGGACAAGACAAAGTGTTACTGAATGCAAAGCAGAGTGGACAGCAATGAGAGTAAAGCTGTCAAAAGTACTTGAGGACTTCCAGTCACATCCACACGTAAACTACAGTGTCTGGAGAGATGAGTTATAATAACAAGTTTACTGGGTCATGGTTTTGCAGAATGGCCTCAATTCAAGATGATGCAAAGGCCAACAAGCAGCAGTGCAAAGTTTGTACAGTGGGGTTCAAAAGTCTACACTGAAAATCTGTGATTCAATATTAAATTTAAACCTGGAAATAAAAATGTTTTAGGATTTTGAAAATATTTCTAGATCACCAATAATGTCAACAAATTTGTGACACTGACCATGTTAATGCATTTGTGCAAAGTTTAGAATTTCTTGCTTCCATTGAAGCACACAAGATGCTCTCTTTGGTCATTGAGTCAATGCCAGCTTGAGTGCATACTGTCAATTAAAGATTAAGTTGCCCAAAAATGTACATTTTTATCACTCAAAATAACAAATTTAAAAATGTATTTAAAAAAAATATATTGTTGCACATTACTAGTACTTTTCTGATGCAGTTGAAACTTTGTAATGCAGCACTTTTCGTGTTACTGTCTCATGAGATGAATCGCTTGCATCCCTCCTCATTTTGTAAGTCGCTTTGGAAGTCACATCTTCTAAATGAATAAATGTAAATGTAAGTATTTGACAACTTGTACATGGTTAGGAAAAAATATGCCCAAGTGAAGTAAAAATAAAAAAAAATACAACATTTCTGACTGTTTCTTGTTGTGTTTCAAAGAAGTAAATCATAGCTTTGAAATTACATTAATATGAGTCAATTGTGAAAGATTTTTTGGAGTGTACAGTCAAGTGCTCATGCAAATCTTCCAGTTTTGAAGACAGAGCGGGAGGGAGTCTGCTTCATGGATGGAATTGTGAAGGTATTTCCAACATCGAGGTACAGTGAAGCCGAAAGTTCAGGAAAATGATTTGGTGGCTCTTTGTATTGATACCATAAATTAACTTCAATTTAGTACATTTATTTGTCAAATATGTCACTTAATTTTTTCATACAATGTATTTAAATGTATTGAATTCATTACCTCTTACCCATTCAATAAACTCAACATCATCTCATATTTTTTCAATAATATGTATAACCAGGCCTAAAATGGCATATTAAGAACTAATTTATCAGTTTATCAGATGTTATAAATAAAAATACAGGTGCATTTGTTGCCCCCATATTTTGAATTTTAGGGGCATTTTTTTTACTCATTTTCTATGGCACTTTAACCCAGAGATCCCCATAATTTCTGCCCATGACTGGAGAAATGTTGGAGAATGTTGATGTTGATCATGACCTCTCGTTTTGTGATCAGTGGAAGAAAACAAGTTTGAAAAATTTCCTCTTGAATACTACTGTAAACAGAAAATACTTCCACCTGTAGTAATGCAGCGTTTGGCTGCTCTATACCGTGTAGCCTGCTTTAAACACAAAACAGCTCCCCGCCGACATTTACGAAGCGAGAAAGTAAGAGAACCATCTTATCTATAGAGCTTTACTGCTTCCCTCCACCAAATGACACACAGAGAGCCAGAAACACTACAGTTTTTACTCACCCAAATCTCAAAAACAGACTCACAGTGTGTAAATCAGGGCGTGCGTGGGGATGGGTGTATGTGTGGATACATTACAGATGAGTTATGATGACACTGAGCCGTTCCATTAAGCAGCAGTGTCTGGATTCCTGAAAAGCAGGAAAAGTGCATACAGAGACAGAAGAACACTCAGATGTTCTCGGCTACATATGGCACCAATGTGCTTGGCTCACACACGCAGCTAGAGCTAGCAGACTGCAGGGAGAGATCCAGAGGAGGTGAGGAATGAACAAAGGCATGATTTATGGGAACACCCAACACGTGACATCATGGTTTGGCACCTGTGGGCAGGAGAGCAAGTAAATCAGAAAGAGAGAGAGAGAGAGGGAGGGAGAGAGAGAGAGAGAGAGAGAGAGAGAGAGAGAGAGAGAGAGAGAGAAAGATGGGCTGAATGAAGGACTGATGAGTAATAAATATGGATACTTGTGGTTTCGAGGAGGAATGAGTGGTAAAGAGAGAGGGGCAGAGGGGCAGGAGGAAAACAAGGCAGTCAAACATAGAGCAACAGGTGTTGTTTATGAAGTGAGAACACTACAAGGCTCGCAGAGCAAACCATAACCACAAATTATTCCTATTCATTCATACTATTCGCTACTATGTAGTGCAACTAGATTTCTAGAGAAAATGTGAGTGGTGCTAGCCTGCGCAAACTTGCAAAGAAATTGCTATGAGGTTGCTAAGGTCTTCTATGGTGTTACCATGTGGTTGGTAACCGTTGTACCAAATGGTAGCCAGGGCATTGCTATGTGGTTACTAAGATAATCTGGCAGGTTGCTAGGTTGTTACTTGTTGGAGCAAGTCAAAAGAGACCATATCACAGTGTCTCTTTGATATTGTCCCTAGATATGGTTTAGGTTCCTCCTTTAATATGATTAAAGTCTTGCACGACCAGAAGTCTCAGATTGCATTATAAACAGTTGTGTAGTGTTCACACTCCTGCGACTCAATCAGACTAGTCGCAGAGGCTATGACCCAAAACATAATTAGAACATAAAACCTATGTCTCCCGACCATTGTCTCATCAATACGGTCAGTTATATTTCTTATTTCTTCCTATTCTGTGCAAATAAGTACAGAACAGACACTAGCACTTCTTCCATGTTGGTTTTTGGCATGTTTTCACGAATAAACATTCCCGTTGCTGTGTGTGTGTGAATTTGTGAATTAATCACAGGATAGTAGCATCAGTCGGGGGTGAATGGCAGTGAAGTTGATACAACCAGTCTTTGATCAGTGCAGTGTGTGCACCAATATGACAAAAAATAAAAAAGACTGCAATGTCAAGTGTGTGCAAGGTGCTCACTGCAAGTCTTGTAGCATGCACTTGGGTATACAAGCTGAAGATGGCAAGCACTGCTAATAAAACAGCTTTTCACTTTGAATTAAGGGCCAAGAGCCGAAGGTGCGTGGCCCTTATTGCATCCATTAATATTATTATTTTTATTATTCTGGCTGGGAGTCTATGACAGCCAGTACATAAGAAAATGACTAAATCTGGAACACTGATAGGGGTGGGTATGAATATAAATGTTTTATCCATCAGCCATATAACCTCTCTGCCATTTTGAAATTTATGAAAAAGTATTGAATTATATATTTTTAATTATATAAAACCTGCTGCTCTCAACTTGGAATGTATCTTTGGCACTTTTGAGCTCTGTCAACTGAATGGCCCAGTGGTTAACGCATTGGAACACAAGTCAAAAGGTTGTGAGATCGAGTGTATAGTTTTGTTGATCTCTGAGTCTTCATATAGTGCTTACTGCAATGCAGATTGTACTTTATTGCGTAATTCCTGCTTCAATTTGAATTAAATTCAACATCAGCCATATTACCTCTCCACCATTTCGAATTGTATGAAAAAGTAACCTCCTATGGTATTCAAAAATGACACTTTGGTATTCGCGGTCATATTTGACCAGAAGTTTTAGATATGTAACACTTTTTTTTATGATTATTATGATAAAAAATAAGTAAGATCAAACAATGATGCATTTATTTTGGGATTTTATGCTATTTTGATCCTATTTACATGTACATTTCTAAATTTTACCATTAATTTACATATACAAATAAACACATTTTTGAAAAAACTAAAATAATTAATTAGAATGGACACAAAGAAAACTGGAGAATGTGACATAAATTGGAGGCAGATTACAGCCATGTGGAGAACAAAATATGAATAACATGACTTGAAAACCATGTCACGCCAGTAACAGCCAGTAGATGGATGTAGCCACCTACTGTGTAGTCTGATGGCTTGTTATAACTTAATTTTATATTTTATCACAAGATAAGCATTTGGATATATATTTATACATTATCAAACTATTATCTGTCAAAGTTTAGCACTTTAAAGTTGATTTGAAGTGTCAGTTTTTGCAGTGCAGTTTATGTCATTATGCTTGTCATGAAACCTGACAATGGTATTACAAAGAGAAGACACAGAATAAGCATTTTCTACCAATAATTTATTTAAAACATAAAAATGCAATAACTCAAAGTAAATGCATAATAATTTCAATAAAATTAACAAAGAAACAGAAATTAACTGCAAAATTCTGAAAATTCAATTAGACTATAAAACAGAAGAATCAGAGCAAGTGTGTGTGTGTGTGTGTGTGTGTGTGTGTATGTGTGTGTGTGTGTGTGTCAGATTGTTGTCATCAGGTGGAAAAAAATAGATGAAAAATTATTTGGGTATTTTTGCATTGAGGATATTTTAGAGTATCACCCTGTATTTTCTGTCTGTTTTGATTCTGCATTGTGGCCGATTTATTTATTGTATTTGACAGATTCAAAAAACTGCTGTTTTTTTATTTTTGTTGTTGTCATTTTCAATGGTCAGTTAATTTTGACTGTGAATACCAAAGGTGTCGTTTTTTTTTTTTTTTTTTTTTTTTTTTTTTTTTTTTTTTACAACCACTTAAAACTTATTGAATTAAGCCCAGTCTTTTTTTTTTTTCTTTTTTTTCTTTTTTTGTATGTTTAGATGACAAATGTATACAATTTTAAAGATGTTGTCCGATTGTGTGGTGTAGTGGATAGAGCTCTGAGTTTCAGTTCAAAGCACTGGTGAACACCATCCGCTTCAGCTGGTATACAGTAAATGTTGTGCCAGAGCTCTTTGCAATGTACCTAGAGAATGGCTTTAGGCCTTGGCCCTGATCACTGCTGTTTGCAGCTATCTTTAATCGTCAGAGGAAGGGCCTGTAGTTAATAGGAATGTGCAAAACTTCCAATTATCTTAATCAACTAGTCAATTGGTTGTTTGAATGGCTAATCGTTGTTGAGGAAAATAAGGTATGAATAGGCTCTGTTATGTTCATGTGACACATACCAGATGCATTTTAGAGTGATATACAAAGGCAATGTTCAGCACTCAACTTAGAGACTAACGGATATTCAACAAATAAATAGACTAAATAACTATAACATTTATTGCACAAAACTATCAAATTAAGAAATAAGAAAGACCCAATACAGAGCAGCACCAAACCGCTTATGCACACCCTGAAAGCATTACGATGCACTTCAATGCATCATAATGCAACTATTCAATTAACTGCAACTATTTAAGCAGTGTAAGACAGAATCAGCAAAATGTTGTAATCTCTCCACAGCACCTCAGAAATACAGGAATATTGTTGATGCAGTGCTTTTCTGTAACAAAAACGCATGACTAAACCTAAAGCATTACAGAGACTGTTCAGTGTTAAACACAGCAAGGTATCGTTATGCAAAAATACTCTCTTAGAAGTGGCGTCTCTCAATTAATTTGATAATCACATCTCCCTTTAAAACTACCACCACTAAAAATACTAGTAGTTGACCCCACTAATCGACAAGTCAGTTGTTAGACTAGTCGATTAGTCAACAACCCTGGCATATCCCTATTAGTTAGTGCTTGAGGTTGACCAATAGTGGATTTTACCGATACCGATATCCAAGTTGGGCAGTACCTGTTGATTACAGATTACTCAACCACAAATTTCTTTTAAAATTACAAAGTAAAATAGTGCTGAACTTTATTACAAAAATTAACAGTACTGACTGAATCATCAAAATGTATTGTATTTAAATTAAATATTTTTATATATATATTAATATATATGAACTAATATTCTAATTTTAAACTCAGCTGATTTTTAAATTGACGTTGTTCCATAGACGACAAGAGGGTGCAATAAATAATGAAACCATTCAGCACTGTTATATTATTGCATAGAACATTCCTATCCTGGCTGTTAAAAAAAGAGCATTTCATATTCAACTAATGTGCATAAATTTTTATTTTTTTTTAAAAACGTTTTAGTCGGTACATATTCTCAAATATTAAATCAAAAGTAAGAGAGGGAAAAGCTTCAATAGACTGTTCACATGGTGTTACACTTACATTGATTCCTACTACTCCAGACTCAAGCTTCATAATAGTGAATACCACATTGATTTTTATTCAGTATAGTTTTATGTAGAGTAGCAATATTCACAGATAGAAGTGGTATTTGCCTGAACTCTGTGGTGAAGCAGCTCAGACTATGAGCCCAGGCCAGGGGCTGTTCAAACAGATGGATCACAACAGAATGGAACAGAACGCAAAAATCTCGAGACACACATTTCCAAGTTGAACATCTTTCCTGACAAAACAACTCATTGCCTAATCTGAGAAATGCTTATAAGAGAGCAAGATGCAATGGGCAAAGACTTCCACCTAATTTAAGGGGATGTTCACACTGAACACTTTTGCAACCATCCATTTGTTTTTCTTTGCAAATGTGCGCTAGACGAATGTCTGTTTCCCTTTTTCTTGTTTATTCAGTGTCTCGTCCAGGAGCACTGTTTTTTAGTCTAATTAAAAAGAACTTTAAAAGCATATAGAAACACCTGATTTCTGTTAAACTGTATTTTTTTTGCACTGTGTCTAGCCTTTTTAGCACACGAATGTGATCAACCAGAAGTCATCGTATTACAGTGAGGATAAAAAAAAAAAACAATTTGAAATCAGATGCGTTTCTGATTTGTTTATACATTTCTCTTGGCTGCATGAAGATATTAATTTGCTTTCTCACATCACTAGCTTTAAATATGCAACTTAGTTGGCTAACAAAGTCATTAACGTAACTAGCTGGATATAAACTAATGCAAATAGATGGTAATATATGGTAACAATTGTGACATTTAAACATTTGGGTAGGACTTGGGGCGTGTATTTTTTGTCACATTGTTCTAGCCGCTTGAGGTTAGCTTTAATGTTAGCATCCTCTCAGCCTTGTCGGCAGACATACTGCTGTTCTCTACTAATGCAGCATCTAGTCAACAAATTAAGTACTTCATAATGACATGACAAAGTGTACTGTAGTGTACAGTATGCATACCTTTTCATTGTTGATGTTTTAAATCTGCATCTGAAGTGTTCCGCTCCATGCAGAGTGTAGTCTCACTTGTCAAAACAAACACCATAAGACATCAGTGAAGTGCCCGTCTCACACTATAATGACAGCGGATCCTTCCCAGCCGCTCCAGCACCGGATGCAATGGGGGAAAACTATCAGTGTGGATTTTTGCAGATAACCGATAGTTCCAGATATCTGTTGTCACTGCCGATTAATCGGCAAAACCGATACACTGTTGAAGTCAGAAGTTTACATACAACTTAGCCAAATACATTTAAACTCAGTTTTTCAAACATTCTGACATTTAATCACTGAAAATGTTCCTAGTCTTAGGTCAGTTAGGATCACTACTTTATTTTAAGAATATGAAATGTCAGGATAATAGTAGAGAGAATGATTTAGTTCAGCTTTTATTTCTTTCATCATATTCTCAGTGGGTCAGAAGTTTACATACACTTTGTTAGTATTTGGTAGCATTGCCTTTAAAGTGCTTAACTTGGGTCAAACGATTTGGGTAGCCTTCCGCAAGCTTCTCACAAAAAGTTGCTGGAATTTTGGCCCATTCATCCAGACAGAACTTGTCGAACCGAGAGGTTTGTAGGCCTCCTTGCTTGCATATACTTTTTCAGTTCTGCCCACAAATTTTCTATCGGATGGAGGTCAGAGCTTTGTGATGGCCACTCCAATACCTTGACTTTGTTGTCCTTAAGCCATTTTGCCACAACTTTGGAGGTATGCTTGTGGTCATTGTCTATTTGGGAGACCATTTGCAACCGAGCTTTAAATTCTTGGCTGAAGTCTTGAGATGTTGCTTCAATATATCCACATAATTTTCCTTCATTGTGATGCCATCTATTTTGTGAAGTGCACCAGACCCTCCTGCAGAAAAGCAACCCCACGACCCCATGCTTCACTGTTGGGATGGTGTTCTTTGGCTTGTAAGCCTCACTGTTTTCCCTCCAAAAATAGCGATAGACATTCTTCCCAAAAAGTTAAATGTTTGTTTCATCACACCAGATTTCTCCAAAAAAGTAAGATCTTTGTCCAATGTGCACTTGCAAACTGTAGTCTGGCTTTTTTTATGGTGGTTTTGGAGCATTGGCTTCTTTCTTGCTGAGCAGGATTTCAGGTTATGTTGATATAGGACTTGTCTTACTGTGGATATAGATACTTGTCTACCTGTTTCCTCCAGCATCTTCACAAGGTCCTTTGCTGTTGTTCTGAGATTTGCACTTTTCTTACCAAACTACGTTCATCTCTAGGAGACAGAATGCGCCTCCTTCCGGAGAGGTATGATGGTTGTGTAGTCCCATGGTGTTTATTTTTGTGTATGATTGTCTGTCCCAATGATGAACCAGACTTGTGGAGGTCCACAATTGTTTTTCTGAGGTCTTGGCTGAATTATTTTGATTTTCCCATGATATCAAGCAAAGAGGCATTGAGTTTGAAGGTAGGCCTTAAAATACAACCACAGGTACACCTCCAGTTCAGTACACCTCCTATCAGAAGCTAATTGGCTAACTGTCTAAAGATTTGACATCATTTTCTGGAATTGTCCAAGCTGCATAAAAGCCCAGTTAACTTAGTGTACTGTATGTAACTTCAGATCCACTGGAATTTCGATATATTCAATTAAAAGTTAAACAATCTGTCTGTAAACAATTATTGGAAAAATGACTTATGTCATGCACAAAGGAGATGTCCTAAACGACTTACCAAAACTATAGTTTGCTAATATCTGTGGAGTGTTTAAGAAATTCATTTTAATGACTTCAATCGAAGAGTATGTAAACTTCTGACTTCTAGTTAGCGCATTGCTTCCATGTTGACACACTGCTCATGAGAGTGAAATTTGAAGCTCGCAACGTTCCCCGATCTCACTTCCCCTTGCATTTTAAGTCAGTTCTCTACTGTGTGTCTAACAAAAAGTTTTTTAATTTTGAAGCAAATGTCACGGAATTTCATTTAGCGCAATGCTTCAGAAAAGTAAGGACTATGTTGTGAAATCAAAGGTCTTCAATATTTTTTGTCAAATAAATACAGTTATTTCCTCTCAGACTCTGTATCCTCATGGCATTCCTTTATGTTGTCCAAGCTGACAAAGATGACAAAAATCTGGGAAAGGCTTCCAGGCTTGCTGAGTGACTCACACTATTAGTTTTAATGGCTTACTAAACATCCCAGCACAATGTAAGCAGCGTAGCAGCGCAGTGAGGTCATAGGTTGCACAGCGCGTTGTCAACGTCGACATGGAGCCCGATCAAATTAATATAGGCTTCTTTGAGTCTGGACACATCGCAAGATGCAGGACCTTTGTTCACTGCTCACTTGTCTGAATTCACAGGGTAAATAGCTGTGAATAGAGAGGATGAGAGAGACAGGAGCTGACTGTGGCACTACCTGGGTTTGATGGGTTGGTAAATCTTAGCACAGGACATATGGCTCACACCTACCCCTTAAACATTTGCAGCCAGTTCAGAGAGAATCATGTTTGAGCAGCATGTTTAAAAGAGTGAGCTGGATTACATACCATGTTAAACACTGTTAAACACACACAAAATGAATGAGAAGCAATGTTGTCATGCCTTTTCTATGAGGCATCTGTGGCTTCTTCTTAAGTTGTCGGTGTGAGAAACATGCACAATTGTAAACAATTACAACTGTGTGTGGGAGACAGAATGACCACACCTGTCAACAATTTAAGGAGGAAAAAGAAGCAAGATGTGTGAGATTAGATTCTGTAAGAAATTGTAAAATCAATTGAAGTGTCAACTAACATCACATGTGTAACACACTTTCACCGTGTTCTGCCACTACCAAGAGTCTTCAAGCCTAGTGTAACGCAGTTCAATGGAAAGGAGGCGAGAACCGGCTTGGCAATGTAAATAATATTTTAATGATGAACTTAAACAAAAGACACAAACACACACATGACGGACATGTCCGTAAACGATCTCTCTCTCCCGCACCATCCTCCGCAGTCAGCCTTTATCCCTCTCTGAGGCTTGATAAGCCCGATTAGGGACCGGGTGTGTAGAATCACGACCCAGCTCTGCCCTCCGCCCTGCCACACCTAGAAATTCACCAGGCCACCTGTTAGATGTCTTTAAGCCTTCTACTGTCTTAGGGTCATTTTGACCTGTAAAGATAAATAATCAATTCCACATAGTTTTTGGTGTTGAAAGCAGGCTTTGTGACTTTGTCAAGAACATCTAAACAAAAAAGAAAAATTATTCTATATGCAGTCTTTTACAAACCAGTTATGATCTTTCATCTTAGGCCATTTAATCATGCTATGCGGCTTTAAATAGTGTAAATGGTTTTGTAAATATATTAATCTAATTCTGAATGAAATTACAAGATTTGGCACTTTACACATACAGTTGTTGTGATGGAAGTTGTGTAAATGATTGAAATATCATTAAATATTCATGTATCTGGAAATGGGACACCAGTTCATGTATAATTTATAATTTTTAATGACTGCCAAATTTAACCCAAGGATTACAGGTGAGTACTGTTTCTTAGGAAAAATGAGGGTTTCTGCATCTTATGATGATATTATGATAAAAATGTGTCATTCATCTGCATGTCTTGACATAAGTTGTCAATAAAAAAGCAAGTTGAGGATGCTGTTAGTTCAGAAATGTATAGGATAAAAAAAAAGAGCCTTGAGCCATTGTGATGCAGAGAGAACAGTGTTTTTACAGGTCTTACAAATAACAAGGAATGACATAAAACATGTGGATCGCACATATAGGCTTTGCTCTGTATAAACACATCAGAGACGACTCAGACAAACAGACAAGAATCCAAAGTACTGTTAAACATTAGCAGACGTCTCTTACAGCATGGAGAATTCCTGTGTCCTTGAAAAGAGCAGAAACTTAAAAAAAAAAAAAAAAAAAAAGCCTTGGTCTTGAAGCATATAACAAATATGTGACCAGATTTTGACAAAAAAAAATAAAATAAAAATATTGCAGATAAACATTAAATGGATAGGTCACCCAGCACATATACAAATACTTTAGTTAGTTTGCATAACGTTTCTTCACCTCTTCCTTATATGCCATTGAGTGTGAGGTGCTTACAGCTGTGCGCAAACAAACAAGTTATTGTTTATTATCAAGAACAAACTAGATTTGAATAAGAGTTAAAGATAGATTTTGGATTGCTCCACCCATAAAGCTATTTTACGACATAGAATTGACCTCATTCACAGTAACGTCATCTTACATTTTTGAGAGGAATGACAATAAGGATGTAAGCGATAGACTTACAGTCTCCTTTAAAGGGTTGTACTGCTGTTTAAAGTGTTTTGGATCATTCTGTATCAATGTAATTGATATCTTGAGATATCTCACCTGTATCTGTGAAAGCAACTTTTAATGTACAGTAATTTCAAATCAGATTGCAACATTCAAAAAAAATTGGGGCAGTCAAGTATTTACCACTGTAAAACATCATCATTTCTTCTAATAACACATATTAAGCATTTAGGACACAAGTTTAAGTTTAAAAAGTGGAATTTTCCACCATTCATCCATTATGCAGGTGCCCCACACATACTTAATTGGAAATGGTCAGGACTACAGGCAGGCCAATCTAGCACCCGCACTCTCTGCTTATTTCGACAGTATATGGTTTGAAGTTGTCCTGCTGAAAATGCCGGGACATCCCTGGAAAAGATGGTGCTGGATGGCAGTAAATGCTACTCCAAAATTTGTACATATCTGTCTGCATTAATGGTGCCCCCAAAGATGTGCAAGTTACCCATGCCATGGACTCTGACACACCCCTGGCCCACACAGACACTGACTTTTGGACCTGATGATGATATCAGCTCGGATGTTCCTTTTCCTCTTTGGCTCGGAGAACATGATGGTTGTGTTTTTCAAAAAACATTTGTAAAGTGGACTCATCGGACCAAAAAACACGGTTCCTCTGTTCATATGTACTTTTCATCTAAAACGATACCAAGCCCAGAGAAGTCAGCAGTGCTTCTGGACAGTGTTGATGTAGGGCTTCTGCTTTGAATAGTAAAGTAAATGACCAAACATCACAGTACACTGTGTGTGTGTGTGGGGGGGGGGGGGGGGGGGGGGGGGGGTGTTTATGTGGTTTACGAGTAAAACATTTTAGGCTACAAACTGATAATTACAAGGGTATTATGCTATAAATGTAGATCATGCATAAAGTTTTTTTGGGAGGGTTAGGTTTAGGGGTAGGGTTAGGTTTAGGGGATAGAATCTATAGTTTGTACAGTATAAAAATCATTATATCTATGGAAAGTACTCATAACGATAGGTAGACCAACAGGTGTGTGTGTGTGTGTGTGTGTGTTTGTTTTCATTCTCCCAGTGCATGGGACAGCATGCTAACAGCTGTTGCAACTCTTCTATTATTGGACAGGATTTACAGTGGCTTAGACACCCCAAAAAATTTATGAGCTCCTAACACAGACAGCCGCACAGAGAGCCCTATCACAGCTCTACTACTCCCAGAGCCCTGACTGTCCCCCTGCACAATTCTGATCCAAAACCCCCAGAACAAGGAATGGCCACAGGCCCCACGTGAGGAGCTGACAATCTGATGAGCCATTCCGAATTCAAAGCAATGATGGCATTGGATGACATAAATACATTAAAAATGCAGGGAGAAAAGACAGAAGAGATACAAGGGCAGTTAAAACAAGAATAACATTGGGATATTTGAGCAAAATATCTGTTTACAACATTTATTGAACTGTTGTTATATAGTTTGCACATCTATTGAGACCGACACTTGTTCACCAAGATCTTCTCTGGAGAGTCTGTGTTACATGTTTACTGTCTGAGAGAAAGCAATGCATGTCCCCAATGTGATACAATATACACTCACTGAGAACTTTATTGTGAACACTATGGTCCTAATAAAGTGCCAGATGTGGCTGTCTTCTGCTGTTGTAACCCATCCGCCGTATCCTTTCTTTTAGCTCGAAACAGTCTGGCCGTTCTCTTTTGACCTCTCTCATCAACAAGCGCTTCCGTCTGTAGAACTGCCGCTCACGGGACGTTTATTGTTTTTTTGCATCATTCTGAGTATGTTGCATTTGAAAATCCTACGACATCAGTAGTTACAGAAATACTCAAACCAGCCCGTCTGGCACCAACAATCATGTCACAGTCTAAATCACTGAGATCATATTTTTCCACATTCTGATGGTTGATGTGAACTTTAACTGAAGCCTGACCCGTATCCGCATGATTTTATGCACTGCTGCCCAATTATTGGCTGATTAGATAAAACGCATGAATATGTAGGTGTATAGGTGTTCCTAAAAAAGTGCGCAGTACGTGTATGTGGTACATTACATACCTTTGAACTATCCACATAGATTAAGGTACACTAATTTTCTATTTAAAGAAGATTAACCCCTATAGAAATAGTACTTTTAGAAATTTGTTTAAAGATTTGTTTAAAATTATGTGGAGATGACAAAAAAACTCTTTTGTTCTACATTGGGGTGGTCTTAAATCATGGTCCTCCCCGTTATCATACATGTTATCGGTTGCAGGAATACATTACTCGTGGTTGACAAATACATTTCTACAATGTCATTTGCAACTGAAAATTTTGCTTTGTACTGATGCTGCATCTTTGCCAATAAGTGTCAGTAGAAAGATTATGATCACTGTTGCATTGATTGTTTAGACAAATAAAAGCCACTGAAACACAAAAGGTATCCTTTCAACAGAAGACGAGTTACACAAATAAGCCGTATGGTCAGATCACATATATACTTCTATGTGATGTGATCTTGTCATATGATATGGTCAGCAGTGTCATTTAATCTAGAAAGTATAAGTAATAGAGTCTTTTGATTGTGAAAAAATAAATAGTAAATTAGAAGTAAAAAAATAGGAATAAACTGGCAGTTAAACATGAACTTATTAGACTTGAGGGGACAGATGAGGGAAATGGGTTTTTGAAATCAAGTACTCCTACAATAAGAAATACTTTTCCCATAGTCCTTGAGGTAAGAAATAATAGACATAGCTCCAAAACCTCAGACACAGAGAAAAAACAAAGAACAGAGAAAACAGTGAGAGAAAGCGAGAGCAGAAAGGCCAAGAAGACCTCAGCGTGGGTCAGGAGGGAGGGAGGTTGGAAAAAGGTACAATCAACAGTCAAGAAAGGCAGCTGTCTGGTGAAGCAGGGCTAACAAGCCTGCACATAGGAGGCCCTGGTTTTATTTAGCCAGCCCACATAAACACTGGGTCATCGTACTGTTCTGAGGGAATGGCACCTCCTTCAGCCCACTGTTCTGAGGGCAGTAGCCTTAAGGCCTTTTCACACCAAGTTCAAATCTTTGGCATGACATGCATGGCAAACTTTTAAATGGAAACAATGCATCTCTCTATGATCTTCTTCACAAAGGGTTAGGCTGTGCCACTTCATTTTAAGGGATAGTTTATATGAAATTAGCCTAAATCACTATTCACTTTCATTTAGGGCTGCAACTAACAATTATTTTGATAAACGACTAATCTAACGATTATTAGAATTTCATTATAACCTACAGTATATGTTAATTATTAATGATAATAGGACATTACTTTAAAGCTCTCACAGCTGATGTTATTTTTCATTTAGTAGTTAATTTAACATTATATGCTAACATATAACATGCTTTAGTTATATAACATGTTATATTTTCATGCTATTTTTATTGTGTTTATAGTTCGGATTATTAATATAATTCTGTTAGCTTACTTATTTATTCTATTTATTTTCAAATGGAGACTTTTTTTTTTAACACATATTTCCATCAATTTAAATAAAATGCTTGTTCAACCATTGTAAGAGTCATTGTAACTTATAATAATAATTGTGTATTATTATCGAACCGTGAAAATCTCATACCGTTGCAACCCTAGCTACCATTTTAGGAAAAGAGCCAAATTATGTACATGGTTTAATAAATTAGCAATTCAACAACATGTATGATATACATTTTAAGATTTGGATACATTTGCTGTGTAAAATGTAAAATACATTTTACCTTCAATGCAGAAAATTTACTTTGATGTACAAAAAAATTTAAATGTATCACTTGTTTCCCTCGATCATGGGCAACTGTATACAATGGGCCCTTTCTAAAAATATGGTCACAAGACAAATATTGTGCACAGTGTCCTAGATAAAGGGAATGACACAGCTTACCCACAGAAACATCTTCCCCCATGTTGGATTTGGTGTGCCTGATGGCATTATAAAACTACCAGTAATTAGAAGAGTGTAGTACTGGAACAGAGTGTACCTGAAGTTATGTTGACACTTACTTGCACATGATGGACTTTCGGAGAACAAGGCTTCCTCCAGATCTGCCTCGTTAGCCATGAAGAGAAGCCGCTTCCCTGTGCCGTCCACGCCAACAAAGTCTCGCTGCTCTCCTGCCACAGGGCAAAATTCCAATCTGTCACAGCAAACTCGTAAAACACCACTACAGGACACACAACGTTGAACTATATTCAGTCTGAACATAGACAGTTAGTCAACAAACTGAGACATTTGCAGGTATACAAAAATAAAGCAAGTCCATTTGAAAATATTTTGAGTCCAATTAGGAAAAGAGGAAATTAAAAAAATAGTGTTTGGAAACAGCGAAAGAACATTTTGTTTAAAACACTCGATTCAAAATTATCCGTTTCAACCAAGCAATTAGCTGATCATTGAAAAGTTGACTGCTGATGATGGCACTGTCCAACAGAGATGGGTCTGTTCATCCTCTTAAAACACTGCTGATAAAGTCCTCAAAGAAGCACTTGTGTACAAATTCCCTGCCTTAAACAATACATTTCAAGACAATCACTGTAGTTGTATATTTATTGTAGTTTACTAACTTATTAAACAGCATTTATGTACCTGCTTTCTTCTTGTCCTTCTGGCCAGGGATTGTCTTGGTGAATTCCTGCACTTTGCTTATCAGCATCGACAGGGTGGCATTGTGGGAACGGAAAAGGTCCACAAATTCATGCATGGCTACGTCAGTTATCAAATTATAGCTCACCACCAAAATGTCTGTCTGAAAGAAAATAAATGCAAAAGGCAGTACAAATCAGCTATTCTACCCACAATTTGATTATAATGCCAAATGGAAGAGCAGTGTGTTTCGTATACATAATTAAAACGATTACTTTTAGGTTTTAAAAGAAACAGTTGGGCTAAAATACTTCATCTTGGCCAGTAGCACAAAATAAAAAAAAATAAAAATAAAAAATGTATTATTATTATCTGAGTATTCTCTACATACACTGAAAAACAGGATTTTCTTTAGCAAGAATGTAATATTTTGTAACTTACATTTTAGACACAATATGGCCAGTTATTTTGTCTATATATGCTCCTCCAACTAAAATTGTTTCAAAAGAACAAAAGCAGCTGTTTTATATAACTGAGCACTGCACTAGCTGGCACACAAACAAGAAGAATGATAAAAAGGCTTTGTCAACACTAATACGTTTTCATTTGAAAACTCAGTTTTTAGATTTCTATCACCAGCGACAGTACTGGGAATATGTATATTGTTGAATGATTAGATTAAAATCTTAAATAATTAGTTAACCCAAAAATGAAATCAGCCATCGCTTACTCACTCCTGTGTTGTTATAACCCCATATGACTTACTTTTTCTTACCACAAAGGGAGAAATTGTGAAAAATGCTGTTCTCAGTGATGTCATACAATGGCAGTTTATGGTGACCACCTCTTCATACTTCAAAAAGACACAATAGAATAATTCAGAAGTCTAATAAAGGATTTCATAAGACTCGTGATTGTTATGAAAGCAAATGATAAGTTTTGGTCCAAAAGAAACCAAAATCGTATGTATTATTTAGTGAAAATATTCGCTGACCGTTATTCTCCCATGGACATTCATGAGTCTGCATATAAACTTCAGAGCTCCTTGCACAAGAGCAGCAGCAGTTAAGCAGCATGTGTGAGATTAGCCTTTCCTGGAAATCTTAAATCCTGTTCTGATGAAGAAAGAAGGTCATACCCATTTGGATTGCCTGAGGGTGAGTAAATTATCAGCAAATTTTCATTTTTGAGTGAACTATTCCTTTAAGAAACATAGCACTGTGCATAGAAATGCTGAAAAAATAGCCATAGCCATAGAAGTGATACTGTATACTACAGTATTATATTCAATTCAGGTCAAGTAAACATTTCTGGTTTATAAAATACAGTATTACTGTACTATAACTAAAAAACAAACAATAATGTAATAAATATGATAATATAAATGCACAAATTTAATATAAACATAAACATTTCCTCAATCACACTACTATATTTCATTCACTGTAAGTCAGTAAGCATTTCTGCTTACTTTTGCCAGCATGGTTTCATCTCGAGATATGCACAGAAACTTTTTCTCTTTTTTTTTTCAGAAATTATTACATTCTGGTGACACACTGGTGAGAGAAATATTTGTACATTTTCTTCAATACAGCACGTGTTTTAAAAGACTAGAGGCAGTGCAACAAACCCAGATAGCACACGTTCATCTCCATTATGTCTGTTTTAGATTTTTTAATCTAGAAAGCATCAACCATCTGCAAAACATTTGAAAAAGATCAGATTTACAATCATTCTAAAACATAAACATCACAAAAACATTTGCTGAATGTCTTATCCAAGACATACAGTACTTATTGACATACGTCTTGTAGCAAACAATGTAAAATAGACGATATCCATATGTACAAACACACATCAGAAAGACGTCTGGGTGTTGTACATGTGCTATCAGTGAATACAGGTGTCTCAAGACATGTTTTTAACAGTTGATTTCTTTTTTACTTGACAAAACAACTGCACAAAATTAGGCACAAAAAAACAGCAATACGTAATGCAGCTGTCAAAGACATCTGTTTAGCATGTTTACATAGAAAAACAGCATAGATGGCACAACAACACCTTTGGTGTAAAAAAACCCTTATTAAAAAGACACAGCACCAATGGAAGATTCTCAAAATTACAGACGGACGGATGGATAATTTACCTACAGTCTTTTGTTGGCTATAGGTAAAAATCCACTTTATCCAATGATTGGTTTGTTTTCCAGTTTTCCACTTTTACTGTATATGTTTTGAAAAGGGACTCGACTACACTTGTTCGAGTTGGAGTCAAGACTGAGTCAAATTGCTCATGAGTCCATGACAAGACCAAGACAATAAAATAGATCTTGGACTCGGACTCAAGGCAATCCAATATTTCACACCTCAGACACATTATCTTCTAATGTGCCTCTTAATGTGGCTTGTAAGGCTATTATATGTTATTATAACATGGCTCTCAGGCTTAATTGATTCCGATTGGTGATTCTCAGCATTCTGCTGTCAAACACGGAATGACTGCTAAACCGTATAACTGATTGTTTTCCCATACATGCCCCTCGAGTTACTTTGCCATTTCTTTGTTGTCATTTAATAAAATAATTTCAAATCAAATTAAAATTGCATGTCCACTCATTTATTTATTTGGTAAGTAGCAATAAAAAAGCAGGTTAAAATACAGTCAGCCTTGTCATTAATGCAAAACATATTTCTTCAGGATTATATTGCTTTGTGCCGGGTCCCTGTTGTGACAATGACTGGTTGACTGTTCATTATCCTTTACTTGTAGCCCTAATAACTGGCTAAATAAGGACTATTAAAAACATTAATTACAACTATAATATTGCCTAGGGGATGTATTTTTAAACAGATAAAGAACATTGTTTTTGATGAAACATTATTAGTGTAGTTTGAGAATGAGTATTAAATTGTATTTACTGTCATTAAGTAAAACAAATAGGTCTTTGAAGAAATAGCTGTGAAGTTGTTGATAAAATGGCTTTGTGCTTTTTTTTATGTTGCAGAAACTGCTGTTGACTTTACCTTCCTGGGCTTTATATGCTATACATCAAAGAGTGAGCGAGCTCTTCTGTGGCCTGCTACAGCACTCCATAAAGACTCTCGCTGTATTTCTCTTGATGACGGTCACAACAAAAGGAACATTTATAACAAGATATGAGGATGATGTGAGAAAATGAGTGACTGATGGGCCAAATCTCTTGAATGAGCTCAGTGTTCTGCTTTAGTTTGCGTGTGTACATGTGTGTGAGCGTGAGTGTGTATGAGTGAGCACAGGCATGGAGAGGAACCCAACGATAAATCCTGTTCGCCTTTGTCATTGTTTCTGTTTGAGTTATCTGGTTCCCATCTGGTCTGCCCATCTCGGGCATGCAGATAAATAAACATGGGAGCAGTAGTGGGATCAGCCCGTTAGAGCATGCCTTGCTCTGGGAGAGCAGCATGCCTCATTGGGGAGGCCAAGGGAGAGGCCCTGCCGTGATGCTTCGCTCCGATACAGTTATGGTTCTCTTGTTCTGGCCCAGGGGCAGAGGGCCCAGGGGCCACTGCAGCACACATGCTCAAAAGATAAGAGTGCACTGTGCTGTCTGTTTAGAATGAGATAACTGTGCTACTGAGGAAGGAGAACAATCCCTCCTCACTGACCACTGCAAACCCAGCATGAACTCAAGCTAATGTGCATGTGAATAAAGCACAACGAAACTGACAGCAGAGCAAGACCCACTCACAAATAAGTGCACTTTTTTACATTTTATACACTCATTTACGGGAACAATCTTCAGAAAAATAGAAATATGTAGTAAATATAGAAATCTTTGGTAAAATAAATGTGTACTACACTCTACAACTGGATGCCCATTCTCATGTCCAGTAATTTTCCAAATGGAACAAAAAACCTGTGTGGAAATATGTAACACTGATTAATAATCAGGATAATGACCATATCGTAGAACATTACAGATATTTTAAGTTCATAGGGATAAATTAAATTCACAAAAATAATTAATTACGGTTTACAAATATACGGAAGCCACAGAGCTGATCCATTATTATTATGTTTTAAGATTTTTTATTTTTGTCTTTTTGTTTTGGCATACAAATGTCTATAAAGCAAGTAACATATGCATACCATAACAATATACAGAAATATTACAATAAAACATGTCCTCTAGAAAACTTACCAATGTTAAATAACTACCATGTTTGCATAGTTAGCCTAAATATTTGCAATTTGTAAAATGCAATAATGCTAAAATGTTCCAGTGTATCGCCTATTTATTATTATAGATTATTATAGGCTATGACGTAATCGGTTTCAAAAAGTAAAAAAGATGGCATGATCAAAATATAATGCATAATATTTTGTCATTATGTGAAGATTTGCTGGTCAACTCAATGAAAGAATGCTCACAACGTGTCTCTCTTTTTCTCCGTAGAAATTAGTAAGAATAATCGTAGAAATTGGAAACTTGTGCAGAAATCTTCAACTTCCATTTAGTTGAGATGCACGTGTGTGACGAGTACTCGTGCCCATACCTAGTGCATGGGGTGTTTCTGCACAGGTGGCCGAAGCGTAGCCCAATAGAAATAGGCTTTGCACAGTAAGAACAAAATTCAAAAGGAACATTGCTGTTAAAGTTTTCATCATAGTTCTGCAGGATTTATTCCATGCATTCTTAGGCATAGCAAAAGCTACAATTAGGAGAACAGCAAGTGTCAAGGGGGTAAAGGAACATGCTACTTACAAACTGAAATTAAGACCTACAGTTGGCATTTGGGGGCTTTATTTAATCCCGAAAAACCAAAATCCATCTGGTCTGAGGCCTCTGCATTAGAAAGCATGAAAAACTCAATTTGACATACAGATTTCCCATTCACAATCAAGACTGGTCACATTCGGCTCAATGTAGTCAACAGGCAGGAGATGTCTGGAAATGTGGACTCAATCAGTCCCAGGGTAAATAAAACACAGAGCGAAGGAAAAGCAACCACATTGCAGCTATCATTCAAATAGCCAAACATTTACCATGACTTCACAGTCAACCAGGAATGTACACTGTTGAAATGCCAAAAAATTTGACCAATGCCAGCCCACCCATAATAAACCACCCAAGTAAATCGATCTGTCACTGCAGCTCTAACCACTTAACATTTCATAGCTGGGGTTTCTATTTTTGAGGGGACCCAACAAGTGGCCAAATGCCTGAGGCCTGACAACGGCCATGCCCTCTTGGCCACAGTGAGGCCTGTCTCAGTCACAGGGCCACTGAAGCTCTGGAGTGGGCGTCAGCTGTTGGATCATTTGAGCACTGCTGCTGTCGCTGGGCCTTTCAGCAGGCCGCAGTTCTGCCCTGCACTGTGCTGCACTGGAGTGGAGGCACAGGGAGGTCAGCCCACCCACAGACACTTCCCCCCTGGGCCAGCCAGGTGAGACCACCCAAGAGGGGAGCAGAGGAAGAGAGGAGAAAAAGAGGGAGGAGAAAGAAGAACAGGATAAGAGGGAATCAAAAGGAAGGGCAGAAGAAATGCAGCTCACACTTATCTGCCACTACGAACAAGCACACTAACTCGCTGACGATTCCGCTGTGATGGACATGTTACAGGGATAGTTCATCCAAAAATGAAAATTCTATAATAATTTACTCACCCTCATGTTGTTCCAAAGTGTATGACTTTCTTTCCATGGAATACAAAAGTAGATGTTAGACAGAAAGTTATTGTCTGACAGCCTCAGTCACTCAGTAACATTCACTTTCATTGTATGAAAAGACGCAATTAAAGTGAATGGTGACCGATGCTGTCATTCTGACTTAAATATCTGTTTCTCAGGATAAAAAATGTCATATAGGTTTAAAACAAAATAAAGGTTATTAAATGGTGACAGAATCATTTTTTTTGAGTGAACTATGCATTTCAGTCTTAAGATAAGAATGACTATGAGAACACACATCTTGATTATCCATTTGATATACACAAATGTTGTGTGTTCATAAAATCCATCACCACGAAAATCCGAAAACAAAAAGCAAGAGAATGCTGACATTTAATTGGCGTGCAGAATGGCTCTAAATACCTAAAAAAAAAGAAAAAAAATAAGTAATGTATTCTTCCTGACCACCTGGTGCAAACAAAGATTTAAAAGTGCATTTTTCGGGAAAGATGAGTACACAAGTCGATCGGGAAAGAGCTGATCTCGTTGAACTAGGAGACTTATTACTAACAAAAGCTGGCAGAACGCGACAACGCGAAGATTATTCAGTTTCTGTACAAACATTGACTCAATGCATCAGTATGAATGCAAACACAGGCTAATGAAAGAGAGCTTTAGGAGCCAGGCACTCAGTCAGATGCTTCCATTATATCCACGTTGTTTGCTGAAGCAAGGGAGTAGACTCTGTGTATAGACCATACAATAAAACGGGGATTTAGTGCCCCTATTGCCAACTCTCGTCTCTCAACACGTAGTGGGGCTGTTCGTGCACTGGAGAGCTCTACAACTCAATGCTTTTAATCTCTCATTTCTCTCTAGGATTAGAAATAAACGCATCTGTGCTGTTTGCGTGCTCCAGCAGGCCCTCCTTCTCGACATTCCCTTTCCACTGCATTTATATTTACTGTAGTGGAGTTAATCTCCTGTGAGGAGCGTTCGCACATGTTTAAGACATTGCCCTCTCCAAGATCTTGCAGTTTCATAGTATTGTGTGCAATGGTACATAAAATTGACAAATGAAGCATTAAAGTACTACACTAATGCATCAGACGGATGCAATCTTTTGACCTCAATAAGAAACAAATTACTAATTAGTGATTTAGCAGATTGTTTTATCCAAAGCAAGGTGTTCTATAATAATCCAATTCATCACTAACTTGGCTAGTACGAGCCCCCCGGATGTGCGCAATTTGAAATTTTGCTGATGGGCAGTCATTTGCAGATTTTTTTGTGCCAATCAATTGAGCCATAAATGCCATGTGACTTACTCTGGAGCTGCAGATATTGTGGACTTACAATATCTCTTCTGTTTGGGTCAGTAAAGTACAGTAGACAAAACTCTTTTTTGATTATGAACACAATCTTGTTTTCACACTGAACATAAACTTTTATAGTGGCATTTCATCTGGAAAGAGTGCCACCTATATGTCAGTGGTGGTACCATATTTTACAGTAGATATACAGTAAAACCTTTTTTTGAAAGAAAAAAAGCAAATAATTGGAAACCTTCCACATTGTATCAGTTTGAAACAAATTCAGAATCATGGTTTATATTCTAAAATATTTTCATTTTAGAATATATAATGTATGTCCATCTGGCAAATGAAAAATTTGTGTAAAATCCCACAGACTTCCATTGAAAAGGTCCACTAGGGCTGCACAATTAATCGATTAAGCAATAAACTGCGATGTAACCTTGTGCGATTATTAATAACTTAAGGGCTGCAATTTAATTACATAAAGTCTGCTCGCTTAAAAGTTTGTGTGCTGTTCCGTCCTGTCTGCAGTGTATTATTACAGTGTTTCCAGAATGGTTCAGTGCTCCACAACTTAGAGTAATAAATGTGCTCCGAGTTCAGTTCCATTTTCTTAGGTGTGCCGAGCATGTTATATACTTAAAGCATAATTCACGTAAAATTGCACAATTCTTAACATGTTTGGCTGCTATACAAATACAGATAATATACCCCATGGCAAAGGGTATATGTAGACAGAGATGAAGTTAAAATAAGGAGCCTGTTATACAGCTGTTGTGAATTGAGCTACATATAGAAACTCTTCCTACAGATGTCTGCCTAAATAAAAGTTAATCCTGCTCCTGAGAGCTATACCTTCCTGCAGACTGCAACACACATGATTTTCAAGTAATCCTTAAAGGGGACCTATTATGCAAAATTCACTTTTACATGGTGTTTGAACATAAATGTGTGTTGGCAGTGTGTGTACTCAATCCTCCCAGTCCTTTTTTAAAAAAAATTCCCATTAATCATAAGCACTGTCTCAGAACAAGCCGTTCGCAGATTCTGTACATAGTGATGTCACATTGTACAGGTCCTGCCCATGACTGTTGACAGACTGTTAATAAATGAGCACCAGCTCATTTGCATTTGTAGACACACACACACAAAACAGCTAATTTTTATTCACACCCAAAAATTGGCATTTTCAACATGGTATAATAAATTATCTGTAGGGTATTTTGAGCTGAAAATTAACAGACACATTCTGGGGACACCAAATATTTAAATTACATCTTGTGAAAAGGGGCATAATAGGTGCCCTTGATTAGCTGGTTCAGGTGAGTTTGAATAGGATTGGATCTAAACTCTGCAGGAAAGTAGCTCTTTAGAAGCAGGATTGGCTACCCTTTAGCTAGACGGTTTTTAACTCTTTTAAAATTACTATTGTATATAATAATAATCAATATAATAATATTACAATAATATAATATTCAAGTTCACTGGGTTCCAAAATGTTTTTAATAATAATAATAATAATAATAATAATGAATAGAGGGCTGAGACTCGATCAAAAAGTGGACAAACACATTTACGCAATGGACAGGTACAATGTTAGTACAAAGAGGACAGTGTTTTTCTCCCCCTAATTGTTTCACTGTTTTATTCATTTATTTATTTGATTGTTTGTTTGTTTGTGACTGAAGTGAAAAAGGTCTACGTTTGGTTCTTTTAAAGAGGATTCAAGTTTATATTAAAAAACAAATTGGCAGTAGAACATGGGCAAAGCATTTCCAAATTTGGTCATGAGGAATCACTAACCAGTTTTTTGCTAATCATATCAGTTTAAAATACAATTGCAAAAATGTTCAAAATAACACCAATGAGAATTATGTCCAAATCATTCAGCAGTAATTCCCACACATATCTAGGGATCTGGATTTAGTAATGCCCTTGAACCACCAAGTAACTCCTAGTATCCACCCACACACCATGACATTGCATAAATATAAACAAGTATCATAACATTTAAAAAAAATAAAATAAAATAATATATATATATATATTATTAATTAATTCAAAGGTACACTCTTTTTCCTCATTAAAAATGTTTAACTCCTAAAGATATTAATTGATATTTTGCAATATATGTAGAAAATCATAAACCACTCAAAAGACTCAAAAGTCATACCAGTAACCTTACAAAGGTTGTTCTTTTATTCTATATAGAGAGGTCAATCACATGACCAGCCAAATACTACTCGCTTAATTTTAGTAACTGTCCAGTTATTTGACACTTTCACTCATTGATTAAAGTAATCATGGCTGACTGTAAATACAAAATTTCTACAATGGCATCTGAAACTGAAAACAATTGATTTGAAATGATGCTGCATCCAAGCCGCTAGGTGTAAGTGTAAGTCCAAGATGACACAAAGACAGAAGTTACTGTGTCCACCTTTAACTGTTGTTTGATTAGATTCCGATTTGATTCAATATTTATTCATATGTGTATATTTCAGTTATAATGTCCATTTTGCTTACATATGGAAGAAATCCATCTCCCAGCTAATGCTACAGGGGACCTGTATTTTTTTCTTTATCATTTGTCACATTTTAGCTTTTTTAAAAATTAAAAAAACCTGTGTATTCCATCAATAAATATTATATTTCATATATTATATCTATTATTTTTACATTTATTGTTTAAATGCATAATTTATATTTTGCATTATGAATTGTATTTATATATATACACTGTGTCCTAAAAATCTAAAGTCTCTTTAAGAAAGCAGGCAGTTCTTTAAAGAATGTCTGTAAATAAACGCATATTAACAAGAAAGGACTCAAATGGCTTATTAACCACATCCATGCCATTCATTATTAGAATTAAATTTTTATGTGTTGTATTTGATCAACAATTGACTGTAAATAACTGAATAGATATTAAAGGAGACATTATTCAATTACAAATAATGATTACAGGACAAATACCCCTGATACAATTGTCTTGCTTAAGTTCATAATTGTGAAAGCTCATAGATCACCAATTGTACGGATTGAAACAACTACATTTGGTTACCTGCCTAGATCTTTAACCACTGGGCTACACCATACACAAGAAACACCAATAACATGTAAATGACTAGATTCATGCTGCCTTAAACTCAACAGTGACCCTTAGAAGCCCACCAGGATGTTTCCGTACCACCACATTCCATCTACACGAAAATCTCACACATGTCCTGCAGGCCCGTTAATGTTTGTAAGGGTTGAAAAGGGTTGTGACATCATGTGTTTGTACAGTTAGTGGTCTCTGAGTTTTCAGCAGGTGAAATGAGGCACTCTGTGGATTTGGACTCAGTAGTGCCGGACTGCATGAATAAAAGATCCCCCTGTGGCATACAGGATCTGCCCCTCACATCATTCCACTGACCCCAGACCAGCTCACACAGGACACAGGTGAGGCTGCGTATGCCTGCTTTTACATGCCTACGGGCCCACGCTTATGCTCAAATGAATGTGTGTATTCTCACGCTGTGATTGTTTCTTCAATTTAGTCACCATGCTTAGTGTCTTACAGTGATGGAACACACCTCTTCATCACTAATGATCCACATGATGATTTGATCCT
The DNA here is from genome assembly GCA_032164185.1 of Moxostoma hubbsi. Taxonomy (NCBI): domain Eukaryota; kingdom Metazoa; phylum Chordata; class Actinopteri; order Cypriniformes; family Catostomidae; genus Moxostoma; species Moxostoma hubbsi. The sequence continues at coordinate 32,712,919 of JAVLUX010000009.1, forward strand.
CGTCAAATCACTTTCTTAGAAACTAAAGTGTGTAATTTCTGCTGTTTTTAAATAAATCTCTGAACAATTGCCTCATCATTGGTTGGACAAACACATACTCCCACCCCAAACTCATGCCATCAGTTGAGTCGATGTCAGTTAGGATGGGATGCATAAACAAACAGAGCAATGTTTTTAATGCTTTGAAATTCATGGTCACACAGATTCCCATTGAGATAGATTTCTCCCACAGCATTTTACAGTAGGATGCTAAATCAAGTCAAGTGGTTTTTATTGTCGTTTCAACCATATACAGTTAGTACAGTACACAGTGAAACGAGACAACGTTCCTCCAGGACCATGGTGCTACATAAAACAACATAGGACAAACACAGAACCACATGAGACTACACAGACTAAATAACATACCTATATAAAGAGCACGTGCAAAAACGTGTGCAAAAGTACGGGACAGTACAATAAATTTCTAACAATGAACAGGACAATAGGCACAGTGAGAGACAGTGCAGCGCCGACCAGTACACAGTAGTGCAAAAGATGACAGTTACTAAATGCCAAATGTAAACATACATACTATGAGATAGTGTTCTATGCACATAGCAGTTATTGAGGTAGCAGACAGTTATAAAGTGACAGTAATTAAAGTGCAACTCAGGACACGTGTGTGTGTGTGTGTGTCAAACCAGTCTCTGAGTATTGAGGAGTCTGATGGCTTGGGGGAAGAAGCTGTTACACAGTCTGGCCGTGAGGGCCCGAATGCTTTGGTACCTCTTGCCAGACGGCAGGAGGGTGAAGAGTTTGTGTGAGGGGTGTGCGGGGTCGTCCACAATGCTGGTGGCTTTGCGGATACAGTGTTTTATGTAAATGTCTTTGATGGAGGGAAGAGAGACCCCAATGATCTTCTCAGCTGTTCTCACTATCCTCTTCAGGGCTTTGCGGTCCGAACCGGTGAAAGTCCCAAACCAGGCAGTGATGCAGCTGCTCAGGATGCTCTCAATAGTCCCTCTATAGAACGTTGTGAGGATGGGGGGTGGGAGATGTGCTTTCCTCAGCCTTCGAAGAAAGTAGAGACGCTGCTGGGCTTTCTTGTTAATAGAGCTGGTGTTGAGGGACCAGGTGAGGTTCTCCACCAGGTGAACACCAAGGAATTTGGTGCTCTTGACGATCTCCACAGAGGAGCCGTCGATGTTCAGCGGAGAGCGTTCACTTTGTGCTCTCCTAAAGTCAACAACCATCTCTTTTGTTTTGTCGACATTCAGGGACAGGATGTTGACTCTACACCAGTCCGTTACCCGCTGCACCTCACCTCTGTATGCTGACTCGTCGTTCTTGCTGATGAGACCCACCACGGTCGTGTCATCGGCGAACTTGATGATGTGATTCGAGCTGTGCATTGCTGCACAGTTATGAGTCAGCAGAATGAACAGCAGTGGACTGAGTACACAGCCCTGGGGGGCCCCAGTGCTCAGTGTGGTGGTGGTGGAGATGCTGTTCCCGATCCGGACTGACTGAGGTCTCCCAGTCAGGAAGTCCAGGATCCAGTTGCAGAGGGAGGTGTCCAGGCCCAGCAGGTTCAGCTTTCCAATCAGGTGCTGAGGAATTATTGTGTTGAATGCTGAGCTGAAGTCTATGAACAGCATTCGAACATACGAGTCCTTTTTGTCTAGGTGGGTGAGGGCCAGATGGAGGGTTGTGGCGATGGCGTCGTCTGTTGAACGGTTTGGACGATACGCAAACTGCAGTGGGTCCAGTGAGGGGGCAGCTGGATATAAACATCTTCCAGATGTTGAAGATGTCGGTAAGAACATCTGTCAGCTGGTCTGCACATCCTCTGAGCACTCTGCCAGGAATGTTGTCTGGTCCAGCGGCCTTCCGTGGGTTGACTCTACGTAGAGTTTTCCTCACATCCGCCGTGGTGAGACAGAGCACCTGGTCATTGGGAGGAGGGGTGGTCTTCCTCGCCACCACGTCATTCTGCACTTCAAATCGAGCGTAGAAGTCGTTCAGCGCATCTGGAAGGGAGGCATCTTTGTCACAGGCAACGGATGTTGTCCTGTAGTTGGTGATGGCCCGGATGCCCTGCCACATGCGCCACGTGTCACCACTGTCCTCGAAGTGACTGTGGATTCTCTGGGCGTGTACGCACTTTGCCTCTCTGATGGCCCAGGACAGTTTGGCCCTAGCTGTTCTTAGGGCTGCCTTATCGCCTGCTCTGAAGGCGGAGTCTCGGGTCTTCAGCAGCGTGCGCACCTCCGCAGTCTAAATGTGACTGTGCCTTAACACAAATCTCGATCCAAATATTTTGTGAGTCGAGTCTCTTGTGTGGATTTGCTGCCTAAGTAGTGTGTTCAAAATCAGTGACTTATTTGGTTCCATTTCAGTGAGGATGCTGCCATTGTAGGCAGTAGACAGCAAAGCAGCTCACTAGGTTTGAGCAGAGCTTCAGTGTTATCTCAAGAGTTCTCCTGGATTCAGACACTCCATGCACCTTAATCTTTTTCTGCATGTGTCGTAGAACATCTGCAGTGCCCATGTCATCTTCCTCCTGAATACACACCACATCCAGCTTCATCTTCACATCCATCTTCATACGCTGATCTGTGCCCAGGGCCTTCTGAACCTCTTTAGTAGTGATGACAATCACTTCTGAAAGAGATCACCAGTCATGACATTAACTTGGCTGCAAAATAATAAAAAAAATGAAACAAGGATAAACCAAAAGCAAAATGTGTTCATTTTTTTATGTATTTTATACAATCATGCACATTTCTCTTGCATCATCACATGATAACAGTTGTGACATGATTATTTGATTTAGCAAGAAATGGAGGACACACAGTACACTACAGGGCCAAAGAATTGTGAAAACTAATATTCACAATTAAATCTAATTACGTCTGGCAATTTCAGATACACCCCTAACTAACAGGTGTATACAATCAAGCATACAGCCATAACATCTCTCTTAGACAAACATTTTCAGTAGAATAGGATGTACTAAAGTGTACTGAAGTGTCAGTGATTTTCAACATGGCACAGTCATAGGCTGCCACCAGCAAAATGGTTTACTGGGTCTGGTGTGGAAGAACTTGACTGCTCTGCACAAAGCTGATTAAAATAGTCAAGGAAGGACCAACTCCCTATTAATTCCCATGGTTTTGATTTAAAATTTTCAACAACTTTAGAAGGGTGTGGTGATCAGGTGTCCAAATACTTTGGTCTATGTAGCACAGTTTCGACTGGCAATACAGTTGGTTGTCCAGAGCACACATTTTGCCTGCAAAACCACAGACTTAATTAGTTTTGTGAAAAATACTTCACAAAAATATATTAGACAGACACCTTCAAACGAGTCTCAGTGAATTATTTGCCGTGTGCCCAATAAGAGATAGAGAGTTTCAGCCAATTGGAAAATACTCATTACTATACAAATATGTTGTAGCAAAGTGGCTTCCTTACCATAGTTTGTGCTAAGACTTGTAAATGCTCATTGCAGGGTCTTGTTGGCTGGCACTCTAGCTGTTAACATGGCAGACTGTGCCACACATAAAGGTGCATACTATACTGCAAGGCAAGCAAAGGGCCATACCCACAAACTCCACACCAGCTGGATTGAACAGTTAGTCTTTACGGCTATGTGTGAACAATAAACATTTATTATGATTAAGGTATTAAACACAGATGCCGAAGAATTTATGCCTCCTCTACTGGCTCTCAAATGAGCTCAAGCAATGAAGGGAACATAGGGTTCCAAGTTATGAATTATGATTTATTTCTACAAAAACACCAAAGTTCTTATTTTTTGAAGGTAATTTCTGCAATGTAGTTATTACCCAGCACTGTCAATTTGCCTTCGTTCCCCCAAAACAGCTTTGTAAGAACATGGGTAGGCCTAAAGAATGTCTCCTTTTTCAGAGTATGTGCATGATTGAAGACAAGCTGGTCTTCATTAGAAAATAAGGCACTCTGCCATTTATTCTCACATATTAGGCTTGAGACTTTTAAGCAATAGACCAGAATATGCTGGTTTGACTTTTTATTCCCCATCACAACTTTTACAGATAGTTTGTCAGTTATGCAATCCACTGACCTCCATAATGTTGACCATTTCAATGATTACATTAGAGGCCTTCACGTGTCCACCCTAACCCGAGACCCGGGTTGGGTCCCATTCTATAGCTGCAGGTCTGTTTAACATTATTATTATTATTAGTCGATCCGAGAAGACCCCACCGTGATCAGACAGCGCTGATATTGATGGTGCTGTGTGTGTGTATTGTAACTTGAAACATTGTAAAATTAGGATGAGAAAGTGAGCCGAGTGACGTTAGAGCAGAGTTAAGGCACACGATAGCAAATTAGCAATGCTAAGGTTAGCAGCCGTGGCAATGAACGAGCAATACTTATTATAGCTCAAAAGAGCAAACAGTCAAAGTTATCTTATGTGAGATAAAAAAAAAAAACTGCAAAGCTGATTCTAAACAAGTCGCATTTGTCATCCGTCACTGTGACAGCAAGTGGACTTTTGAAGTTGAAATGAGCGGATTAGCTATGCTGTTTCAATCAGCAAGAGAGGAATCACAGAAAACCTGAATGTATTTTACTAACTTTCTTGGCAAGGACGATGGATTATATGCATCATGGCCAGGCACAGGGCAGGGAGAAGGCTACTAATGTTACATTAGGTAAACACAAAGTTTTGTTTTCACAACTTGTAAATTAACTTGTTAATAGCAATCAGCTGTGAAATCGGTGTTGATATTGTCTGTGTCTTCCGACTGGGTACGGGTCCCAGCTTTCAAATAATAGGTAGTACATTTTCAGGTCTCTTTGGGTTTGAGCATGAATTTTTGGACCCATGAAGACATTTAGTTTACATACATTTAGGACACATAGGGTAGGTTGCACCAATTAGGATTACATTAAACAGAGTTTAGAGCTAATCCAGGGCTTGTTGATCCAAGTTTTATTTTAATTAGGGATGAGCATTCAGCAATAATTTTGTATTCGAATATTTAAGCTAAAAAAAAACCCGAATATTTGAATATTCTATTATTTAAATAAAGGTAATTAATGAGAAATGAGATGTTGTAAAATAATTTTTGTCATAAATGTTGTGTCACCATTAAAAAAACAACTTCTAATTATATTCAAAACAAGCTTATATTGTGTACTCTGTTTTTATTTAATTTTTTTATTTAAACAAGCAATGCGTGAAAACAAAAAAGGAAAGAGTGAAAGCATTTAAGCTCACCCAAAGCGTAGACTGATGCAGTTAACGTACAGAATGACTATAAACACAGCTATATAATAGTTATCATGTTTATATTGTATCTCATGTCATGTCATGTTTTTTTTTTTTTTTTTTTTTAGAAAAATAAGCATATCCACATGCTCAGTATACTATACTTCATTTATACACACCAGTTTAAATGATGGAATGTCCCTTACCTCAGCTAGCATAGTCTTTCTCGGGTGCCAGGTTTGTTGTTTACATAAGCATTGCGGGGATTACGTTGCAATGGGGATGCTGCTTTCTGACAAGCTGTAGATGTACGAGATTAAAGTGTACACTGCTTATCCAGTACATTTAAACATGAACCCAGCTTTCTCACAGTAAGCCACATTCTCACAATAACCTATTTTTTGTTGGTGTCTATCTGAACTTACTGACAGAACCGTTTGCTCATGTGATCAACTTGTGTCCACACTCAACAGCGCCACCCAGTGCATTCTGTTATAAGTGGCAGTTTTAGTTTGTGTGTTCAGGATTTAACATGCATCTCACTGCATATATGGCCAGCAAAGCAATACTTTGCAAAATTCAAATAGTATTTTTACTATTCAAATAATTATTGGAGAACGAATATTTGACTACTCATGCACATACCTAATTTAATTTGAGTTGTGTTGCATGGTTTAACAAATCAGAGATTACATTTTTAACCCATGATTAAAATAGTCACCTGCGATTAATTTAGTCTACCATGATGGATTCTGAAATTGTCAGTAGCCAATCAATAAGGTTAAGAAAATGTCACAAGCGTTAAAATATGGCATCGTAATTTAAGAAAAAAAGGACCACACGGGTCTCCGATCAACCTCTTCCCCTCGTCAGCGGCAGAAATTAACAGCACATGGTGCCGAATGAAATTTGTATAAGAGAGTAGGGGAGCAATAATGATCACCTGTTGCTTGTAACCGGTCTCGTTAAATGCCAATATTACCCCCATTCTTGCTTCTCTTGAGAGACCCCTCTCTGTCCGGTGTCTCCGCATGTAAAGGATGGGAAAGTGGGTAATCGTGCTGCCACCGAGACGAGCCGTCGCACTCGCACACCGAATTTGAGAGCACAAATTGCCGCCAACGACCCAACATTTCAGACCATGATAAACAGAAACAATATGATGCACGTCTCAGAGGGCTGACAGCACATCCACAGTTTGTTTACCTAGTCATTCATGTTTAGTTGTTTTTTTTTATTTTTTTTATTTGAACCACCTCAGCTGCATTTTTAAGGTTAATCCCAAACTAAGATTTAAATAAGAGATACAAATATTGGAGCAACAGGATTAAAGTTAATTCATATTTACTGTAAAATTTAAATCAGGATCAAATCGATGGTTAAAATGTAACCCTGATTATTTTTAAACACCGTTTAAAGTTTGGTGCAACAAAATGATCAGATAAACCTTGATTAAATCTAAATTTAAGATTAATATGTGCAAAGATTTTATGTGCAATTATGAATCATAGAACTAAACAGAATTTAGCAATATACTGTGAAACATTTCAATATTGCATCCCACAATTTTTAGTTAATTCTGACTGACATTACAGCAATATAATTAAATAACGAATGTCAGTGTGATTGACAGATGGTATTGGGTCAGTTGTTACTGTACTTTTTTTTTTTTCATTTAACTTGACTTATCTAGGAGAGCATATACATCTATTATACATATTTACTGTCTATAAATATTATTTGTATAAAACAAATAATTTATACAATATAGACCAAATACAGTAGCCTCACTCAAAAATAAAACAAGCTAATGATAAGAGTTGGTATAAAAATTGTCAATGACTGACTGTGAGATTGTTTAATATAGAAACCAAAGCATATAGGCAATAGAACTAGATAGAACTATCAGTTTCCCTCTAAGACGGTCTATATGGGTGCAATATATATATATATTCTTATTAAGTCATCTTATTTGTGGATCCTCAGATTCTGCTGCAATGTGGGCATTGGAAGATTGAAGTGGTGTGTGGTGGTGGAGCCACCACAGAATTCAGAATTCTGTTTGGCCGGTCTTTATATTGTCCTTGAAGCGTTTCTTTGGCCCACCGGGGGCTCGCTGTCCTTCTTTTAGCTGGGAGTACAGGATCTGCTTAGGGAGACGGTTGTTGGGCATGCGAATGTCATGGCCTGTCCATCGGAGTTGGTGCTACATTATGATGGTAGTGATACTGGGCATATTAGTTCCCTCCAGAATGCTGGAGTTTGTGCGTCTGTCTTCCCAATTGATCTTCAAGATTTTTCTTAAGGCTCTTTGATTGAATAGTTCCAGGGCTCTAATGTGTCTGCTGTAGGTGGTCCAGGATTCCGCTCCATACAGCAGAGTTGAGAGAATCACAGCTCTGTAAACTAGGAGCTTGGTTTGAGCCCTCAGGTCTCGGTCATCAAAGACTCTTGAGTCTTGAGTTTGGCATAGGCTCTGCTGGCACAGCTCAGGCGATGGTTAACCTCAGAATCTATATCAGCTTTGGAAGAGAGAAGGCTTCCAAGGTAGGGGAAGTTGTCCACGCTTTACAGAGTGGTGTTATCCACTTTGATGATGGGCTGGAGTGATGGCTGGCTGGGTAGTGGTTGATACAGAACCTGAGTTTTCTTGATGTTTAGAATGCCCTGGAGGTCTTCAGGGGAGTGTGCTACAATGGCGTTATCATCTGCGTATTGCAGCTCCCTGATGATGGCATTCCTAAATTTGCTCTTAGCTTTGAACCTGTTAAGGTTGAAGAGCCTGCCGTCAGACCTGTAAAGGATTGGGAAACTCTGCTGCAATGAAGATGGCAAATAGGGTGGGTGCAATGATACATCCCTGTTTAACCCCAGTTTCTACAGTAAATGGCTCAACTTCAGAGCCAGTGTTGCTGAGCACTGTGGCTGACATACCATCATGCAGTAGCCTCAGTACACGGACGTATTTGTCATGACATCCATACCTTGATAGTATGCTCCACAGTGCCTGATGATCCACGGAGTCAAAAGCCTTTGTCAAGTCTATAAAGGCCATGTACAGAGGCAGTCCTTGTTCCCGACACTATTCTTGTAGTTGGCGAGCAGAAAAGATCATGTCAGTTGTTCCCCTGGATGGACGGAAGCCACACTGTGATTCAGAGAGTGCCTCCTCAGATAGTGGTAGCAGGTGGTTTGCGAGGACACGAGCAAGGACTTTGCCTGTTGTTGACAAGAGCAAGTTGCCCCTATAGTTTCCACATTCAGCCTTGTCCCCTTTCTTGAATATGGCAACAATTTGGGCATCCCGGAGCTCTGAGGGGAGCTCTTCCCTTTCCCAGATCTTGGTGAGTAGATGGTGGATGTGGTGCCAGAGCCTTGGTCCTCCTTCCTTTAAGATCTCCACAGGGATCCCATCAGGACCAGCGGCCTTGTTGTTCCTGAGATTCCTGAATGCATTGTGAACCTCAGTTAGGGTAGGAGGCTCCCCCATGTCTTCTCTGATGGGGCTCTGTGGGATATGATTGCCGATGTCTGGCTCGTCTAAACTGTCACGGTTCAGAAGTTCCTGAAAGTGATCCTTCCAACGTGCGTTGATGGAGTCATTATCTTTTAGAAGAGTCAGTCCATCTTTTGAGCGCATCAAAAGCCTCTGATGTCACCTGAATCTGCCAGTCTCTGGAGTTCTAGAGCCTTTTCTGTCCACCATTTGTTCTTGAGCTCCCTCATCAATCTCTGTATGTCAGCCTTAGCTCTAGAGTGTGCTGTCCTTTTGGCCTCACATGATATGTCATTTTGCCACTCTCGGAAGGCTTTTCGTTTTCTGGAGATAAGTTGTTCTATCTCGGTGTCATTTTCATCAAACCAGTCCCGATGTTTCCTGGACTGAAGGGTGGATTTGCATGAGTCATGGATGGTGGATTTGAGAAGGCCCCAATGGTATTCGATGTTGTCAAGATATTCTTGCTGAAGGCTTTCCTCGAGAGAGTCCTGAAGTAGCTGCTGGGTGGTGGTTTCATTCAGGCTGTCAAGGTTCAGTCTTCGCTGGGCCTGCTTCTTCTGAGTCCTCCTTCTCTTTTTAAGTTTGATGGACATTGTGGATCGGATGAGGCGGTGGTCTGTCCAGCAATTGTCAGAGTCTATCATGGCTCTTGTGATGGGTCCCTGGTGGTCCCTGGCTCTTACGATGACATAATCTATGAGGTGCCATTGCTTGGAGCAATACACACACACACACACACACACACACACACACACATTATGTCTAAATAAAATAAAATAGCAAAACACCACATTCAGTCTACGTACAATAAAATGGCAAAACATTGTAAAAGACTGACAAGTATAGGTACAACCTTATGCTGACTATTCCTTGTTCAACCTGCTTCATCAAAACATTTATCCTGACATGACTCTTATTTCATCATCCATACTACGAGCACTGCAAAACATTACCATTGCTGTTATTTAATAAGATAAGCTTTTTTAAGTTTCATAATTAAAGCATCTTCTACACTTACCTGGATTGGTTTATGATTTAAGTGTTTTGTAAGTGTGGATGTGCAGTACTGTAGCAGAGGCTCATGTGGAGCCTTCTGTCAATAACGTGCATCAAACAACACAGCTAAAACTGATAGAAACTGATTTATTTAGCCATAAAGACAACAAATGACTGAGATATGGGAAGTAATAGTCTATAAAAACCGAAAAGCTATTTCCGTTACATTCCGGAAAAGACTGTTACATTTATATAGGTTGTATGGAAATCTCGACCAGTAAACAAGGTTCCTAGCCCTGCAAATACTGATTAGCGCAGTATCCAATATGAGCTGAAAGCGTGAAGTTTTAGCAGACATTAAATTCAATATTCACTGCCTGAGTAGAAATCCTACAATATCATTTAATGATGTATGTCAAATTAACTTTGTAAATATGACATTTAATGACGTTTAGGTAATATGTTACACATAATAGTATACAACCACAGCTATATATTGTAAAGGAGCAATATGTAATATATTTATATTTAGATAACATATCATAATATGTTATCAGAGATTTAGGAAACAAGCTAAGCTGAAATACTGGTTTCTCCGAAAACAAAGCTACAGACAGTATAGTCTACTTTGAAATGTCCGTTCCAAACCGGAAATTCTGTTTGTGTTTTGGCCTGTGTGATCCCACCGACTGCCCACTCACCAATAGTATTTTGAATCCGCGGGTTGCCAGATTTGAAACAAGTTAGCTGGCAAACATAGCGTGCTGATGCCATGGAAGCAAACATCTTGCTAACATTGACAGAGCTATAAAAAATCAACATGAGCAGAGGGGTATTCCAGAAAGCAGGTTAAGTGATTTACTTAAGGTAAATTTACTCAGAATAAGCGGATAACCCCAGCTTTCTGTTCCAAATCTGAGGGAACATTCAGGGTATGTTAGTAGCCATAGCAACTTACTCTCTGAACAAAACCTGCTCTGGAATAGGTTATGTTCCAGTTAGTTTATTTCAGGTAGATTTTAGTAAGTTTCAGAGGCACAGTGTGCGAGAAAGTTGAGATTACGTACAATATTATACTTTTAAAGAAATATTATGGTAAACTGCAATCTTTACCTCACAAATCTTCCTTACTCCGGCATTTCCAGTCTCACACCGCATATTTGCATTCAAAAGTGAAAAAATTTTGTACATTGTACTTTAACTTTTAATGGGAAGGTTTAATACTGTAATATTTTTTAATGCAGAACACATTGGAAAGTCCCCCACGCTATTCACTGTGAAGACAGGGCTTAATGTATTTATATTTAGCCCTTCTAATAAATAATTTTTATTCAATAAATTTAATAGAATCAAATTATTATAGCACCAACATTATATTTACAGTTCCTTCAGTCAATGAATATTAAAGTTATTTATAAAATGACATTCCATAGTATCAATATGTAGGTAATGACTGACAATTAAAAGCTTAAGCAATTATTCACTCGTTATACTTCTTCACTAACTAGATAATATGTGATAATTTCACAAACCACAGATATAGACGTTTGAGATTTTATTTCTTATCACTCTAATTCATGTAGGCTACTGTACATATAAATGCACACATTTCCAGACTTGTACTGTTCATTGTACTCTCTTTATTATCTGAAAATATAAATGAGTCATGCTGTCATGTAGAGTTCACCCATAGTGCCCTCATTTAGCTGGTGGTTAAGTGATTTAAGGAAAAGATGTATTTCTGATGCTCAGCCTCCTCTACTCCATCAGAAGCTGTACAAGGTCCATCTCTAAATTACATTTTTTTGTTCTGCCTTTCAATAGGGACCTTTTACAGATTCCTATTAACAAGGAAGAGATTAGTTACTTTTCTCTAATGCTGAGATCATCAACATCTATAATGTGTAGTCAGACACATGATCTTCAATTAGAACAACATAATTTCATTCCATTCCATGTTGCTGTAGGCAGATGGACCCTATCATACATGACATCATGACATGACAAATTTTAATGCCACATCAAATGAGAAAAGAACACAATGGACATGTAACTCCTATCATTGTCCACATCTGTTACAGCATATCTTCATCTTATAACGTACATGAATAATCATGTGTGGCCTACTTAAAATATAAGTAGTAAAAACAGAGCTGGTTATAGTACAGAGTCAGCTCTGTAGAGAGTTTTAAATTATATTTTATTAGGTGTGGATTCTGGTAGTCCTGTTGCTCTTATGCTGATGGATCTTAGTGCCGCTTTCGATACGGTTGATCATGACATTCTCATCGATCGCCTAAGATATCAGGTTGGTCTTCAGGTGTTAGTCTTGGATTGGGTCTCTTCATATCTCAAGGATAGAACAATTTCAGTCTGTTTAGAGAACTTTTCTTCATCAGTTGTTCCTTTAACATGTGGGGTTCCTCAGGGCTCCATCTTGGGACCTGTTTTTTTTCTCCCTCTACATGCTTCCATTAGGAAAGATCTTTGATAAGCATGACATACACTACCATCTATATGCTGATGACTCTCAACTTTACTTTCCTATTAAACATGGGAATCACCACTCTTTTGAGTCTCTGTATAAATGCACGGCCGATGTGAAGTGTTGGTTGGCAAACAACTTTCCCCAATTAAACGAGGATAAGTCAGAGTTTATTCTTTTTGGTCAAAGACGATGTTGGGTAAATTTAGATTGCAACTTATCATTGCTTCCAGGGAAAAAAACTTTCCTATGTGAAATAACTGGGTGTTATTTTTGACTCTGAGCTCAAGTTTGATCAACAAATAAATTATGTTGTTAAAAAAAAAAAAATTCATCTTAGATCTATAGCAAATTTGAAGTCTGTCCTCTCTTTTGATGATTTGGAGAAGGTTGTGCATGCCTTTGTTTCTTCTTCAAGTACAAAGTGTTGCTATATGTATTTAAGGCTCTCCATGGTCTAGCACCTGAGTACATCTCTGATTTAATAAGTTTGCATCAACCTTCAAGGTCTCTCTGCTCTGGTGATCAGCTGTGTCTGTCAGTCCCTCGATCTCACCTAAAAACTCAAGGTGATAGAGCTTTTGCAGTGGCAGCCTCTAGACTTTGGAATGAGCTTCCATTGGCCATGATATCATCTCTGTCTCTAGTGTCTTTAAAAACATATTTATTTTCCCTAGCTTTTTTGTAACTCCATGTACAACACTTTGGTACCCAGTGTGGTTTTTGAAAGTGCTCTATAAATAACATTTGAATGAACACATTACATATACATTAAATCTAAAAAAAAATTTCAATAATGGAAAATAATTACAACTGTGGGAGATCCTACAATTGAAAGAGGGTCTATTAATACAATGAGACCATCAGCAACTGTGGGAAATTAAAGGTGCCAGTATTCTAAGTTTTAGAAACCCCAACTGGATAAATCAAATGGAATAATAAAAAAAAGGAATTACATTCAGTTCACATGACATACAGTAAAATAAAATTAGCATGCACAGATCATGGTAAATACCATTAAAATTTATCTTAAAATAAAATATACAGTAAATATATAGCCTATCATAATATTAATAGAATGTGAATGTTAATACTTATAATGAAGGTCCGTGCAAACAAATAATGTAACAGTTGATCTATTAAACATTAATGTAGGCGAGAGAGGTCTAATATTAATGTTGAATTAAGCTTTTATATGTACAGTAGAACTTTATAGTTTTATTAATTAAAAAATCTCAGCAAACTCTCAGGCCTAAGCAAACTCTCAGTCCTAAACCAGAGTAGCACCTATCGCTATTACGTGTGAAGATGAAATAATGCTCGTTTGCAGTCATTAAAACTTAATGTTCTGCTTCACTGAAATATGGCACACCTTTCTTCTTAGTGTCTGTTTCTCATGGATTCGGTGATCTGCTGAGAATGCCTTTCTGAGTTAACCAAGAACGCTCAGAAACTCATTCAAACTCATGGTTGAGTGAACTAACCCCAAGCAGGTGTTCTGGAGCCCACATACGTAAGCAAGTTTTGGGTTAATTGACCGAGAGTTAATGTCATGGTAAGTTAACCTTGCTTTCTGGAATATCCCTCAGGTTTATAATTTGCAAACAATAAACACATTGTAAGCGTATACATTAGCATTTCAACATACAGTGTAAAGCTCATTGCTTGCCATTGTTAGTTGGCTTGTTCCTGTTGCGTGCCTTCAACCTGGTAACCCGCATAAGCTTTGAATCTGGGGAGGAGGGGGCGGGTGAGACAACTTTCTCCAATATTTTTAATTTGGACTGCAGTATCCATTTTAAACGCTTGATATCAATGTTATTGCGCCTTTAAACATGTATTGTTCTTTTTTTTTTTTTTTTTCACTGAGCTTACATTTGGCAATATGTGCCACAGAATTACTGAACCACAATATTACAAAATATTGAACATATTGTAGCAGGGTGGGCAAACGAGGGAGTAAGGATCCAGGTGCAGCTTTATTTAAAAGTCACAAAGTAAAGGGAAGTAGAAACACTGGAACAAATGAAACATCCACGAGGGGAAAATAAAGACATGAACACAAGATAATGACACGGGGAGTCTTCCAAGGAGGGCATAGGCAGGAACACGGACTAAGGCAGGACATCAAACGACATGGACTGAACATCAAACACCAAACAACGAGAACATGAGGGCCTAAATACAAAACCAAAGGGAAACTAAAGCCAATGGGCAAACAGAACTCAAAACAAGATAATGAGGCAATTAACTAAAACCAATAACAAAGCTAGAACAGATAATAAAGTACTCAAACAATAAACCAATGAAAACCGGACACATAGACAAGGAGGGAAAACAGGACATGACAAGACTTTCAAAATAAGAGTGCATAAACAAAGAACAATATGGAACATAAAAGGTGCCAAAACTTAAAATAAAAGGTACACAAACCAAAGACGGTGTGGATCGTTACACATATTTACACATCTTACAATATCTATGTGTCCTGATCAGGTTTGAGTAGGCTAAATTTAAGAATATTTAGCGAAAACCAACATTCCTAAAAAAATTACTTTAACACATGATTGTTTCATGAATTCATGTTCATGATTTATGTGAAGCCAGTCAAGTTATTGTCATATTTATAGCGCTTTTCACTGTTTCAAAGCAGTCGAGAAAATAGTCACCCCCTGCGGACTCAATTTCACAGGCAGACTCATTTGATTATAGGTCAAGAGAAAATACTTACAATATCTTTAAAGTCAGCATGAAATGGAAGTTGCGACCGACTTTACTTCCGTATTGTGTCGTATTTCTGAGTGAAACAGCTTATCGAACAAAAAAAAAAATGTAGGGAGGGGATTTGAGTTTATCCATTAGTTGTTGATTGGATTGTGAAAATATGGGTGTTGCATAGCGGAACGGAGGCAGATGTGAATGAGAGTTTGTAGTGGACACACACACCCCCTACCACCATGCTGCTCGAGTCAGAGCTAGTTATCGGTGAAACTGAGTGGCCATCTCAACACATTTATGATCAAAATGACAACATAAACGCACAAGCACATCGCAGACTTTGCTTACGAAGAGGCTGTAGCCTCTAAAAGATAACCATATTTTAACGTTTTGAATCACAATACACTAAATATGAAGGGGGAAAAAACACTTACTCATGCTGTGCATTCCAAGATAACTGCATTCAAAAATATAAATAAACTCCAGAGGCATCTGAAGCATTGTATTCATTAGTGATCACCTCAGCTATTCAGGCGTCAAATGTCTTTAACACAACCACAAATTTACACTTATTCCTCTTCATTCGAAATGTAAATTCAAGCCAGTTGACCCGTAAGCAAGGAAGTTTGAGTTAAGGAACGGTAATTTTGATGGTCTATTTATTTTCGATTGTTTTCAACTATACACAAGGTTATGGTATTTAATCACCTTATGTGCCAGAGACACTAGCATGCAACCATCTTGAAAATTTTGTCTCGGAACTTCCATTCTAGTGGTTCTATATAGATATCTATGGTGTTGATGTCAAAGTGTATTTAGATAGCAAAGCGTATTTACCAGTTATAGAGTTGTCAAAAGCTATCATAAGTATTTTAAAGTGTTCAGGGTATGTCATAACAACTGGAAGCAGAGCGGGGAGATTTTAAAGCAAGAGTGCTCCATTTTTTAAATACTTAAGATCTTTAATGCTGTGGACGTGCTGATATTCTTCAGTGCTCATGAAACTCCAAGAGACAACACAAAGTCATTTCTAATATCTCTGTAAGACACCTCTGACCATCTTTTCATGTCATTCACCCATAGTGTTATTGTTAAAGTGAGCAGATTGTTTAGTGTTAAACCGGGATGGTTGAGGCTTGCTACTATTTTTATACACACATACACATGTGATAATGTAAGTTTTATTTCAAATTCGTTTACAACTTTTTTAATCACAATTAAGCCTCTAAAACATGTAGGGTGATATATTAATTTTATAAAGTACAGTTGTACTTTTCTTTATGTTATGAGCTTGCATGTGAAATAATACAAGCTATCACTGTTGGAAATTTCATGTCATCTACACATTTTAACACAAATTATTAACAAGTTGAAACCACAAAAAATAAGCAGAATTGTACATATAACAATTAAACGGGCATATCATGAAAAAGTGCAGTGTTTCATAGGTGTCCGAATGTGATCTGCCAGGTCCAATTTACCTCCGTGGGTGCTGGAAAAACTAACATTCAGAGTGACATAAAAATCACCTGAATAGCATTTTCAAGTAGAAAAGGGGTTGAGTATAATCACACCATCAACTGTTGGTGAAAAATATATTCTGTGCTCCCACACATAATCCAAATATATAGACTCTTATCAGTACTCTTCAATACAAACAGGAAGTTAGATGACAAAATTCGAAAAGGAGCGGGGCTGAATAAGGTGATAAATGATTGGAGAAGTCCTGCATACATGACCAGAGAGAAGTCTGTTGTTTCACCGGAAGATCCACTTATAACATTTTGATTAAAGATTATGAGGTAATTTTTCTTAAAATAAAACATATGCATGGATGAATCATTCACAATAGGATCAGTAAACGCCATTTAGAAAATAGATAGAGTGAATTTTCTTTTCATGCCGACTTTAACATTATTTGTGCAGAGGACATTTTACGTAGCACATGTTCATGTTTAAAGTAAAGTACATCTGACAGTCCTATGAGGGATGAGGTTTAATAATCTAGATTATAACAGTTTACAAACTATCAATTTGTCTAAACTATAATAGACTTGTCCTGGTCCCTATGACATATATTTTAACTTAATTTTTAAAGATGGAAATCATATTAGTTCCATTTTTTTGTCATAATTACATCAAATGGGTGAATTGTAAATCATTTTATTATCTGGGTTTGAGTAGATGTTGCCATTTTTGTCTTGTCCCTTGGTGCATCCATCTGTTTAAATCGAAAAACTGGCAATTAAAGAAATAATCTTGGTGTTTTCCCCATTTAATTTTTTCTCCTTTCTCTAATCAAAATGTTTCAAACAGAGAATGTTTAATTGGGAAAATATTTAATTACTTTAATTATTTTAATTGAACTAGCCTAACAAAATTAATTAGCCTACTATTCACCCCTTTGCTCAGTTAGTAATTTTTTCTCATATAAAAGTTTTATTATTAAAGAAATTAATTGTAGTTATGAAAAATGTGTATTCAGTCATAACCTCTCACATGAGATGCAGACTTAAGCGCTATCAGTAACCGTATTAAGGCTATTTTATTCTATATAGAGAGAGTCCCCTCATGGGGGCTGCCATGTTAGAATCACATGACCAGCCGAATATTACTTGCTTATTGTCATTATCCACCATGTAATTGGACACTTTTACTCAGGGATCAAATGAATCCTGTCTGAATTTGAATGGTGAATTTGATGCTGTCACTCTGGGTTTTTGTGTGACGGGATCGTGACATCATTGTTCTATGTTTGTCTTGTGTTTGTGTGACCGTGCGTCTTCGGTTGTTGTTTCCCTGCCATGCACTCTTCGGTCGGTCTCGTATTTCATGTCCTGAGCATTGTCAATAGTCTATGTCTGTCTCTAGCGACATCGGACACACGTTGCGCTCGCTTTCCTCCGTGCACCCGGGTCGTGATCTGTCTTCACGTTGTGCTAATTTCGGTCACTTCTGTCTGAGATGTCAGGTTTGTTTGTGGCCGAACTCGCACACAGGTGTCCTGTCTAGTTTTTTCACCTGTTGCGTGCATTGCGTTGTGTTTTCCTCACGATGTACGCTCAGGCTTTGTCTAGTGTTAGAATGCATGGCATTGCTTTGTTAGCATTGTCATGCATTCTCTTGTCTTGTCTGTCAGTTGGCATGGGTGCATGATGCCTATTGTCTTGGCAATATGTGCTCATACCATTTGGGTGTCTGCGTCTTGTGAGAGCATTTGGCTTTGTTTTGTCTCTGTATTTGTAAATGTCTCTCAGTCTTGCATCATACTCTGCCTCCTTGTTTGCCCATTATCAGTTAATTTGTTTCACCTGTTAACCTGTTGATTTCATTCCCTATTTTAGTCTCCTTTTGTGTTCTGTCCAATGCCAGTTCGTCTTGTTTCATGATCATGTCAGTCTGGATTTTCCCTGTTCCTGTTCAGTCCTGTCGATTCCAGTACTTCTACACCAGCACAGCTTCAGTGTGCTTCCAGTGCTGGACTTTTTGTTTTAGCATATTTGTGGAGTAGTATATGTTTGTTTTTGCTATTTTTTGGTTAATTCAATTCCCCTTTGATTTTATTCTGCATTTGGGTCCTACCTAATGATTCCTGATAGACAACTGAAAACAATTGCGTTTAAATGATGCTGCATCCACATCTCTAGGTGTCAGTGTAAGTCCAAGACAAAAACTTAAAGTCCACCTTTAAAAGAGCTGTTCAGCCGTGACTTCAGTTGGTAGACAAACTCAGAAGACTAATTCGCCATGCCTTTCATCTGGAATTTCCTATGGGTTTTTATAATGGAGGTTTTTACATTTATGAGTAAAGTAAGGTCTGTGGTAAACATTACTTGGTGATACGTGGATGTTTTGTTATAACATAAATTACACCTCAAATGTGAATTTTGAAGTAGCCATGTTTTTTTTTGTAATGCAATTCAATACAGCTATAAAATTCACATTTGAGGTATGAAAGTGTGTAATTCATGTTGTTGGACAAAACATCCACTTATCATCAAGTAATGTTTACCACAGATATTATTTTACTCATACGTTGAAAACCCCCATTATAAAAACCCATAGGAAAATCCAAAGGGAACCCATGCAGAATTATCTTGCAGTGTTTTGGACTAAAACCTGAACAGCTGTATTGTGATTATGTAATATGCAAAACCTAAATGTATTTACTTCACATCTACATCTAAAAATTCTGTCAGTGGCAGCATCCTACAGGAAGTGACACCAATTTTGGATGGAAAACAAAATGAGAAACAATAGCTTGTAGAAATAGATTTTATGAATTTGTGTTTGTTGTAGGCTATGATTGGGTTTGTCACATTTTGAAGCATTCCATTTTAGATACAATTAAAGAAATTGGTTTGATTTTATCAAAATGTAAACAGATATTTAAAAAATACTGAAAATTACCTTCAAGTTGACACTCTAATGTACAGTATAAGAGTACCCCCAGAACCTCCCTGAGAAATGACTTTAGCTCTTTAGGTTCCATCCTAATAGGCATCTCACTAATTTTCATGTGTGTGTGTGTGTGTGTGTGTGTGCGTGTGTCGAGGGGGGGTGGGGGTGGGGGGTGGTAGGGGTTTAAGTGGTTTACGAGGACTTTTTTTAGGTTATGATATTTCGCTTAAAAAATGTACTAAACAACGTTTTATTGAAAATGTAAAATGCAGAAAGGTTTTTGTGAGGGTTAGGTTTAGGTGTAGGGGTAGGGGATAAAATCTATAGTTCGTACACTAAAAAAATAATTATGTCTATGGAGAGTCCTCATAATGATAGTTGCACAAACGTGTGTGTGTGTGTGTGTGTTAAATTACCATAATAAATTCAGAATAAGTTCATTAACCACCACTGCATCAAAAAATACATTAAATAAAATACCAGAATGATTCTGAATGTGTCTAGCTCTTTAAAGGAGGTCATATATCAATAATGCATATAATGTATAATGTATAATGCTTTTATAGAATTAACAAGAACTGTAGTAACCTGTGGTATTTTGGCAGAATGGTTACCATGGTACATTATTGAAAGGGACTTTTTCTTCCCACATTAATAATGCTCTCTTGTCCTGAACTTCCCTGGGAAGAGTGTATTAAGAAAATGTCCAGTTTCATACTAAAAATGTAAAGTCTTTACTCAAGCCCAGTTCCATCTACCAAGATTCCCTCAGTCAACAGGCATGGCCCAAACCCCAATTCACAGACCTCCGATGTAACAGCAAATTGAACTCTGGGAATGTGGCTTAGCTTTGTTTTCTCTGGACAGGAGATGAGCTTCATTGGTCGCTGCCTGCATTTGAAACATTGGAATAACAGGGCAGGCTGCTTCCATTAGAAAAAAAGTAGCAAGAAAAGAAAAAGCAAAGGAAATATTGATGTTAAACCTCACTGTTTGTGTGCTGAATTTACACATTTGGTATGCTTACTAACACCCTTGACTCTAAAACTGTTTGTAATCCACTCTCTCCCAAAAATATGTTTATACAGTGAAGCAACATTTTGAAAAGATTACCTGAGAATTCTCATAAAGATAACATGACCCAAGTTTAGCATCTGTGTTTTCCCTGAACAGGTCACTGAATTTTCTGAGTCATGCAAAAGGTTCACAAACAGAGAGCAAAAACACTTATTTATTGAGTACTTTGTATATACAATGTGTTTACATATATGTATGTATTATTTATATATATATATATATATACACACACACACACATTCAGTTGATCACACAGTATAAGTCAGGACATTCCTGATGTAAAAAAGAGCACCATCACTATTTGAAAAAAGTAAATTTTTTATCAAATCTAGACAGGCCCCATTTCCAGCAGCCATCACTCCAACACCTTATCCTTAAGTAATCATGATAAATTGCTAATTTGGTACTAGAAAAATCACTAAGCTATTTGATTTGTTAAATGAAGCTTAACATTGTCTTTGTGAATGTCTTTTAGTTGTCACAGTATGCAATAGACTGGCATGTTTTAGGTTAAAAGGTCAAAAAATGACAAAAAAGAAACAGCTTTCTCTAGAAATTCATCAGTCATTCATTGTTTTGAGGAATGAAGGCTATATAATGCTTGAAATTGCCAAAATTTCACACAAAGGTGTACACTTCAGAAAGACAGAAAGAGATGTAGAAGGCCAGATTTACAACTAAACAAGAGGATAAATACATCAGAGTCTCTAGTTTGAGAAATAGACACCTCACATGTCCTCAACTGACAGCTTCATTGAATTCTACCCACACAACACCAGTTTCATGTACAGTAAACAGTAAAGAGAAGACTCAGGGGTGCAGCCTTATGGGAATAATTGCAAAGAAAAAGACACTTTTGAAACAGAAAAACAAAAAGAAAAGGTTAGAGTGGGCAAAGAAACACAAACATTGGACAACAGATAATTGGAAAAGAGTGTTATGGATCTTAAACCCATTGAGCTTTTGTGGGATCAGCTAGACCGTAAGGTGCGTGAGAAGTGCCCGACAAGACAACCACATCTATGTCAAGTGCTACAGGAAGTGTGAGGTGAAATGTCACCTGAGTATTGGGACAAACTGACAGCTAGAATGCCAAGGATCTCCATTGCTGCACTTGGAGGATTTTTCTGAATTTGAAGTTCTGAATTTTTTTCAAATTGTAATAGTAATTTTTCATGTTATTAATGTCCTGACTATACATTGTGATCAGTTGAGTGCAACTTTGGTGAATACAAGTACCAATTTCTTTCCATAAGAGCAATATCTGTACATTATTCAAAAATGTTGGCTACCAGTGTGTGTGTAACGAATGAGCAGCCGGAGAGTGAGGATCTAAATGCAGCTTCTTTATTAGACATAAAACAAAGGAAAACACTGCAACCAAGAAATATCCACGATGGGAAAACACTATAAAATAACCACGAGGGGAAGAGGCTGGAACACGGTGACAGGCAGGAACAACATTCAATGATCGACAAAGGACTGACAAAACAACAGGGCTTATATACACATAGAACTAAACGAGGGAATGACAGACAGGTGGGGATGATGAGGGAGTGATTAGGGCCGGGAAATGTGGGAAACGTAGTTTATGGTGAAGGTGAGGGAAAAACACAAGGCTGACAACAGGGAATCGTGACATAACCCCCCCTCAAAGGAGCGGCTTCCAGACGCTCCTCAAAGAAAAAAAATAAGAACAAACAAAACAAAAAAAAAAAACAATTGTCCAAGGGGTGAGGGAGGGGCTCGGGGCGAGCAGACAAGGGGCAAACAGGCAGTCCAAGAGGGCACAAGGGGCAAACAGGCAGTTCAAGGGGAGCACCAGACGATGACTGGGTCAGGAGGTCGGGGAGGCGGCCAGAGGACAGGGACCCGGTCAGGAGGCCTGGGAGGCGGCCGCAGGACAGGAAATGGTTCAGAAGGCCAGGGAGGAGGCCACGAGGCAGGGTCAGAAGGCCTGAGAGGAGGCCACAAGGCAGGGTCAGAAGGCCTAGGAGGAGGCCACAAGGCAGGGTCAGAAGGCCTGAGAGGAGTTGAGGAGGCCCCCAGGGACGGTGCCATAGTAGGCAGTGACCAAGGAGGCTTGGAAAGTCCTGGGGTTTTAATAGGCGAAGGCAGAGCCGTGGGAGGTGGAGCAGACAGAGCCGTGGAAGGCGGAGCAGACAGAGCCGTGGAAGGCGGAGCAGCTGCAGGCAGAGCCGAGGCAGTCCTCTGAGGCGGAGACCTGGGGGACTCTGGCAGCAGAGGCGCGGAGGGCTCGGGAGACAGGGGTGCAGAAGGCTCGGGTGGCTGAGGCGTGGGAGGCCCTGACCTTGGTCTCAAAGGCTCGAGAGGCAGTGCGCTGGGTGACTCTGGAGGCAGAGAGCTGGGAAGCTCTGGAGGCGGAGCTCTGGGAGGCTCGAGAGGCGGGGCTGTGGAAAGCTCTGGAGGCGGAGCTGTGGAAAGCTCTGGAGGCGGAGCTGTGGAAAGCTCTGGAGGCGGAGCTGTGGAAAGCTCTGGAGGCGGAGCTGTGGAAAGCTCTGGAGGCGGAGCTGTGGAAAGCTCTGGAGGCGGAGCTCTGGAGGCGGAGCTCTGGAAAGCTCTGGAGGCGGAGCTCTGGAAAGCTCTGGAGGCGGAGCTCTGGAAAGCTCTGGAGGCGGAGCTCTGGAAAGCTCTGGAGGCGGAGCTCTGGAAAGCTCTGGAGGCGGAGCTCTGGAAAGCTCTGGAGGCGGAGCTCTGGAAAGCTCTGGAGGCGGAGCTCTGGAAAGCTCTGGAGGCGGAGCTCTGGAAAGCTCTGGAGGCGGAGCTCTGGAAAGCTCTGGAGGCGGAGCTCTGGAAAGCTCTGGAGGCGGAGCTCTGGAAAGCTCTGGAGGCGGAGCTCTGGAAAGCTCTGGAGGCGGAGCTCTGGAAAGCTCTGGAGGCGGAGCTCTGGAAAGCTCTGGAGGCGGAGCTCTGGAAAGCTCTGGAGGCGGAGCTCTGGAAAGCTCTGGAGGCGGAGCTCTGGAAAGCTCTGGAGGCGGAGCTCTGGAAAGCTCTGGAGGCGGAGCTCTGGAAAGCTCTGGAGGCGGAGCTCTGGAAAGCTCTGGAGGCTCAAGAAGGGCCGGCTCTTGGACGGTCGAGGCTACAGGCGCTGGCTCTAGCTCTTGGACGGTCGAGGCTACAGGCGCTGGCTCTGGCTCTTGGACGGTCGAGGCTACAGGCGCTGGCTCTGGCTCTTGGACGGTCGAGGCTACAGGCGCTGGCTCTGGCTCTGGCTCTGGCTCTTGGACGGTCGAGGCTACAGGCGCTGGCTCTTGGACGGTCGAGGCTACAGGCGCTGGCTCATGGACGGTCGAGGCTACAGGCGCTGGCTCTGGCTCTTGGACGGTCGAGGCTACAGGCGCTGGCTCTAGCTCTTGGACGGTCGAGGCTACAGGCGCTGGCTCTGGCTCTTGGACGGTCGAGGCTACAGGCGCTGGCTCTGGCTCTTGGACGGTCGAGGCTACAGGCGCTGGCTCTGGCTCTTGGACGGTCGAGGCTACAGGCGCTGGCTCTGGCTCTGGCTCTGGCTCTTGGACGGTCGAGGCTACAGGCGCTGGCTCTTGGACGGTCGAGGCTACAGGCGCTGGCTCATGGACGGTCGAGGCTACAGGCGCTGGCTCTGGCTCTTGGACGGTCGAGGCTACAGGCGCTGGCTCTGGCTCTTGGACGGTCGAGGCTACAGGCGCTGGCTCTGGCTCTTGGACGGTCGAGGCTACAGGCGCTGGCTCTGGCTCTGAGGACTTGGCCATGGAGGACGGAGACTGGTGAGCAGAAGCCACTCCTCTTCTCCTCCTTTTCCTGGCAGAGGAGGCTGGCAAAGCTGGCTCTGGAGCGGACGAGGCTGGCAACGCCGGCTCTGGGACGGACGAGGCTTCCAGCTCGTTGGCCGTGGCAGGCGTGGGCGTTGGCTCGTTAGCCGTGGCAGGCGTGGGCGTTGGCTCGTTGGCCGTGGCAGGCGCGGAATACCCAGAAGCCCAACCCGGAATCGAGAGAGGAGGCTCCTCCGCAGCGTACGTCTCCAGGATGAGCTCCACATATTCCTGCCAGGTGTAGTTACCTATCTCAGGCAACTCCCACCATCGGTGTATGGGTAGACCGGTTCTGTAAGCTGACTTCAGGGTCTTGTCATCCCAGCCGGTGAAACCAGCTACGCGGGAGAAGTAGTGGGTGAACTCCCGAATGGTTAGATCTGCCTGGGTCAGCTCCATAACAAATGCTGCTAGATCCATTGTGGGTCGATCGTTCTGTAACGAATGAGCAGCCGGAGAGTGAGGATCTAAATGCAGCTTCTTTATTAGACATAAAACAAAGGAAAACACTGCAACCAAGAAATATCCACGATGGGAAAACACTATAAAATAACCACGAGGGGAAGAGGCTGGAACACGGTGACAGGCAGGAACAACATTCAACGATCGACAAAGGACTGACAAAACAACAGGGCTTATATACACATAGAACTAAACGAGGGAATGACAGACAGGTGGGGATGATGAGGGAGTGATTAGGGCCGGGAAATGTGGGAAACGTAGTTTATGGTGAAGGTGAGGGAAAAACACATGGCTGACAACAGGGAATCGTGACAGTGTGTATATATATATTTAGGTATATTTATTTATTTTTCTTTTGAATAGAGAATGGGGGGTGGGGGAAATTAACAACACACATTGTGTCTATTGATTTTTTTTTTAAATTAAATGCACAATTTAAAAAGACATGTATTGAAGGATAGACACAAGCTTAATAAGCACATTTACTTTTCATTTGGCTGTGTGAGGGAAATTATACTAAATAATTTTGGTGCTGTGCATCACTGAAAACTTCACACTAGGAGTAAGAAATAAATTTGCAATACAAAATAAGTCCACTCAATTGCTTGATATAGTCTATATCATTATTTTCTACTGAACCCTGTTTAGATTTTATTATGTGTACATTTTATTTATTTTTTACATAAAATTAGGCTGTGCATTATAGTGATTTTACATCTGTAACACACTGACTTGTGTGGCTTGTTGCTTTTATTAAATGACGGCAACAGCAATATGATAAAATACAAAGATGCTCAATATATTGTTTATTAAAAATCAAAATAAACATTTCCTACACCAAGTTTTATAGTCCATTAGACTTTATAGTTACCAAGCAGCGGAGAAACTTTCCGGATTAATAATTTACAGTCACAGGCCTGAGTGTAATGGCATTTTACAACTACAATAATCTGTTTCATAAATTTGTTTTTATTATATCTTGACTTATTACTATACAGGTCATTAACATGAAGTTATTTAAGTGCATTACATACTGTTATGTATATGTAGATTAAAGATCAATATCACCCCCAATAAAAATATGCTTGAATTTCAGGGTTCTCACTTCTACACACTTCTAAGTGAAGGCCAGTGGGTCGATTTTAACATATACTTATAATCTGGCAACCATCATCTCTTCTATCCACCAATAGTCTTTTTTATATTTTAATATCCTCCAATTAATCTTTATTTACAAGCTGTACATAAGGGCATAAAGGAAGGCAATAGTTTTGCCATTAAAGCAGTGGGCTCTGGTTCAAGGGAAGATATAATAAAAGTCAGTTCAAGCCTCTAACACTCCTCTAGTGATTATCTGCTCTTTTATAGCACTAACCTGTGACCATGACAAACTACTCAGGGCTTAAGTCTAAAGGCAGACATGACTGTGTTAATGATGGTATGGAAGGATGGGGCACTGACAGGAAATGGGGCACAGGTGTTGCATTATAGAACACAGTACTTGATGAGTGCTACTTGACATGAACATGCATACAAACTTTAATGAACCCTTTGTGATGGAACCTTATTTAAATTTAAACAGACAAACACCCACAAATTATTACAAATATCTTATTAAAAGTTTCATTTTGAAGTCATCAGCACTGCATGAGTCAAGTGAAGTCTTTTTTATTTGCATAGAACTTTTCACAACACACATCATTTTAAAGCATTTTTACCGAACATTATGCTGTAAATGCTGAAATGTCTTCAATCCCTCTTTGTGTGGTTTGAATGAATAAGTCTTGTTTTATGTTAGTAAACTGAGTAGATATTGGTGGATAATGTTTAAAACTAAAGGATTTTTTTTATTAATTGTAAGAATTATGATTTAGGGACTTTGCGGTCCATCCCAAATCCCAAAAGTTCATGATGGGCAGACTTCATGGTTTAGAAGTCTTAGAGACCAAAGAGAACTGATTATAAACAAAATGTCATGAAAATTTTTATATTATATACATTTGGTGGTCTCAGATATTATTCAAGATATAAAATATGAAAAAAAGAAATTGATTATTTTCTCTGTTTATTAGATTTGTATTCTTACATTTAAAAAAAATCAAATGGGAAAACTTAACACCATACAGTGCATTCCTGTCAATTTACTATTTTAACTGCATTGACTATCTATTAACTGCATTTTTCTACTATGTGCTATTGCTGGGGTCAAATTGACCCCAAACAAAACCAATGTTAATTTCTTGAATAACATTTCTATTCTACTGTGTTTTATTAGGTATACTGAAGAATTCATATAGGAAAAAATTGTTATTTTCAAAATGTACATTATTATTTCTACATATACAGCATTATCATCTCTAAGATTCCAAACATCAAGAAACTACAGTCAATCTCAACAGAGCATGAATGCCCTGGCACACTTCATACAGTATCAAAGAATGAACGGGTGTGATGTCATTTAGAACACAATCTGGCCAAAACAAAGGTGTTTTTGAGTTTTTTTCTGTGGTTTGTAACAGATAGCCATGGTGAAATTTCAGGTTCTTTCAACTTTGCACCAGCTGCTAAACACATTCTTAATGCCATCAGACCATGTCATCGGTAGGTGTGACCATGATTTTTTAGTAACATTGTTCATTCAGTTAAGACCAGTCAACACGAACACACTGGCGTGGAGAATTATTAGTGAAATTGTATAAACATAATTTGCGGAGATACATTTTTCATTAACATATTGTGCAATTTTTTGGTTTAATTAGTCTACAAAAAGAATCAAATCTACTTAAATACTCTTAAGTGTCCATTCCCTATGTTGTTTGATAAGCTGCTTCGCTCATGTACCATTTGTAGCAAAAGCTTTTCACACATCTGCCCATGACAAGGTATGCATATCTTCATTCTTTTTGTCTGTATTCTGCCTATTAAAACTCTTTTATACACTACTCTTTGCAGTAGTATCAGCGTCATTATAAAGGACAATAACATAGTGTAATTGGCGCATATTATGGATGAGTAAAGCGTGTTAGTGCATTAGCACCATAAATGTAGAATGTAATCATGAAAAATTACTCATTATCTACTGCATATATATTACTTTAAATCATCATTGGTTGGTTAAAAAATGTATTTGAGGCACCCAATGCTCACTATTTCCTTGTGGCGCAGTTGCTTACCACAATCTGGGTGGCGGAGGACAAATCTCAATTGCCACGTATCTTATCACGCATCTTGGCTTGCTGGGTGCATTACTATGGACACAATGCATGTGGAGGCTCACGCTATTCCCTGCTATCTCCACGCACAACTTACCACGTGCCCCATCGAGAGCGAGAACCACTATATCGCGACCACGAGGAAGGTAACCCAAGTGTCTCTACCCTCCGTAGCAACCGGGCCAATTTATTTGGGATTCATGTGTAAAAGTGTGTTGCAAATCCACTGAGCCTAAAGTTATCAAGACAAATGAGCCTGATAACTTTGGGGCAGCAGTCCTACATGAATACTTTCCAGCAAACAACAATGAGGGCAGATAGATAAAAGCAAACCAGAGTCATGAGGCTACAACATACTTGAAGCTCTGCCTCGATTTCCTCTGATTTCCTATTCCTGGCCATTGCAGCTCTTGTAAATCATTCTCAGTTCCCTTAAACAAGCCAGTTGGATTAGGTTGGTTTAGATCATAAACATTTGCAGGGCCAGACCACCCAGGGAGTGAGTCGCAATTCTGACCACTGCCTCGCTGCAAGCCACGGCCAGGCCGAAAGCACAACACGTTCGGTGTGGTTTGTGTTTGCGCCACTTCCTGGACCCAGAGAGAGAGCAACAGAGAAAGAAAGAGAGAGAGAGGGCCCCATCTGCCATGGAAACAAAAACAGCCCCCCACCCATACCCCCACACCACCTTATTCACGGTCAGCCACCGATAGACTGTGACATAGATAAACACACTGAGCTCCACAGGCTTCATACTCCTCTGTCTTGCACATTTTAGAAAGCCCTTTTTCATTCACTGCTCCTGGAATCAAAGAAATCTGCCATTCACAAGGGTTTACAGGTTGGCTTCACAAACATAATAATGCATGAGGAAACAGAAAAGGATCCTTGTTATGACAAGTGAAGGAATATAATTTTTTTTATGTTGTTTACTTTAGAGATTAAGGATTATGTTGGTGTGGTCATGAGGTATAGTGTGCAAGTGAGGCATTTCAGCATTGGAGCTCAACTCAAAGTTTTGGGTTAAAAGACCAGAGGAATTAGCCCATAGTTTGACAGTGTCTGGCCACATGGTTTTCATTCATGCACAATTGGACTCTGTAGCTGTTGCTGTAGCAGGACTCCCAGTGAGTGCTAGTTGACATGGAGGTTGAACTGTAAGTATACACATTCACAGTCCCATTAGCAACTGATAATGGTGCATAAATCATGACCACACAACTGCTCAGTCAGCTCCACACTGAACTGTAGCACTGTCTAGTGGTGAAGGAATTCACAAATGCCTATTTGTAAATTGCAATTAGCAAAAGAATTATAGGCCTAAATGGCTTTGCTATTTGGCTGCAGAGGTGTTTGTGATCTTACTTTTTAAATCAGGACTCAAATACCATCATGTTTTTTCACAGGCAATTGCCTCTTGCCTAAGCACAAAAAAAGTGTGTGTGTGTTTGAGTGAGAAACAGAATATATGTCTGATGCTGCAGCTATGACGTTCCAGCTGCAAGAGGAATATGAAACCATCTTAAAAAGGGATAATCTAATATTTCACTCATTTACACAACCAAATATCATTGATACTAGATCCACACAAATCCACATGATATTACATCATCTGTCTATTTGATCAGAATTATGTAATATTCAGATGCTTAGTGTGAAAGTCATAATGCAATATATAAATATTAGAATGTTATTGTAAAATGATTTTCTTTTGCATTTATTTTGTCAAACTTGCTGCTTTCATAAGGCCAAATATTACATAGCCAGAGATGGAGCACATGTATTAAAATGAATGGGAGAAGTTGGAATGCCCAATGGTCCCTTTTCACATATTCGGTAATATACGAAAAAAAAAAAACGATAGCAGGGTAAACTTGTATAGCGGTAAATGAAAGACCAAAGCAAATATAATTATTGATTACTCATTTTCTCCTGTAGCAAATGAAAGAATTTCACTATTACGCTTTCACAGCTTTCCAAAAGGAAAAAAAAAAATAGAGAGCAGTCGATTATAGAAGTCAGAAGAGAAAAAGAGGCCAAATATTCTGTCACTCTCTCAGCAGCTGTTTGAGAAACCTCATTGCAGCTGTGGTAAAAAGTTTTTTAAACTTATGCTGCCTTCATGTGCTATCGGAATTATCCTACTTCTGAAGTGTTAATTATGAGTATGTCGCATTCAAGTGCTTTGTTGTCAGAAAAAACAAGAAAAATGGATGACACTAGGTCTCATTCACTACAGAAACCACAGTCTCTTCCACCATGTTGAAAGTTTATGGCTCCTCCAAACTCATAATTTCAAGGATTCCAAATGATCTCTCAGTTTCGCAGTCGCAGTGATAGACTGGCCATCTAAAGCACCAGTAGTTTTCCTGGTGTGCAGGTCGAGTGAATCGCCCTACTCTAATTTATTAAGCACTGCCATTTACAGCTGTGCTTGGAAAACACCAAATACTCCAAAATTATGATGAAACAGCACTAGCCAATTACCCAATCACAGCACGAGAGCCGAGCGGGACCGGACCTCCCGCACAAAGTATCTACTGACCTCAGTGCGAGAGCCAAACCAGACTGGCCCTCTCATGCAATGCTGATGAACCTGCTCTGTAATCGCACCACACAGTCCCATGGTAATCACAGCACGAGATATGAAAACATTAAAGACTTCGTGCAAAGCTCTTTAAAATCAAATTATACAGCCCAGACATTCTAAACAGCAGTGACGAGTTAAACAGGAAAACAATGGGTAATTACAGTACATTCTATTCAATCCACACATCACCATTCTTGTTGCATAGTAGTTACTAACTATATGTAAAAAACATGGTGTTTTGACAGAAATATTGTATATATTTGAGATACTGTATATGTCACTATAATTTTAATTATATTAAATATTGTATACTAGGGAAATATAAGTCAATATAAGACATAAAATATTGATTTGAGTTGAAATTATGTAATTTGAGAGGAAATAATTTGTTATAATAATAAAATAAAAATAATTTGTTTTCTGTTAGTTTATTTTGTTTATTTTGAGAAAATGGCTGTCTGTCTCCTCATTATCCATGCTATTACAAGACAGTCAAACAAACAAATAAATGGACTTGAAACATTTATTTAAGTTGAAAATATTTTATTACCTTACTTGAAGAGATTGCATAGTGATCAAAGAAGCAAGAGAGAAGGCTCGCAAGGACCCAGATGAGCGATCTGATACATGGAGCTGCGGTTGTTACAGAGCAATTAAAGATTGCTAGATGGCGCTATTGACCAATCAGAATCGAGTATTCTAGGCCACCGTGTAATAAGCAGTATTATTACAGATAACTGCATTTGCAATTAAATTATAATATCACTATCTATAATATTATCATCATCTGTCAAATAATTTGAGAATGTGTATGCACATAAGCTGGACCAGCCTGAAAAAAATATAATTTAGTCAAAAAAGCACAAAATGATCACATTGATGTCAAATTTTTCTGCTGATTTGAAATATGTAATTTGATCCTAATCTTGACCAAATGTTTTGGAGATTTTAGTCTTCCACCATTTAAGTATACAGGAGCTGTTCTTTCATACCACTTGTATTCATAGAAAATAGTGTTCCCAAGATGACCACAGAGTGGAGTAGCTTGCTTTGAAAGGGACTTTGATGAGACACATTTTCTTGCTTGGGTTACACTGAGTGCCATAGGTACCTTAGTCCTAATTTTACAAAAAGTTATGATTTTTGCATGTATTTTAATTTTAATGTTCAGATAGAGTCAACAAGAAATAAGCCATTTGTATGTTGATTTCCTCAAACTGTACAAACACTGTGACCCTGTGTTGCTTTTATAAAAAATGTTTGTTTCAGCATCCAGACCAACCAGTATCATGAGATTGAGACAGCACTATCTTTTTGTCTGACCAATGGTCAGGGGAATAGCCATTATTTTTGCAATTCCATTTGGTGATGCTAGTGGCACATAAATTACAGACTTCACTTTTAATTCAATAATTTTAGCTCAGTTGGCTCCCCATAAAATATTATGGGTATTTCTACTGTAATAAAACTATTTATATACTGTTGCTCCAGCAGTTTAAAATAGCTTGGAATTGTTCATTGAATTTATGCAGTATGTCCAGTAGCTCTTACAGCAGGTTATTGCTCTTTAAGGGCTTCATTAATGCTGGAATTACTTTTGGAAAGACTACGCTCCACAGAGATTTGTAATTTGTGATAACTGCACTGAAAGTCATCATTAACTCACTGGCTTTAAGCACAGGCTTTGCAGGGTGATACTTCATAAAACCCTTCAGATTCCTAGTAAAGCCCCACAAGTAGACTGTTCTCCATCCTGGCATGGGTTTTGCACTGGGGTGGACAAAGTTAGACACATCCCAGTGACCTCTCCCTGAGCTGCAGCCATGTCTGGATGGACCACTCCCTTCCGGTGCTGTGGTCCTGCGAATGCCAGGCTCCCTGTGCTAGGTGAGTGTCTATGTCAGACTTTTGACTGTTTTACCTGCTGTCTGGGTTTGGCTTGCCTCATATCCCGTTGTTAATGTCTGCCATAACTCCTAATTGGGGCAAGGGTCCAGGCAAAGAGTCACAGGCCAGCCCTGAATAATGACAGGGAGGAAAGGAGGGCATAGGGAGAGACAGAGAGTAAGAAAGCAATAATAAAGTCTCAGATTAAGGGTACAAATATTTAGACTACTGGAATATAAAAAATGGACCAATGTTAATGGATTTATTTTATAATACCTAAGAAATTTGAAAAAAATCAGCACAACAAAATAATTAAACATTTAGTCAATACTGAGTTATGACCAAAATTTTGTATCTTAGAAGAACTGACCTGAGACAGATGGGTTTGGCTCAGCTAAGATCACATTCAGAGAAAAGATAGTGAGACTATTTCACTAAGTCCACATTTGGTTGGACATTCAAAAAACTTTGAAGACATTTTTCTCAGTTTTTGCTTATAAATATAAAGCACTTTCGATTTTGCAATGATTGTACATATCTCTATTGATTGCATATATTGCTATATTGCACATTGCTGCTTTCTCAAGGTCTCAATGTAATCATTAAATATCACATGCCATTTTGCACATTTTACTATTCTGCTCCGCTTATGTAATATTTGTTCTACTAATATTGCTTATATAACTCTTATGTATAATTCTTATATATTACTTTTTTCTTTTTTTTTTTGTCTTAAAAAGACAGTTCACCAAAAATGACAATTCTCTAATCAATAACTCACCCTGACGCCATCCCAGATGTGCATGCTTTTCTTTCATCTTCTGAACACAAGCAAAGATTTTTAGAAGAATATTTCAGTTCTGTTCCTCACAGTACAATTGAATGGGTACCAAAATTTAGAATTTTTGAAATTGTTTGTCTCACTAACGCTTGTTACAACTTCTGATCAGATGGTAATTGTATTTCATTGGCCTTGTACTTGTACTTTGTGCAACGACAATAAAGAAAATTCTGATCTAATCTACTGCATTTATACTGTGCAGGGCATAATTTTTATTAAATTAATAATTTATTGTGATAATGAATTAATCATAACCTGAGTTTACCTCTTCACTCTGATTTACATGCACAACCTCATTTTTTGCCGCATTCATGTATCTCAATATTTGGCACGCTTGTGTGTTGCTGTGTAATTACCTGTATCTTTTCTGAATAGATTGCATTTATTAGGGATTACAGGCATGATGAATCTGTCACTGTCTTTGGCTATGGGATGAATTCATGCACTGTCTTTGGGTAAATGTTTTTTGGGGGGAAAGGCAAGCTAGAGATGTAAGCTTGCACAGGCATATTCACACACGCACATTGACACACATACCGCTCTAACCGCTCTCTGTGATCTCTGTGTGTGTCTGATTTGTCTGTGTCCACTCTGAACCCATCGGTCTGTGAGGTCTGTTAACCATACATGCTCCCCACACCACTTAAAACATCTTGACTGTCTACAATGCCATACCCAGACTATCTCTCTCTCTGCCTGTCTCTCTGAACATGGGGAGCCTGTCTCCAGGCACAGAACACCAACATTCTTGGCTTGGATCTTCTGCCCTCAGTACTGGAACTTTCTTGAGAAAAATAATTATGTATCTCGCTATGGCTCATTACAGTTGGGAATTTTCTATTAATTGTCATTTAGCCACATCTAAGCAGTTTAATTGCAACTCATTTTAATGCCAACTTGTCATACCCAAGGCATCTTTTGATAGGAGACCTGGCTGGATTCACTCTGGATTCGAACTCGCTGAACTACCCAGGCCCCCAAAACCAATTTTTTAACCACTGCACAGATTTAATATAAGCAAATTGTAGTTTTGGCAAGTCATTTAGGACATCTACTTTGTGCATGACATGAATAATTTTTCCAACTATTGTTTACAGACAGATTGTTTCACTTTTAATTGACTATATCACAATTCCAGTGGGTCAGAAGTTCACTGTGCCATTAAGCAACCTGGAAAATTCCAGAAAATTATTTCAAACCTTTAGATAATTAGCCAATTAGATTCTGATAGGAGGTGTACTGAATCAGGGGTGTACCTGTGGATGTATTTTAAGGTCTACCTTCAAGCTCAGTGCCTCTTTGCTTGTCATCATTGGAAAATCAAAAGAAATCAGCCAAGACCTCAGAAAAAAGAATTGTGGGCCTTCACAAGTCTGGTTCATCCTTGGGAGCAATTTTCAAATACCTGAAGGTACCACGTTCAACTGTACAAACAATAGTACGCAAGTATAAACACCACAGGACCACACAGCCATCATACCGCTCAGGAAGGAGACAAATTCTGTCTCATAGAGATGAATGTAGTTTTGTGCGAAAAGTACAAAACAATCCCAGAACAACAGCAAAGGACATTGTGAAGATGCTGGAGGAAACAGGTAGACAAGTATCTATATCAACAGTAAGACAAGTCCTATATCAACATAAACTGAAAGGCTGCTCAGCAAAGAAGAAGCCACTGCTCCAAAACCATCATAAAAAAGTCACCCTACAGTTTGCAAATGCACATGGGGACAAAAATCTTTCTATTTTGAGAAATTTCCTCTGGTCTGATGAAACAAAAATTGAACTGTTTGACCATTGTTATGTTTGGAGGAAAAAGGTAAGGCTTGCAAGCCGAAGAACACCATCCCAACCATGAAACATGGGTGTGGCAGCATCATGTTGTGGTGGTGCTTTGCTGCAGGAGGGACTGGTGTGCTTCACAAAATAGATGGCATCATGAGGAAGGAAATTTAAGTGTATATATTGAAGCAACCTCTCAAGACATCAGCCAGGAAGTTAAAGCTCGTCACAAATGGGTCTTCCAAATGGACGATGACCCACACAGGCTTGTGTGAGCAATGAGGCCTACAAACCTGACTCAGTTACACCAGTTCTGTCTGGAAGAATGTGCCAAAATTCCAGCAACTGATTGTGAGAAACTTGTGGAAGGCTACCCAAAACATTTGACCCAAGTTAAACAATTTAAAGGCTATGCTACCAGATACTAACAAAGAGTATGTAAACTTCTCACCCAGTAGGAATGTGATGAAAGGAATAATAGCTGAAATAAATAATGATCTCTACTATTATTCTGACATTTCACAATCTTAAAATAAAGAAGTGATCCTAACTGATCTAAGACAGGGAATATTTTCTACGATTATATGTCAGGAATTGTGACAATCTGAGTTTAAATGTATTAGGTGTATGTAATGTGCCCATCAACCTCAAGCTTCGACGTGTTGTGCATTCTGAGATGCTATTCTGTTCACTACATTTGTACTGAGGGGTTATCTGAGTTACCTTAGTTTTTCTGTTAGCTCAAACCAGTCTGGCCATTCTCCGCATCCTCTCTCATCAACAAGGCATTTCCATCTGCAAAACTGCTGTGCACTGGATGTTTTTTGTTTTTGTCACCATTCTCTGAGACTGTTGTGTGTAAAAATCCCAGGAGAACAGCAGTTACAGAAATACTCAAACCAGCCCGTCTGGCACCAACAATCATGCCACATGCCATGTAGATTGCAATAAAGGTAGACAAATCTGATTTCATGTTTCAGGTTTGCTATTCATTTTATGATTTGATAATTCCTAAAACAGAAATTAATATATATTTTTTGACATATAAAGAGAAATAGTCAAAATAAACTGTTCTCGGCTCTTTATATAGCTCTCTCTTTATATCCTATATTACCCTGCAACCTAATTTGCATTCGTCAGAGTGCATTTATAAGATTACTGCTAGCAAGCAAGTAGACTTGTGGTTGTTATATTAATATAATATTAAAAATTACTTACCTTGATGTGTTTTTTAAGTTTGATGGCAAATTCTTGAAAGATGATACCATCATCGTGTATTTTGCTGGCAGGCATAGAAGACATATAAAAAAGTTATTTTTTTGCCAATTGGACAATGCTATATCTGAATTGTAAACCTTGTTCTGCGGAAACTCTCACAACAAGACCTACCCAGCAAACACAGAACGTTCCCAGAACGTTCCCGTATGCTTCCCATTTGGTTATTTTTTTTGGGAACCAAACAGGAACGTTCTGGGAATGTTCCCTGTAGGTTATTTTAGGTTCTATTTTTCTTAAACAAATTAAAAGGTTGCAAATGTTTGCTTTAACAGCAGTGATCAAATGCTTAATTACATGACCATTATCAGGCAGTAGAGAGCGCTCATTGATTGGCAAAGTCTTTTTTTACATTCCCATAAAGTTTCCAGAACGTTCCCCTAACCTTAAGGGAACGTTCTATTTACGTTAAGAAAACTTTCCTGGATCACCAATAGGGAACTTTCTGGGAACCAAAAACTAACGTTCCCAGAACCTAAAATTGTTTGCTGGGTAGTAGTCTATTTTAATTTAACGCTACAGTATTTATTCAGTTATTAATTTCAAAGTAGCGTGGAACGGCACATTTTTTAAATATTTAGTGGAGTAAAAAGTAAGATATTATGCTTTTGAATGTAGTGAAGTAAAAGTAAAAGTTTCCAAAAAATAAAAAGCATCTGATAAAGTACAGACACCTGAAAAATTTACTTAAGTGCAGTAATGAAGTAAAAATACTTTGTTACTGTCCACCACTGGTATTCAGATATACAACTATATTCAGATTTACAATTATATATATTTAGATTTATTACTATATTTTCAGATTCACAATTATATATTCAGATATATTTAATAATTATATATGTATATATATATACAGTAGCTATATAAGGATATTCACTCAAAAATGAAAACTCTGTCATCACTTACTCATCCTCTTGTTGTTGAACCCACACAACATTCTTTCTTCTATGGAACACAGAATAAGATTTGGGCAAAAACAGCCACAGTCACCATTCACTTTCATTGTATGGCAAAACAGATGCATTAAAAGTGAATGGTGACTGAGGCTAACATTCTGCCAAACATCTCCTTTTATATTCCACTGAAGAAATAAAGTCATATGGGTCAACATGAGGGTAAATGATGACAGAATTGTAATTAATTTTTAACCCAGATCTCCTTGCATGTCCCTGACAAATAAAAATGGTTAAGTGTTGACCAGAATCCTAAAGATATGATTTATACTTGGATGACAAGACAGGGAATAGCTTGCAGATTCCATGTCAAACATAGCGAACATAACACTTGTGTGGTTTGTGATTAATTTTTGATGTGTGGTTTGAGTTTTGTTGTATCACTATAGCATCCTTCACCTGCTTTACTGTCATTTATAAATATTCTAATGTGTCTTTACTGAATAACTCAACAGGCTTGGATCCAAATACAGAAGATTGCTGAGGAAGACACAATGTCATTAAGACAGGCATAATAACACCCTCAACAACAATAGTTTTAAATTCGCTGTTATGTATTTTTGGATGTTTTGACCTTTGTGCCAAATGCTGGTATTTTGTCACAAACACACCACACTGAAGGTCTTTTGGCTCTCTCTCTCTCATCATAATTAGACTGATGAGTGTCAGAGTAGTTCTTAGTGTCTCATTGTGGTTTGATGGAGATTTCTTCTGCTGTGGGCACTGTGCTCGAGCTGTCAGATGTAGACACCCAGCCGGCTCTCACGAGAGATTCACTCACCGGCCTCTGGGCTGATATCTGGCAGCATCTCCTTCATTCTCAGAGAATTCCTCATTCTCCCTGTAGTGGCTGCCAGGCTCAGAACGCTGTCGGAAATGCTGTGGCTTTAGCTGAGCGCTGTGTGAGGTCCACCTTCACTGTGCAAGCAGTCTGCTGGCAGAACAAATATGGGTGGGACTTCTTGCCACACAAACACACACACACACACACACACACACACACACACACACACACACACACACACACACACACACGTGCACACAGGCTACTCAAATCAGGTTTTCATTTAGTAGGCTAATGAGGACAAAGCTCAGAATGAGTCATGGCTAAACTGTCTGTGTCTTCACTTCACTGTGAACCAAATCTGGATAACTTGTGTTCAAATCCCTTTTGAGTATAAATTTATATAACATGTCTTTTCAGAACAAGCATTTAGTACAATCACATTTAGTTGTGTGATTTTTTTAAAGATGCAATCTTTTTACTAAATTTGTACTCATTATAATGTTTACATCTAAAAAAATTAATGAATTTTTTAAGAAATTTAAGGAAAACTTTTAAACAGAAAGAAATAGTAATACAAAAAATGTATTTGTTAA
Organism: Moxostoma hubbsi; assembly: GCA_032164185.1. NCBI lineage: Eukaryota > Metazoa > Chordata > Actinopteri > Cypriniformes > Catostomidae > Moxostoma > Moxostoma hubbsi. The sequence goes on from JAVLUX010000009.1 coordinate 32,751,534, forward strand.
AAATATGTTTTAAATTCATTAAACTTGCATAAGGCTCTAGTCATATCAGTCAGTCAACTCATAAATGGAGCAATGTTGAGATCACATGACCAGCCATTTTATTTTGGTAAGCCGCCCTATTATCAGACAAATTTGACTTTATGGAATAAATGTGAAGTGTGAATAATGTGTATAATTTCTCGCCACTAGTCTTACCAAAAGAAATTTGCAAACAGGTTTCCCAAACACTTCCCTGTCTTTCACTGAATGGGCAAACTGATCAACATGAACACAGACATGCTGCTTCCAAATGTTCGTGTGTCCTGAAATCGACCCCTTTCAAACATGTTTACCTTTCCCTGTGGTGCTTACTGATAGTGCATTGTGTGAGCAATCTCAGAAACATGGGTTCTGGTCCCATGGAAAACAGAAAGTATTTGTGTTCACAGAAACAATGGAAAGCATGATTTGGAGGTTGCATTTTTGCTCTAAATTTACATTTAATACTTCACTGTTGGCTAGATTTGGGGTCTGGGTCAGGGGGTAAGAAAATATGATTTCCTGTTGACAATCATTTACATAATTTACAACTAAAATTAGGCTACAACTCTTATAATGCTTATAACACCACCCTGTGGACATATGGTCCAGAAACTTCTCAACAACACTTCTTGCATTGGCCACTGGGGGCAGTGGTTTGAATTTCAGTAAGCATCCAGTAGATGGATTTCAGCAGCAGAGCTCTCAATATACAGGACTATCATAGAATTCACATTGTGATCAGTCTAAATAGATAGTACCCCCCCATTCCAATAACAGTGCAGGCAATATCCATAAAATTACTTTATATCTGAATTCATGTTTCAACAGAGCTCTCTCCCATCACAGCAAACACAAACTGTTATCTCTTTAGTAAACATATACATGCACAAACACTAGATTTAGAGGCATTTTTTTTAAGAGAATTTTCCTCTCCTGGCAATCTTTCCTTGTCAACACAGGGTGATGTTTGAAAAGTATCTCAGGATGAAGTGCATCTTAAAATAATCATAGCCAAACTACAGTAAAGCCACCCAAGTAATGTTTTAATGTTTTCGCTGTGGTCGTGCACCTTTGTGTTTAATACTGAGTTCAGGTGCAGTAAGATGTCTCCGGAAGTCTATTCGAGATGGAACCATTTAAGTTTCTGTTGAAATAAATGTTTACAGCATTCCAAACATTTTGTGTGAGACAGTATGTGTGGTCCTGTCGGCACCTAGTGAGGTTTGATGTCTTGTAAAGGTGTGTTTCAGTGTGCATGCTTGTTTTACCTGTGTGTAGTTAAGCGTGTGTATTTGGGAGAGAGAACGATGTCTGAGTCTGTGTGTGGGACGATGTCTGCACATGTGAGCCTCTGTGAGTCCCATAACTTTTTGACCAAAGTGTACACACACACACACACACACACACACACACACACACACACACACACACACACACACTTGTTTTTATATCATTGTGGGGACTCTCCATAGTCTTCCATGCATTTTATGGATTATATACAGATTTAATGATAATTTCTTTCCCCTGACCCTACCCCTAAACCTAACCCTCACAGAAACCTTTTTGCATTTTCAAAAAAAAACATAATTTGGTATGTTTAATAAGCCATTTCCCTCGGCTACTGGCTGGGCCCCACAAGGTAGGTGATCTCACGTTTTACTATACTTGAGGGGACATTTGGTCCCCACAATGTAGTATAAACACACACACACACACACACACACACATGCTTGCATGAATGGAAAAGTAAGAAAGTTCCACTGAGACTGTAAACACAACACCACAAAATGTGTGGAAGCAATTGTGTGAATTAGGAGACTTTTATTATCCAAGAAAGAGAGAGGGAGAGAGAAAAGAGGGAAAGTTGCCACATTATAATGAAGTATCTAGTTGTACTGTGTGCTGCTTTGATGATTTTCTGTTTGCACAGCGCCTCTAAGTGGTCAGTTTGCATATTTCATATACTTGTGAAGCAGACTCTGCATTATCTGCCTGATGAGAGGCAGACAGGTTGTAATTTCCACCAAGCTGTGCCCAGGTTCATGGGTCTCTACTCACGCAGGGGCCAGTGGGGCCCGGGGACTGAGGGGGCTTGTAGAGGGGGGCCTGGGAATGAGAATTCCTGCCTGTTATGGCTGGTAGCAACTTCCGCTTACTCTGGGAAATCGGTTGAACTGGAGCCATCCTGTGAATCCCCATGCAGAAATAAATCATTCTTAACTAGCCCTCTCACACCATACAGCGACACAGTCCAGAAAACCATGTGTTTCAGCCCTTTGCAAAAATTGCGTCCTGTCTGTGGGAGTGTCCACATATGTGCTTTGTTTAGATATGTGGAAGTGTTTGCATTATTGTGTTTGTAGGTGTGTGTATACAGCTGGATTCATTTTTATACCACTCACTGGAATAATATTCCTCTCCTACTATTCCTCTCCTACCAGGCCTATTTAACAGAAATAGAGAGAAAGGCTAATGAATGAAGACTGCATTGAAAAGGCCGCCCATATCTTACAACTTTTACCCCATGTGATCTTTTTCTGTTTCTCTCTCTCTCTCTCTCTCTCTCTCTCTCTCTCTCTCTCTCTCTCTCTCTCTCTCTCTCTCTCCTCTCTCTCTCTCTCCTAAAAAGAGGCAGAGCCCCACACTAGCCAATAACACATGCACAAAGGTGGCGAGAACACTTTTAGTAGCTTTCATAAGCATGCAGCTTTTCGCAAAGTTACTACTGTGCCATATTTAAAAGATCCTCAATCAATGACAAGCTCACACACACATGGAAACATGGACACCCAGTGATCTTACATGCATGAGTAGTGAATTATAAGATTTTAGAGTGAATGTATTGAATCTTGAACAAGATTTTAGAGTGAAAGTTTTTTATCTTGATTGTATTGAATATGACCAAAAATTATATCATGATTTGCTACCCTAACCTTTTCCACTAAGTATAATCTTGCAACTAGATTGCGCAAAAACATACTGTCATAATCCAAGATTTATGGCAGATATTTAAATGCGCATGTAATTTTTCTTTTCCTCATTTAAAAAGTTTTACTTCCAAAGACACAAACAGTAATTTTCAAATATATGTATAAAATCATAAACACTCGCAGGAGATGATGACTTAGGTCATATCAGTAAAGCTATTTAATCCACATGGAGAGGCTCCCACATGGGGGCTGCCATGTTAGAATCACATGACCAGCCGAAAATTACTCACTTAAAGGGATAGTTCACCCAAAAATTTTTTCATCATGGACCTACACTCATGCCATCCCAGATCTGTATGACTTTCTTTCTTCTGCTGAACACAGAGATTTTTAGAAGAACATCTCAGCTTTGTAGGTCCATACAATGCAAGTGAATTGTAACAAGAACTTTAAAAGCTCCAAAAAGCAGATAAAGTCAGCATAAAAGTAATCTATAAGACTCCAGTGGTTTAATTAATGTCTTCTTAAGCATTCCAGTTGGTTTTGGGTGAGAACAGACCAAAATATAATCCCCTTTTCACTGTAAATCTTGTCACTGCACTCTCTAGGCACAATCATGATTTCAAGCTAAATAACACTTCCTAGCGCCTGACGCATGCACAGAGCAATAGATTGCGGTATAGGAAGTGTAATCGAGCTAGAAATCATGATCACCATAGAGACTAATGTTAAGATGAACAGTAAAAAAGGAGTTATATTTCGGTCTGATCTCACCCAAAACCAACTGGATAGCTTCAGAAGACATTGATCAAACCACTAGAGTCATATGGATTACTATTATGCTGTATGCTATAAAATTGAAAAAGGTGGAACAATTGTTTTGAGATCAGTTGACTTCTCAAAAAATAAAAAATACAATTTAAAAAAAATACTTTTAGATATATATAAAAATTTAAATTAAATAATAATAATAAAAAAAACACAATCATTGCTCCTTCCTCCAGCCTCTCAAATGTTTGTATCCCCCAGAATACAAGAACATTTTTTAGTAAATATAAATAAATAAATAAAAAACAATCCACACATCACTTTTAACATAAAATGTACTGATTGCACAAAACATGGTGTCAATCTTTAGATTAAGGTTATTAACAATACTTCTCTTTCACTGTCTTTCTTGAATGCGCACAAGGGAATCAGACAGACAACACTTGATAACTGGCATGCCAAAACACTCCCATCACCTCGATGACTCATTGCCAGTAGCAGTGGCACTAAGACCACCCCAGTGCATTGCCCCACCCCCTGTGCTATGCTCATTAACACACTGGACTATAGAATAGTGCTATGATAAAGGGATGGAATTGCTATGCTACATTGACTTAGGATCTCACTAATTCCTCACTATAATATTACATAATGACATAATTTTGTATGGAAGTTGTCTACGTATAAAAGTAAATGAAAATCTAAAACTGGATGACCATTATATCTGTCCACAGTTAGTTATTTTTGAGGTTTGTGGGTGGGCTGTGTGACATTCGTTAAAGTGATCTAAATAGCTTTCACATTATTATGTAATCAGCTGCATTAAAATATTATATATGCTCTTCCTTCAACGATTAACTCACAAACTCAGAGACTTTTATTTTAATATTTACTCATCTGAGCGATGCCAAGTTTTGGGCAATATAAACACTGAGTGAGTCTGTAAAATATATTATTTGCTTTAACTGACCACATTTACAATTCACAAATCGCATGATCGTCCCCAAGAGAAAGACATGAGGTATCAAATGTCCATGTTATCATCCACCAAGGATTTAATTTATATTTTTGTACAAGTTAAATATACTTTTTGTGGGTTACTAAATTGTTCCTGAAAATCCAAAAAATCAGGACCTTTTCCTTTCTCAGACTGGTAAAACAGATAGCATTTTTGCTGATTAAGCTCAGACTGAAGGCTGTCATTAGTGGAAGTGGTCAACCAATCAATGGTTCAAATGCGGTCAGTTCAGGAAGGTGGATTTGCTTAGATAGGGGAAGTGGTCGGGACTTTCCAGATCTGACCATACTGCACTAATCTCTGGCTGACCAGACCTTTGGCTCATTAAAAGTAACTCTAAATGGAATTAAAGATGGGTTATACTCTGTTGTAACACTGCCCATTGGACAGAAAAATCACAAATGAGATCATTTTAATGATTCACTTGTATCTCCTAGACAGCAATGAGATAAACTGTTAGACAAAGTCTCAATTAGAGTATTCTAATACACTAATCTTAGAGGTGTCTCCTCACAAGAGATCTCAATGTCTCAAATGGTTCAGATTTGCCAAGATACCAAACTGTACAGTCAAAAGTCAGAGATTTCATTATGAACTCATCAAATTTCTACCAAGACTAAATTATCTGAGCTAACCCCATTCATTTTAAAATTCTATGCACTTACTGTATGTCATTAAATGTTTATCTATCTTTCAATCAATCAATCAATATTTATTTATAAAGCACATTTAAAAACAACCGTGTTTGACCAAAGTGGTGTACAAGGTAAAATGGTTATTACAAGAAAATAAAACATGCAAAGTAGATTAAAAAAATAAAAAGAAGATAAAACCGGTTACAACATTTAAAGAATATTGAAAGCTAAAGAGAAAAAATATATCTTTAGAGAAGACTTAAAAGTTGAAATTGAGGGAGATAATCTAATAGATTATCTATATCTATAGAGGCAGAGGTTTCGGTCCAGTGACTACAAATGCTCGGTCATAAAGTTTTTTTAGTCTAGATCTAGGCAAAGAGAGTAAACCAAAATCTGAATAGCTTTCAGAAAGCTGACAGTTCTAGAAGGAATATATGGCTGAAGCAAGTTTGACAGATACTTAGGGGCCAAATTATGTAGTGCTTTGTAAACAAAAAGTACAATTTTGAAGTAAATTCTGTACTTTACAGGAAGCCAGTGCAAAGCAATTAGAATAGGTGTAACTGACTCGTATTTGTGAGTCCCCGTGATAAGTCTGGCAGCAGCATTTTGTACCATCTGCAGACGAGAGAGGGAAGACTGAGAGACACCATAGTAAAGAGAATTAAAATAATCTAAATGAGACTGAAGCATGAATCACAGTTTGAAAGTTGAGCGTGGATAAAAAAAGGTTTTACTTTTGTGAGAAGGCGAAGATGATAGAAGCATGACTTTACAACCACACTAATTTGTTTATCAAATTTTAAATTGTTATAAAATTGTACACCCAGGTTTGTGGCGCATTGTGTTTTATATGGGGCAAGAGAACCTAGGTCAAGGTCAGCAGCACAATTGTCCTTAGGCCCAAATAAAATAATTTCTATTTTGGCTTCAAGTTATTTGCAAGCCATAGCTTAAACTCAAGTAGACAATCCAACAAGGGTTGTGAGGCTGATTTATCATTATGTTTTAGTGGAAGTTAGATCTGAGTGTCATCAGCATATAAGTGATAAGCAACTCTGTATTTATTAAAAATAACAGTGAATTGATATAATTAAAATGAAATAATATATGCCTATTTTTTTTATTTTGTTAGAAACATCAAAGACAATGTTTATGAAACACAACCGAGAACTTAACTTGTCTCCTGAGCAACCTCTGAGGAATATTTTCTTCTGAGTAAAGACCATTTGACAACATAAAATACACCATTGATATAATGGGCAGTTGATAACTGAGAGTGATTGGAAAACAATTAATTAGGGTAAAAATTTGGGCTGGATATTATGCTTTATACATATGTGCAAAGAATCTGCATGTCTACATTTGTTCATGTTTTTTATTACATTTTTATTTTTTACTTTTTTTTTGGCAATGAAGCTGCTTTCAGCTCCTTTGTCATTTACCACATCAGTCACATGGATCTGTTTTTTCATCAATGAACACTTGTTCTAAACTGCAGCTATACGCCACTCATTTTTGTCACTACTGATTAATGATTGCCCTCTTGTGGTAGACTCGGGCTATGCCCGTAAAAGGTCCACTTACAAGTTGCCTTGATCAAATTTGAGAATCACTCTCCTGTTATGCATGCTCTAAACCAAATTACTTTGACTTACTTTGTTTTCCTATTACATATATGATGTAGACTAAACCAAAATAAATAGCCAAATCTCTATCCCAACAGCACAAATTAGTAATAAGTGTTATTACAGTATTATTTATTTATGTATTGTTATTTTCACACTTTTAATTATATGCGAGGCATTGCTTGATTGACATAACCACAGTATCCACATAACCACCATAATATTCTATAGCTTAAAAAAGTAATTGTTAATAAACAAATTTATTAAAAAAAGCAAATATGTTATAGGCTTCAGATTAGTGGATAAATGTAATATTTGATGCTTTATAATACTCCCTTCTGAGTATGGCCATAGTTTGCGGTGGAACAACCTGGTGTAATAATCTTTTTGCCTAATTATAACACAGTCCATAACTCCTCTCCAGTCCAAGAGTCCACTCTTGGAAGAGTCCAAGAGTGGACTCTTCAGGTCCAGTGGCCCCTCCCCCCCCACACAAACCTCAGTTGCCCCACCTCCTCCTCCCTTTCACCCTCTGCTCTTTTCTCCTGGTTGCCTGGGAAATGCCTAACAAAGCCATCATTTCACCAATTTCCACAGAAACAGGTGCTGGCACAATGGCTGCTTCCTTCTACACTGAAAGAGAAGGTTAGAGAGGTTCATGGGAACTTGGGCGGACAATCTCAGAGCTGTCCAAGTGTCGTCCTTAGGCTCTGACATAAAAGAAGGCTAATTTGTTGTCGCTGTTTTCCCAGGAGGGGGGGCATATTTGGTGAAACAGACCCTCTGATATCAATCTCAGTGTAGCCAAGAGGTCTTGCTCTGATGTGGCTGATGTCCAATGTTTAGCTTATGTGGAGTGACACGTGTTTTTGTGTGTATGGTTATAAAACAATTAAGCAAAACAAGACAAAAGCAGCAGATCACGATGCTGGTATCCACCTGGAATTATTCACATTATTCCAAGCACCCTCTCTGCCTGTCCTACTACCTACAACTTAAATCCAGGGGTTGGGTGCTGGCAGCACTAGAAAGTAAGTCTGGATATTTGGGCAAGAGGAGATTCCGTTTACATGGTCCTAAATAAAGTTTTGTGGGGTGAAAAATAATTTTAGAATGCCGGTAAGCTTTCACAGCTGTGTACTGCAAAGACAATGACAACATTGGAAATGCTCCTCTTTGTATTTGCAGCAGACTGAAATGCCTTTACATCTAAATGTGCTTTTATGAAAAAAAAAAAAAAAAAAAAAAAAAAAAAAAAAGACCGAAAAAATTACATGAATAAAACGAGTTGCACTTTGATTGCCAGCATGAGAAATATGTTTGTTGTGTTTAACATAATTTTTGCATGTGAGATACTGTTTCTATGGTCATCAATTACCAGCGTCTATTAAGAAAGTCTTGAATACCCCTATTAGTGTTATTGTTTCACCACATCTGCCTCTAAGGCACAGCCTACGATTCAACTTGGAGGCCACCAATGCACAAAGTAAAACACTTAACAAAAGAGTATAATAAAACAAGGGGGTATGGGGGCTGCAGAATATCTCTACACTGTAAGAGTAGAGAAAAAGGTGAACAGAGATGAACATGTCTGTTGCTCACTGTGACACTGGTGAGGTCAGGACAGTGACACACTTTCTCCTTCACTGTGATAAATTTGGTGAGAGTTGAGAGTGAAATACTTTGACAAACTCTCAAACTTCATGCCACTGTTTTCCATTTCAACAGAAACAGATCAAATGCAGGTGTTACTGGGGGAGGACAATCATGCATCAGTTGCAGAAAAATTCATTTTTGAGCTGCACACCCTCTGAAACCAATCACAGCCTTAATGTACTTTGATCACAGTATATATTTTCTAAGTTTAAAATGTCTTGTTAAATGCTAAAGACTCAAAACAAATACAGTAGAGCAGACATAACCCATTTGTTCACATGTTTACTATATTTATATTAAACTTACTATATACACACAAGGAATTTGTCATGGTGAGCGAAACTTCCAGTGCAAGAGAACGCAATGTTCATACATACATACAAAAATATACATTTAAACATATATACATTTAGTGACATAAATATAAAATAAGATATAATAGATAAAAAAAGAGGAATATACAATAGCACAATAATGTAGTTCGAATATTTTATATACAGACATACAGTTATGTGCAGGTGATGAAATGTATTGAAGAGGTAAGATATGTTAGAAATTTACATAAAATATAGATATAAGTTGGAATGGATGGACTGAATATTGCACATGGTTGTATTGACCAAATTGTATTGTCACATGAGCAAGAATGCGATATGGCCCGACATCAGCACTGATTGTTTAAAAATAATGCACACCCAGGTTGGTAATAACTGAATTTCCGCTTATACCAAGGTGTGGTAACCGTGGTATAAGCGAAAAAAACAACAAATTGCGCGACTTGATCAATACAACAATATAGAATATCCAAAAATAACTTTGAATGTTTCAATGTATTTTGCCCTAATCAGACTCACATAGCTATAGTGGAAAGCGACTTTTATATGACTTTTATTTTATACCATACATTTCCGGTGACTGTCAGGAAATTCCTCTGGAAAATAAAAAATAAAAGTGGATGGTGCTGCAAACCCGCTGTTTGCTGTCATATTATTGTATCAACTTTCGACGACTTAAAATTCACTCTGGACCGATTCAATGGACAAATAAGGTAAGGGAGCAATGCCTCTTTTCTCAGTGTGTCTCAAATGAGGATCGCCACTAATAAAAAACGGCAAGAACAGTAAAAATCCAGCATTTGAATCAAGCGAAGCTAACCCCGTTAGCATCTGTGTGTAAACACTGAGTCTCGTTCATAGATTAGTATATTTACAGACTATGCATTTATGTGTACAGTTAAAGTCATACCGTTATAGTTTAATATGTATAAAGGAGAATGCATCTTCTAATGTTGAAGCCCTGCCAGATTGATTACCAGTATCACCAGCGATCTAATATTTGATGAGCTATGATTTAACATTTAACTTAAACATTTTGTATTAGAGTAATTTAAAAAATAAGATAAGTTAGTTGTCATTGAGCAGATTTTTGTCATCCAATTTGACATATTGAAAGTACATTCAGCGCATTACTCACAGGCACAATTGGTGATAGCTCATGACTTACTCCTTGCTGCAATCAAACCAAATCTAATTTGTTCAAGGTTCTGTGCAAATAATTACTCCAAAGATTACCAAGTACTGTTGTTAATAATGCATTCCATTGGTCATGTTTATAAGGGGTACCAGTGCACGCCTAGATACCACAGGAATGGATATCACAAGTCGCTGCACCTTGGGTGACCCCAACAAACTCCCAGAGGGTGTGCCCCAGCCTGCCAGGATGCCCTACATCTCGGAGAAGCACCCTCGGCAGACGCTGGAGGTCATCAACCTGCTCCGCAAGCACCGGGAGCTGTGTGATGTTGTTTTGGTGGTGGGAGCTAAGAAGATTTATGCCCATCGGGTGATCCTGTCTGCCTGCAGCCCTTATTTCAGAGCCATGTTTACTGGAGAATTGGCCGAAAGCAGGCAGACGGAAGTCGTCATCCGGGATATTGATGAGCGTGCCATGGAGTTGCTAATTGACTTTGCGTACACATCACAGGTATGCTCTTACATTCCTATTGTTCAGTAGTGCTGTGAACTAGAGTGTATTGTCTTACAGTGGTCCCAAAAAGTAAAAAAATAGTTCAATATTAAAGAAGCTGATGTAAGCTCTTGGGTGGCCTGCAGGTAATTGTGGAGGAAGGAAATGTGCAGACTTTGCTGCCTGCTGCCTGCCTGTTGCAGCTGGCAGAAATTCAGGAGGCCTGCTGTGAATTCCTGAAGCGGCAGCTGGATCCCTCCAACTGTCTGGGCATCAGGGCCTTCGCTGACACTCACTCCTGCAGAGAGCTGCTGCGTATAGCTGATAAATTCACTCAGCATAACTTTCAGGAGGTAATGGCTGCTCTCCACGCACCCTCCATTGTGATGATTCTTATTGTCTCTTGACTTTGATCTTGAACCTTTCTTGTTTTCATTGTTTTTGTTCCCTTTCAGTTATGCAGCACAGGTCTAAATGTGCCCTCTCTGGTAACCATAAATGAAATAATATTCATAAATTAATTTTATGATTATACAATTTTTCATAATATTCCCTTTGTTAATAAAAAAATAATGCAAGATTAAAATATTGCATTATATTTTATTAACAAAGGGGACACAAATAAACTGGTTGTTCATAAGCTCTAAAGGGTGGTTTCCCCTTATTCCCTTAATTTTAGCCATATACTTTATTTGATTCTCGTTTTCCATCAACTAGTTTAAAGGGGTTCTTTGATGACTGTGGAACACTGTTATTTTTAACTCATGAGAAGAACCTTCTTTGCGAATATAAAATTTACACCTACCTACTTCCGTACATATTTAATGTCCTCAGCACTGAAGAGCTTGAGAGTAGCTATAGCCTATATACCAGTGGTTCCAAAACTTTTCTGCGATTAATAGCTGACCGTTCAATGTGTTAAAAAAGTAACGCAATTAATGCAGTATCTGTTTTTTTTGCACTTCCTGAAACTTCTCTAATATTTTTCCCCACTTTCTGTGGCTAAAATTGCCATACATTTTCAGGAGCTGAATGCTCTTTTCAACTGCTACTGTATGTAAACTGTTTGTATGGAGCAGAGCACGCTTATTCATTACGGATGACGCATGTTCCGGGCATAATAGACATGGGAGTGGATTTAGTGAATGGAGAATGGAGAATTCACCCTCAAACTCCAGCGCGCAGCTCGACAATGCTCAATCACAGTCATCTGAACCAGTATCAAAAGCAACAAAAATCTGAAGTTCTTGGAAACTTGCTGCAAATTCGGCACTCATTATTTTCACATGCAAATGAGCTATGCGGCTATCCTCATTGTCGCTAAACGTTTGCTGCATGTTTACCACTACAGGTGAAGAGTTGCAAAGTTCTGGAAAACATTTGTGGTGAATCGCATGCTCATTTGCATGTGAAAATAATAATTGGGACATTTGCGGCAAGTTTGCAGCAAGTGTTGAAACCTTACAAAACCTTACAAATTTTTTGTAAGGTTTCAGCATTCAATTTGTTTTTTTTATCTGTACATATAGTGTCTTATAATGCATTGTAATTTACAAGTTTATCTTTTCAATAAAGCTTGACATTAATTGAATCTGCCCATTTGAACGTATAATTAAAAAAGTCCACGGGAAAACAGCAGAAGATTTTGCCCAACTTGGAAAATGGAATATGTAATAGGAAGCAGATGGTGCAAGAACCTCTAAATTGCACTTGTCCCAGCACATTAGCACTTTGTGTGCATGATTTCGCCAACCCACTTGCGTCTATACATGGCACACCCTTGCATGAAGATATCAAAACTTGACCATGCCCACCATTGCATGTATGATGTATCGCATAGTGCTTCACTTAAGATGTAGTGCTCTTAAAATAGGGCCCTCTATCTCCTCTAGTTTCTTTTGTGTTTAGGGGGAATAAGAAAATTAAACCGAGCTAAATTCGCTGAGAGAATTTTGTGGATGGAGTGCAGACTGATTATATAAGGTTTAGAGGAGGAATCTATTTGGGCAGATAGAGAGATAAAGATTTTGTTCCCAGTCAGTGATACAGGTTAAACAATATGGGACCTGCAAAAAATTAATAGGACGACTATTCTTTTGCAGAAAAGTGCCTTTTTGAATCCAGAATATGTAATTTACATTATTTGTGCACATCCGAGTAGTTTTTATTTGAGTTGCGTGGCATTCAATTTTTATCTCTGAAGGTTTATTTTATTTTTTTATTTTTTTTTTGTTAAGTAGAAGTCCATGTTAAAGTCAAGATTATGTAAAAATACTCCCAGATTTATTGCTTTTGCTTGACCAATGGCATACTTTAGTAGACAAATGCATGAGCACATGTACTCTGTGCGAGAAGTGGCACATTGTCATGTTTATCTGAGGAAAATAGATGTTTAATATATAATGCCAATCGGGGGCCTGGGTAGCTCAGAGAGTACTGAGGCTGACTACCACACCTGGAGTCACGAGTTCAAATCCAGGGTGTGTGATTGGTGACATGGTCATTGTGTTCATGATTAGTGGTCCTCTCTTTTAATGGGGCGCATGGTAAGTTGTGTGTGCACTGAGAGTCGCATAAGCCTCCAAATGCTGGGAGTCTCTGTGGTGTCATGCACAATGCGCCATGTGAAAAGATGTGCTGATTGACAGTCTCAGAAGCGGAGGCAACTGAGACTTGTCCTCTGCCACCCAGATTGAGGTGATTATCTGCGCCACGAGTGGGAATTGAGCATTCCAAATTGGGTAGAAAAGGGGATAAATAAAAAAATAATATATATATATATATATATATATATATATATATATATATATATATATATATATATATATATATATATATATATATACACACCATTCTAAAATGTGCATATAAATCTGGAGGGTCGTCTTTATCTTTATGCATCCTTTGTGTATTTTCTGTGAGGTAAAAACACCTAAGATTGCTTTTTTGAAGCTAATTTGCCCATTTTGTTTGAGTAGATTTTCTATACTCTGATAATTAAATTGTCTTGAAAGGGGCACATCAAGATTATACTCGAATCCACAAAAAAATACATCCCCAGAACGCCTGCTGTGACTCTCTTATCTTTTGCACATCTCATGAGTTTTTAACCATGAGATTTAATTAAATCCCAATTATGTTTGTTTGTTCCTGGCCTTAGGTGATGGAGAGTGAAGAGTTCATGCTGCTGCCTGCCAACCAGCTGATTGACATCATCTCTAGTGATGAGCTCAATGTTCGTAGTGAGGAGCAGGTGTTTAATGCTGTAATGGCCTGGGTTAAATACAGCATTCAGGAACGTAGGCCTCAGCTGCCACAGGTCAGATATAAAGGTTTACAAAATACTATACGCATGCTGTCCATAAATGCTCAGAATTCAGAGGAAAATAAATTATAGCTAATGAATTAAAAGATGTAAGCAGGTTTAAAATGGTTTTAAATGTATTTCTGTTGTTCACATGCAAATTAATTTTATGATTGAAGCTTAAATCAATGAGATTAATGAAAATAATGAATAATTTATGAGACCAATTGTCTTTTTTGTCATTGCAACAGGTTTTGCAGCATGTGCGTCTTCCTCTTTTGAGCCCGAAGTTCCTGGTAGGGACTGTGGGTTCAGATCCTTTGATCAAGAGTGATGAGGAGTGCAGGTGTGTGTAAAGAGCCCATTACCTTTGAAACATTTAAATGCATCAGATTAATAGCAAAGTAAAGTGGAAATTATCTTGCAAGTCAACCAGATATGCAACCATTGGTAGATTTAGCTTTTGTTGTAAAATAGCACATTTAAAATAGTTAATTTTACCTCCTTACAATGTACCGGCACAATTCATGGAATGTAGACAATACTTTTATTTTTTTATTTATAGGGACTTGGTGGATGAAGCCAAGAATTATCTCCTGCTACCCCAAGAGCGCCCTCTCATGCAAGGACCTCGAACCCGCCCCAGAAAACCCATTCGTTGTGGAGAAGTGCTATTTGCTGGTGAGAGTTTTAAAGACGAACCGATATTTGAACTTAGAATTGATCTTTTCCATTGGTTTTGTTTTAGAGGAACGTTCACCCAGAAATTACAATTTTGTCACCATGTTGTTTAAAATTTTTATGAACTCTTTTCTGTGAAACACAAAGGTAAATGTCTGGCAGAATGTCAGCCTCAGTCACCATTCACTTTCATTGTTTGGAAAAAAGATGTAATTGGAAAAGAATTGTAACTGACACTTACATTCTGCCTAACATCACTTTTTGTGTTCCACGGAAGAAATCACACAGGTTTGAAACAACATGATGGTGAGTAAACAATGACAGTTTCCATTTTTGGGTGAACTATCCCTTTAATGATATCAGCCCTATTCCAGGTTTTTCCCCTGGCATATCAGATTTCCTGCAGTAGTGAGTCCTGTTTGTGTGGCTGTATTGTCCTGTCTGTCAGTGGGAGGTTGGTGTAGTGGCGATGCCATTTCCAGCGTTGAGCGTTATGACCCCCAGACCAATGAGTGGAGGATGGTGGCGTCCATGAGCAAACGGCGTTGTGGAGTTGGTGTTAGTGTTCTGGATGACCTGTTGTATGCTGTTGGTGGACATGATGGCTCGTCTTATCTTAATAGTGTGGAGAGGTGTGTTTGAAATAAAACACATTATTCAGTTTATCATACTAAAAAAAAACAAAGAAAAAAATGAAAAAAAAAAAACAACGCAGAATAAAACATCGCAGTGCTGCCCTTTGCTGACTCTGTCAGGTATGATCCTAAGACTAACCAATGGAGCAGTGATGTGGCTCCTACTAGCACCTGCCGAACCAGTGTGGGTGTTGCTGTATTAGGGGGTTACCTGTATGCGGTGGGAGGTCAGGATGGCGTCTCCTGTCTCAACATTGTAGAAAGGTTAGTACATTGTCATTTTTCACTAATAATCATTAGTAATTAGAATTGTCATTAGTATTTCTGGACAAGTGAACTCTATTGGCAGTTTGAGCATGGCTTTATATGCTCAGTAATAGAGAATATAACAATATATTATGATGTTTTGTAGGTATGATCCAAAAGAGAACAAGTGGACTCGAGTTGCCTCTATGAGCACTAGACGGTTGGGTGTGGCTGTAGCCGTATTAGGGGGTTTTCTTTATGCAGTAGGAGGTTCAGATGGCACCTCCCCTCTAAATACAGGTAAATGCAAAACTTGGTTATACTGAAATGAATCTAAAGCATTCAAATGTTGCTATGGCTGCAGTTAATGCTTTCATTGTGTCCCTGTAAGACAAAATGCAGCAGAGGTGTGTTTTTTTTTTTTTTAATGAATGTGCAATTTACCATTTGGGGAACTTTGAATTTTGTGAACAAGCCTTGTTTTGGTAATACATTCACAGTGTCAAATGTTATCCAGTTATGTAAATGTCCATGTTTGAAGTCTAAAAGGTTCAGTACTATCAAATGCATTCTTGTTCCACATGATCAGTTTAATGTAGTCATTGTTCATGGACTGCATAATTTAAAGTTTACTAAAGGAATGCAGAATGTTGTTTTTACAACTATTGTTGTATATCTTCAGTGGAACGGTATAACCCTCAGGAGAACCGCTGGCATACAGTGGCACCAATGGGTACCCGGCGGAAACACCTGGGCTGTGCCGTGTACCAGGACATGATCTACTCTGTTGGCGGCAGAGACGATACCACAGAACTTAGTAGCGCTGAGCGATATAATCCCAGAACCAATCAGTGGTCCCCGGTGGTTGCGATGACATCCAGAAGGAGTGGGGTTCGTGTTTGAGATTCTCAGGCCACAGCTGTGATCTTATTCAGCCTCATGTACAAGAATAGCCCAACAGTCTATCTCTCTCTTTGTTTTTTTAGGTTGGTTTAGCTGTGGTAAACGGCCAGTTGATGGCAGTAGGAGGATTTGATGGGACCACTTACCTGAAAACTATAGAAGTCTATGACCCTGATGCCAACACGTGGAGGTAAGTATCTACTTGCAAAACCAACACCACCTTAAAGGGGTCATATCATGAGGAATCAAAATTCTTGATATTTTGGATAAGAGTTCATTGTACTATTCAAAACATTCTGTGACTGTCAGAGCTCAAACTTCCTTTCCAGTGAAAAAAAATAACATTTATTGAAACTAAACTGCTGACGTCTACAGATGGTTATAAGAATTACAATACATTTGTACACATGCACTCATGAATCACCCTCATTTAAACATTTACAACACCTATTTGGAATTCTGAAACTTTGCTTGACAAATAAGGCTGTTTGTGAAAGGTGGATTGTTAAGATATATTGGATTCAACAATAAACCTGCTGCTTGCGATTAAAAGTGCATGAAAGTGCTGTATCATGGTTCACAGGGAAATAGAATGTTTACATTGGGCTCTTAAAGGCACACTGTCAAAAAAATAGCCCATTTAATTCTGAGTCAGAGAATCACATTGTAGTTGATTGGCGGATCACTAATTGTTTGTTTCTATTTTCTAGGCTCTATGGTGGAATGAACTATAGGAGGTTGGGAGGTGGAGTAGGTGTAATAAAAATGACTCACTGTGAATCACATATATGGTAACACACTCAGCATCCATCCCACAGATGCCACACCATAGCTTGTGCCTCATAGGGACATTGAGCATCATGCAAGAGAAAAGCCTGTTTTAAGACTGAATTCTGTCTCTGGTTACTGAGATGGCGATGCCAAGGAATACTATCTTCTGAAGCTGCTCCGAGGAGACTCATCTGGACGGACAAAGAACACCACTACATTTTTTTTTATTTGGTTTCTTTCATATTTGAGCATATCCAAATACAACTTTTTATTGGACTGTGAACACCTTCAGGAAAAGCATTAACCCTCACTAGTAACTAACTATTTTACTTCTGTTACAAGGCCATGTGGAGGCCAAACTAAACCTGTTTTCCTGGAATGAACTAGTCCTCCACTGGTCTGACTGCATTGAAGAATAACTAGTTACCTAAAACACATTGCTGGGGAGTGATGTGAACGCCTCTTGTTTTATGAGCTCATTGATGTTTGATTTTTATTAATTGGATGCACCGTGATATCTCTACCATTTCTTTTTCTTCAAAGGGAAAGATCGCCAAAAATATATATATTTTTTTAATTTACTCACCCTCATGTTGTTTCAGTGACTTCTGTGCAACACAGAGATGTTAGGCAGAAAGCCTCACAATTCACTTTATTGGAAAAGGTGTAATGAAAGTGAACGCTGACCTAGGCTAACATTCTTAATATTTACTTTATTTTCACAGTCACAGGTTTGGATCATGAGGGTGAGTAAATGACATTCCTGTTTTTAAACTCTGAAGCAGATTAGTTGATCCAATTTTTTTTCGCCTTTGTGTGCTGAAAATGCAGTCCCTTTTGCAATCTAATGAAGGTTGTGCAGGTTTTAAACAGTCCAAAACAGGATTGATGTATTATCAGATTACTTTCTGTAACAATGCATCAATGAATCAAGTCCATGCACTTTAAACCAATAAGAGTTTTTCTATTAAAGTTTGTAATTGTTTTCTAGGAAAAAAAAGGTTGGATGTATTGTCTTAGGCATTTTTGTTCTTTATTGTTGAGGACCCATGGCAAATGTTCTTTATTTTTTCTTAATCTGAAATTTGTAAAAAAAAAAAAAAAGCAATGGCACCTATGGTCAGAAACAATATGTTGAGCTTGTTATTGAGTATAACATGAAACTGCCCCAATTGTCAATTGAACACCATTATTTTCTCACAGGAAAGTTACGTGTTCTAACCTCTTGTTGAAATATTGTTACATATATCTTTCATGATTTTATTTAATTTTAAAGATGTCCACCAACTGTCATACATTTCAAAACCTTGAAAAAAATAAAAAAATAATCCAAAGGTATGTCGCTTCTGAAATCGTATTTTGTAAGTGATCAACCTTTACCATGACGTTTAGATACCTCAAACATACAAAGTAAAAAAATATTTCTTAATCAGAATGTCTTTATTTTTTCCCAAACAAACTGGGGGATTTGGTAAAACAGATATAGGAGAACTCAACTTAGATTTATGCTTCACCAAGAGACTAGTTGTTGTTCAATTCAAAGGCATTTGTTCTGCACATTCTTTGTCCTTTTATGATGAAAATCTTTAAATGAAGGGTGTGTCTTCAGTGATAATGACTCAAACTTAAATCCCAAACATAGGCTGTCAAGGTAAATCATTTACAAAATGAGAAACCAACCTTTTGCAATTCAAAGCAATAACTACTCTCACAACACAAACTTATGCTTAAGAGATTCTGTAACATAATGGGGTAATTCCACAGGCACTACTGAAATGACTTTGAAGGATACATAGAATTCAAAATTGGTGTCTTTCACCATTAACTGTAAAGATCACAGTACCTTCCCTAAGTGTTTTACATAGGGTGGGGAATGTGTCAAAAGAGCAACATGTTATAATATACCAAATTTGAAAGACAAATGTAAACGCCAATAAATGTCTCAAATCTTAACTATTTATGAACAGCTATACATGTAGAGGTAACTATTTACACATCATAGACAAGTTGTTGTATCATATTAATCAAAGCCTGGGGGACTGATATAATGCTATTTGCCAGGAAAAACTTTTGGCCATTTTAAGGAAAGAAAAAAAGGCAGAAAGAAAAAAAGGCAATAAAAACAACACAATTACATTTTAAAATTTTTAAGAAAGACAAACATGTATTACAGAACATTTGAAAAAATAAATATGAGACTTCAGACAAAAAGCCTTAAAAGATTTAAAAGTTAAGGGACTGCACATATATCTAAAAAGGTATTTACAAATCTAAAATATGCTGCAGATCTTAAGCTGGCATTTTCAGAAGGGCACATTCCGTCAGCAGTGTGAGTAAGGTGGTTATGTAGTCACTGTTTCCAATCTAAAGAGAAAAGTTACAAAACATGAATTGTCATAGAAAACAAGAAGCAACTTTGGGTAAATATGCAGAACTAAAATAATGACAATTGTACGATTACCTTAATTTTCCCATCCAGATTTGCTGATCCAAGAGCAGTAGATACTTTTACAAGTTTCCCAGCAGACAGGTAGATCTTAAAATGTCTGAAAAAATGAGTCTCCAGACCAGCCATGAAAGACTCGACCTCCTTGATATCGATCCTGTCATCTGCACTCTCCTCTGGGTGAACACTGCTCCAGAGCTCCCACGCATCTTGTGGGTTTACTGTATAAGAGATATCCAATGGTGGCTGTGTGGGCAAGCTCCAGGCCAACTTCAGGTATCTGATATTGCAGGTGGGATGGCAGCCAGTCCACAAAGCAGCCAGCCAGTTCAGAGTAGTGGAATTCAAACTCAAAGAGCCAAAGTTACAGTCAAAAGCTCTCTCGAACCAGGATTTAACCAGAGCCGTAAGAGACTCAGGTCCACTGGTGCAAAACAAAGGTAAGCTGACAAAATCAGGAGGAAGCGACCTCAGGTATTCAGGATCACCATTGACACATGAGAGCCAACCACGCCAAACCACTTTTGGTGAGTCTCCTGCTGCAGCAAACACTGGTTTGGACTGGATCTGAAAGAATAAGAGAGAAATCAAAATTACATTTATCTGCCATTGTTCATTGCACACAGTCACCGCAGATTGTGTGGGTTCACCCAAACATTGAACAAAACTAACAAGCCTGTCCTCTCTAAAGCTATACATGAAAACATATTACATTAGGTTGTGCTTGAAAAAAATTAATTCAAGTAGTCAAAAGTAATGTTAGACCAATATATCATCCAAGCCAAATACTCCTCTTATATTTAGCTATTTTGAGGTAATCAGCAGTACCAAACTCTACCAAAAACCTCAATTATTAATCAATTAATAATTTTCTGTTTTCAATCACATGAATAAATGTTACATAAAACTAATGTCAGCAAAGTCATGTAATTTAAAGGAATAGTTCAATTCTCTGATCATTTACTCACCATAAAAAAAGATTTTTAGAAGAATATCTCTTCTCTGAAGACCCATATAATGCAAGTGAATGGTGACCAGACCTTTAAAGCTCCAAAAATCACATAAAGGCAGCATAAAAGTAATCCATAATACTCCAGTGGTTAAATCTTAAAAAGCGATGTAATAGGTGTGGGTGAGAAACAGATAAATATTTAAGCGCTTTTTCACTATAAATATATACTTTCAACATTCTTCTTGTTTTGTTTTTGGCAATTCACATTCTTCATACATATTGCCACTTACAGGGCATGGAGGAGACTTCATAGTAAAAAAGGACTTAAATATGATCTGTTTCTCACCCACACCTCTCATATCGTTTCTGAAGATATGGATTAAACCACTGAAATCGTATGGATTACTTTTATGCTGCCTTTATGATTTTTGGAGCTTTAAAGGTCTGGTCACTATTCAATTTTATTGTATGAAACTCAGAGCTGAAATATTCTTCTAAAAATCTTTCTTTGTCTTCTGCTGAAGAAAAGAAGTCATACACATCTGGGATGGCATGAGGGTGAGTAAATGATGAGAGAATTAGAATTTTTGGGTGAACTACCCCTTTAATGTGCATAACGTCAAATTGTAGTGTAACATTTGTTTATTTATGTGTGTGTATATATATATATATATATATATATATATATATATATATATATACACACACACACACACACACACACACAAGTAGGGTTGTCCCAAATTCATTTTTTGGAAAACTAGTACGAGTATCGATACTTCCTTTTCAGTACTTGCGATACCTTTTTTTTTTTTTTTTCCCTTTCTGAATTTCATGTTCAACAGTTTATTTCAATTTTATAATCAAAATGGTGTTTTTAAATAAACAAATTAATTAAAACTGCAATTAAATGAAAATATAAATTTTAATTTAACATAATATTGTATTATTTGTATCAAATTAAGTGCTTCTATACAGAACCTCACAGCACAATTTAAAATTAAACACTGGAGTTATTTTTGTCAAATAAAGTACTGCATAACAGACCATCACAGATGTGAGATTTTGCTTAAATATAAGATCATTATTATTTATTTATTATTAGTAGTATTACAGTGAATATCACATAACTAAATAAAGTAGCGATATATTTATGTCGTACATTTTTTCCATTTTGGCAGAAGCTTTTATTTTGGAGTGAAGCTCTACATTTCTGTGTTTTTGATGGTAGCTTCTCACCTCTGGAAATGCAGGTCGCTCATGACCCAGTTTTATTATTAAATCTCAAATCATGTAATCTGTGACAATCAGACATTGTGTTGAGTGATAGAGACTGTTTAAGCAATCATGAGCGCTTTTAGCTTTACTCTTTTTAACATGAGCTCTCTCTGTCAAAGACCTGCACTCTTCAGGTGCTCTCAATATCTAATCATCAGTCACTCATACCAATTTAAATCAGATTAATGTTGGTCACAATACCACTAATAATACATATAACTGTTTAACCTTCAATAACAACACCGCGTCTTCATGCATTTGCTTAATAATTAGTGATTTGTGTTACAGCAAAACTCACAGACAATAGATATTAATGATTTCTCACTGGAGCAGTTTTAGAGCTTGTTATGAATATATTTTTCTTATTTTTGAATGTATCTCTGTGGCGTGTGATGCTTTCATGGGTTTTACTGGTTGTCAATATGTCACAAATGGCAATTTGATATTGACAACAGAACTATTAATAACTGTTTCATAAATGTTGAACTTGGGCCTGTTCAAGAGTAACTGTTTACGCCACTTTTAAGTGGAACTGCAAAATTTTGAATTAGTTTTTATAGAATACATTTTTTGTTGTGACTATTCAAGTCAAGCTGTTTACACCATTTGTAAGTGTAAGATTTTTATTCATCCATACAGAACTCAGTGGATTTGTGATTTATTTTTGTACTTGAATATTAAAAGATAAAATAAGCTATTACACCATTCTAAGTAGAAGTTGATTTTATATGTGAGTTTTATAAAAATGCTAGCTGCACAAAGTTAAAAGCATTAAGCTGAAGACATCTTTTAGTTACTTTGTTTACTTAGTTATTTTTGTAAACAAAACAAACAAAAAAAACAGTCTGCAGCTCTATTATATAGGCAAATACAAGTATCGGATCGGGACTCGGTATCGGGAGATTTTTAATATTTAAATATCGGATCGGGGGCCAAAACAGCTGATCGGGACATCCCTAATGAGCCTATTTATTTTTCTCATTAAATTGCATCATTTGCGGTAAATAATAATACTAGGACATAACATGATTGTTTTTGCATGTTGAAAGTTTACGCAATCACATTCATACCTCAGATTATATAGTTTTTGGTATCTGAGCATTTTTACGAGCACAAATACAAGTACATGAGCGCAGAATTGGACCAAATTCCTTTACCAGTATCGGAACATCCATATCAATATAAAAACCTTATATCAGCCATCATCAGACACCCTACTCTCTAGATATTGCCATTGGATGTTGAAAAACAATTTAGGTTGACCACTACTAAGATGCATTTTCAGACTCACCTGAATGAAAACCGTCTCAGCATCCTCCTCAGTCTCAGCCATTCCAAGAACTGCAGTAAATGTGACTTTGAATCCCAGGTCCAACCCCACTTCAACTGCAACTCCTTGTTGTTTTTCTGCCACAATGAAGGCTGAGAGATGTTTGGAATATAACTTTAGCTGTGTGTGTCTGAAGCCATGCAAAGGGGTGACGTAAGACAGCTTCCACTCATTTTTCACCAGGAGGGCAATGTGCTCAGGTTCAACCTTATTCTGTAGAAAGGGTACATAGAGAGAAATTTTAAATTCAAGCCACAGTATGCTGGTTACATTGAAATATTTTCAAAATATGGGACAAAATTGATAATCTCTATGATAGCTTACTGTGATGTTTTGTGATTTGGCAGCCCCTCTGCTGGTTGGGACCTTCAAGACTGTTAAATGTCCTGTTGTCTGCCAATATGAGGGTGCTTCCAAACAGCTCCGACCATAACTCTTGCTTCTGCGAGTAACAGGCCTGCTGGCAGGAGTGGTACTGCAGGGGCAATAGAATTAACAGATATATAATTCCGCTGAATGAAACAGTCCTTTGCCTTGCGTTGCTCCACAATTTAATTGTCAATGAATCAAATCTATTACACATCGTAATTTCACGGTTAGAATAAAATTCAAATGTCATTTTGAGACTCATTAACCCCCTTAATCAAACACATACTGATCAGAAAACAAAAGACAGCAGTTCGGAGTCGCTACTAATAGCGGTTAACCAAAGTGAAGACAGCCATAAAATACCGTCATTTCCGTGTAATAAATAAGAAGCTCATACAAATAGTGTTTAAAATACGTTTGATAATCAAGTCGTGTGATAAAATCATATTGATGTTGATATTCGCCATACCTGCCTCTCCCGTCCATGACGAACAAAAACACAGCCGACCGAGCCAAAAATACCGGAAGAGGATTTTGAACTTCCCGCGTTCCCATCATACAACGGTGCCAAACAGGAATGCGAATCGATTGATGCGGGCGGGTGAAAAGTGTATTATATATTTCTTCAGTAAGTCGACTCGAGATGAAATTGAGCAAGTTAAAAAAATTGTTGTAAAAAACTTTAATTTTATCATATACACACGTAATATACACCATTAATTATAATAATTCAAAATTCTGAATCGATTAATTTGAGTTTGACTAGTCGTGTCGAAGTGTTCCGTGCGAGCTGGAGCACCTTAACTGCTGTAGTGATCTAAGCTACAATTCTGTACATTTCAAACTGTATTATGAATAAACACATGCGGAAGCGTTTCTTTTTATATGAATCGGTGTTTACGGGTTCATGGAATTTGCGGTTAACTTCGGTGTACGTATAAGGAAATGAAAGAAAAAGTGAAGGTGACCGTCAAGGCTACATTACGACAACGAAGTAATTTGCTTTATAGATATTGATCAGCCTTGGCTTTACACATAAACACATAAAATAATTGGAGTGTCTAGATTCTTTCCCAAGTACAGTAAGCTTTATTGTAGCTAGATAGAGCTCGAGGCACCACGACCTCATAGACTTGATAATGGCTTACAAGTACAGATCATTATTCCTTAGGTCTGCCCAGCTGGTATTCAGGTACTCACACTGTGATGTGTGTTTGAGTAGTAAGCGCTCAGTGCCTGCCACCAACCATTTTTATTCCATAAAACCAGCTTTCCCCCCACTGGCGTGGACTTATAACTTTCCTAGAAGCTGCTCAAGTTACACTTCAGGTAAGATGACCTTCAATGAACAAGTGTATCCATAATACTTCGAGTCCAGAAATTCCTATTCCTGGTTCCATCGATTCCAGACAAATTTTTTCGATAAAAATCTCACAATAAACAGCTCACTACAACATGTTATTTGCACAAATTATAAAAGCTTGAACAACAAATACTATTAATAGGTAAATTCTAAAATTAAATCAGGGCCTACATACCAAAGTGCAATGTTTCAATGCCATAAGATACATTTGAGGGAAGTTTGAGTAGATGTGGCTGTATTTCAAAGAACAACAGCAAATCATCTTGATAATAGCAGCATTTTACTTGGGCCTTTCTTGAAATGGTCTGTTACCAGGGCCATTGCAAGTAATTCTTGGGATCCTGACCTATTAAAATAATACAATTTTGAATTTGTTTTGGCCCCCCTGGAACTTTGGGCCCCTACAATCATTACCACCTCTACCCCACTTCACCCCCTCGCTATTGCCCTGTCTGTTACCACTCATGAGTTCTTGTTTAGAAAGAGGTTTAAATTATAATGTTCAGTAATTGTACTCTGAATAAAATGTCCAAACAACACACTTCATTTTTATTTAACTATCCAAGTTGTTGTGGTTTATTTCATACAGTAGAAAAAATATATATAAAATATATATATATATATATATATATTTACTGTCACAAATTTGGTATGTTAATTGAGCAACACGTTCTCACTTCCAAGGCGTCAAAAATGGATGCTTGGGGAATGAGAACGGGTTGTAATTGACTACAAATTTAATCTAAAGTAAAATACCGGCAGACTATACTGGAAAGCAGATATGTTGAAGGGCTTGTGTGATTGCTTCATACAGATGAAAAAAGGAGTGGATATATAGATGCTGAAGGACTTTTGTAAATTGTTTTAGTGCTGTAAGACTTCTGAAATGTGTAGTTCAGTGATCGAGGAAATAAACAGGCCGAAAATACTAACCGGTTTCCCCGAAAGGAATCTTTGGAGTCGATTCTCGATTGAGGAGACAATTGTTTTTGGAATCGATTCCTAGCCCTAATAATACTCCATAATTATACCCACTTTTAGTAGATCTAGAGTGTTGTGTTAATTAAAACTGTTTAGTATGTTTTGTTTTTTTTGTCTTGTAGGTCAAAGCAGTTTTTCTTTAAGGACCCACACATGTGGAGAATTATGTTCCAGTCATATAGACGAAGAGGTTACTTTATGTGGCTGGATTCAGTACTTGAGGTTTGAGACGACACAATGCTATTTTTTTCCAAAAATACATTCACATTTGAGCTACATGGCAGTGATGATCTAATAAACACATTATGTATTGCTGTACATTGCAGACAGGATCTTTTTGTGATCTTGAGAGACTTCAGTGGATTGGTGCAAATTCTGATCCCACAGGATGAGGTAACAACACCTCTTCTTTTGACCTTTAAGAAATAGTAACCCAAACACTATTTCCAGATGTGTATGACTTTCTTTCTTCTGCAGAACACAAACAGGTTTTTAGAAGACTATTTCAGCTCTGTAGGTCCTCACAGTGCAAGTGAATGGTGACCAAAACGTTCTAGTGCCATCTAGCACTGGGCATGCGTCACACACTAGGAAGTAACGGCAATGGCAAGATGTACAATGAAAAGGAGTTATATTTTGATCTGTTCTCACCCAATACCGATTGGATTGCTTCAGAAGACCTGGATTTAACCATTGGAGACTTATGGGTTACCTTAATGTGCATTGTATGAACCTACAGAGCTAAGATATTCCTCTAAAAATCTTTGTTTGTGTTCTGCAGAAGAAAGAAAGACATACACATCTAGAATGGCATAGTGGTGAGTAAATGATGAGAAAATGTTAACTTTTGGGTGAAATTCCTTAAAGTTGCACTGCACAGTATATACAGTATCTCCCAAAAGTGAGTACACCTCTCACATTTTTGTAAATATTTGATTATAACTTTTCATGTGACAACACTGAAGAAATGACACTTTGCTACAATGTAAAGTAGTGAGTGTACAGCTTGTGTAACATTGTAAATTTGCTGTCTCCTCAAAACAGCTCAACACACAGCCATTAATGTCTAAACTGCTGGCAACAAAAGTGAAGTTATACAGTGGGGCCAAAAAGTATTTAATCAGCCACTGATTGTGCAAGTTCTCCTACTTAGAATGATGAGAGAGGTCTGTAATTTTCATCATAGGTACACTTCAACTATGAGAGACAAAATGAGAACAAAAAAATCCAGGAAATCACATTGTAGGATTTTTAAAGAATTTATTTGTAAATTATGGTGGAAAATAAGTATTTGGTCACCCACAAACAAGCAAGATTTCTGGCTCTCACAGACCTGTAACTTCTTTAAGAAGCTCTTGTGTCCTCCACTCGTTACCTGTATTAATGGCACCTGTTTGAACTCGTTATCTGTATAAAAGACACCTGTCCTCAGACTCCAAACTCAACCATGGCCAAGACCAAAGAGCTGTCGAAGGACACCAGGAAGAAAATTGTAGACCTGCACCAGGCTGGGAAGAGTGAATCTACAATAGGCAAGCAGGTTGGTGTGAATAAATCAACTGTGGGAGCAATTGTAAGAAAATGGAAGACATACAAGACCATTGATAATCTCCCTCGATCTGGGGCTCCACACAAGATCTCATCCCGTGGGGTCAAAATGATCATGAGAACGGTGAGCAAAAATCCCAGAACTACACGGAGGGACCTGATGAATGACCTGCAGAGATTTGGGACCAAAGTAACAAAGGCTACCATCAGTAACACACTACGCCGTGAGGGACTCAAATCCTGCAGTGCCAGGCGTGTCCCCCTGCTTAAGCCAGTACATGTCCAGGCCCGTTTGAAGTTTGCCAGAGAGCATATGGATGATCCAGAAGAGGATTGGTAGAATATCATGTGGTCAGATGAAACCAAAATAGAACGTTTTGGTGCAAACTCAACTCATCATGTTTGGAGGAAGAAGAATGCAGAGTTGCATCCCAAGAACACCATACCTACTGTGAAGCATGGGGGAGGAAACATCATGCTTTGGGGCTGTTTTTCTGCAAAGGGGACAGGAAAACTGATCCGTGTTAAGGGAAGAATGAACGGGTCCATGTATCGTGAGATTTTAAGCCAAAACCTCCTTCCATCAGTGAGAGCCTTGAAGATGGAACGTGGCTGGGTCTTCCAGCATGACAATGATCCCAAACACACCACTTGGGCAACGGAGGAGTGGCTCCGTAAAAGCATTTCAAGGTCCTGGAGTGGCCTAGCCATACAAAGTATTGAGTTGAACTTTTGTTATTGACCAAATACTTATTTTCCATAGCATAACTATATTTAAAAATCCTACAATGTGATTTCCTGGATTTTATTTTGTCTCTCATAGTTGAAGTGTACCTATGATGAAAATTACAGACCTCTCTCATCATTCTAAGTAGGAGAACTTGCACAATCAGTGGCTGACTAAATACTTTTTGGCCCCACTGTATATATATTATTTTTATTTAAACGTGTGTAACCATTATTAATGATGAAATAATTCATTGAGTGCACCTTTAATTTGCGTCTTATAGATTCATTTTAGTGCTGTAAACTGTAGCTCCTGCAACATTTGTTCATTTTGTTTTGATCATGAATGTTTTTCTTCGCCATTTTAATCCCCTAGTCCAAATCTGAATTGAAGAATGCTTTTCTTGGGCTCACATTGGAGTCTGTCATCATGGTCAAAGGAAGAGTCAGGCGTAGACCAGAGGGACAGGAGAATAAGGTTATTATGCATATTAAAATGTACATGAAGGGAAATGTTTGACACTACATGTCACACATAATATGTGTAGAAGACCATTATGTCATGTTCTTTTCATTATTTTCAGAAAATGTTTACTGGAGAAATTGAGGTCTGTGCCGAGAACATGAATGTGTTGAATACCTGCCAAAAACTGCCTTTTGAAATTAAAGATTTTGTCAAAGTAAGTTTTATGTATTTAAAGAAAGCATTGTATGCATTGCGCTTTCACATGTTGCTTCTTTAGTCTGTGGCAGAATAGAACATGCGCTAATATGGGTGAATCTTTCTGTGGGTCTTAAATTGGAGCAACAAGTCTTTAATTCATAAGGTCATGGCATTACATTTTGTATGAGGGATTGTTTTCTCATTGCATTTTTGTTTGACCAGACGTCCCCTTTTTGAAGAGTTGTGTCCCAGTGTGGTATAGTTAGTTTTATATTTGACATTCTTGACAATATACATTAAACTCTCCGTGCGTGCCTATAACATTTTCAAGCCAAACCAACTTGGAAATGCATGTATAGGTTTTCTTTGCCTAGTACAAAGTTGCATTTAAAAAAAAATGAATATGTTTTCATATCAATTTTATTAGCCCTCTAAATCAATTAAACAATTTAACCATTTGATGTTATGACATCACAACAAAAATGAAATGTTCTTAAAAATATAAATTTCATGACACAAGGCTCTGTTTGTGGAATTTACATTATATATGTTTTTAAATACAGTAGTATAAATGTTTGTAATATTCTAATTAAATTAAACTCAATGACCATATGACCTAGAGACATGAAACCAACTGTAAACACTCAGAATAGTATTCTTTATATGGCCCAAGGCTTGTTTTTGGGAGTAAATGTTCAGTGCTTTTTTATACAGATTCAATTATCCCTATAAATCTATTAAACTCAATGACAGTTTGGCCTAGAGACATGAAACCAACTGTAAACACTCAGAATAGTATTCTTTATATGGCCCAAGGCTTGTTTTTGGGAGTAAATGTTCAGTGCTTTTTTATACAGATTCAATTATCCCTATAAATCTATTAAACTCAATGACAGTTTGGCCTAGAGACATGAAACCAACTGTAAAACACTCAGAATAGTATTCTTCATAAAACACAAGGCTTGTTTTTGGGAGTAAATGCGCAGTAGTTTTTAGATCCTTACTACTGTCGTACATCCTTTTCAGATGCAATGATTTTTTTATTATTTCTTTATTAAAATCAGCATAAAATTGAAGGCAGTACAACAAAAACTACCATGTACACAAGTGCTTAACTACATTACAGTCATGAGAAATAGGATGGTGAATGCTTTTTATTTTTACAATAATGTCACAATCAAAATAATCTAAGTGGTCCAATAAATATGTTTCATATTCTTTATGTAAAATATATGCATATACAGTACAGTGCAAAAGTCTTAGGCACATAAGATGTTTCACAACAACGTTTGTTTTAAGAGGGTTATTTATATATTCCGCTTTAGTGTGTCAATAGGAAATATGCATTTTATACTTCTAAACATTCCTTTTGCAAATAGAATAGAATAGAAGAACAGGGAGCCCTGCAACCAATGGAATGGCCCCCACAGAGCCCCTCACTGAACATCAAGTAAGTGTGGGATTACATGAAGAGACAGAAGCAATTGAGACAGCCTAAAAAGATAGAAGAACTGTGTCCAATTCTCCAAGACCTTAGAACATCTGCCAACAACCAAGTCAAACTGTCCAGATGTACCTGGGAGATTTGGTGCTGTTTGAAAGCAAAATGGGTCACACCAAATATTGATTTAGCTTTTTTATTTTTATTAGTTAGTTTTGGTTAAATAAATCCCCAAGATTGTTTTTGTATGATTCTTCCACTGTCATATGCTGAGGAATAGACAATGAATTTAATTCCAGTGTATGGCTGTCTATATGAGGTGGATAACACTGATCATGATCCAGAAAAAAGTCTCCTAATAATATTCTATTTAATATGTTTGCCTTGAAGAAATCAGAAGCCCTCCGGATGCAATATCGCTATCTTGATCTTCGATCATCCAGAATGCAGTACAATTTAAGACTACGATCACAAATGGTGATGAAAATGAGGGAGTACCTTTGCAATTTGCATGGTGAGGATATAGACTGATTATTCCATACTCTCCTGTCTGCTTAATTACAGTGTACCTTAATACTCACTGAACATTACTTGTCTTTTTCCAAGGATTTGTGGATGTTGAAACACCAACCTTGTTTAAAAGAACACCTGGGGTAGGTTTTTTAATGTTACTCTTAAAATAAAAGAGTGGAGGAAGTCGGAGTTTTCATAAAGTTCAGTTTGTAATCTAATCACAATATCCTAATTACAATAACTTGATGTTCCGGGTCCAATACAAGTTAAGATCAATCGACAACATTTGTGGCATAATGTTGGTTACCACAAAAATTTATTTACACTTGTTCCTCCTTTTCTTTAAAAAAAAAAGCATAAATTGAGGTTACAGTGAGGTCTTTACACTGGATATTAATGGGGACAATAAAAGTGAACGTGGCCAATTTTTAGAAGGTTTAAACACAGAAATCTGAAGCTTAATTTTATAAATTCACTTGTGTATTATTTGAGCTGTAAAGTTTTTTTTAAATTGGTATTTTTACATTTGTTTTGGTAAGAGTTGGAAAGGTTAGTAAGTGATTTTATCACACTAAAATAATTTTCACACACATTTCCTTTGTCTTGTGGTTATATGTGAGTATTGTAAAAAGTATTGTATTGTAATGTCAAAAATTGTCCCCCATTCATTTCCGTTGTAAGTGCCTCACTAAAACCTTGATTTTTGCTTCTTTTTTTTTCTTTTCTTTTTTTTTTTAAAGAAGAGGAGGAACGAGTTGAAATATATTTTTTTGGTAATCAACAGTATGCCACAAATGCTTTCGATTGAGCTTAACTTGTATTGAACCTAGAATATTCATTTAACAGAGATGGTGAAAAAAAAGTTATAATTAGTAGCACAAGCACATGTGAAGTACAGATTGAGAAAAGGGAATTGTCCTCATGTTGTGCAGCATGACACTACACCTCAATTGCTGCGATTGAACTTAATTGACATTGTGCAGAATACAAGTACAAGGCCAATTAAATAAAGTTAGCTTCTAGCTAGAAGTACTATATATTTTCAAGTGCAAATGTTATAAGATATAGATTGTAAAAGGAATATAATTAGAGTAGGTGCGATGTACTGTGGTAATGAAGTGTAAATTGCAGGTGATCATAGTACAAATGACGTCATGTTCGTAAATGGAGAATAGTCCATATAGTGTAAAAAGGCAGGATTGATTTGGTAAATAATGAGGAATAATAAATATACATACGTATATCAGGTGGGCCAGGCAGTTGCCGCAAGGTTGTCTGTAAGGGGCAGATGACCATCTAAAATGTTAGAATGGCTGCTAAATGGCTTAAAAGTGAACATAGAAAGTCCCACTGGCTTTTTCCCCATTACTGTGACTAAGACGGAGAGCGACTACACCCAAGAGAGGTCTTTGTTAGAGGAAAGAGTGGCTCAGTCTTGTGTAGGTTGAGTTTAAGATCATGAGTTATATCAGGGAGACATCTAAATTGTGCAGTGTTCCCTGCTGACAAACAGCTAAAACATAGCCCAAGCTGGTTTTAGCCTGTCATTTCCAACCAGTTTTATAGGACCACATTGTCTAAATAGGATACAAACCAGGATTACAAAGATCCATATACATATGCCCATCTCTACTAGTATGTCTATAATATATTAGCTGTTGATCGTGTCTATGCAGCAAACAGATTTAAGGGAATCATAACAGTGAGCAATGCCATGCTTTGACAGTAATGTGTTTTTATGTCCTAGAATCCCCCCTGCTTTCATTTTTGCTTCCATCTTTTTTATTCAAGTGTTTCATGTATCATATTGTCTTGATATGCTGTCTGATTTAGTTCTCTGTAAGAAGCAGGAATTCACAGAGTTTATTCAGCCATAACTGTGTTTCTCAGGGTGCCAAAGAGTTTGTGGTGCCATCTGGAGACCCTGGGATGTTCTACTCTCTTCCACAGAGCCCACAGCAGTTCAAACAGCTACTTATGGTGGCTGGCATAGACCGGTAAAAACAAATCACATTTTCTCACACTTACATTCCCTTGATATTCACAGATTTTTGTCAGATGCTTGGCACGTTCTTTAAACACTGCTTTCACTGACTGACAGCACATTGAAAAAAAAAGCTACACCCTTTTGGCAACATAGGCTCACATTCAGACTGTATTATTCTTCGCTTTTAGCAGCTCAAATATGTAGAGCTGCATTTGTTCTAATGCTATGCAAAATGCCAAAACAATGACATGTACGTGGAGTCTGTAGTCTGACATGGATTAGAATGCAGCTTTGGATTTTATCCCCTTTTTGAAGATTTTTTTCAAATTTGAAATTCAAAGCAAAGAATTGTGATGTGGTATTAGCTTATCAGTTACTGTGTAGGTTGGTGCTGTCATGTCTAGGTTTGTAGTTCACGGTTATGTATTAAAGCGATCTGGGGCTGAAACGAATTGTCGACTTTGTCGTTAAAAACAAATTGACATTTTTCTTGTTGAACAGTTGTTTGGCCTCACTATTCTCATCAAGCGAACTCTTTAAATACGAAATGAGTTATAATGCTTGCTTACACATTGTGGGCTCCAAGATAGTTGTCAGATCCAATATTGTTGGTGCTGACCTGTCCTTCAGTAACAAAATATGCAGCTCAAACAAAAGCTGCTTAGACAATCTTTACTATGCTCACATACTTTCTTCTGCTGAACGCCAACAATGATTTTATAAGAATATCTCAGCTCTGTAGGTCCATACAATGCAAGTGAATAGTGGCCAGAACTTTGAAGGTCCAACAAGCAAATCAACTCAAATATGACCCCAGTTGTTAAATGTCTTCATGTCTTCTGAAGTGATATGATAGGTGTGGGTTAGAAACAGATCGGTCCCTTTTTTACTATAAATTATCCTCCCTGCCCATAGGTGGCGATATGTATGAAGAATGCAAATTGCCAAAAGCAAAAGAAGAATGAAAGTTGAGATTTATAGTAAAAACGGATTAAAATATGTATTTGTTTCTCCCCCACACTTATCATATTGCTTCAGAAGACATGAAGACATGGATTTAACGACTGGAGTCATATTGGAGTCAATTTGCTTGTTGGACCTTCAAAGTTCTGGCCACCATTCACTTGCATTGTATGGACTTTAAGAGCTGAGATATCTTTCAAAAAAATGTAGTTTGTTGTTTGCAGAAAAAAGTTTTTTTTTTTTTAAATTTTAAAAAGAAATCTAGTTTCAATTATTGAACACAATAGTCTAATATTCATTTCAACTTTGGCAGCATGTTTCTTTGAATTAATAGTTGTGCCAAGACTACAAGCTAGTTTTTGAAAAGTCTGTCAAAGGAAAATAATACTATATGCTTGATTTAAAATTGTCAGTCAATATTGGCCCACACTCTCTTGCATGCTGGTTATCTCCTGCAATCTCAGGTACTTTCAGCTTGCTCGCTGCTACAGAGACGAGGGCTCCAAGCCTGACAGACAGCCTGAATTCACACAGGTAATGATGTGTTTAAGGTTGGGAGGAAATATGCTACAGCACGTCTGACAATATTGCAGAACTGGAGCTCGGAGCTGAGGGGGTCCTGCACCCAACATTAGAGTTAAAGGGATAGTTCACCAAAAAAAATACAAATTCTGTCATTATATGTCTACTCTATCATTTCCCATCATAATATGCAGAGATCTGTAAGTAAGCCATTTGTAGATTGATTTCACCTAAAAGTGTCACACTGTGGTTCTTTGGTGCTATCAAAACATTCCTTTTTTGAGAGACCTGTCAAGCCAGACATAGCAACATTAGGTCAACCAATGTTTGATGACTGAAGAATTTTTATGAAATCTGTTTGAAAACTGACTATTTTTGTAATTCTGTTCAATTGTGCAAAAATTACACACTTCAGCTTTCACCACTGTCATAGAGTTGCAATTTTTCCTGGGTTATGTCCTCAAGAACCCTGACACAATTCAAACACTGACTCTGTGTTGACACATCTTCTCCTCACATAGGTGGATATTGAGATGTCCTTTGTAGACCAAGCTGGAGTCATGAATTTGATAGAAGGCTTGCTCCAATACTCCTGGCCAGAGGACAAAGGACAGATTAATGTTCCCTTTCCTACCATGACTTATGAGGAAGCCATGAGAGACTACGGAGTTGACAAACCAGACACTAGATTTGGGATGAAGGTGACCGCTCGTTCTTTGTACACATCATCCTAGATTGGACATAAGACATTATTGAGGTTGTTTGCATGCTGTCTGTCCTTGGTGTCTTGCTGTGTTGGCACGCTGTTTTCTAGGATTCTCATCACAGATTCTCATATGGTGCTCAACAATTAAAAATAAATCTCATGTTAACAAGTTCCCATGCAACACCTTGTGTCCTGAATTCTAACTAACTGATTTAGAACATTCATGTTTCTCATGCTGTTTGACGAGTTTCGTTGTTGTTAAATTCTGTGTGTTTTCTTGTCTTTAGCTTGTGGATGTCACAACAGCATTTCAGGGCACACAGATAGATTTCATCAAGGATGTACTCTTTCAGTCAGGTGGCTGTGTTCAGGCCATCTGTGTCCCAGAGGGAACGGTAAGTTCAGGATGTGGTGATTTGGATTCTCTTTTCACTTACAGTTGGGATATATGTAATCTCATCCTTAAAGGGATAGTTAACCAACAATTTTTAATTCTCTCATCATTTACTCTGCTTCATGCCATCCCAGATCTGTACAACTTACTTTCTTCTGCTGAACGCAAAGATTTTTAGAAGAATATCTCAACTCTGTAGGTACATACAAAGCAAGTGAATGATGACCAAACTTCAAGGTCCAAAAAGCACATAAAGGCAGCATAATCTTCAGAAGTGATATAGT
Source organism: Moxostoma hubbsi (assembly GCA_032164185.1). Lineage (NCBI taxonomy): Eukaryota > Metazoa > Chordata > Actinopteri > Cypriniformes > Catostomidae > Moxostoma > Moxostoma hubbsi. The sequence goes on from JAVLUX010000009.1 coordinate 32,787,165, forward strand.
AGGTGTGAGTGAGAAACAGATAAAAAAGTCCTTTTTACTATAAATTCTCCTATCTGCCCAGAAGGTGGTAATATGCACGAAGAATACAAATCACCATAAAAAAAATAAATAAATAACATTTGAAAGTGGAGAATTATAGTAAAAATGCACTTAAATATTGATCTGTTTCTCACCCACACCTATCATATTTTAGTGAATAGTGGCCAGAACTTTGAAGGTCCAAAAAGCACATAAAGGCAGCATAAAAGTAATCCATATGACTCCAGTGGTTAAATCCATGTCTACAGAAGCATGACATGGATTTAACCTCTGAGAGATGAGATAAAAGCAGTGTTCAGCAGATAAAAAAAAAATCATAAAGATTTAAAATGGCAAGTGGGTGAGTAAATGATGACAGAATTTTCAGTTTTGGGTGATCTATTCCTTCAACTAGAAAAAAACTTTCTTAATCTGGAAAGCTCTGATCTGATTGGCTGGCTTCATCCAACTTCAAGTAGTAAGGGAACAGAGGTTTTTTTTTTTTTTTAATCCTGGAAACAAAGCCATATTAACAAGATAAGGTGATACAACAAGCTCTTTTGAGGATGAAAAATTTACTGGATTAGCCAAAGTTTACCAGGTTAGAGGTACAACTGTTTGTCTTAACATGTTGGTCCGACAGTTGCTTACAGTCCAAGTGGCCAATTCTTGACCAGAATAAGCTGCAATGTGAACCAGACCATTTGCTGCTTTGTCGAAAGACTGGCTACTAAATACTAGGCCCAAGGAAACATTTCCATACAAGTTTGGCCTCAGAAATTTGCCGAATACGAGGGTGAAATAAGCAATCAGCTGAAGCTAACTGTATATGGTGTTTTATCTGCAGAAACACCTGAAGGGTACAGACTTGGATTTCCTCAAACAAGCAGCCAAGACACAGTATGGCCAGGTAAGTTCTGTCTCTTTGTCCTTATGTCTGCTCTACTCTGCTGATGTAATGCTACCAGCAGTCAGTGTACATCACGGGAAGGCTACTGAAATATTTATCTGAAAAGTGATCAATAAGTAAGAATGTTTTAGCAGTAGAAAGTCAAATGTAACACACAGCATACTTACCCTGAGGCAGAATATCTTTCACTAGAGGGACTCAGCTCTGTGTTTGTGTTGTACACCATCTATGGAGTCTAATAAAGGGAAAATTAAATGTATTCATTTTGTCTTCACACCATACCCATGTGATAATATAGTTGATCATTTGAAATTGTTAATGAACAGTGTGTAATGTGAACCCATATTAAGTTAAGGTTTTGTAATGAGATGAAATTGAATACTTAAGAGGTTAAGAGGCATCTTGTCTCAGTTGTTTTGCTTTGAGTCTGCTCTACTAAAGCAAGCATCACTATAATTGATGCACACAAGGCTATGTATGCCACAGTTTTCCTCGTGCCACCAGTCGTGCACATATGTTGAACACTTCCGTACGGTCTCACGGTCTAAAGAGTATACTTTGAAAGGTTAGAGTGCGAGACATAATGGGATACGAAAAAACATGAGTATACCCTAGCCTTTAGGGTTAGGGATTTCGTCCATAACCTTAAGTACTAAAGGTTTGGCACATAACGCATCCCATTTCCATCAGAGAATGTAACAATAAAACTCTCTTTTTCCTGTCTGAAAGGAAAGTTATTATAGTGTTAATATGGTGTTTTATATAAATGTCAAGAGTAATTGTAATAATGAGGAACATAACTTATTGATTATATTAAGTGATGTGTTCATTAATACTTCTGAAAACTGGCGGTTCTACTTAATATTCATACTTAAAATATTGATTTCTGTCTGATGACAGTTTTCTGTATAAATGGAAATTGAACTTTGGGGCAGTGTCCCTGGCTTAAACTAAATGGCATTGTCAAAATTGATTCTACATTGTGATAAATTTTAGTCCTAGACTTGGCTTTGCCTGAGAGTTGTGTGTCCTATGTTGTCTATGGAAATTGAATATGGGCTAATGTAGACAATGGATAATCATTGCTGTATGTCATACAGGAGGTGAGTTTGGCTCATGTAAGGGCAGATGGTTCAGTGAAATCCCCTCTCAGTCGGCTGCTCTCGGACACGGCCAGACAGCAGCTGCTCCAGATGGCCCAGGCCAATGCCGGGGACCTGATGTTCATCACAGCTGGATCCCGAGAGAATGTGGTGCGTAACGCCCCCATCATGTTTTTATTTTCAGTTTTTTTAATTTTATGTAGTTTTTACTCCATGATTGTTAGTTTTAGTTTAGTTTTACTTGTATTTATTATTATTATTATTAATATTATTATTATTTTACTTTTCTATAGGGAGGTCCCTATACTATTTACCAAGTATGAGTACCGATGCTTCCTTTTCGGTACTCGCCGATACGATACCTGTTTTTTGTTTTTGTTTATTTCTGAATTTCATATTCAACATTTTTTTAATTTTATAATCAAAATGGGGTATAAATGAATGATTGTATTACAATTGTAATCAATTGAAAATAGAACATTTAATTTTCAACATAATATTGTATTATTTTTTATCAAATAAAGAACTTTTATATAAAAAAAAAACACAGCACAATCCAAAAACATTGGAGTTATTTTTATCAAATATAGTACTGCACAAACATGCATCACAGATGTGAGATATTCTTTTAAATATAAGATCATTATTATTGATTTATTATTATTATTATTATTATTATTATAGTAAATATTACATAACTAAATATAGAAGTGATATATTTATGTCATACTTTTATCCATTTATATGGAACTTTTTATTTTAATTATTTTTGATTTTTTTTAAGTGAAGCCCTTTCCATTTCTGTGTTTTTGACGGTAGCCTCACCTCCAGAAAAGCAGGTCGCAACGTAACCCAATGTGATTATTAAACCGTAAAAGGCTGCTATTTCATTAAATATTTAGTCTGTATGTGCTGCGCTCCACATAGTGAATTAGCGCTCTGCTCGCTGTCATCTGTTACAGACAGTGTGCGATGCTCATGATGGTGTTTTAGAGCTCCTTGGTATGATCATCGGCTTCACATTTACATTCAGACATTCTTAAAACAAGATCTAATTTCATTGAAGCGTGCAGCACATGCAAAATTTATCTCATTATATCACAGCCTTTTTGGTTTAATAATAACACTAGGATATATGTGACCTTAATTTGTGTGCTGAATGCCGAATGTTTACGCAATGATATTAGTATGTCAGATGGTATAATTTTTTTGGTATTGGAGCATTTTTACATACAAATAGGGGACAGGATCAGTATCGGGACCATTTTACTTGTCTAGTTTTATTTTTTTTAAAAGGGTCTAATTTACATTTTACATTTATTCATTTAGCAGATGCTTTATCCAAAGCAACTTACAAATTAGGAACATAGCAAGCAATTTGTCATACAAAGTTCAACAACATCTGCAGTGTTGTACTGCCAAGCTGTCAAGGTGTCTGGAGTAGTATAGGCGCTGACACAGAAGAAAGAGATGGAGAAGGATTTTTTTGTGTTTGTGTACAGTAAGTGCAAGTTACCTACACAGACCCATATAACATGCTTATTCTGTATCATGAACTCATCGTACAGGCTCATAGAAATAAAACCTACATTAAACTATCAAGCATTTTAGGTTCTTTATCATTTCTCAGTCAAACTGGGGTGTATAAATCAATACCCAGCATCCCCATTTAATATCCTCTAGTCCTCAAATAGCTTCCCATCAGTTCAATCATTTCAAAAGCATATTGTACCCTAAAGTGATTGATGACTAAGTATTTTCAAAAATATGTCTTCGGAAGAATGCTGACATAGTCTAATCACTTTTAAATGAATATTCATATTTTCCTTGCCTCGGTTTGAGACAAAGTGAGACTGCTTTTAAGTCACAATGCAGAGATTTGGGAGATGGCTGGGGGGTAACTGACAAGCTTTGAGTGCCGAGGTTATGGGATGAATGGTGTAGATAGTGCTGAGAGCGATAGAAATGAGAGCTAAGTGAGATTTTCCCAAGTGATCATGGACATGTGCCTGCCTCCAAGCTCTTTACTTTCTGAGCCTGTTTTATACACTACAAGGCCAAAAGTATGCAGACATCCTGTTCTTATTAATATATTTGGCTATTCCAGTAATTCCACTGTTTCCTGTAGCATTTAATGACATTCTTGAGAATTGTGTATTTTTGAATTTGTGCCAGCAGTTTGGGGCCCTTTTCCATTTTACAAGCTCCAGTCACAATGAGCTGAGGTGATTATATGGGTGACGGAGTTTCAAATCCAGCCTGCAACATGTCCAGATCCCATTCCCCCTTTCTCTCCAAATTATTACCTATTGTTCTTCACTATCTACATGTTTAATGAGAGGCAAAAATATAATAAAATCTCCCTTTTGTCATTCTAAGCGCCCTTTGCTGGGGAAGATGAGACTGCAGTGTGCTGAGCTGCTTGAGGGCTATGGCATACCTGTTCGTGACCCCTCAGTCTTTCACTTCCTGTGGGTTGTGGACTTTCCCCTCTTCTTGCCCAAAGAGGACAACCTAGAGATGTTGGAGTCTGCCCACCATCCCTTTACTGCCCCTGTCCCTGAGGACGCCCATCTTCTGTACATTCAAGCACACAAAGTACGTGCTTGTTCATTGTATCTTTCATAGAGGAAATTTATGGTGTCTCACTCTGAATTCCACACACTTCCCTCACCTGTTTATCTTCTCTCTCAGGTGCGTGGCCAACATTACGACTTGGTGCTGAACGGCTGTGAGATCGGAGGAGGTTCTATCCGCATCCACAATGCCTCTCAGCAGCTCTATGTCCTGGAGACCATACTCAAGGTAATGGAACATGAGTGAAAGATTACATACTGAGCAGAGAGCATCATTTAATTCTACTCTAACAGCGAGTAAAAGCACTTGTAATGGACATGTCTAGATTTCCCACTGAAGCATTTTCTTATTTGTGACTCCTAACACCCCCACACCTCAGACTACCCGCTTGGTTGCTGTGGCAACCCATCAAGCTATATTTAACTGTCTTTAAAGAAAACAAATGCTTAAGATCCTAAGAGCCAGGGAAGAGGAACATCACATTAGGGTATTTTTACTTAAGTGTACCCTGCTGTCTCTACAAAGGAAATTGTTTTGAAGATCTATTTACTCTCTTGACATCGAAGTAAATGTATGAATTTGTGCAATTTATATCTATTGAGACAATGAACAATTGCCTTTTAAGCCAAGGCTGTGAGTTATCAACTGGTTTGTTGCAGGTCTGTTATGATGGGTTTGGGGACAGCAGGAAAAAAAACATGCAAAAAAAGCAATTAAACATGTATAGTAGAATAATTGTATAGTTAATATTAACCATGCAATTGTGTATAGTTTATTTACAGTGTTACAATATTTAGCCCAGTATTTGTTCCATGTGTTACAAGGCTGGTAAATTACACTGCTTTTTTTATGCATTTAGAAAATTCTGCTGTTTATGCATTTTGAAATATATTAAATATGTCATGGAAATAATTTAGCATATTATTGGGACAACGCAATTCCTGGAAACGTTAATACATTTGAATGTTTGATTTTAATGACATTTTCATTTACATTTTGAATGATAAACAATTTTAGTGTTTGGTTGCTACTTGATATCTAGGGCCCTATGGATGGATTTGCAGAATCCAGTCATAAAAACATAATTAACTATAAAATGCGGAATGTTGTGGAATTAATAAATACAAATAAAATGAATGTATGAATGCAAAAATAATAAAATTAAAATCATGATATGCCCTAGTTTAATTATTAAGCCACAAAAAGCTGTGATTTAATTAAATGCATATGCTGTCTGTGTGTGTTATGTGTTTCAAAATGAATGTGTGAAGCCTGCCGCTCATACACTGGCTACACCGCATCGGTCTCTTTCAAGGCTAAATAGTCTCTGATCATAAGCATCACTCACACTCTGTGTGTGGCAGAGTACTCATTAGCCTTGAAGTGCACAGAAACTGCAGACTATCTATTTATATAATTAAATCGCAGCCTTTCACGGTTTAATGAACACATTAACCCATAGAGGGAAATGCTTTTCCAGGAGGTGAGAAGCTTACCATTAAAAACCAACAGAAATTGAAAGGGCCTCACTCCAAAATAAAAGTTTCCACCAAAATAAAAGCTCAATTATAAAAATTTGAATAAAAACTTTTATCAGTGAATTAAATAATAATGAGATGCTCTGCTGTGCAGCACTAAAAAATACTCCAATATTGTGTCTGTTGTGTAGTTTGCTGTGAGGCTCTGAATAGGAGCACTTCATTTGATAAAAATAATGCAATAGTATGTTTAAAAAAAAATTATGATTAAATTAATTTCATTTCATTATAAAATGTTATTTAACTTTAAAGCATGAAATTCCAAAATAATAAAATGGGAAAAAAATAAAACTGATTTCATATGGCCCTAGGTATAGAATATAAAATCTGGGTGTTTATGCAAAACCAGTTGTGAATCGCTGCACTATATAATTTTTTGTTGTTGTTATCGGTGTTGCAGGAAGACCCATCCCTTCTTTCTCATCTTTTGGAGGCTCTGAACTCCGGAGCCCCTCCACATGGTGGAATTGCATTAGGTGAGCAAGCATTCAACACATGCCACCTTGGATGTTTTCAAGGTTGTAGAGGTACCACTGTGACTGAAGGCCTTGTTGATTACATTCTCCAATTGGTTAAAGTGGAACAGTCATGCTCAAAAGCTGAAATAGCTTGTCCAGCCAAGAATGTTTGGTAGCTTTGTTTCTGTATGTAGACTGTAAACTATAGCATGAAGTGCCCTTGATCATTCAAGAACTTCTGTTTGGGTTTGTTTCAATTTTTTTGTTGCATTGGAGCATTTAGCATATTTTGTTATGAACAAAATTATTTTAAATTTGCCAAAAATTTGTAAATGATACAATTACTAAAATGTTATTGTTTAGATCATGCAATCTAAGGAGGATAAAATATATCCTTTAATGTGCAGTGTGATTTCTGGATCACCAAACAGAAGTGGAAAAATAATGACACTTCCTCAAATTCCTTTGGGTGACAAAATGGCATAACCAAGCTTATGCCATTGGTTGAGGCATTGTTATTGTGTCGTACTGGTTGGGATGCTCTTACAAACACAGCAATGTTTTGATGGCATCACAGAGCCATAGTCTTTACAGTCTTTATTAACCTACGAATGACTTGCGTATAGTTGTCTCTGCATATTAAGCTGGGAAAGGAGAAAGTATTTAACACTGAAAAAAACAAACTGACTGTATTGAGTGTCTAAAATGTTTGTTTTTATTTTATAGGGCTGGATCGACTGCTCTCAATCATTGTAGGAGCTCCCAGTATCAGGGATGTCATAGCTTTTCCGAAATCATTTAGAGGCCATGACCTCATGAGTAATGCCCCAGACTTTGTTTCTGAAGATGACTTAAAGCCATATCATATTTCGGTGACCTGGCCTAACAAGGATGCAGAGCGACAAGAGGACAAGACAAAATAAGTGCTTTAACGGTTAGGGTTAGTTCACACCAAAATGAAAATTCTGTCTTCGTTTACTCTTTCCCAATGCCATTCCAAACCATTTAAAATTATTTCTTGAGGGGAAAACAAAAGATGTTTAGCACAATGTTTACTGTTTTTTTTTTTTTTTTTTAATATTTTTTTACATACAATAAAATTGAATGGTGTCCTGAGGCTGTCATATTCATAAACGTTTACCAGAAAAATTGTCCGTAAAGATTCATTCAATGTATTTAAAATCTTCTATTGCCATACAATAACTGTTTGAGGAACAGATTGTAATTTAAAATCTTTGAAAGCTTGGGCAGCCCTGGTCACTATTAGCTTTCATTGTATGGAAAAGAGCAGATTTGCCATTTGTTCTATAAATAGCTGCTTTTGTGCTCCACAGAAGAGAGGAAGTCATACAGGTTTCAAGAAACATGAAGGTGTGTAAATTATGCCAGAATTTCCTTTTTTTTTTTTTTGGTGAACCATTTTTTTTGATGATTTCCCTTGGGACCATGTGATCACCACCTGTGCCCATTTCTGGTGATGGATTTTTTTTTTTCTTCACAACAGAAGCAGGATTACTTTTGTTCCTTTGAGAATTGAGCTCCATCCTCTGAGTCAAGGCTAAGTAGTCCCTACTGCTTCATGATTCAGGTCGTCTTCTCTGCTACATCAGCACATGAATCATGTACTTTCATCATCAAAAACATGTGCTATAATTAGTGTTTTCAAGTATCTTTGTAAACATTTTGTAAAATGTGTGCCATTCCAAGACTCAGAGTACTGGTGGCGTAGTGGGCTAAAGCACATAACTGTTAATCAGAAGGTCGCTGGTTCAATCCCCATGGCCACCACCATTGTATCCTTGAGCAAGACACTTAACTCCGGGGGGATTGTCCCTGTAATAAGTGCACTGTAAGTCGCTTTGGATAAAAGCATCTGCCAAATGCGTAAATGTAAGACTCCATTCTATGCTTTAGGTGCAGAGAGAGGTTGGATTGTGAGAGTGGCTGATATTTCAGTAGGGGGCAGGGTTGTTCCATTGCAAGTGTTTACAATGATCCACCCCCTCAATCCAGATAGGAGGCAGCGTGCATGCATACCATATTCGGTATGTTTTTCTCACCACCAGACATACCGAATAAAGCTATATTTCAGTTTTTCTCAGTGATGCCTTATCTGCAAAAGCAGATGCTAATTTTTCATGCCCAGGTACAGCTACTCATTACAGCCAGCGTTATTTTGAAGCAGACTGTGTGTTGGATTGGAAAAAGGCTGCCAAGCTGTGAACACATTTCTGTGGATGACATACTGCTTTTGCTGTTCATCTAATGACTTTTTTCCTTAAGTATCCGCTCATTGCTTATTTCCAGTACATGAACATGATTACTTTTAAATAAGTGCCCACATCCAAATGCAATACAGTTTAATGCTTTAAAACAGGGGGCTTGAACCTCTTTCAGTCCAAAGACAACATGGTGGATAAAGAGACATATAGAGAGCATGGACATATTACACATTTTATAAAGTTGTGTTGCATTTTAAGATTGGCTTATAATGGGTGTGTACAGTACCATATTAATATATTTATTTACATTTTTGTGATGTTTATAAACCATTAAAAAAAAAAACATTGACGTTCTGAGTTGTATGTACATTTGGACTTTTACTTAATGCATTTTACTGTTGGAGGTACAATGAAACTTAAACTCTAGTTGAAGGTAACAATGTTGTATATTTATTTAATGATTATTTATTATTACCTTAAAAAAAAGTTTAAGATGATAAAGGGCCACTAAAAAAATAAAAACAAGATAAGCATGCTTGTTACAATCAGTAAGCCAATCAGCAGCGCTTCCCACTTCACCTGTTGATTGCCTGGAGTTTTTGGCAACATGTCCAAGTTCACAAAGGGGTAGTTCACCCAAAATTGAAAATTCTCTCATCATTTACTCACCCTCATGCTATCTCTGATGTGTATGACTTTCTCTCTTCTGCTGAACACAAACAGAAATGTTTAGGTCCTCACAATGCAAGTTAATGGATACCAAAATGTTGATGCTCCAAAAAGCACATAAAGGCTGCATAAAAGTAATCCATACAACTCCAGTGGTCTTCAGAAGTGATATGATAGGTGTCTTTTTTATATATATATATATATATATATATATATATAAATTCACCTTCCTGGCCAGTAGGTGTCGGTATGCACGAAGAATGCAAATCGGCCAAACAAAAGAAGAATGTGAAAGTTGAAATTCATAGAAAAAAAAAAAAGGACTTAAATATTGTTCCGTTTTTCACTGACACCTAAATTAATTTATTTTTTTAAACTATCCCTTTAGCTATTCATGTGTGACTGCCCAGCAAACACATTTATATTGTTTAATTTTAATTTGTTGATGCCATACATTCAAATGTGCCATAATTCTTCACTCTCGACATCCAAAATTGGTGTGATGCAGAAATGCTTTCCAATCCAGCTGTTAGATGGCTTTCCATCTATGACATGAAGAATAATGTAACATAAATGCATAAAAAAAGGAAACCATTGCCTTCCAAGTGTTTAATAATTGTAGTAAATAATTGGAACCTGTGGTGATGTGGCCGAGCAACGTCTGTTGAGAGCGAGGCAGGGAGAATGAGAATGGTAAGGATTGACACCTGAGGTTAATTATCTCTGTTCTGTTTCAGTGAGAGCTGGAGGGGGTTAAAAGCTCATTTCAAACTCTCAGAGAGGAGAGAGACGCCCAACACTAACTGTGCTCATGCATTTTATGTTGTGCTGAAAAGCAGTTTGTTGATTGACGCGGAAATGTGTAGAAATAAAACTAACGTTGGATTGTTTACCCTGCTCCCGCTTCCTCCAGAAAGAACTCAAGAAAGTTAGAGACTTTATTACAGTGGTGCCAAAACCCGGGATTGTTTGGAGGAAGGATATGGCATCCACCAGGCTCAACATCAAGCCCTGCTTGAGCTACGCATGGAACAGGAGTGGTGATTCCAGGTGCTGGTCCTGGCTCAAGCAGAGGACCAGCAGGTATTACAGAGCTTAGTACTCCATGAGGGATCTTCCAACGCGACACCAGCTGCGACTACGGCCACGCTCACTAAGATGGGACCCCCAGATGACCTGGTGGCTTACATATAGCTGTTCGAGTAGACGGCCGAAGCGTGGAAGTGGCCGACGTTCATGTCACGTACCTATGCGAATTGTCCAAAATATTGGGGATTAAATCGATTCAAACCAGCGTGGTCAAACAATTTAATCAGACCCTAAATAATATGATTCATAAGTTTGTTCACGAAGACACTCGAAATTGGGACAAGTGGCTCAAGCCCCTATTATTTGCAGTACGAGAGGTCCCGCAAGCCTCCACAGGGTTCTCTCCATTTGAATGATTGTACAGGCATAAACTGCACGGTGTGCTTGATGTTCTACAGGAAAATTGGGAGGAGGGACCTTCAAACAGTAAAAATACAAATTCAATATGTTCTTGACCTGAGATCAAAACTCCACACACTGGGGCAATTAACACAGGAGAATTGTGTTAGAATTTATCTCCGGGAACCTTATTGTGGTGGAGAGGTTTGTGTGCCCTTATAATCCTGAGGGCTGAGTTGTCTGGAAACTACATTATTTAGTTGCAGTAACTCAGCCTTATTTAAAATAAGCCATCTTTACATTGCAAAGGTGTCACAGAAGTTGCATTTGAAGTGACACATACAGCAATTACAACTGCTTAAATAATGTTATAAGCTTGATGAGGTGGGTCATTGCAGGCATAATTAAGTCTGGCATTGGTTTGTGTGCACAGTTCATCTAAGTACACCTGAACACAGTTTTTATTGGTTGTTGGCCGATAGGATGTTCCAAGCTTCTTGGAGAATTCCCCACAATTCTTCTACATTTAAAGTTGCTGTAAGCGATTTGAGCCATTTTAGAATTTTTACAAGATGAGCCGTTGGATTAGCTATGCCCATTTTTCCAAAATCCACTCCAAAGATACCAAATGAGCTCTATTGACATGGACACGAACAGAATCAGTTGTCAAAAACGATAGCAGCAAGATGCCACCCTCAATTGACAACTGTTATGAGCAACAAGTCAGAAAATGCATTATGCTTCAATATTTCGCTGCATCTACAGTATTATTAGAACTTGCAAAATGATTGACTGGCATAAAGCGTCATTGTCCATGGTCTGCGAACAACTTTTTTGTTTGCTGTTTACAGGGTCTAGAGCTGTCACAGAGACTGATGAGATATTTCAGTAATATCATTCAGGAAGTAGTACAAATTTTTGCATTCCTTTTCATGACAAAAAAATAAATAAAAAACGCTTACCTTTAATCTGCCTCAATTGCTTCGGTCCCTTCATGAAATCCCAGACTGACTCCATGTTCAGTGGGGGCCTCTGTGGTGGCTATCTGTTGCAGAGCTCCCTGTTCTTCTTTTCTATTTTCTATCAAAGGGGATTTTTGGGACTCAAATATATATTTCCTATTGACACTAAAGTGGAAGATATAAATAACTGTCTTAAGACAAATGTTTTTGTGAAACATCTTATGTGCCTAAGACTTTTAAGTACAGTATATATACACAGTGTGTATATATATATATGGGTACTTGACAAATAAGGGTGTCAAGTAAGTAAAAAAAGTAAATAAATAAATCTTTTAAAATCTAGTTTAAAATGTGCCAAGATCATAGAAACTTTGTGTCGATGTTGGTTTTACAAATTGTTGAAAAATATTTAGGCCTACCACAAAAACTTTTATTTAATGACTTTAAAAATGTCACGTTTTGTATCCATCGGGTAGAAGGTATTTAACGGACAGTTACACCACATGGCATTTTTGGCTTTTAAGTCCCAGAACAAATATCATAATTACTCGTAGTAGAGGTGTATTCAAGTTGTTAAGCATCACATCATTGACCAATATAACTAACTAGCTATATTTAAGAAGATATCATAAACATTATTTTATTTATCCACTTTATTTTGCAATGTGGAAGTAAGTAATCTGTTGAATTTCAGGCAAGTGGTGTGGGCTTATAAACGTTAACACAACCACAGAATGTAAAGCAGAATAATATGCTAAAGTATAGGCTGTGTGTTGTATTAAAGAGAAGATAATACAATCTGTTTCTTTGCCGAGAGCGTGATGATGCAGTCTCCATGTAAACCTCCATTCATATTTAACTTCATGAACCTCCTTTATTTATTTCCAAAGGTGATGTTTTCATAAACCATGCTGAATGAGAAATCTATGTGTCTATATTTACTATACACTGTAAAGAAAGAGAGAATGCTTTCTCTGACAAATAAGGAGAGAGTATTTTTATTTTGCCAAGATGAAACGAGATGCAGTTTTGGTGCAATTATATTTGAAGAAGCAATAAGAGTGCACACTAAGTCGAGCAACTTTTTTTATTCCACCTTTTCTCTCTCTCTCTCTCTCTCTCTCTCTCTCTCTCTCTCTCTCTCTCTCTCTCTCTCGCTCATGAAAAGTTTGTGGTAGCTCTGACAGATGTTCTGTACATTTCAGCACCTGAACTCTTATTCGTTGATAGTTCCCACGGTTGTCCGCCTCTGCAGTGTGTGATTAAACGATGGCAAAATGTATTAAATTGTAAAATGATATGCACTCCAAACCAATGTATTAATAAAAATGATAATTAATGGAAATAAGTGGTCCACATTCAAGTCTGAAAATGGTCTCGCCCTTACCTTGAAAAATAAGGTGTATAGTCCACACAAATATATTTATATGGACAAACATCAGAACGTCTGGCATCATTGTGTGTGGGCATTTCCTCTTAGTTTAAATGGGCATGACACTTCTGATCTTTCCATCTGTTGTATAACATCTTCTCTAATTGCCTAAACACAGAAAAGGTCACATAAAGGACAATTAATTTCCACTCCACATTGAGTTTGCAAGTCTTGTAGTACTGTGACTGTCTATGACTATAGAAGAATGGTAATTATAATGGAATCCAGCTGAGATGCTTTTAGGCCTCTCTAATTTGTTTCTGTGTAATTCTCCCTATTTTGTAATCTGGGGACCACGCACTGTTGAGAATAAACCAAGTGATTTGAAGGGAAGACCCTTTAGGTGACTTGCTAACATGGTGGAGAATAATGAGCTTACTGCCTGTATACCTTTTATTTTCAAGCTGCTGGTTTTCAAAGCTCTCAGAATAGATCCAAAATAAAATAATTGGCTTCTGCTTGTTGCTGTTCATCAGTCAAGGAATGCAGGTTCCCTTGCCCATGAGATTCACATAATTTTATTTCTACGAAAGTGTGACTCACTGGTCTCTTTGGAGTTTTTTTGTTTTGTTTGTTTTTTTAACAACACAATTAGTGGCTTCAGAAGGCAAGGTTCATGTGTTTTGGCATGCACTGGAAATTGAGTTCCAATGTTCAACCTCTATTATACAGAATAAATGTAACAAGTCTTTATTATTAGCTATATACAACCCACATTTCAAAAAAATTGTGACAGTATGAAAAATGCTAATAAAAACAAAAAGGAGTGATTTGTAAATTATATTTACCCTTTGCTATATTGAAAGGACTACAACTACACATTATATGATGTTTTACCTTGTTAATTTCATTGTTTGTTTTTTTTTGTTTGTGAAATTTCAAAACACACTCCAAAAAAGTGGGGACAGTCAAGTGTTTACATCACAATTTCTTCTAATAACACTTATTAAGCATTTAGACACTGACGACACAAGCTTTTTTAGTTTAAATAGTGGAATTTTCCCCCATTCATCCATTATGCAGGTCTTCAGCTACTCAATTGTACGGGGTCTTCAATGTCGTAGTGTGTGCTTCATAATGCACCACACATTCTCAATTAGAGATGGTCAGGACTGCAGGCAGACCAATCTATGCTGAAAATTCTCTCATTATTCACATACCATGATGCCATCCCAGATGTGTATGACTGTTGTTCTTCAGCAGAACACAAATTCAGTTTTTCAGAACATAGAGCTCTGTCAGATCTTTATAATGGAAGTATACCGGTACCAGCACTTTGATGGTCCAAAAGTCATCAACTCCTGTCGAAAAATAAATGTCTTCTGAAGCAAATTGATATGTTTCTGTAAAAAATAAATTGATAATTAAAATTATATGAACTTTTCAAAAGCAGCTGACGTGAAGTGTGATGTAAGCACGTCAGCAAGTTCACGTGAGAATTAGGAAGCGACGCTTATTTAAAACAGAAGAACGAACATCACACAGGAGTTTGGCCATTTCAAACAGCATCAGAGCTAGGGCTGTGTGATTTTCAATTCATGATTTCCAACGATTATGAAAACAAAATAATCAAGATAAAATTAGTATTGTGCAGCATTCCGTTTTGCAATGAAACACCTCAGCGTTATCTTTAAAACATCCTTTATTAAAGTTCAAATAAGAAGGTAGCAGGTTATGAAAATAAACTCAGAATCTGGCATTTCTCTCTGTGGTTCAGTGACGCATCTATGAGTTGCATGAATTGACCAGGGAAGAGATTGAAGCACACTCTGGCGCGGGGATGCTCGTCACTCACATGCATTTGCTGCAGCTAGATTATAACGTGATGGCTCATGACGTAATGCATCATAATAAACGTGTCACGTTCACTGTGTATCATATCATGAAGAAAATCGGCGATGATGAGAAAATTTTTTGAAAAAACTCACTGCTGTTGACTGCGTAACTTTTAATAGCTTTAAAAAGTATTAATGTATTATAATCATACAGTGAAGACATATTTTTTATCTTTTATTCATTGCTGTTTTTTATTGTTATTTTATTACTGACTGTTTACTAGTCTTGAATAATTACTTAGGAACTTGAAACCATTCTTCCATTATTAAGATATTAGTTAATGTTATTATGTGTTGTGGTTTTGAAGCTGGTATTGAACATTGTCAAATTTCGCTAACGACTACTGAAATTTTGGTATTGTGATAATATTATTGTACATGGTAGATCTTGCTGCAATAACATGATGAAAAAGTAGATTTAATTTCATAGAAGTGTGAGCACCCCTGCTGTAAATGTTGGCGATGGAGGCTATCCTTTATTTGACTACCATACGTATAACATCAAATAATTATCATATGACAATAGCCTCATCTCCTACCCAGTGCAGTTTACATTTCATGTTCAAGGAAATCCACTGTTAAAAATATAAGTTTTTTAAAGAAGTTCAATCAATGCATGATGTTTCCAAAGTCGATGAGTAAGCGTGTTAAATAATTGTGATCTCATTATTGATCAAAATAATCATGATTATGATTTTTGCCATAATCAAGCATTATAATGATGTTATATGTGTAGATGTCGGTTAATGGAGCAGTCTCACAGTGACCGAACATGCCATCTACAGAGAAAAACAATTCAACAACCTGCAGCACACATGAAATGGCCATCACAGAGTCCTGACCTTAACCTCATTGAAAGTCTTTGGGATGTGCTGCAGAAGACTTTACGGAGTGGTTCAACTCTCCCGTCATCAATACAAGATCTCGGCCAAAAATGAATGACACTTTGGATGGAAATAAATGTTGTGACACTGCATAAGGTTTTCTAAACAATGCCATGATGAATGCGCACCGTAATCAAAGCTAAAAGTGGTCCAATGATATATTAGAGTAAGCAACTTTGTTTTTGGCCAGGCAGTGTATTATACTTGCAATAAAAATAGCAGTAAGGTTCTGCAATTCGTTGTCAGCATTCATAGTAAAGTTTTAGTAAAACTACATTCGTAGTAAGTCTTTTTATGGGATATTTTACTACGAGCTTATTCAAAGTGAGTATTATTAATGCAGTCAGAATATAACAAGCACAGTGATATGCATATTAAGTAATGTACATTAGGAGTAAAACACGAGATATAATGATGTCCTAATCAGAGCCCTGGATGGAAGTGCCGATTTAAAGTTAAAAATGTTTTAATTATCGACTTGTTTCTTACATAAATCTAATGATTCACTTCAGAAGACATTAATTGATCGACTGGAGCAACACATTCTCACACCCAACTCGTCACATATGGACGCTTTGCCAGGACCCCTTGGCGTCACTTTTTAATGCACTGGGTATACCTTTGGCGTCATTTTTCAACGTGCAGGGTAGTCCGATAGACTTCTATAGAGGATTTTAAAAATAAAAATAAAAAAAAACTTTGATTAATTGAACACAATCGTAGCATATTATATATATTTATTAACATCAACAAACCTCCGATAAAAATACGTTATCCAGCATGCTCTAGTTAAAGCAGTGTACCTATGTATACCAGTACCTAAAAAAACGCTTAAACTGCTTACTTGCACACGCCGTGGAGCGTTGTTAAACTCACATTTGAATGCCGTTTTACCTGCAGTTTAGCGTTGTTTTGGTTAAGACTACCCTGCACGTTGAAAAATGACACCAAAGGTATACCCAGTGTGTTAAAAAGTGACGCCAAGTGGTCCTGGCAAAGCGACCATATGTGATGAGTTGGGTGTGAGAATGTGCTGGGCATGGACTACTTTTATGCTGCCTAAATGTACCTTTTGGACAGTCAAAGTGCTGGTACCCATGTACTTGCATTATAAGGATCCAACAGAGCTCTATCTTCTACAAATCTTCATTTGTGTTCTGCTGAAGAAAGACAGTCATACACATCTGTGCTGACATCAGAGTTAGTGAATAATAACTTAAATGCTCCCTCGCAATAAATGATTCATGGTTTTACTTTAGTAAAATTGTAGTAACCATGACTTTAGTAACCATGGCTAAATCTTGTAGTAATGGTTTTCAAATACCATGGTTAAAAGTATAGTTCACCCAAAAATTTAAATTCTCTCATCATTTACTCACTCTCATGATCTCCCAGGTGTATATGACTTTCTTTCTTCACCAGAACACATTTGAAGAAAATAGAAAAATGCCTCAGCTTTGTAGGTCCTTATAATGCAAGTGGATGGTGATTTCTCTTTTAAAGCTCCAAAAATCACAGACAGTCAGCATAAACATCATCCATAAGACGCCAGCGATTAAATGAATGTCCTCTATAAAGACATTATCACTTCTTGTATGAAAAATATAAATATTTAAGTACTTTTTAACTCTAAACCATATCTTCAGTTAGGCTTCATGAGAGGGTGGAGTCTAAGCTGTCTCTCGTGTGACATATTCCGTTTCAATGACTCAGAAGTAATCACACGTTCTCCTTTTGGTTGAAACATCCAGGATGAGCACATAAATGCACCTTTGTGAGTAAAGAAACAGATACAAATACAAATCTAAACCAAAACCAAGAAATCTTCTGTACAGTGTTCCTCCTACTCACTTGTAAACAGCGCTGCTCTTCCAGCTGTGTAACACGAGCGACAGTTCTCGCTCGTTTCAAATGCCAATGCGATTATGTCACATGTGCATACCGCTGCAGAACAGAAGCATGAATTTGAGTTTAAAAATTACTTAAATATTTATCTTTGTTTTGACCCTTTAGAAGATGTGAACAAAGGAAGTCATACACAAATGGGATATCATGAGGGTGAGTAAATGAGAGAAATTTTCCCCTATGATCACTATCCCTTTTAACAATAGTTTCTGTAGTAAAACAAGGTTTCATTTTTAAAATGGTTAAATGCTTTTATTTTCCAGGAGTAACAATAGTTTAATTATGGTAGTAAGACCATACATTACCATACATTTTATTGTCCAGTGTTATTACAATGATTTCACTACAAGTATCACGGTTAAAGAATGGTTACTACTAAAACCATGGTGTCACGTTCTGTCTCCCTCATGTTTCGCTAGGAATACATCTCCCATAGTGCACTGCCCTCATCACTTCCAGCTGTTCCTCATCATCCTCACCTGTCTTCCATCCCCTCATTAGTTCCTTTATTATAAATACCTTCCAGTTTTGTTCATTGATTGTCAGTTCTTGTCTGTGTAACACTTGTGTTAGTTTGTTGATTTGGTTAATGGTACTCCATGTTCTTTTATAGCTTCAACTTTATTAAAGCCTGCAAATAAAGCCATTGCCCCTTCATCACTGCCACAAGGGTAAATATTGTGGTTATGGTTTTAGAACAGTAACCATAGTTGAACACTATCATTTTTTGCAAGGAATGCAAAGCTATTGCAATAGAATGCAAAATATTTAAAGGGAAATAATTTGTCTCCCTCTGTCCTCTTAAGTGTCTCCGTATGTTCCAAACTTGTATATTATTCTTGTGTGGAACACAAGATATTGCAGTACTGAATTTCATTCAACCACTCACTTTTATAGAAAGATGCAATTAAAGAAAATGGTGACTGAGAATGCCAGTCTCTAATGTTCTGTCTTTTTTCCCTTTTGTTTCACAGAATAAAAATGTTTAGGGTTCAGAACAATATGAGGTTGTGTATGATGACAGCATTTTAATTGTATGGATGAGCTAGCTTTTTTTTTTATTATTATTTGTAAAATTGAAACTACCTGTTAAATTATCCTGTAATTTGTTATTTATGAATGTGACAGTGTGAAGGCCTTTTTTCTATAATTGGTTAAGTATTAAGATTTATATACTGTAGAAAAAGTGATGTACCGGCCCATGGGCCTCACAGTTTTTAATCCATCCTTGCTTCTGTACAATAATTTGGAAGATTTTGTATATTTCACTTTGTTTGGGGGAAAAAGCTAATTTACAAAGGTTCCAAAGGGTAATTGAAGATAATTATTTAAAGGTACAGTGCAGTTTGAAGCCATACAAAATGTATTAAAACTCATTTAAGAGCGGCTTGCTGGTAGAATCCCAAGGGTTTGAAGAAGATTGCATTAATTATGTCTCATGAAGATACTGTAGCCCCAGATTAGATTTAACCTACTGCTATTCTGAGGAAGTTCTCAGAAATTAAAAGCTCTAACACACTCCTGGTTGATAAAGATGCAAATGTTGATATGTACTTCTATGAATACAGGACTGAATGCAATTTCTAAAATGTTTGCAGTCATGATCGTACTTCCCAAGTGACACTTGACTCCACTGTAACAAGATTAGCGGCCCTGCTGTTGACATGAAGTCAGTGATGTCAGCTGTGTATCTTTCTGGCAAAAGAGACCGTGTATTTGTCTTCTGTCTTTAAATCCATCAAGTTGCATTGTGACTCGAGTAATAGATCATCTGTCAGGTCTCCTGATGTAATTTTCTGTCAATATTGAAGCAGTTTGTGTATTGTGGTACGCTAGGGGAGTTGCTGCTCAGTACAAGCCTGCTGAATTATTCTGAGCACTAAAATAAACATCCAAAATTTCTAATTTGGAGGGATACTGACTGGTTGGGTAAGGAAGAAGAAATGTTGATCAATGGGAGCCATGTTACCAAAATAGAATGAGGATCAATAAAGCAAGCACATTTTTGCTTACAGAGACTTGTGCACAGTTTTCCTGTGCTGTTTGAATACATTGTCAACAATAGGGGGATGGCAACTTGAGATTCTTCCATTTCTTTATGATGTTTGCTTGATAGATGTGAAGGTCAGAAGACCTTGAATGGTTGTAAGCAAGTACTCAGGGAGAGCGATGTTCTCTACTCAGACCAGAGCTGGATCCAGCCAGCCACTATCTCTTCATAATATAAAAGAGAGAAACTGAAAATCTAACCTCGAGCAATATCCATTTCAGGTACATGTTAAATGTATTCACTCTGCTGAATGTCTAATTCCATTTGTACATTTGAACTGAAAATACCTTTGTAGTCCCAAATGCCCAGTTGAGGGCTTAACATTAAGCATTGTCATGTGCTTGTCCCCTGGACATGAAAATTGGTCATTCATTTGTCCGAGTAAAAAAGTTACTTATGCGGAGAGTTACATGTTCAAGTAATATGTCAAAGTTTCTGTTGTACGCTTCCTAAAGTTATGACCGATGCCCAACATGTTAGTGTACCTATGCAATCAACTTAATACTCTGTGACAAAAATGTAAACTGGGTTGGGGAGGATGCTCTTGTCATATAATTATTTTGTTACGTCTGGTTGTCAAATAAAGGAAAGCCTCCATTGCCATGTTATTGCAGCAAGCTCTACCGTGTACAACAAAGGCTATATACACTCACCTAAAGGATTATTAGGAACACCTGTTCAATTTCTCATTAATGCAATTATCTAATCAACCAATCACATGGCAGTTGCTTCAATGCATTTAGGGGTGTGGTCCTGGTCAAGACAATCTCCTGAACTCCAAACTGAATGTCAGAATGGGAAAGAAAGGTTATTTAAGCAATTTTGAGCGTGGCATGGTTGTTGGTGCCAGACGGGCCAGTCTGAGTATTTCACAATCTGCTCAGTTACTGGGATTTTCACGCACAACCATTTCTAGGGTTTACAAAGAATGGTGTGAAAAGGGAAAAACATCCAGTATGCGGCAGTCCTGTGGGCGAAAATGCCAGAGGAGAATGGGCCGACTGATTCAAGCTGATAGAAGAGCAAATTTGACTGAAATAACCACTCGTTACAACCGAGGTATGCAGCAAAGCATTTGTGAAGCCACAACATGCACAACCTTGAGGCGGATGGGCTACAACAGCAGAAGACCCCACCGGGTACCACTCATCTCCACTACAAATAGGAAAAAGAGGCTACAATTTGCAAGAGCTCACCAAAATTGGACAGTTGAAGACTGGAAAAATGTTGCCTGGTCTGATGAGTCTCGATTTCTGTTGAGACGTTCAGATGGTAGAGTCAGAATTTGGCATAAACAGAATGAGAACGTGGATTCATCATGCCTTGTTACCACTGTGCAGGCTGGTGGTGGTGGTGTAATGGTGTGGGGGATGTTTTCTTGGCACACTTTAGGCCCCTTAGTGCCAATTGGGCATCGTTTAAATGCCACGGCCTACCTGAGCAGTTTCTGACCATGTCCATCCCTTTATGGCCACCATGTACCCATCCTCTGATGGCTACTTCCAGCAGGATAATGCACCATGTCACAAAGCTCGAATCATTTCAAATTGGTTTCTTGAACATGACAATGAGTTCACTGTACTAAAATGGCCCCCACAGTCACCAGATCTCAACCCAATAGAGCATCTTTGGGATGTGGTGGAACAGGAGCTTCGTGCCCTGGATGTGCATCCTACAAATCTCCATCAACTGCAAGATGCTATCCTATCAATATGAGCCAACATTTCTAAAGAATGCTTTCAGCACCTTGTTGAATCAATGCCACGTAGAATTAAGGCAGTTCTGAAGGCGAAAGGGGGTCAAACACAGTATTAGTATGGTGTTCCTAATAATCCTTTAGGTGAGTGTATTATCACAATACCAAAATTTCAGTAGTAGAATTTGACGATTTTCAATACCACAAATAATAACACTAACTAATTTGTTAGTTATGGAAGAATGGTTTCGAGTTCTTAATTATTCAAGACTAGTAAACAGTCAATAATAAAATAACAATAAAAATCAGCAATGAATAGAAATAGATTAAAAATAATACAACTAATTAAGAAAATTCTGTGCATTGATTTTTTAACAGCTTTAAAAGATTTTACCAGCAGTTGGCTTTCAAGGAAACATTCAGAATGAAATGCAAAATTATTACAGGTCTTTACTGTATGATTATAATACATTTATACATTTTAATGCTATTAATGTTGCCCAGTCAAGAGCAGTGAGTGTTTTCTCATTTTCTTGTTATGTTGTTTGATTATTGTAATGATGCACTAGACAGCAGAAGGTCTTTATACATCACTCTCTGTGTTTACATGAAAACCTCACCAAGATGGGCATGTAGGCGTAATTTTGAAATGTATTTTACCATTCTGGTGTGTATTAACGTGAGCATTTTCAGAACACGTGCATGTTCAGCACACACGCATACGCAGCCTGTCAATCAAACGGTGCTGATATTACTAGATCACTAGCGAATTAAAAAATGAAGCACTCTGGATTATTTTCAACAGCAGAAAAAGAGTATGAACTTTGTAATAAGTGACACTGGCCTAGCCTATCACAAATATAGCTGGTTATTTTTTTGTTATTGACATTTTGATGAGTCTGCTTGTCTGGTCAGACAAGTAAAATTCTCTTTCACTCGCCCCTTCAAAAAAACGCATGTCCTGGACAAGCGTTAATGACGAGCATTGTAGTGCTTGGAAACCAAAATGGAAAATCTATTTTAGGGCTCTGCTTATACAATGCAGTGGTTCTCAACTTGTGGGTTAAGACCCCAAAATAGGTCACCGGTCTGTTCTGCTTGTTGACAGCAGGGAAAGACAATGCTGCAGGGAAAGACAAATGCAAAAGGGTCATTCTGAATCTGAAATCCAAAAATTAGATATAGTCATTGCACTAACCGAAGAGCCACTTTTGTCACTTATTCTTGATAATAGTGTATTTTTGAACTCTCAAAAACAAGATTTTGACATTATTGTTTTTATGTGAATACATAAAACTAGCTTCATACCATGTGACACATTTTTGGTTTTCGACCATTGAAAATGGTCATGTAATGTTGAGCAAGTTATGCATGGAGCCAAACTGAGAGCCCCATGTCCCTGGGATTTAACTGTATGGGGCCTTAAAAATTAAGATACAAATAGGAAAGTTTATTCTGAACCTGGATCAAAAAAGAAATAGAGATATGTATTTAATACTTTTGGAGTTATAGGCACTCCAACTTTTGGAAAAACAGAACATAAAAAGGTTTTCTTTTTTCTCACCCCCCCATTATAGACATATAATGCAACAAGGGGTGCTGAAGTCAGCTGAAATTATTAAGATTTTAATTTTTTTATTTATATTTTTTACCTGCAGTGTTTCTCTAAAATCAGGCAAAAATTGTCATTTTGACCCCTGCTACAAAATAATGGATTACTTAGTAAATATTGATCCATGGCATTTACGATTTTGGTTTTTGTTTTGTTGATTTGATTTGGAAATCACAAAAATTAAAAAAAAAAAAATATATACAACTAAACAGAAAGGAAAGGAAAATAAACGGGTTTATAAACTTTTAAAATGCTTGCCATATCTTTTGTTGTTGTCGTCGTCAAAGGTCATTCATCCAATTAAAATCTGCGGTACTTAAATATGAGACAGTATCCTGTCACTTGGTAGAAACTATAGCCAAAATAAATAGATGCCAACATGGACAGGTTGTGTAACATGCCCTCACCATCAATACTATAATATAAATTTAAATGTTTGACCAAGGACATTTTTGTTTACTTTTGTATCATAAACAATCTTGGTACTGTGTTGGGACAACACTTGATTTCCAATGTGAAATCTGGATCTTGAATATGCCTGCAATATCAGAGGCCACTCCAATGTAAAAACCCTCTGGTGTGTTATTAATTCTGGTGTAAGACCTGGTAAAAAAAAAAAAAAAAAGAAGATATTTGAGTTGTTTGTAAACCCATCAGAACAGAAGCTTTAGGGATTTCAGCGTCCACATCCACAGCAGTTCCAGAGTATCAGAGAGTGAGACTGCTGGCATCTCAGTCTGATTACTGGGTAGACTGACTTAAGAACTACAGAAGGGGAAATATATTTACCCCACTCACAGTTGGTGGTCAGTGTTATGCAATGTTTAATTTTAGAAAGCAGCATTTATCTCTTTGTTTCAGACAGAGCATGCTTTTGAACACATTTAGTTTAAAGTAAAGTCAAACTTGGTGATCTGAAATGGAACTGCAGATGTTTTCTCTTGGGTAGGGAACTGTTGTTTTCTTGAAGCCCATGTTTGGAAGGTGCTTTAGAATTTTTGCATGCTTTTTGATTATTGTTGAAGATTAGGTCAGAATTTAACTGAATATCAACAATAAATAAATCATCTCTGTGGTTAACGTGATGTCTTTGACAAGATACTGTTATCTATGAAAATGTTTAATGAGCAAGTCATTTTTCCACACTCAAAAGGCCTGTCAGACAACACTTCATATACATTTAAGCTGTTCAAGGCATAATTTCCCAAAAGCACTAGGCTGCATCCTATAAAATATTATTCTTTTCAGAATTAATTTGGTTATTCTTACCCCTTTATATTTATGAAATTAATAATGTCAGAAATTATTGACAGACTGCCTTTGTTTAGGTCCCAATAACTGACATCTTAAATGCATTTTCATTCATCTACCAGCTTTTTATACTTTGCAACCCATGAGAGAATCAGGCACTGTCATTCGAAATCTATGCCACATCAACATGCATGGCTAATGTCAAAAAGGTCATACATTATATGCTGAAAATTCAGGAGAGTTGAGTTATCCAGTATAACATATGTGAGTGTGTTTACACACCAAGATAACACAGAATTATCATGGACATCTACTGAATATTGGATTAGGGCTCAAGCTCTGGCTGGTATGGTTTTGCATGCACAATAACACCTAGTGCACATCTGCTTTAATTCCTGTGAGGCACGTGTTTGACCAGGTGACACATCCACAAAGGATGACTTTGTCCTAAATACCATGTAGCATCTGATTCATATTCATTGGCTGATGTTGCTAAAAATGTGTGTGAAACTTGTGTTATTTAAGCGTATTATTTCTGAAAGGCTTATAGTTGTTTCAAACGTGTTAAAAGTCATGCATGTGGATGGTATCATTTATATACTGTATGCCTTGGTGTGTTCTAATGTAATCTTTTGTTCTGACTTTTTGTTTGAAAAGTGTTCTTTATGTGAAATCATTGGAATGAACTAAATTAAATAATTCCTAATGGTCCATGTTAATTTGATGTTTAAGCAAATTTCCATTTGTAGTGCATTAAATATCATACTGCACAAGGCAGCCAGATCATAGGCATTGATGTTATGAAAAAAATTTATATAAAGTTTGTCCTTGACTGTTCCATGTTTTCATACATTACACTCACAAATAAATTAAGAAAAGATGTATTAATGGGCAAGCTGCTTCTTATGTTCCAAATTTATAGAACTAATGGTAAATCTGTTCGAGGTAATTTAATTAGCTTTTTGCGCGGTTGCTCACTCATGAACTGAGTGAGCGGGAAAAACGCTCCAGGGAAGAGATGGAGATTGCACAGGGTGCCTGCACTCAAGTGGCCTCTGCTTCACAACCCCAATGACTATTCATCGATAGCAGTCCCTGAGCAGCGAAGGGTAAGAGCGGTGCACTCTGGAAGGAAAACCATCAACACCAGAATTGCAATATTATTCCGCTGCATGCCTCCAATAGACTGCAGTTTCCTTTCTGAAGTGTGTTAAGCCTCACAGCCTCTCTGAATACAATCAGTCATCAGGAATGGTGGCAGGTTAGTGCTGCTCTCTACTGATTTCAAACTAGGGATCCCAGCAGCTGACAATGTGCATTTTCAATGTCTGTGTCTCTTGTGCTACTCTGAGATGTTGCATAAATAATACATCCAATGCATTTTCATCAGCCGCAGTAGTTCTGTACGCATGGCACCCGCCACGACGAGGCTAAAAGAACTTGCTGACTGATGATGTGCATCTGGAATCATTGGTATGCCACATGAATGGCACTGAATGCTCTGCCATCAGAGATCATGTCCTGCAGCAATGCTTTTGGTTTAAGATACATCGATACTTCATTTCAGAGGTGTGAAAAAGGGTAATGAATAGTTAATATTTCTGCCATTCACTGACAGTGATTAACTAGAATTATTACTTTTGCCCTGACCACCACATGCAACTCTCTCTGTCTCAATGATGGATGGCAGATTTATCCAGAGACTTTGAAAACACCCCCAGACATTCATTATACAGAGTTCAATGAGATTCCATCTGCCAAAGTCATCCTCTTCTATTTCTCTGTAATAAGTGGGCATTTTTCATATCGGTTTGATTTGTCGGTGGAAGGATTTGAGGGTGCATTAATTCATTGAGATTTACAATGGGATGACATTATAAAAAAAATAAAAACAGTAAGAGTGATAGCCCTGGGGATATAGCAGATTTCTATTCACACCATAAATCTGACAGTAGGAAAAGTGTGGCAGACAATATTAAAACTCTGCTGATGCCGTCACACCTTATCTGGGTTAACCTTGAGTTTGTGTCATCTTCCTCACCATTCTGGTTAAAAACTGCTTAACAACAAGCTAATTCTGAACGTGTGTTTGTCACATTCTGCCTGCTTCTTTAGCACCCCTTTAACTGTACATTATGTGTAAGAAATGGTTGCATGAGCATATTGTCATCATCTACGTAAAACTAACAGAATAAATTAGTCCTTTCTTTATATGTAAATAAGTGGTTTTCAATTGGTTTGCTTCTCGACAGATTTTACATTATACTATGTTGGTGACCAAAACACCAAAATTGTTTAGTGTACACAAAATGTCAAATATCACAGTTTTTTTTTTTTTTTTTTTTACCATTAACATGAACAGCATAGACCTAACAATATGCAAAATTATAAAAATGACATATAGGTTGAATAGTAAACTGGAAAATTGTATCTTACTAAAACTGAATGCACACTGTACGGTTTTGAATCTGATCCTTTAAGACATTTTTTTAGAAAAAGAGGGGTCAACTTTTTTTTGATGTTGTTGTGGCAAATCAACATAATGCCACAATTACTGCAAATAAAGTTTAACTTGTAAATTCTAAAGTTGTTTAACTTGTAACACTCCTTGTAAGAATAAATATCTATGAATTATTGTAAAGTCTTAAAGCAATGCTGGTTTTAATAGTAATGTCTTTTCTGAGTGCTGTTCTCCCTTAAAATTTTGATCAAAATATCCAAATCTTTATACAGATTTGCAAAATGTTTTTCGCAAATTTCGCCTTAGATGTATATTATTCCTAGGACAAAAGTGCAAAGAGTTAAATGCCCCAAAACTCTTTTGTTTTCATCTTCACTCATAATGTGGTTTAGCAATCTCTGTTGTGTGTGTTTTTGGAAGTAGGTCTTGACCCTCTCCCATTTTCCCTCTTCCCGCCCACAATACCTGCCCACATATTTTAGTGTGAAAACTGGAGCTTAACTAGGTGGGTTTCTTGACCCTATAAGTTATTTCCATTGCACCCAATGATGTTATGTCAGACTGTATGATACACATCGTAGCCAAGAATTTGGTCCCAACCATCCCGACTGACAGTGCTGACTGGCTGTTTTATCTCATCTGACTGTCAGAGGAACAGTCACACTGCACAACTGCAGAGCAAAACTTCTGACACTGCCAGATCTTCATTGGAGACTAAGATTCATTGTAAAGGCAATTATTTGGCCATTATTTTCTCCTCCCTTTTGAAAAGTTTCTTTATTTTGCTATCCTAACTATGAATGAATATATGCTAGTAGCATCTTATTATTTGTATTTAGCATTGTTTTATTCTGCTTACTGGAACCTTATCCGGGCAGACTTGTACATTATTATTGATTCATAAAACCCACTAATTAAGAACCACTGCTCAAAATTAAACAACTTCTTTAGAAATTCTCACATGGCGGAGACTCATTTAAAACTAAAAACAATATCCCCCAATATATCACACGCAGCCCGCAGTCACAGCTTATTTGCACCTCATTGATTAACAATGTTTTTGCATACAAGTTTTTTTCTTCTTTCATGAGTTGGAATTACTAGACAGCCTAATCCCCATTTCTAATCCTCCTGTCATTTTCCTTGGCAGGGTTGACCTCTATCACAGATAAAAAGACCCCCCCCCCTTTACATTCCTTATTAATAGTCCAAAGCCCAGCCTGATAAACACTCCCTTTTAACTGCATTTTGTCAGACAGTGAACCTTGACCTGTGATCAAGTGTTCATATTTACCCAATAAGTTGAAGATGGAAGTATCGAAGGAGTGATGCATTATCTACAGAGGGCAGTATTGACCTGGTGACAACTGGAAGGCCCATTGAGTAATAAGCAATGCCAATTTTACTATGTGTACCAGAATAAGATGTCACCTCTCAGTTTTTAGAGAAATTATTTCATTGATTGACTGCTTATCATTGTCATAGCCAGTCTATTTAATGGCTCTTGTCTGCCACCTGAGTATCCATCGCTGTCAACCTCATCCTCTTTCTGGTTTCTTCTTAAAACCTGGTATACTCAGGTTTTACTTTTAAAGGCGTAAAATGTATTTGGTCTGAACTGTGATGACCTTTCTCTAATTGTGAGAAAAATGATCGCATGGATATATGCATACATTTGTGTTCTTTTTTTTTGTGGGTACTAATCTGCACTGGTGTTCTGGGATCTGATTTGTGTCTGGCATATTTTGAGGGTTTCTCAGCCCATCATGTCAAATGGTCATACCAACTGTTTGTATTTGAATGTTAACACCGTCTGTGGTGAGGTTGTGGTTGAGTGTCCGTCCAGGGAGAGGGGAAGCATTAAGGATTCATCCCTGGGTGACAGTTAGGTCTAACAGCTATTTGTTGTTGCAGTAATCTGGTAAGAACGATAAGAGGAGCCCATGCCAGAGCCCAGCTGCTCCTTCCCATACTGAGCAGTACTACTACACTGTCTTTGTCTTTTTTATTCTTTGCAGGAGCTGAGTGCTTGAAGCAGCAGGACTGGCTTTTCTTCTGGGCCTGGTGGTGGTTTTCTCTTCACTGCCTGCTGTGCTGTGCTCATCACCATATCTTTCTTAGGCAATCAAGTGTGTGTGTGTGTGTGTGTGTGTAAGTGTGTGAAGCACAGAGGAGACACAGATTGTGTCTGCAATTAGCTGCTCCCTGATGGAAATCCTGAACTTTGTTTAGTGGATTTTTATGAGTGTGCCATTTTTGGGTTTGGTGATTTAAAATGTACTAGTCTTTTTATTGCTTTAATTGGTTAATGTGACATATAAAATAAATATATATTTTGTACTGGTATCCATGTCTCTTGCCTCTCATTGGTGGAAACTGATTTCTGTTACCTTTTCATGTGTGGATTTAATTCCATGTTTGTTTATATTCATTAGGTGAAATTCCCAGGCTGGCATAGTTGGCTACATTTCTTTATCTACAATTCAGTAATTCTAACATCGGCTTTTCCTCTTTATAAATTTTTTCTTCCCACCCCCACCCACATATGCACATTCATCAGCAATGAACCAAGTCCTTCTACTGATGAGACTTCCAAATAAGTTCAATTGATTATGAAGATGCTTTTGGCAGGCAAAAAAAGTACCGTGGTATAGTGATGGTATCAAATGGTAATGGACCCTCAAGTAGATGTCAAATTAAATATTTAATTTGACGTGAATTTTAACAAGGATGTGAAGGCTAGATAATTATTTTTCCTCCACTAGAAATATTTTAGGAATATTGTTTTTAAATGTTTTGTCGGCTGAACAAAACATGAACAACTATTTATGAAACACGAGCTTGAGATCTTAAGGGAGAAGCTTCTACTTAATGGAGTTGGTATGATGCATAGACTTGCTTCATAAAGCAGAACAACCACAACTCCTATTGACAACATCAAATGTGTTAAATGAGCTAATCAATCACTGACACATTGCACAGTAGTTGAGACAGTGAGACAGCCTTTGTCATTAAGCATGCAGTCTGTTGGTGTTATTTGTAAGTCACTGTGTAATGAATTGTCAGGAGTTGTTGTATATCTCACTTGCTTTTATATTAGCATGGGTGTGTTCAGTGTAAATAAATTGTTAATTGAACTTGATGCTCCTAAACTGTAATGAAAACATGTGCACTTCTCATTCCACTCCCTAGTTCTGTTGCATATGAGACGAATCATAACATTGCACATGGTTTGAACTGAACAAGCTGAACTGTGCTGTGGATAATAATATAGAGGAAAGCTTTGGTTATTTGTGATGAATGGTGCTTGGACTGCTAATAGAGAGCTTAGGTACTGTCAGACACATTTCAAGGTCACGTGGTCCACTGATGGAATCCGGGGAGCTTTCAGTGACTTCCAACAAAGCCCTCGCAACACCATCTAAAAGAGCACATCCTGTTTATGGTCAATGACAGCCAGTAATCATTGGTTCCATGTATTAAACAACATCCACTGGTTATATTGGAATGCAGTTTATTTATTCCAGGGATTTTTATGTTAATTTTTAAGTGCTTAATATACGCTTTCTTGTCAAAGCAAATCCAGGACATGTAGATATGTATACAAGTCGTATATTAAGTTTAGGGCTAAAAAACAAAAGGAGAATGCCATAGAAAATCATACAACAATTCTACAGCATTTGCATATACAATGAATTTCTAGAAATGTTTAGTCTGAGACAATGGGTGCAATATAATTTAATTATTTAATAATTTTAAATTATAAATTATAATTATAAATTATTTTTCTGTACTTTTTTGTTATAATTATTTTGGTATGCACAAACGCTCACAAGTGAATATTGAAAGAATTGCACGTTTTACAATAAAATTAGGAACTTACTGGCCTTGATAGAGGTGAAAGCTGAACACAAACAGGTAGTGCAGAATGTAATTTCAAGTTTTGAGCTAAGCTGCAAAGATGTTGCTTTCCTACATTCTGTCACTCGGAGAGAATAAAAGGCAATTTTTTTGTTGAGGGTGTGAGAAAGACAGACAGAGGAATACAGCCCAGGGTGTGAAAGGGCAAATTGTGAGAACAGAGAGAGTAATGAGGTCCAAAGGTCTTCTATATTCTCATGACTGAGATAATTATATGGCTACATGGACAAATTAGGGATTTCTAATTCTGCTTACATTAAAAATATATATCAAACACTGTAAATAATTCCCTGACATCACAGCAGTAATTGGATGCTGGAAATGAATTTATTCATTTTAAATTAGCTGTGGCTTAAAGAAAGCTTTAATTAGAGGGTTGACCATTTCTGACGAATCCCAGTAATAAAAAAATCTATAGAATGTAACAGCTCTTGCAACAAATTTTTTAGCAGGTTTAAACATCTTATATTTCAGTGTAGAATAACTCAGTTTTAGATATTGAGCCTTTCCAAAATGATGTAGCCAAATAAACCTCTCTATTAAATGTATTTCTTTCACTCATGAGTCCTTCGCAATAACCATTTAAGCATTGCTAAGTTGTTCAAACACATTTCATGACAACTGTTTCAATATTTATATATGTACTGATAAGTTTAATCAACCTTCCCCAGTAGACTTTTCAATGAAAAAAACAATCTTAAAAATCTTATAAACAATATCCCTCTTCTCCATCTCCGTCTATTGAGGCATTTATAAATTATCATTATCTTTTACTTTCACAAAGGTCTATTCTGTTGTTTGAGTCACAATTATCTGTTTAAGCTCTTATTTATTCAGTAGTCCATTGCAGAGCGACTACAATTCACACTGGCATCTGTTAGGGAGTGACCTAGAGAAATCCTTTAAAAGCATGAAACACTACAAAGTCAGCTACTAACTCATAACGCATTTATTTCAGAGCTCCCCTCAGTCCAGACCAAGACAGACAGGTGTGATTAAGGGGGAATAAAAGCCTTCAGAGGCTGAATATCAAAGACAGCATCTGTTTTTATCTTTGAATGTTGAGGGATCCGATGGAGAGAAGTGTTTAGTGATCTCAATGGGCCTTTACTCCATGAAGGGGTTGGGGATTGGTTAAGCACAAATGCTTTTACCATTTTTGACAAACTTGTTTTCAAATGGATTTTTTCTTTCCCTCCAATCTTAATATAAGATCCATCATGGCTGTTCTTTTAGAGGACCAGTTAGTGTTTGTTGAAGCAAAATATGTGTGGTGTGTTGAAAATGAGTCTTGTAGTATTTTCGTAGGCAATGGAAAACGTCTCAGTTACGTGAAGCTTAACCCTGGTTCCCTGAGTCGGAACGAGATGCTGCATTATGGCATTGGGACACACCCTGAGTGTCACGTGGTTTGAAGCCCTTATACAATCATGCCAGTTTATTGGCTGATGGCACTTAAGGGACGGACCTAGGGAGCTACATCATGGGCTGCGTAAAGGTGCTTGATTCACGCAATTGAGTCAGATTTTCAGCATGAAGGCACGAGGCTATGCAGCTTCTAGAAAGCATGACCAGCTTAAACAGCATATCGTTTCCAGTCAGCAAACCAGGGTTATGCTTCACGTAACTGAGACGTTCACTTTCATAGATACTCGAGCTGTGTAATCGCATTGGGAACGACAAACGGGCTGATATTAGTTCAATGTCATTCCTTCACACGATGCGCTTGGTTGGACTGCAAAACCATTGTGTGTAGATCTAAAAGCTGACTGAAAAGAATGACATCCATGCCACCACTGGAAAAATCAAGTAGAGATAGCATAGAGATGTCTCTTATCTCGTCAGAACAACCATGTGGTCCACGAACGGGCGAAAGACAAAAAAAAAAAGTTAAAATACCTTGCATCTCCTGATAGCATCCTGAAAGAATAATGGCACCAAAGAAGCACGTGCACTTTGGTTCGCCATCACTCCATTGGAGAATATTTTCTTAATCCAGCCCCCTCGTTCTGCGGCTGGGCTCATGCACGATCCTCTCCGCCATGAGCAGTTAGCTTCGAGTGGGGAGGGGAGAGAAAGGCCGAGGCCGAGGCCGCTCCTCCAATGCCTTATTCATTTGCATTCTCCCAGAACGACACAGAAATAGACAAAAGGGACAAAGGGGCCAATTTGTTTCCTTACCTTTAAGTGACAAATTCTGTCATACAGTTCATTAATAGCGATGGCTCAAGACATGCATAGTAACTCTTTTGCACGCTTGTTCATCAGCCTCCGAGCCAGGCCTCAAAGCATGGCTGACAAGATTCACACTTTTTCTTAAGGGGAGGGCGACAAAACGAGGAAGGATCCGATGTGCGGCAATCATTCAAGGGTGCGAGGCAATCGGATGGCGAAGAGAGTGGCTGTGTAGGCAATCATTCACTCATTCACTGTTTCCTATATACTGAATGGCATTTAGTGCACTATATCTCAGCAGTAAGAGAATGAAATGAGTGAATTCGGACACTGACGTATACATTGTGTCAGAGCTCCGGGGCTGTCATAGAAACAACGTCACATATGAAATTGTTAAATATTTTGGCCTTACATGTTATTCTTATTATATAAAGTAGGTTGAAAGTTCTGTTGCTGAAATTATTCTGTAGTTACCGAAAGTTGAACTACTGCCCCGAGTGGCTAAAGCTGGAAGTGTTGTTGAATGTATGGACACTTGTGTGCTCCAGTTTGCGAGCTCAGAGTGGCGCTAAAGCGAGCTTTTATTTTTAGTTGTAAATTATGTAGTTCAGCAACAGGAATCCATATTTTATTAACTTACCCCTAACACAAACCCCAATCCTAAACTGTAAGTGGAGTAAAAATATAATAAAAATGCAAACTCTGATTCACGCTTACCATTAACATGTGAACATGATTACTTCCACAACATGTTGTCTGTATCATTGGAGAGAATGGTAATAATTTTTTAAATAATGCTAAAATTTCTGAACGTGATGGCGCTTGTCAGTAATTCAGCTGAATGGGGTTGATTTCAGGCAACATGTAATTTTTCTCTGTCATCAAGCTGGTGCTAACAAGTTGCTGCAACGAGTTACACATCATTCTTCAAGCAAGTAAACTCACTTCCTTGTTCAGCACATAGAAAGTGGGCAATAGCATTGCTGCTATTTTCAAACATGCATACTAGCCCATGTGTTTCAATTCAAGAATTGAATTCAACAGAAAAACACTATTCTCAAAACTCATTAGAAATTCCAAAGTGAAGCCATGACATTTATGCCTTCTGGGTTGGCCTACAAATTGACGTCATGCATTTCAGTCTAAAAGAGTTGTTCAATCATATTTTCCTAAACCAATTTTGTTGAGTGATTGCCCTCTCTGCCAAGTATGGGAATGTTTTCATTCCCAAAAGAATTGCTTTCACTAAAAGATATATAATTTTTACATAATGGTAATCAGAACTGCACATGGGGGCATGAATCCATATGTTATATAGAATAAATCATCTGTTATGATCTGAAGATTCATTACAGCGACATACAGTATGTAGATATCCCGATAAGAAATAATTAGTTGACAAGAAGAAACTAAAATTGGTCATGAAATCTTTACAAGCAAATAATTTTTAAGATGATTATGACTTGTAAAAAGCTCATCTGTGATCTACTTTTGTTAGGCCACATCCACACTTACAATTTTGCTTGAAAACATTGTTTTCCAAAATATACAGTACTAGAGGGCGTTTTCGACTCCAATTTCGGTGGAGAAAAAAAGTGGTTTCAATGTGGATGAGAGACTTATACGTTGCAAAATTAAAAAGTTGAACAAAAAAAAATTAAAATTAAAAAAATAGAGTTATTTTTGCAAGTTTACTAATTATTTCCTATTATTTCACTATGAGTTGTCAGACCATACCATCAGGCCACAGAATATTTGAAGATTTGAATTAATATGAGATGTGCCTCTAAGACTTAGTGAGACTTCCAGCATTTCTTACATTTCCCAGTCATAATTATTTGCAGTAATGATTATTCCCCTCACATTAACATTTTCAAATTCAGAATTCCATTAAATTCATATTCTGTGTGCCAAAGTTCTGCTTTTTGTTCTGCACTGTACAGAGGAAAGGAAGCTATTCCTTCTGTAGCTAAACCACTTTTAACTGAACTGTCCCCTGCATAGCTTTTGATTGCATTCATTCAGAGAACTAACTTACTGTACTAATCTGATATGGTGTTTGAACAGTACTGCTTCATCTAAGCACGCCCTCCGATGCCATTTTGTTCCAATCACTTGCTGACTGGAGACCATTTACGAACCTATTCTGTGCATATTTCACCCTGCTCTGATCTCTGGATAATTTGAACTGGTGTGGTGAATTATTATAGATATTATGGCTTGATTTAAACCTTATTTAGCCTGCACTATCGATTTTCACTTAGTGCCCCAGAAGCGCACTGCCATAGAGAGTTGCGAGTTTAAAATGGCAAGTCAAATTCAATCCGCATCCAGCAGGTAAAAATGACCTTTATTAGAGGGCTGTAAGTAAGCCAGGGGAGATCCATCCATGTTGTGTTAAACAGCGGGCTGTTGTGGAGCCCAGGCAGAATAAATTAGAAAAGAGGGATATCATTTATGGGGCACTGCTGCACCAGTGGTAAACTGACATCATTAATAATACTGCTGGTTGCATTTTGTTCCAACCCTTTGAATTTAAATAGAGGTCCTGCAATTGAAATAGACTTTAGACTCAGTCCAGTTTCTAAACTAAGCCTGGGAAATATGCCACGGTACTTTTATTATCATCCGCATAATGGATTACATACACAGCTACCAGATTCACTAATATTAAGGTTTCAATAATAAACTGACAAGGCAATTTCCATCTGTGAGGTATGTGCAAATGGTGCTGATGAGTCCACATCTTGATCTAATCCATCCTTGAATATAAATCCTGTATGGAACTGCATGTTTATAAAGGAGGGCAATTTATAGCTTGTAATGATTGTGTATAGTTTAATGGACATTTGAAGGAATGGTTCACCCACAAATGAAGATTCTGCCCATATTTACTAACCCTCATGTTATTCCAAACCTGTATTACTTTCTTTGTAGATATGATATATTTTGAAGAGTTTTCACACAGGTCTTTTGCATACAACGGCTCCAAAATGATAAAAAAGCACAAACAAAATAAATAAAAATGTCTATACGAATTGTGAACTATATTCCACATTTTGAGAAGAAATACAATGCCTGAGAAATAGATTATGAGCGTCAGCAGGATTTCATCTGAGGGTCAAGCCCCAAAGGGGCGAAAGACCCCTATTGTTTTTGTTAGTTTTCTTCTTCTTCTTCTTCTTCTTCCGCACTTGAGTCTATGGCCGCCCATAAAACCGCTTGCGGGAAAGTTATGAAATTTGGCACACTGATACAGGATAGTCTGATATGTTACCACAGCAAATTTGGCATCTCTACATCAAACCCTCTAGCGCCACTGTGTTGCCCTAAAGGAATTTGTTTAACTTTTTTAAATGGCGTATTTAAATATTTGCTAGTACCTATTTTTAGTTTAAAATAATTAATTTACAGTTTTAACAAACCTGTTTGTAAAATTGATATTATTTGTGTCACGTGATGACGTCATTTCCTGTTAAGCGCTTCCTGGTTCTGTGGAAAAGAGAAGAGACAGTCATGTTGCGCTCGCTCTAATAATACATTTGCATTCGCTACGAAGCATCATAGAGGCAATGTCGTAAGTTCATTTATTTGACATTAGACGTGTTGAAGATCATATGCTAGTAATGTTTTCGTTAAAGAAATATAATGTTCATTAAGTAATTAAAAGAATGGTTTGTTTACTATTGTGTAGTAAATTCTAGTAGCCATGATATCATGGTACTTGGTACCTCAATTGTTGCTTATAGTGCAAGTATTTCCTATTTACAGCTATTTACAATGTAATGTTTAGTCAAGAACATGGACACTGAATATTTTGTATTGTTTTTACTTACAGTTTTCACCAGCATGTTAATGAGGAAGTGTGACAGTAAATGGTCAAACTATGTCTTCATTGGCTATGGTTTAACTTGATGTTTTGTCAGAGTTTTGACACTGCACAAAAACATTACAGCCACCAACTGCGCAAATTTGCACTCACATTTATGTTAATAACTTTTGAATCATGAGTCCTAGAAACTCAAGATGATTTTATTGCACCCTATGATGTCAAATTGTTCCGCTATTTTGAATTTTCTGAAATACCTACATTTTCGAACTCGTCCTAGGCCGTTTGTCTGATTTGCGCAAAAATTAACAACAAAAAGTTATTCACAGAATTTTAATAAAACCATTTTTGAATGGCACTTCAACAAATTCAATGAAGAATGCGAAAAATTTAACTTGTCCCCTACTGGTCACGTGATATGAAAAAAGCAAATTTTTGCTTATAACTTCTAAACAGTTTGTCATAAAATCATCAAATTGGTCTCATTAGATTCAGTGGGGTATAGCAAGTCCAACGATATGAAAAATTCCAATGTTGGCCATTTTGGACATCGGCCATTTTGAATTTTCTGAAAAACATACATTTTCAAACTCGTCCTAGGCTATTTGTTTGATTTGCATGAAAATTGGCCTGCATTATCTAGAGGCACTCACAACAAAAAATATATGCACAGAATTTTTATAAACCATACTGTTTTCAAATGGCTCTTCAACAAATTGTACGAACAGCACGCTAAAATGGACGTGAGGGTATATCTCCAAAACGCTTTAGAGTATTCATACAAATCGTATTATTTGTCATAGGAACCATGACTCAAGTGTGTCTGCTGAGTTTCGGAACAGTGCCACCTAGTGGTCACGAAATATGAAAAAGCTAATTTTTGCAGTTTGTCATAAAATCATCAAATTGTCGTCCATTGTCGGCCATTTTGGACATCGGCTATTTTTAATTTAGACATAAAATGCGACTTAGTGCATCAAAACTCGGAATGTGTCTTTGGCACCATGCTCTGAAGGGACTCAAAAAGTTTTGGGACAGCGCCATCCTGTGGAAAAAATTATAATGCTATTTCAAAAAATGCTAATAACTATTGACTCCTTTTGCCTACTGTCATGAGACTGGTCTTGATAGATTCAGTGTTTCATGACGAGAACAATGATCCTAATTATGTCATGATCGAGCAACTTCCTGTCC
This sequence comes from Moxostoma hubbsi, assembly GCA_032164185.1. Lineage (NCBI taxonomy): Eukaryota > Metazoa > Chordata > Actinopteri > Cypriniformes > Catostomidae > Moxostoma > Moxostoma hubbsi. The sequence goes on from JAVLUX010000009.1 coordinate 32,825,295, forward strand.
GCCATTTTTAAATGTTTTGAAAAGCTACTTTTTCAAACTCCTCCTAGACAGTTTTTCCAATTTGCACGAAAATTGGCCTGCATCATCTAGAGGCACTCATGACAAAAAGTTATTCACAGAATTTTGATAAATTATACCGTTTTCGAATGGCGCTTCAACGAATTCGACGAAGAATGTGCAAAGTTGAACTTGAGGCTGTATCTCTGCAATGCTTTGAGGGATTGGGACGAAACTTGGTATGTGTCATCATTATTAGGCTTAATTGCAGCATTTTTGCACACTTCCCCCTACTGGTCAGGATATAGAAAAATGGCTATTTTGGCTTATAACGTTTGAACACTTTCCTGCATGATAACCATCATGCCCAGATACTTCTTGAGCAGTTAAAGAACTGCACCACATACTGGACAAAACATCTAAGAAGTAGCTATTTTTAGTACATTTTTTTTATTAGTTTTTTATTATTAAAAGTTTACTTTTTCTAACTCCTTATACACTGTTCAATCTGCCTCAATAACCAATAACATGTGACAAAGCTTCTTTTGCTGCCCATGGTGTCGATAATTTGCTTGACCCCGGTATCACTACTTGCAGCTATATTTTTATTTGTTTTCCTGTCTCAAAATTAATATGAATCCTGAGGTTACCACAGCTGGCCAGTTCCATTCCTGCTTGTTGACGGACTCCACTAATACGTGTCGTTGAGTGATGATGACAATTTACAGCTGGTGCTAGACAGACATTACTTCAGTCTATTACGACAGACTTCAGAGGATGAACTGATGCCAGCTGAACCTTGGACTCATGATGAACCCCACCGAAATGACCTGCCGGTTGAACTGCGATGCACCTCATTGATCTCTGCCTGCATCACCTTTGTTTATTGATGGACTACACTCTAGAAATTAAATACATCAATTAATTGCCAACAAAAGCCTTCCATTAGCCAACTAACATAGCACAACGCATAGCATATAGAACTCCTACAGTTAATCCAGGATGGACTTCAAAGACATTAGTCATTAATCTTACAGTTCATATAAAATCTTTGTTTAAACACTGACCCTTAACACATACTTAGTTTACTAATTTTAAATCTTGACTTGAACTTCACACAAATAACTAGTATTGGCATTATATTTATGGAATTTACCCAGAGGGGAACTGGCCCCCACAGTGAGCCTGGTTTCTCCTCTACATTATTTCATATAATATAGAATAATAAAGATAATATGGAAACTGTTGTATTGATGAAGTGTATCTAGCTTTGATACAGCTCAAGCCTTCCTTTCGAAAATGTCACTTTAGAACTAGCAATGAAGGATGCACTGCTTTTCGGCATTGGACAGGGTAGTGCACGTGTGTGTGTGTCTGTGTGTGCGTGCAAATGTATGTGTGTGAGCATGTGTAAGTGCGGGTGTGATGAGGAGCGCAAGGGCACTTTTCAACTGAAATTGAAATAAATGTAGGATATTGTAAACATTAAAATACTTAACAGACTTACTTTAACCAATGTCTTTGTTTGTATTGGTTATTTTGTTGTGGTAGCCTGTAGGGCACTTTGAAATAACTGAAATAATTTGACGAAGTGATATGTCTTTGTTTATATAGTTATTTTGCTGTGGTAGCATGTATGGTGTGTGTGTGTGTGTGTGTGTAAGACGAGAGCAAAAGAGAGAGAGAGAGAGAGAGAGAGAGAGAGAGAGAGAGAGAGAGAGAGAGTCAAAGGATTTTTTTCTATCAAAATGTATATACATTTATGATATTATAGACATTGTTTGCCATTCTTATCCGATGTACTTAACCAATGTCTTTGTTTTAACTGGTTATTTTGTTGTGGTAGCCTGTAGGGCTCTTTGAAATAACTTAAATAATTTGGCAAAGTGATATGGAACATACAACTCTACCCTCCCTAGCAACCAGGCAAATTTGGTTGCTTAGGAGACCTGGCTGCAGTCACTCAGCAAGCCCTAGATTCGAACTCACGACTCCAGGGGTTGTAGTCAGCATCTTTACTCTCTGAGCTAACCTGGCCCCACAAGTATGAGTCCTTAAATAATCAAGTCAGAGTCAAATCTGAGTCCAAAATGGGCTGAGTTGGACTCAATACTGAGTCTATAACAGGCTGAGACGAGTCAGAATTAATCTGTTCTTGAGTCTGAATTCAAATTGTAACCATAAACTCAACATCAATAGTTTAAGCTTTGGGGCTGTTAAGATTTTAAACTTCACAACTAAGAAAACACAACTGGCAATAGAAATGTAACAAAAACACCTCTATATTTTATTAGTTTCCTGCTGAACAAACTTCAAAGTGGTTTCAGAATGAAAGCATATGCTTTAGGTGTATGAAGACAAAACTGTCCTTCAACACACTTCTTATTGCGTTCTGTAGACATTTCAGTTATTTATACAGAACACTCAAACAAAGACTAAAGTGAAAGCTGCGTTAATCATTAAAACCAGAGTTGTTATTGTTTCAAACTTTAATTTAGTTTTTTTTATTTGTACTTTATTTTCAATTTGTTCTTTCAATTTAGTTTAGTTTTATCTAAAATGATCCCAATCTAAAGAATTAATATATACTGAGATTTCTTTTTTGTCTATATCTGCCGGATGGTTTGGGAAAATAACGAGTCAACACAGTAATAATTAGTTCTCGCTGAGAAGTTGCATCTCACGACTGCAAATGCTACATCCGAAAACACTGGTAAAGCCCACTGCTAATTTTAGGGCCATTTAACACAGATATGACTGTTAATTCACGGAAAACGTGGGGCAGTTCTATGCACCTAAAACCCTGATGTGTCCGTGTGTTATTGATTTTAAAAAAAAATAAGAGGTATCATACAAATTTATTTAGTACTACCTTGAAGAATAACATACTGTATATTCAACAATACAAAATGGTAACTGAAAATGATGCGGTTCAAAAGTTTACATTCCCTTGGTTCTAAAAGGATTAGTTCACCCAAAATTTTTTATTCAGTCATTGTTTACTCACCCCTGTGTTGTTAGAACTCCATATGATTTTCTTTCTTTTTCTTAACACAAAGGGAGTAATTATGAAAAAAAAAATGTGCTAAATGATGTCACACAATGGTAGTTTATGGTGACCAATTCTTTAAGCTTCAAAAGGACACAAAAGTATAATTCAGAAGTCTAGCAAATTATTGTATGCAACTCATTCCTTGTTATGAAAGAATACAATAAGGTTTGGTGAGAAACAAGCTAAAATCTGACATGGATTATTAAGTGAAACTCTTCTTATTAGTCTCTTTCTCTATGATTAATGACTGTTTGGGTAATAATTGTTCACGAGTCCATGCTATGTCTTGAGCTGTGAAGCTGGCTCCTTTTCTTAAGGAAAATACAATACATTCATTGGTTTTCCAGGATCTTCTTCACATTTAGTTCTTCACAACAGTGGCTAAATGATATAGACCTCAAGTTTTTGACAATTAGGACAATTTATGGACACATAAAAACTATTACGCAAGGTGCAAACATACGTTGATGGTCAAGACAGCAACACAAGGACTAAGGGGTTGCAAACTTTTGAATAGGATGATTTGTGTAAATTACACTACATTTTGTGTAATGTAGCTTTTGACGGGCAGTACTACATTGAATATAAAAAGTCTACACACCCCTGTTAAAATGCCAGGTTCTTGTGATGTAAAAGAATGAGAAAGATAAATCATGTCAGAACTTTTTCCACCTTTAATGTGACCTATAACGTGAACAATTCAATTGAAAAACAAACGTCTAGGTTACTGTTGTAACCTCCGTTCCCTGATGGAGGGAACAAGACGTTGTGTCGAAGAATCGACACTAGGGGTCTCTCTTGAGAGCCTTTCGCATCTCTGAACTTTGAGAAAAGGCCAATGAGAAATTGGCAAACAGAATTTGCATGTCCCGCCCCTGGATATACGGTATAAGGGGAGGGAAATGCATCAGTTTCATTCAGGATTTGTCTGAGGAGCCGACAATGAGGTTCGGCCGCAACAGTGGTTCGGTTCAGCGACGTGGCCGGGAGGACACAACGTCTCGTTCACTCCATCAGGGAACGGAGGTTACAACAGTAACCTAGACATTCCCCTTCTGTCGCTCACTTCAACGTTGTGTCGAAGAAGCGACACTAGGGGTCCAATTTAAATCACACCATGTGCTGAACCGTGTACGTGCGCTGCTGACACAGGTGCGGGCAGGTAGCTTGCGTGCCAAAATGACAGGCTGTGTCAGACTGCACGTACCCTTCCCCAATGTCCCATAAAATCATGAAAACCTTCTGGTTCTTTACACCCCGATAGGGAGAACAAGGTGACATGCCAAACATGGGAGCAAGCCTCGCCAGCCACGCCTATTTCTCTCTCTGTGTTTCTCGCATAGAGTTAAAGCAACTGGGGCCATCTTAACGCTATCACACGCATCGGGGAAGGCGTTCTTTCACAGTTTTCCTATTCTTTCAGGGGGGAAAGACCCTGTGGAGACCACACCTGCCCAGACTGGGGGAGGTAAAGGGTGGTGAAATACATCACAATGGCTTTTAGGTCTTTTAGGCTTTTAGGTGTGGAGAATGGCGCGGTAGTAGATCCTACCTCATTGGGAGGGAGGAGTTGCTACAAACACGTCAACTGGGGGTCCGTGAGGAAATGAGAAGATGTGGTCCTCTCGCAAGGGGACCGTACTGCAGAAAATACACACAGGGGGATAAGTCCACATAGGAGCCTGTCCTGTGGAGCACCTATTCCAGTACAGGGTAAATTGAATTCGTGGACCAGAGGGCTAGGGAGGAATCATCCAGGGAGCCGAGTCAGTGGGATCTCCTGGGATAAAAGCGCACGGTATTACCTCAGCGGAGGGAAAAGGCACTAGGTGGAAGTGGTCCACCTGGTCAGTTGTCACCTGGCTCAGTTTCTACTGGATCAGACCTGAGAAAATATGGGACGGAAACGACTCAACCCTGAGATTGTAAAATCTCGTAAAGGTATTGGGTGTTTCCTAACACGCTGATCTGCATATGTCTGCTAGGGAGGTGCCTTTGGCTAGTGCCCACAAGGATGCCACACTTCTCGTCGAGTGTGCTCGAACCCGCAAGGAGGCACGGCCTGTGTGTGATAGGCCAATGCTATGGCATCAACTACCCAGTGGGAAAGCCTCTGTTTTGAGACAGCGTTCCCTTTCCGCTGTCCACCAAAGCAGACAAAGAGCTGCTCAGAACGTCTAAAGCTCTGTGTATGGTCCAAATAGATATGCAAAGCATGTACCGGACACAGCAACGAAGGGGCTGGGTCAGCCTCCTCCCGGGGTAGCACTTGCAGGTTCACTACCTGGTCTCTGAAGGGAGTCGTAGGAACCTTGGGCACGTAGCCTGGTCACGGTCTTAGGATCACATGAGTGTCTGTCGGACCGAACTCCAGGCAGGTGTTGCTGACAGAGAACGCTTCCAGGTCACCGACCCTCTTGATGGAGGCAAGCGCGATCAGGAGGGCCGTCTTCAGGGAGAGGCCCTTGCCGTTGGACAAGGCACCCCAACCCAGTTTGGAGGCATATGTGGTGACCAGGACGCGTCGGGACACCTGCTGCAATGGGACTCCTGTCCGTAGAAAGCAGAGGTCTGTCCAGGGTTTGAAAGTTTGACGGCAGGCGGGGGTGATGAACACATGGTGCGTGTCGTCTCGGGACTCGAGTCTGGAGCCAGTGCTGAAGAGGTCTCATATGCATCAAACCCAGCAACGGGACTGCCGCAGAGGACACCATATGCCCCAGGAGCCTCTGGAAATGTTTTAAGGGGACAGCCATGCCTGGGCTGAACGCGGGGAGGCATTTCAGCACTGACTGCGCACGCTCATTGGTGAGGCGCGCTGACATTGAGATTGAGTCTAACTCCATGCCGAGAAAAGAGATGCTCTGAACCGGGGTGAGCTTGCTCTTTTCCCAGTTGACCTGAAGCCCTAAACGACTGCGGTGCCTGAGCACCTGGTCCCTGTGGGCGCATAGTAACTCTCAGGAGTGGGCAAGGATGAGCCAGTCATTGAGGTAGTTGAGAATGCGGACACCTGCTTCCCGAAGCGGGGCAAGGGCTGCCTCTGCAACCTTCGTGAAGACGCGAGGGGACATGGACATGCCGAAGGGGAGGACCTTCTACTGATACACCAGGCCGTCGAACGCGAACCATAGAAAGGGTTGATGTCGAGGTAATATTGAGACATGGAAGTACGTGTCCTTCGGGCCTACCACTGCGAACCAATCTAGAAGCTGGACACAAGCTATGATGTGTCTTTGCATGAGCATTTTGAACGGGAGTTTGTGCAAGGCCCGGTTGAAAACTTGCAAGTCCAAGGTCGGTCGTAAGCCGCTGTCTTTCTTGGGTACGATGAAGTAAGGGCTGTAAGGGCAACGTCGAAGTGTGCGACAGATGGGGAACTGAAATCTTTGAGGGGGAAAAAAAACAAAACAAAAACTCACAATAACCTGGTTGCATAAGTGTGCACACCCTTAAACTAATACTTTGTTGAAGCACCTTTTGATTTTATTACAGCACTCAGTCTTTTTGGGTAGGAGTCTATTAGCATGGCACATCTTGACAAGGAAATATTTGCCCACTCTTATTTGCAAAAGCGCTCCACATCTGTCAGATTGCGAGGATATATCCTGTGCACAGTCCTCTTCAGATCACCCCACAGATATTCAATTGGATTCAGGTATTTGGAGCTGTTCATAATTCCCTCCACCCTGACTAAGTCCATGGTTCCAGCTGAAGAAAAACAGCCCCAAAGCATGATGCTGCCACCACCATGCTTCACTGTGGGTATGGTGTTCTTTGGATGTGCAGTGTTGTTTTTGCACCAAACATACCTTTTGGAATTATGGCCAAAAAGTTCAACCCTGATTTCATCAGACCATAACACATTTTCAGCTGAACTGAACTTTGCGATTAATCAGAGTCACTTTAAATGATGGCAGGTGTGTAATGACTTCTATTTAACATGAGTTTGAATGTGATTGGTTAATTCTGAACACAGGATCCACATACCCAGTTATAAGAGGGTGTGTACACTTATGCAACCAGGTTATTGTAAGGTTTTTCATTTTCATTTTCAGGTTATTGTTCATTTCCCCCCCACAAAGATTTCAGTTTGTTTTTCAATTGAATTGTTCATATTATAGGTCACATTAAAAGTGGAAAAAGTTCTGACATGATTTATCTTTGTCTCATTCTTTTATATCACAAAAACCTGGCATTTTAACAAGGGTGTGTACACTTTTTATATCCACTGTACATAATATATATATATATATAATCTTTTATGTCTTATATTTGCATACATTTTGAAAGGGGTGTGAAAACGTCTAGGCCTAAAACAAAAGGGTTATGCAAACTTCTGCAATATAAATATATTATAGAAATGAAATTGAGAGTGACCAATATTTGGAGGGTTTAAACAGAGAAATGTGAATCTTATAATTTTATAAAAGTGCTTACATTAATCTTCTGTTAATAATCTGTATTATTTGAGCTGTAAAGTTGTTTAAATAGACATTTTTTACAGACATTTTAGTGTTTTAGATCTTACATAACATCGTCATGGCAAAGAAGTTGTAAAATTGGCTATAACTTTACATAGATGCAGTTAGTAAGTGATTTTTATCACACCAAAATCATGTCTTATGGCTATACTTTTGAAACCGTAAGTATTTTAACATTGGTTCTATTCACTTCCATTTTAAGTGCCTCACTGCAACCTTGATTTATGTCGCAAAAATCTGTGATTTTTTTTGTGGTAATCAACATTATGCCGAAAATGCTTTAGATTGACCTTAATGACCTAATATTGAAACCGGAATATTCCTTTAAGTCTTTATACTATGTAAAAGTGCAGTTTAGCGGTCTGAATTTGACACATATCTGATTTACTTCCATGCTCACGTGGAAAATGAACATTCAGAAAACACCCTGCTTACATTTTCACGTGAATACTTGGATTGGCTTCTTTCAGCTCTTGGATGAAATTTTTTTTGCATTATTTTGGCGATTTGTGCTGACTGACAGGACGACATAGAGCAAGAGCACTAAGACATAATTGCCATGGTAACCAGATACATTTCAGCTGATTTGCTGAAGACTAGAATTAATGTATAATCGAATCAACGTGTAATGCAACTGCAAAGATAACAGACAATAGCGAGAAGGACAATGAGGAGATTTAATTTAAGAAGAAACAAATCAGTGACCCTACCAAATACTGGACTGTCCTGTGTAATAAACCAGGAAGTATGGTCACCCAATCTATAATTAAATTAGAAACAAAACGTTTCGCTGCCCAAAATAACTTTATATTTCATTGTGCATTTGATTGTGGAAAAAACAGTAAAATAACATATTTAAGCAGCTCCTCAATGCTTTTAAATTAGAAAAAAAATAAATAGGTGCTGTTTATCTGTTTTTCAGAGTTGCAGTCTGCTATAGCAATAAAAACTTTTTCCCCAAGACTATTTAAAAATGTACATTTAATTCATCAAGGACCAGTTCACGTTGACAACACTGCGTGGACCACAAAAGACTACAGATGCCTACATGTGTGGATAAGTTACGCCTAAAGACTTAATAGCCCAATATTAATAATATTTTTCTGAATTTTTATTGTTAAATGTTGTTTTATTAAACTGTGAGAGACATGATTTGGGTGACTTGACTTAATAAAGTTCTTGACCACGACCGTGCAATTTTACCAGCTGTCAGGTCCCATGCCGTGCAAAACTGCCTTGTAGTTTCTAGTACATTGGCTACATACCTGTCTTTATATATTTGTCATACCAGCTACCTCGGTAATCTATGTTATACAGCAGTCTACCACTCTGCAGATGTGTTTGCTCAACACGGTGAAATAAACTCTGGCTACATCTATGACATCAGGTAGAAAATTGCAAACAGACAGAGTGTCCATTTATTTCTGTTTCGTTTTTTTATTTTTTTTCCATTGCATCACAAATCAAATGCCATGGACAAGTCAGAGTAAAAATGCATGATTACTTGACAAGTCCAAGTCCATTAAAATTGGACTGTACAAGTCCGAATTAGAGTACCTCAACTCTAGTACATAAACTCAGCATAAAAGAAATTTCCCTTTTTCAGGACATGGTATTTTAAAGATAATTTTGTAATAAATCCAAATACCTTTACAGATCTTTATTGTAAAGGGTTTAAACAAGTGTTTCTCAACCAATGTGTCAGGTGTGCTGTGGAAAATTATAAAATTCCACAAAATAAATAAATAAAACTTAATAAAAAAAACAAAAACTCCTCACTTTTCCTCCTTTCTGAGAAATTCACCATTTTGAAACCATAATCGGCCAATTTTGTTATTGCGAAGAGCTATGATTAATGTGCAAAAGTGACTGATATTTATACACGTTAAGGGTCTTTCACATGACTCGCGTCAGCGCTGCAGAACACATTGAAGAATATGAAGTGGGGACTTTACACCAAGTGTTTTTGAAGTTTTTGCTTCACCTTTGACAGTATTAAGCAACAAGAAATATTTAAAAACTGTCGATAATTTGTAGAGTTGAAGAGACATTGAATATCTCATAAATTCTTTTAATTATATATTGTTTTTTCAGTACCCATTTAGCACTCACGTGTGACCTCACACTGTGTAGCCTACCTATGTGACTTGTTTTTTTTGTTTTGTTTTTTGCATAGCTGAGTTTCAGATATTACAAGTAAACATACTAAGATGGACAGAAAACATGGACAAGTTCTTGAAAAGGAAAAATGTTGCCGATGGTTAGCCTATGTGGGATAGTTGTGTGCAGGACTGGATTGGTAATCTGGCATACCGGGCATTTTGCAGGTGGGCCGACACACTTTGTGGCAGATCAGGGGCAGACTGGGCATCGGGAGAACCGGGAATGAGCCACCATGTTATGCAGAATGGCAACAAAATGGTGCCACGATATGCCTGAAGGGGGATATGCAGAAAAAGGACAGGGACCCCCGGGTAGTGTGCCGAATAATTTTTTTGTCATAAAAAGTGTGCCATGGCAGAAAAAAGGTTGGGAAACAGTGGTTTAAAAAATATTTTCCATGCTTGTTCAATGAACCATAAACAATTAACCCTCTGGGGTCTGAGGGTATTTTGGGCCCTGGAGAAGTTTTGACATGCCTTGACATTTGTGCTTTTTTCAGTTGCTTAAAAACGTATTCATGGCTAAAGTCTGATAACACTGTATTCAGCACAAACTGGGCTACGATAATATGTGAGCAACATGTGTATATACAGGTTTGTATTTTTGAGAAAATAACATTTATGCATGGTTTTTGAAAAAACAAAAATTTTAAGTCACTGAAATAAGGCCATATAACACATACTAAACATTTGTCCACAAGACTTTTGAGTGCTGGATCTTGTAGCCTAGAGTTTTTGCTACAAAATTATGTGAAAACCATCCTGATCACTCATTCATACAAAACAATATAGTAATTTAACTTTTGTAAGACAATTTTAGTGTTGAAAGGTCATATGCGAGGAGGCGTGAACGATCATGAATATGGATTGTAATTCACACCTGAGAGACAATGACCCCACCTCTGGGCCTATCAATGAAGAATGTGACAGAAAGAGAATGAATGTGAGGAGACTTAATTATCAAAATCAAGTTTTAAGTTAAAAGAAGTAATCTGACTATATATTTTCTTTACATAATGACTTTACTTAATTTTAGACTTACACTACCGTTAAAATAAGTCTCTTCTGCTCACCAAGACTGGATTTATTTGATCCAAAAATACAGAAACAATATTGATATTCTGAACTCTTTTTACAATTTAAAAGAACAGTTTTCTATTTAAATATTTTGTAAAATGCAATTTGTGATCAAAGCATAATTTTCAGCATCATTACTGCAGTCTTCAGTCACATGATACTTCAGAAATCATAATAAGATGGTGATTTTCTAATATGGGCATATTTAAAGTGTATTTTACTAATTTAACCTGAACACATATTTGCAAGCACAAGCTTTGTTGATGATAATGAGGCATTATAAACAATAGATAAAATATAATCTAAACATTCATGTTATTTTTATATCATATTACATATCATATTTATATCATACAGCTTACAATTGAAATACCTGCTTTAGCTGAAACAGCATTTAAATGTAACTAAAACTTGCTTATTAGGAGTCATATTTCAAATGTCAATACTCTGAATCCTGCTGGCAAGTCTGGAAATGGTCAGACTAGTAAAATATGTACATGTTTATATAAAATAACATGTCAACTAATGAAAGCTAAATGACTTACTCGTCTATAATTGTATCCTCGGCTGGATCAAGTCTCTCTTCAAAATACAAATGTTCATCGGAGCCCCGCTCTTCTTCTGAGGAAAATGTTAACTCTTCCTTACAATCCTGGAGCTTTCTCGCCTGTGTATTGTTGCAAACACGCAGAAAAATGAATGAAATGTGTTTACATTAAGCCTCACAGTTGGGGGGCGTGTACATTTGAGTTGATAGTCTCAGCACATTAGCGTATGAATGGCGTTCTCTGCTGGTGGGTGGGATCACATTACAGATAATTAGATAGACCAGTAAAAACTGTACATCACTTTGTTTCATAGAGATTGCATTGCAGGAGAATATTTGTTTTAAATTTGAATTCGTTTATTAAAAAGTAGACATTTTAAGCTTTCTTTAGACATATGTTTCATGTTTGTGTGATAAGTATTCGCGGAGTTTCAGTTCATTTTAGTGACGTGTTTCTGAAATATGCTCGTGAACACAGAGACGGCTGAAAGCTCGCCCTTTTTATTTTCTTTATTTTACAAAAGCACAAGATTTTGTTGTTATTGTGAGTTTACACATATAAAAGTAGACCCTTTATAGTCTCTAATGATGTCTTACACTTATCTGTATACCCAAAAATGACAGAGTATTTAAAGTTGTTTCTGCTGTAATGACGAAAATATCCAGCAGGACGCGCCGGCACGTCCGTCGACCCCATAGGGTTAATGAACATGCACATGTGGAACGGTCGTTAAGACACTAACAACTTACAGATGGTAGGCAATTAAGGTCACAGTTATAAAAACTTAGGACACTAAAGAGACCTTTCTATTGACTCTGAAATACACCAAAAGAAAATGCAGAGAGTCCCTGCTCAGCTGTGTGAACGTGTCTTAGGCATATTGTATTGTGGCATGAAGACTGCAGATGTATCCAGGGCAATAAATTGCAACACCCGTACTGTGAGACACCTAAGACAGTGCTACAGGGAGACAGGAAGGACAGCTGACCATCCTCGCAGTGGCAGACCATGTGTAACAACACCTCCATAGGATCGGTACATCCGAATATCTCACCTGCGTGACAGGTACAGGATGGCAACAATAACAGCCCAAGTTACACCAGGAATACACTCCCTCCATCAGTGCTCAGACTGTCCACAATAGGCTGAGAGAGGCTGGACTGAGGGCTTGTAGGCATGTTGTAAGACAGGTCCTTACCAGAAATCACCGGCAACAATGTAGCCTGTGAGCACAAGCCCACCTTCGCTGGACAAAAAAGTGCTCTTCACTGACGAGTCACAGTTTTGTCTCACCAGTGGTGATGGTCTGACTTGCGTTTATTGTAGAAGGAATGAGCATTACACCAAGGCCTGTTCTCTGGAGCAGGATCAATTTGGAGGTGGATGGTCTGTCATGATCTGGGGTGGTGTGTCACAGCATCATCGGACTGAGCTTGTTGTCATTGCAGGTAATCTAAATGTTGTGCATTCCATGGAGGACATCCTCTTCCCTCATGTGGTACCCTTCCTTTAGGCTCATCCTGCATGACATGACCCTCCAGCATGACAATTCCACCTGCCATACTGCTCGTTCTGTGCATGATTTCCTGAAAGACAGGTATTTCAGTGTTCTGCCATGGCCAGCGGAAAGCCCGGATCTCAATCCCATTGAGCACGTCTGTGAACTGTTGGATTGGATGGTGAGGGCTAGGGCCATTCCCCCCAGAAATGTAAGTGCAAGTGCCTGGATGGAAGTGTGGGGTAGCATCTCACAGCAAGAACTGGCAAATCTGGTGCAGTCCATGAGGAGGAGATGCAGTACAATACTTAATGCAGCTGGTGGCTACACCAGATACTGACTGTTACTTTTGATTTTAAACTCCCCCCTTGTTCAGGGACACATTATTCAATTTATGTTAGTCACATGTCTGTGAATCTTGTTCAGTTTATGTCTTAGTTGAATCTTTTTATATTCATACAAATATTTTGTAGGATATTAGGTGCAGAAGAGCAAACAATTGCTGGCAATAGGACTTGAATCTAGAAAAAACAAGCTTTTAACCATGAAATTCCTCAATGTCATAAATTAAAAGATTCTGCTTGACCAGGCACCAAGAAGTCTCTGGCCATTAAAACTAACAAAAGGGTCTTGTCCAGATAATGCATGACTTGAGAACTTCTCCACAAAGAGACCCTCAGTACAAAGGTTCTGGGCAATAAAAGACAGAATACACTCCCTGGAATCGCCAGGAAAGGCTTAAAATACACTCTGTTTGTCCTTCAATATAAACCAATTTGCTACACTTAGACTCATCTGATCATGAGATCATTGTGATAATTATTCTGCAAACAGTAGCTAAAAGGAATTAATGAACATTTCACACAAAGTCCCAGTACTTGTGATTTAACCCTCTAAAATGTTCAGAATGCATTTGGACCCAAAATGTACACAATACCTGGCCTTGCTAGAAAATTACTTTGACCTGTGTTTACTTTTATGGCCTGATGTACCTTTTTAAAATATGTGTAATGATTTGTAATCACTTATAACTGACAAATTGATAATATGATAATATGAAAATATTGATAATGACAAAAAGTATAATCTTTGATCTTGAATTATTCATCTAATTTTACTTAGAATGGTAAATATTCAAGGATTAACCTGATAATATACCCTGACAATCAGGTTTCTCATGACATGCAATGTATTATCCATGCTGTAAAACCAATGAATTAACCAGTATGATTTGTAATCAGGGATTTTCATATTTTGTTACTAACACGTATAGTAATCATGAAAGTTTGTCATATGTAGTATGTAAATGCTTGCTTGTTTACATAGAGAATATTGACGACAACGAATTACATGTCTCTTGCACCGTTTTCAAGATATAATAGTTCATGATTAAACATTCACTAGTATGAGCGGGAAGTATATAGGAATCCTCCACACAAAGGATTGTAAATCAACTTTGAAAAGGACAGAGCAGTTGACCATGTGACTGTAAAATGCCACTTCTGATTGGATCTGGACACCTTTGGGGTGCAGCCAATTTCAGTTCAAAAGTTTCCTACTGAGTAAGAACTCTAACTCTATAAAGTGCTGGTGTATTAGTTAAATCCTGTGGGTAATCCAATTGCAAATCGATTTAGACTCAAAGAAGGATAAATGGTTCTTATGGCATTGTACAACATACTCCATAAAGTTAATTTTCTCTGTACCAACCTGTTTCATATAGTATGTGTAAGATAGGTTTATGTTTAGAATAGCAATAAAGTTTGTCTGTATCCAAAGATAATTTGACTGTGGTATATTTTCGATAAATAATCTCATCCCTGTTTTTAAAAGATTTAGTTTCAAAGCTATACCTAAATATGTGTGCTATTATTTTCAATAAGCCATGGGAATAGTATTACTCCAATACGTGAATTAATCATAATTGCCTTATTAAAGCTAATTCCTTACAATAGAAATTGTGAGTGCATACAACGAGATGCTGTATTATGATTTTAATGGTGGAGAATTTTATTCAGACAAATAATCTAGATATTTGTCATTTATCTTTCTTATAATGGTTGTGGAATGTGACTAATTCCATTATAAATTTCCTTACATAATAATGTGAATAATGTGAATAAGGACAGTTTAATTTAATTCCTAGCACACTTACTGTTCCTACAATTTACACATGTTAAGTTTGCTAAAAATAAAAGCAGTTGAATGTGAGAGGACGTTTCTTATTTGCTGAGTTTATATAGTTCTTTCATAATTATAGTCATTAGGTCCATCCAACAGGAAGTCAGCTTTTTAAAAGATTTTTAATATTGGAGTCTCTGAACATTTATATACTCCTCCTAGCTGATTCATGAGACTGTCACTACATTTAGATAACATTATTCCAATACATTGAAGATGCTAAATTGTAAACACATTTTTATATATCTTACGGTGTTGCCATGGCAAGGCATTCAATTAATTGTGAAAAATGGGAAACAGGAAGTGTCTTTTATCTTCTGTGTGCAATGTGTGATTTAGATCAAAAGAGAGATATATGTTTAGTCTTGGGGCTAATAACATGGATGTGACTATTTTGGGTCATGGTAATAGCGTTATCATCTGGCAGAAGGAAGTGTGGCTCTTACAACAGTCTTTAAAATAGTCCTCTTATATTTACTCACATTGCATAATGTCAAATGCCTCATGTATGTATGTGGGGGTGTGGGGGTCTTTCCAAGCACTGAAAGTGCAGAGGCCCTATTGTTCTTCTAAGGATTATTATTTTTATTCTTTTTTCAAGGTTTTCGGTACTTTAGGGGTACTTAACATGCGTGAAAACTCTTGAAATTTTGCACACACATCAGAGTCATTGTCCATTAGGGCTGGGCAAAGTTGCAGGGGGAGGGATTAGCTCTGTAGCACCCCCTTGAAAATGGGCATGTAAGGGGGGCTCTGTAGCACTGTACATTTTCTGAAAATCATAGGCTCTGAACTTTTAAATACTCCTCCAAGGGGCTTCATGTGACTGGAACCACATTTTTGTTCACACAAAAACATTGTTCTATGTTATGCTTTTTTGCTGTTGTTTTACATCAAATTTTGTTCAGCAGATCACTTATTTAAATTTATTTAATTCCACATTATTCCAATCAGTTGACACAGGTTTGAGGCCTCATTCTGTTTTATACACTGAATTGTACTGAATGCTCTATGCTTTGTGGATACAATATTATTATAATGCACAGTTAACAAGGAAAATTGTGTTAAAAATGTCTCTAGGAGGAAGGATTATACAGTTTTAACTAAATATAACTCTTCTGAGTCCATGCTATTAATTTTGAACATAAAAGCAAAGCAACTTAAGAAGATAAATTACCTAAATTAATACAATTTATGTTATCCTTTACACAGTCTAATACCTTTCCAACCATGACTTTTGTTCTTCTGTGGAACACAAAATGAGATATAAAGCAGAATATCTGAGGTGCTTTTTCCCTTTTCTAACAGTGGATGGTGACGAGTGGTGCATGTAGTCACCATTAATTTTCATTGTATTGAAAAGAACAGCATGGATATTCTGCTAATAAACTCATTTTGTGTTCCTCGCTCATTTTGTCTTCATCATAAGAAATAAATCATTAAAATTGGGAAAGATATAATTTCCATTTTGGGGTAAAATTTTCTTTAAGTTTTAAAATGAAGACCGTCAAGTAAGCATCAACGACACAATTAATGTGTGTCAAGGGACAGTAAGAAAAAGCTAAATTGTTTTGGGAACAAAAAAGAAGTTGATTTACACCCAGTTTTATTGTATTGTAGAGCTATACTTGTTGGTATCTGGGATGATAAAGAAGGGACATTAAGATTCAGGAACATTCACTCAATAGGTCCCAGGCATTTTAATTGCTTTTTAGATCTGATTGGATTTTCCATTGATTGACTGTGCCGTCTCATTTATTTGTGGCTGATAAAATGTATTTGAGGCTGATAGAAATAGTTCCCATGACACTCAATTACAGTTCAGACAAGCTCATGGTTGGAACCGAGAATACCTACAGTATTTATAGGTTACTATATAACTGGAAATATTTCTGTTGAATTTTAGAAATTTAAATTTCTTAAAGCATGCTCGGATAACACGTATTTTTGGGGTTTTGCACAAACTTGTTAAGTTTATACCAGCTCAAGTGCACACTGTCATTAAAGCACAAAAGGACATACCAAATAGTTAGAGATTCTGAAACTAATGTAATTTTTTAATCATCTTTTAAATCAAACGATTTTACTGATTATATTATTTAATATATTTTTTATATATATATTTATTTATTGCAAAAGTAAAATAGCAATTTCAATAGAGGTTTTAGCCTTTTGGACACATATTTTAATTTTGTTGGACAATACTATCAATAATTGAGCAATAAAATTAAAGGTAGCCTGTTAATTTCTGGAAATTAGATTTCATGCAACACACCTAAAACAGAAAAAAATATTATGAGAATTTTAAAGACAAGCCAGATGGTCAACCTGACAAATAACCATCTGGCTTTGAGTTTAGTGTCTAATTTCTGATTTAAATATTTCCCTCCTGTGTACCTCTCCAAACCCTAGCTATATTTAAGATGCTGTGTAATTTCAAAAAAGAGACATTTGAGATGGAATGTGGCTTAGACAGCAGTACTGAAGCAAGAGCAGTAAGAGGAAGATATCTGCTTTAACCATTATAAAACGTAAGCAGAGTCACAGACGGCCTATTATATAGCTACTGTTTTACGGGTGCAGAGATAGATCACTCCTCTTCGTACTGTCTTTTTGCTTTTTTATTTTTCAGATCAGTGAGCAGTGAATTCGTAGCAATTCATCAAATAATGAGTAGAGCATTTTAACCCACATACAGTATCACCTACAGTCCATTTACAAATCATGTTATGCATATTGTACACAACTGGATATCACTTTCTCAATCTAGTAAACACTAATCTGATTGACTGGTTTTAAACTACTTCAAGGAGTAAAAGCACAAAAAACACTAGTGTTTTTTTTATCAGTCCTCCTGGAAACAAAGTCATGTTTACAAGATACCAGACTGACACAACAGATTAAGGATGAAGTAATCACTGTATTGCCAAAGCGATATACAGTCTTTTTTTATGGCACTTTGTAGCAAGTTCATTAAATATCCATGAGCAGAACTGTATATTCTGTTTTATCAAAGTTATGTCTGGGAAATATTCTGTATTACAGTATTTTCTGTACTATACTATACTTAGCACGGGTGTAGGGACATGTCCCATTTGCTTTTAGAATTCATTTTTTTTTATAAATAATTATTTTAAAATGTTTATTTTGCTTAATTGTTGTGCAATGAAAAAAAGTGCAGCCATTCACCTTACACTAAGCCTTTAAAACCCAGCAGAAGCCTATGCCAGCTGGTTGCTTCAACAGTGGGCAGAACTAACTCAAAAGTGCTAATCCCATTGGCTAGCGCTCACATGTCACAGTTCATGTTTTGCTTCAGCAAATCAGTTTTGAGTGTACGAAAACAATGTGATTAATATTAATAAGCCCAACAGCCTGCAAGGAAATCTACCTAAGACAAGATGTAAGCAGAGAACTCATCTTTTAGTGTTCGAGTTAGTATTGTTTAACAGAAAACATTTGACATTTTGGTACCTTAAAGCAAGTTTGAAATCTTTGATCTCTTTAATGCTTATCTTTCTCACTGAAACACTGAAAGACCAATAATGTCTAATGTACAGCTAGCAGCCAAAAAACCTGAAGAGCACAGATATCTTGGAGTTCTGTCATAGAGTAATGTGACAACAGTAATCTAATGTCATGGTATGCATCTAAACAATTATATTGTTCTTTGACTTTTCCATGTGTTTTATTTGGCTATTATATTGAATTTAGATGTATGGTGTTGTGGAAATTTTACATTGATCGAATAATGGAATGTTCCTTTTTGACTGTCTATGTGTGTACGTGCGGGAAGTGTGACACTTCAGGAACATATGTGACAGGACCTTTTGACCTTAGGTGGGCCCCATAGTGGCTGAGACTGTTGTCTATGGTGCGAGTGCAAGAGGTTCTCAACCTGAAACTGAGACTTTGACGGGTCAAGAGGTTTTCTAAACGAGACTGAGTTCTCGCAAAAGTTGTTTAATTAGGTTAGCTAAAATACGCTGGAACGGGCTCCAGAGAGAGATTTTGAGCAAAACCGTAATTAACGAAGCACTAGCGGATTAGTGCACCCTTTCTGATCTTGGGTTAAGAAATCAGGTCTGTTGGAGACGTCTGACAGATTATAAGACGTGCGTTGAACGGTAAATCCAGAGAGACAGAAACAGCCAGTATGGGGAAGTCTCAGAGCAAGCTTGCCAAATTTGATACACCGGTGTTTTGTCAAATGAGAAAACGTTATGGGAAAAAATGCATGCAGGACATGGGAAAATTAATACAGCACCATGATTTTCCCAGGGAGGGAACACTGAGCGCTACCAGATTAAAAGTAGTGAAGGAATCAGTGGAACAGGGCAGCGAGAAAACAAAAGGTTGTTGTGGCTGCGTTCAACATGTGTGTGAAAAGTGCAAGAAAACACTAGATTGTTGGCTCCAGGAAGCTGACAAGAGGGAACGAAAACAAATGCAGAAAGAATTAGCATGTAGGACTGAGAAAGAAACGGGTGAAAGATCTGTATGTGTGTCAGCACCACCAGAAGAGACTAACAAAATGAGTGTTTGTGTTTCTCCACATGGAATGGTGACCGGGCTGGCGCCGCCGGCATATAACCATCACTATCCCGTAGCGGAGCTGAAAGCCCTGAAACTGAACCCCGACCTCAACTGCTCTCCGCCCAGAAGACCAGCGCAATTGCAAGCACACACAGTGGCAGCTCCACCCGTCTTCAATGAAGAAGAATCTTCGGAGGACAGTAATGAAGCGATCCCCGAGACCCCTGATCAAGACACTGGAAGGGCCAGTGGACAGCTACGGACAAGATCACAGGTGAAACAAGAAAAGGTCAGCTTTACAGCTCCCATGGTAGAAGTAGCGGAGGCAGAAGGACCGATGGTGGTCTTCAGACCATGGACGGTGGCTGATATGAAAGAAGCCATGGCCCATCTGTCAAACCCTGATGACGCAGGTGACAAATTTTCAAGTGAACTAATTCTTTTTTGTCAAGAATTCAGTCCCACTACACAGGAGCTGAAACGGCTGCTGGCCGTGAAACTGGGGGCCACGAACTGGCACAAAGTGAGCGGATCGATCGGACAGGGAAATGTGCGGCGAGTACACAGAGACTGGGCTGATGAAAACAATGCTCTGTACACAACGGCTGTGGAGAATCTAGTAAAGGCAGTAAAGGAGGCGTTTCCAGCACGAGTGGACACAGCAAAGATTAACAGCTGCTGTCAAATGAGAGACGAGTCTGTCCGAGACTATTACACCAGACTTTGAGACATTTCAAAGGCACAGCGGCTTGGAGGAGCCGACAGAAAGGGGAGCCCAACCAGGCACGTAGGAATGTCATTTGCAAAGTTGTTTTCTGAATGGACTGAGACCTGAGATAGCGCAAGCTGTGAAAGCAAGCTACATTGAATGGCAGAACGGGTGGCTGACCTCCACAATGGCACATGCTGTGCACGCAGAAGAACAGCTGTTGACAAAGAGAGACAAAACCAAGGCAAAGGAAGAGAGAGAACTTCAGCTGGCAGTCATCAGCGTCTCATCTAATAACAGAGCACCGCAGCAGAAGTGGAAAGGAAATGGAAATCAGAAACAGTGGAGATGTAGGTTGTGTAACACTGACAAGCATGAGTTCAGAAACTGCACGAAGTGCAGACTGTGCAAACAAGAGGGACACTGGGCTACAGACTGTCCGGGAAAAGAGAGGGCGGATTGAAACAAGGCGAGTGGAGAGCACAAAGGTGGGGGTCGGAGAGCGGGCGATCAGCGGCCGACTACAAGACAGGGAAGTGAAAATTTTCTAACCACACACACACACCACAAAAGCACATATACTGACCTACATACTGCTCTCTGCAATGAAGAAAATGCTTGTGAACCTTTTTGTGTGACTGAGAGTTATGTGTAATGATGAGTCTGTTGAATGTTTAAGAATGTACAAAAGTTCAGGATTTCTACAAATGCCAAGATATCCAATGTTAGTTGATGATACATTAGTGAATTTTTTAGTGGATTCCGGAGCTGGCCACTCCACAATACGACCATGTGACTTACCATGTGTCCTAAAGCTGACAGAGACAGTGCATGAAAGCACGTCAGCGTCAGGCCATGTAATTTCTGAAAAATTCACAGTGCCCTTAGCTTGTGAGACAGAAACGGGGAAAAAATTAACACATGCATTTCTGTGTTCACCGTCTTGTCCGGCACCGCTAATGGCTAGAGATCTAATGTGTGAACTAAATTTGACCCTCACTGCTGATTCCGGCGGAATCCGCATTGAGGAAGAACAACAAACATGCTGCTCGAAATGTGAGCCGCAATGGGCATACGAATGGTGTGTCACAGATTTGAATTGGGCAAAAATGGTTTTGAAATTGGCAAAAGATCGAACAGCGTCATGTAACGCAGAGAATATGATGGCTGACAAATTACATTGCACGTCACATGTCGTAATTGAACGTGAACCACAATATGAGGAGGGGTGGTTTAACGGGGTAGAAAATGAGACCGTGAAATTTGATAAGATTTTCTGGACAGAAAATGTGTGTGCGCTTTCAGCTTGCCTAACAGAACAACAAAGTGAGCTGTTTTTGCTAGCCGGAGACATAACACCACATTTATCAGTAATCAAGGCCAAAGCGCAAGCGTGGGAAGAGTTAGGGCCTTTTGTGAATAAATGCATGAGAACAACAGATTGGGCTGACAGTTCAGAAGGGGTCAAACACAGCACAAGTTTGGGGGCATTTATGTCAGAATGTGATTTTGGGGTCAAAATGCAGAGAACTGTGACGCCGATTGTAAAGAGTGTGCTGGAGAAACATAAGACAGGGGCTATTTCTGCCTCAGACATTCACCCTGCTCTGGCAGAAATACCTTCAGAACTATGGGCAAAACACAAATATGATGTGGGCCTAATAAAGGGATGTGAACCAGTCATAGTCACTCCTAAATCTGATTACAGGCCATGTCAAGCGCAATACACCCTTAAGAGGGAATCGCTGGAGGGAATTATGCCAGTTTTTGACTCTTTATTGAAAGAGGGCATTATAATAAAATGCATTGATTCTCCAGTTCGCACTCCAATTTTCCCTGTGAAGAAAATAAGAGACAAGAATTCACAGACTGAGTGGCGATTTGTGCAAGATCTTCAGGCTGTGAATTCAGCTGTCATTGCAAGGGCTGCCTGTGTTCCAAACCTGTATACAATTTTGTCACAAATCCCACAAAATGCAATGTATTTCACTGTGGTGGATTTGGCTAATGCTTTCTTTAGCGTCCCAGTGGACGAGAAAAGTCAATTTTGGTTTGCGTTTGATTTCAATAACGAGGGGTACACCTTTACTCGGCTTTGCCAAGGTTTTTGTGAATCCCCAACAATATATAATGAGGCTCTCCGAAGGAGTCTACAGACCCTAACACTGACAGCTGGGACGGCTCTGTTGCAATATGTGGATGATTTGCTAATTTGTGCATGTGATGAAGCCACATGTGTGGCTGACTCTGTGACTCTCTTGAAGCATCTGGCAAGAGCGGGCCACAAGGTCAGTCTTTCAAAATTACAGTTTGTAAAACAGGAAATTATGTTTTTGGGGCATGTTATTAAACCAAACAGCAAATCCATATCTGAAAAACGAGTGAGGGCCATAAAAGATGTGCCAAAACCAGTTACAAAAAAACAATTATTGTCATTTTTGGGAATGTGTGCTTACTGTCATACATTTATTCCTAATTATGCAATTCTTGAACAGCCCTTACGAGCCCTGACAACAGGGAAATGGTTGAGGTCATGTGATAGGCTTGTTTGGACAAGCGAGGCGGGGAGGCATTTGGGAACTTGAAAATACAACTGGCCATGGCCCCCACGTTGGGCCTACCCATCACAGATAGACCGTTTGTTCAGATGGTGGATGAGAAAAGTGGGTTTATGACTTCTGTTCTTTTGCAGACTCATGGAGACAGACTGCGACCTGTGGCATATTTTTCAACCAAACTTGATGCAGTAGCAGCAGGTCTACCACACTGTTTGAGGGCGGTGGCAGCTGCTGAAATGGCATTACTGGCATCCAAGGAATTTGTGGGGTATTCTGATTTGACTCTAATGGTCCCACATGCAGTCTCCATGATTTTGCAAGAGCAGAAAACATCACATTTATCCACAGCCTGATGGCTGAGGTACCACACAATTTTATTGGACATGCCAAACATAACTGTTAAAAGATGCACAACTTTGAACCCTGCCACACTTCTCCCCACAGAGAAGGGTGGAGAGGAGCATCATTGTTGTCTATCAGTGCTTGAACAGGTGTGCACACCACGTCCAGACCTTTTAGACATGCCATTGGACAATTGTGACAATGTCCTCTTTGTGGATGGATCGGCTTCAAAAGATCCACAAACAGGAAGGAATAAGGTTGGTTACGCGATAACCACTGAATTTGAAGTCGTAACATCTGGCAAATTGCCATCAAATTACTCGGCTCAAGCAGCTGAACTAGTCGCTCTGACAGAAGCATGTATAATTATGACTGACCAGTGTGTGACGATTTACACAGATTCGCGTTATGCTTTTGGAGTCACACACGATTTTGGTGCTTTATGGAAGCACAGGACATTTTTGAAGTCAGACGGTCGTCCAATATTGAATGCATCTCTTGTGTCTGAGCTTTTGGAGGCCATTCTGCTACCAGACAAGGTGGCAATTTGTAAGTGCGCAGCGCATTCTAAGGATAACAGTTCTGTATCAACAGGAAACGCCAGAGCAGACACGGCGGCGAAGGCTGCGGCAGCACAGGAGACAAAAGAAGCGTCATGTGCCATAATATCTAACCCTAATCTTGACATTCCTTCTTGTTTACAGGACATGCAGACCTTTTCAACAGAGGCTGAAAAACACAAATGGAGGGCGTCTGGCTGCAGCCTTGTAGATAATGTGTGGATGAGTGTGGACGGCATGCCTTGTTTACCCAAACACTTCTTTCAACATTATGCTAAGTTGACTCATGGGTTAGAGCATGTGTCAAAGGGAGGGATGGTGTCAATGATGAAAGAATTGTGGTTTACCAAGGGCTTCACAATATGTGCTGAAAATTTTTGCAAAAGATGTGTCATTTGTAGCACACACAATGTAGCAAGGGGAATCAAGACAGACATGGCATCCCAGCCACCCCCAGGGGGACCCTTTGAGTACCTGATGATTGATTTCATAGAGTTAACCCCTTGTGGAAAACAGAAACACTGTCTGGTGATGGTTGACATGTGGTCCAAATGGGTTGAGGCCTTCCCAACCTCGAAACAAGACTCGGCAGCAGTAGCGAAAGCTCTTTTAACTGAGATTGTTCCGAGATGGGGAATTCCAAGAAAAATCAGCTCGGACAACGGGACACACTTTGTCAATGAGGCAATAAAGCAGGTGGGTCAGTTTTTGGGAACTGACATGAGAACACACTGCAGTTACCACGCTGCTAGTGGAGGCACTGTTGAGAGACAGAACCAGACAATTAAGAACAAATTGGCTAAGTGCTGTGAGGAAACTCACATGGGTTAAAGCATTCCCAATTGTGTTAATGTACATGAGAATGAGGAAAAGAGTCAAACCAAATTTGAGCCCATTTGAGATACTTTTTGGTAGACCACCGTTCCTGGGAATGGGCGAGGGGAAACGAAGACTGCCGTCAACAGATGTGTGTGAGGATGACATGTTGAATTACTGCAAAGAAATGTCTTCTCTGTTGTCCAATGTTTCTGTGCAGGTGAAGGCTGCTCAGGGGAAAGTTGCTGAAACATTTCTGCATAACATCAGGCCTGGTGATTTCGTGGTGATTCGAGATCTGAGGAGGAAAAGCTGGAGGGCAAAAAGGTGGCTAGGACCATTCCAAGTGCTACTGACGACACACACAGCTGTGAAGGTCGCAGAGAGGGCCACGTGGGTGCATGCCAACCACTGTAGGAAGGTCCCGCCTACGTCACAGGAGGAGACTCAGACTGAGCATCAATAAGCGCCAAGATCAAGGCTGAACACCAAGTACCTTTATCAGTGCAGGCATAAGGACATTCAACAGAACTGACATGGCCTGTGCGCAGAGCGAGCCCCACCGTGTGGCCACAAGGAGTCATCGTCGTGAAAGGGTACGATTTAAAAAGGATTGAAGAAATAAAATCTACAGAACCCTGTATTCGAGCTGTGTGTTCGAGTGGGCGAGATAAAGACTACAAGGAAGAGACTGGAAGAGGCAGGCAACCTTAGTTGCGCAACCAATATCCGGCTGGATATTATTAGTCAACAAAGCAGATAAGACTCTCAGTGCTTCAAGGACTGAACTCCTTCACACATTTCTGGCCATACAGCTGCAGTACTGATCAAGCTAACCGGAGAATTGGAGCGTCCGAGACCGTGGCACCCATTCAGAGTGCCAGGTATGTGCGGCCTGTGTAAAAGTATGTGCATATTGACTTTGCTTTCAGTGACAATTTGTATGATAATAATGCACTTCACCGAGGGCCTGAGAGCACTGCCGACAGGGGACTCCGCTAACTGGACCAAGACATCTGTACTGAATGGCACCATCAGACGACGTGACAAGAGAGAAACGTTCACAAAAGTGTATCCAATGAAAGGTCTAGAGGGGGACATCATCACGGTCAAGGAGGGATCGAGTGTGACTTTCGGCTGCAACCCATTTCAAGCGAACTGTCCGGACTGCGAGGAACGCCCTGAAGAATATGCAGGTTTTTACATCTGTGAAAAACCATGCAAGTGGGCCAACGTGAAAGCGTATTACTACGACCACAAGAAGGGACATGACGACAGATTCAGGGTGCACTCGAACAACATGTACAGCAACAACAGGTACGGAATGGTAGTAGAACTGACAAATGTAAAACTTTCTGACCAAGGCAGGTACTACTGTGGCCTGGACCTGGGGGGAACTGACTGGTATGAGACAATAGACATTGTTGTAATTAAGGCAGCCTCATCACGGATGACAACGACAAACCCTTCCGTGACACCTGAGCTCGAACAAGAAGATAAGGAGGAGTTAGAGTGGATGGAAAACGGAGACTCAAGGAAAGGTCCGATTAACCCTGAGGTACAGGAAGCCATGTTGAAATGCCAGGGGAACAAGGCCTGTGAACTGGCGATGCTGCAAAAGGAGGAACTAGAGATATCAACAAGCTGCTGGCTTTGTCTGCAAATGTCTCACGCTTGGAAAGCTGTCCCATTGACCGTAGCGACAGTGAAAGAAACAAAGTGTCTGATTCCACAGCAAATGACTGATGTACTTAGGGCTGTGGCTGATCTGGAGAAAGGAAAGACACCAATGAAACAGCCTGCAGACAGCTGTGACCACGTGCAGAAATACAACCACGCTGATATGGCCATTTCACCTCTCAGGGTGACGCACAAACAAGGAGATGTGTGCATTTGTTTGAACAGACCGAGACTGTTGAAAACAGGATGGTCTGACTGTAGGGTCAGAATCGACATCAAGGACGGAGTGAATTGTACAACAGTGATCAACGACAAAGAAATTAATTTCAAATGCCCTTTCAACAGGCCGAACGAGACGTCACCAGCTGCAGTATGGGTGTGCGGTGACAGGGCATTCCATCGAATGCCACAGAGGTGGTCAGGGTGTTGTTATCCAGCTTTGATGAATGTGGGAACTTCTGTGTATTTGCCAAATCACATGCCTGGGGGGGGGGAGAAGTAGACAGAAAAGAAATGTTGAAATTTTGGCAGGGGTTTTGCCAAAACATTATGCAGGGTACACATGATCTGATCCATGGACCACGCCCGGAGCGAATGTGGGGTGGTCATTGTTCTTAGGGGTGGGTACAACGGTAACGATTAATAAGATAAATGGGTTAGCATGGACTGTACTAGCAATAGCGAAAAACACAGAAAATGCTTTGACAATGATAAATGATGAGATGAAACAGTTAAGAGATGCGGTCATTCAAAACTGGTTGGTTCTTGATATGTTAACTGCAGAGAAAGGGGGAGTTTGCAAAATGTTAGGAATGTCTTGTTGTTTCAATATTCCAGATTATAGTGCCAACATCACAAATGTAATTGAACACATGAGAAAGGCTGTACGGGAGCCTGAATAGGCCAATGATACGTGGGTTGGATGGTTCATGAATATGTGGGGAGGTTGGGTTTATTGGATACTTCAAACAATACTGCCAATTGGAGCAATAGGGTTGTTGATACTGGTTTGTTTGCCATGCATTATGAAGTGCATTTCCAGCTCAGTACAGAGACTGGTTAAAGCAGGAACATCTGCTCAACTGGTGAAAATGACAGTCTATTCAACTAATGATGACAATGATAAAAATATGATGATGGTGACACAAGTAGCGGCAGCTACAGTATGTATTGAGTATGTTAAAGTATGTTTTTATTCCCTTTCTTTTTCCTTTCTGAAGAGAGCAATGATAAGAAATAAGGGTCAAAAGCAGCGGTCATCCGTGTTACGAGATGACGTACAGGGGGAGGGTTTGAAATGAGGGTTTATTTTTACTTTTATTCTTTGGATTTTTATAACCTGCTGACATAACCCAAAATGTTAAATTGATGTGTTTTTTCCTACTTAATCTGTACACTATTTCTTGTTTATACTGAGGTGACTGCGGGTCTGATTTTATGCCAGGAGTGCAATAACAGTGTTTATTCATTTAGCCCGGCTTCAGATAAAGTCTTTTACTTGCTTGCTAAATTGGAAGGGATTATTCTAATAAACAGCCTAAGCTTTCTTCTTTAAAAAAAAAAAAAAAAAACTTATTTCACAAGTTTAAGAGGGTGATCGTTTATGCAAAAATCAGAAATGAAGAGCATAGGTGTGATGTGATGACTTAAACTTGCATTATTATATTACCATTAGTGTTAGTATTACTATGCTAGACTAGTCAATTATCAGAGAATGATAAACAGGATGGATTGTTGTGGAAATTTTACATTGATCGAATAATGGAATGTTCCTTTTTGACTGTCTATGTGTGTACGTGCGGGAAATGTGACACTTCAGGAACATATGTGACAGGACCTTTTGACCTTAGGTGGGCAGCTGTGGCTTTAAGTAGAAACTGACTGTTTCGGGACCTATGAACTTAGACCTTAGCAGTGCTTTAAGTAGAATTTAAACTGACAGTGGACACCTTAACTGGAAAAGGCCAATGGTACAGCTGCTGGGAAGGAACCTTGAAAATACAAGATAAAAGGGCTGTTCATCTCTTCCTGGGGGTGTCACTCTCTTGCACAGCGCAATTACTGTGGATTAGACTGAACCTATTCTTGCAAGAATAAATACTTTTTTTATTAATTTGACTCTGAGTGTCTCTTATGCAGCGATGCTGTTTTAATGAATTTTAGCCACAACAATGGTGTTTATAATGGTGGTGTTTGTGGCATATCTATTTTAGGAAAAACAACAAAAACATCAGTGACCAAGTCAACAGTATAGGCAGAGAGGTTGTTATGTAAGTAGGTCATATTAATATAACATTAAATGTGCGCTCAGTAATTTTGTAATCATTAAAGAAAAGTTGATCTCTTAAAGACATGAATTGTAATTTTGTAATATATGTAGGAAATTATGTTAACTGTTGTATGTGAATATTTATTACTGGTAGGGGGCAGCCTAGTGCAGTTCAACTTAGCCTTACAAGTAGGGAAGAAGAGCATGTCAGTAGTGTAGAGTTCACCTGTTTCATGACTGATTGTAATTGTGCTTGGAGCTTGAATCACTCAGTAAATGTTTCTTAATCTTCATGCACACCTCTCTCTATTATTACAATTTGGCGACAAGTATAAAAGCAATGAAGGGGAAAAGAAGTTTAGACTGTTGAAAGACATGTTTTTTGGAGGTGGGAATTGGAGGTGAATGCTATTACCATTGCAATTATTATCATTACCCTCATGTTTGGTATCTATGAAGTCCATAGTTAATTTCCAGAATGTTGATGTTGAGTAAAATCCTATAACTTGCATTTTGTTTTTGCTATCAAAGTTTAAGACTGAAATAACTTTAGTCAGAGCAGGAAACTAATGAAATGATAATTAACTTGAGGTGGGAAAAGCTGTTTACGCCCCTTGGTCAAGTTAATTTCTGACTGGTCAGAAGTCTTTTGGGTTGTGCCCAGTCAGAAAGGTTAAAACCTCATGACATTGAACGAAACATTTAGTCAACTCAATGCTGAAAACAGAGTCCACGCCTACTAAGAATCTACGCTGATCACAGTCTATGCTGAGCACTGAATCTACGCTGAACACAAAGTCTACACTGAGTCTACTTTTTCTTTTGAGCTGTTAGCATTATCATCCACTCTTTGTTTTCCACAAAGTCATTTGCAATAGTACTTCGCCGCAACTGCCTTCAGCCCTTGCAACCTGCCTATGAATGAAACCCAGCTAATTTTTCTCTTGACTCGTCATTCCCCATTTGCTGCTCTGACCCCTCACGTCATCTTTGGCTCGACTCCCAGTCCTCAGGCACAACGAAAGAAACAACTCCTCAACTGACCATGTAATGGATAGATTGATGGTTTGTTCTGTCATGGTTTGCTAAATTTCATACATTGCCATAATGTAGCATCTGAGCGGTCTCCCGTACACCAGAGGGAGCCCTCACCTGAATTATGAAATGTCACTTCCTGTTCCTGCCACGTCACTTCCTGTTTGCCTTGTGTTTAAGCCATACACTCTTCTGCATAATGGATTCTAACCTGATCTCCAGTCTGAGATCTTTGCAGAATACTTTGCCAGGTAGTAGTAGTAGTAGTAATTTATTTGACCCTTTTGTTAAAAATACGATACATCTTTGCACCATATATTAAAACAAAAAACAAAGTCAGGATAACACAATAAAGCCCTAGGGCTT
Organism: Moxostoma hubbsi; assembly: GCA_032164185.1. Taxonomy (NCBI): domain Eukaryota; kingdom Metazoa; phylum Chordata; class Actinopteri; order Cypriniformes; family Catostomidae; genus Moxostoma; species Moxostoma hubbsi. The sequence goes on from JAVLUX010000009.1 coordinate 32,855,165, forward strand.
ATTTCCATTGTGGTCCCGGGGGGGAGGGGGGGCAGAACAAGTGGCAGCAAATCAAGCATCAATCATCGCATCCATATATATATATTAACTATAACCATCAAAACAAAACCATAAAATATTATCATACTAAGTTTGACATCTGAGCCATTTTTTCAGTGCCAGCTTAAAACCTACTAAACTTCTAATCATCTTTAGATTTCCTGGCAACCTGTTCCACAAGCTTGTTGCTACATACAAAAAGGACTCTTTACCTAAATTACTTGCAACTCTAGGAGGTACAAAATCAGTAGAGCTGCCCCTGGTGGAGTAGCAGTGAACATCTCTCACTCTATTAAAATAATGAATCAAATATTTGGGGACATCCCCATGCACAGTCCTATGTACCATGCACAGGTGAATCTGCGAGACTCGGTCTTCTACATTTAACCACCCTATAGTCTCAAAATGAGATATATCAAGATGAGATCTCACGGGGAGGTTCAAAATAAGCCTTATAACCCTATTTTGAGCAGTCTGAAGCCTATGTTTCAGGTGCTTTGAAACACCATTATACCAGGAGCAACACGCGTAATCAAAATAAGGCTGAATTAGAGCACTTGCCAGAGTTAACATTGCTTTCTTGTCCAAAAACTTTGAGATTCTGGACAAGAAACGTACTCTTTGATTTACCTTGGTAAGCACCTTTTGCGCTTGGCCCACTCCAGACAAGTGGCAGTCCAGCCACAACCCAGGTAACTAACTGAGTCCTTTACATTAATCTCACTATCTCCAACTAAAACCTTAAAACCAGGGGATCTTCTCAATTTTATTTTTGACCCAAACAGTATGGCTTCCGTTTTTCCTAAGTGAAGTGATAGCTTATTGTCTGACATCCACCTGCTGACTTTTGATAATTCTGCACTGAGAGTTCTTTCAACTATGTTCTTATCTTTATGTGAAACCAATAATGCAGAATCATCTGCATATAAAAAAAGTTCACATGAACATACAGACTTAAGGTCATTTATATATAGAAGAAATAAAAGTGGGCCCAAGACACTCCCTTGAGGAACCCCACATTCTATATATTGTGGTTGAGACATTGTTCCTCCAATATCCACCACCTGCTTCCTATCCTTCAGATAAGAACTCACCCATCTGACTGCTAAGTCATTAAAACCAATGGCTTTTAATTTGTGTACCAAAATATCATGGTCAACGGTATCAAAGGCCCTCTGTAGGTCTAACATGACCATACCACAAAAATTCCCTTTATCTACCTCCCTCCTAATGTGGTCAGTTAAATACAATAAACAGGTGTCAGTGGAATGTGATTTACGAAAGCCAGACTGGAACTCATAGAGTAGATTGTGTGATGCTAAGTATTTGTCAATCTGTTCATAAATAATTTTTTCAATTATCTTTGACAGACTACACAGAACAGAAACAGGTCTATAGTTTCCATGGTTTAATTTACTCCCTTTCTTGTAAAGTGGAATCACTCTGGCAAGCTTGAAATCATTAGGAAAATATCCTAAATGTATGATTAAAATATATGTTTATGATATGGGTGATACATGGGGTTATAACCTTAGCAGCATCTCTTAAGTATCTAGATGGAATATTGTCAAGGCCAGTAGCTTTTGAGCTATTTAGATTTTTAAGCTTCTCAAGTACAACTGCCTCTGACACCTTTTCAAAAGAGAAGCCGTCTGCTTTTGACCTTGCTGAGAGTAAAAGTCAAAGATGTGACTTTCACCGTACTGCCCTGACTGGACAGGTAGTTTTTCTACCAGTTTACTAGCAACTGATGAGAAATAGTTGTTAAAACTATCTGCCACTGTCACCTTTTCTGCTGTGACATTATTCCCCAAATCAAGAGTTATGTTACTAGTTTTTGTTTTCAACCTATTACTATAGCCAAGCTGCTTGAGGGACTTCCATAACTTACTTGAGTCATTTCTATATTGCACAATTTTCTCATTAAAATAGGCCTTTTTGGCATTGACCACTAATCTACTCACTTCATTTCTCACCTTTTTGTACTCTGCCCAATTCTGATCATCCTTATTTTTCTTGAATATATCATACTTCTTGTTTCTCATCCTAATTGACTCGAGAATTTCATCATTTATCCAGGGTTCTGTCCTCTATTTAACTCTTACTAATTTAAAAGGGGCTATTTTGTCTACAACTTCTAAAAACATACATTTAAAAGAGCACCATGCTTTATCAACTTCCTTACATTGCAACACAGCAGACCAGTTTATAAAATTCAGGTAGTCATCAAGTGCTTCTTTGCTATACCTTTTCAGCGACCTGATTCTTATAGAGCTATGACAATTGAACACTGCTTTCTTGATCTTTCGAGTACAGAAAACAATAGAATGATCACTCAGTCCATAATTAATTACCCCACTTTCTGGTATCCTATCCTTTTCTGACACTAAAACAAGGTCAATAATTGTTTGAGTGGAAGAACAGACACGTGTTGGTTCTTTGATCAGCTGATGTAAACTAAATGAGCAACAAAAGTTCATTAACGCCTTATAGCCAGAACGGTCAGTTTTTCGAATATCAATATTAAAATCTCCTATTATAATAACTTCTGATTTGTCCATACAATTTGAGCAAACTTCTTCCAGAATTTCAAAAAACAATGGCTTGTCAGGTGGCCTGTAACATGCTCCAACTAAAATAGGCTTGCTCTTCGGCAGCAGAATGTTTAGCCAGACCGCTTCAATTTGGTCATTATTCAAGTCCGTTCTCTGATTCAGGTCAGAATCTAGCAGAAGTTTCACAGCTTCAAGCAGCCTTTAACTACCAGGGTGGAGTCTTACATGAATTCCAAACTCAACTCGCCAGTCTGAGTGCCACTAATGAAAACATGACTCATTCAATACCTTCCACCTACAAGAGCTGAACCGGTAAGACTTGCTCTACCAGATAAGTTTGATGGTTCAGCAGATAAATGCAAGGGGTTTTTATGCCAATGCCAGTTATATTTCTCCAATCAGCCTGAGGTCTTTTGTCAAGAGAGGACAAAGTTTTAATTTTATGATGACTTTACTCACAGGAAAAGCACTGGATTGGGCATCGGCTGTCTGGGACATGGACAATCAGGTACAGACCTTGTTTGATTATTTCTTGAAGTGGATTAAAGAAGTGTTTGAAAACCCTGCAGTGGGACAAGATATTTCTGTCCAACTGTTACACTTGCTCCAGGGAAAACAATCAGCTGCTGAATACGCTGTTCAATTCCGTACACTAGCTGCTCAAAGTGGGTGGAATTATATGGCTTTCGTGAGGGGCTTAACCACAATTTACAAGCGAAACTTGCATGCAGTGATGAAACTACCACCCTATCTCAGTATATCAACATGGCTGTCAAGATGGATAATTTAATTCAAAATAATCCCTGAGCGAAAATGTCTCAAGCCTCTTTACCACCAATTGCCTCAGTCAGTCAACCCGAATCCATGCAAATAGGATTGTCATCAGAGGAAAGCCACCAACATCAGTGCAAAAGATTGTGTTTTTACTGTGGACAATCAGGTCATCAATGTGCTTTTTGATTTTACAATTGATTTTAATAGAAGATTCATAGAATTATTTTGTTTCAGCGTTAGTGGATTCCAGAGCAGCTACAAATCTGATCCATCATGAACTCCTCACAGAACTCAGTATACCTACCTTACCAAGCAAACCATCCATCAGAATAACAGCCATTGACAATGAACCCATTGGAATAGGCACCACCCAACAAACAATACCTCTGACTATACAAATTGGTCTATTCCACACTGAAATCATTTAATTATATGTAATATACTCCCCTAAGAACCAAATCATCCTGGGCCAACCATGGTTAGCTGTACACAATCCCAACATATCCTGGGCACAAGGTGAACTCATCAAGTGGTCAATGTTTTGTTAAAAAAAAACTGTATTCAGTCTAGAATCTTTTTCCATGTCTTTCCACCAGCATAGAAAGCACCGATGTTCAAGTTCAGACCAAGATTCCAGAGGGATCTTCAGCAGGATTCTTCTTTGCTGAGAAAAAGGACGATGGTCTCAGACCCTGCATTGACTACCATGGCCTCAATTCAGTGACAGTCAAGTATAGATACCCACTGCCATTAGTTGCTTCTACCCTTGAACATTTGCGTGAGGCTCAAAATTTCTCCAAACTAGACCTTCGAAGTGCATAAAATCTCATCCGAATCAGAAAAGGAGATGAGTGGAAAATGACTTCTCACCACAAGGGGGCACTATGAATACCAAATCATGCCATATGGCCTTGCCAACTGACCAGCTGTATTCCAGTCCTTCATAAACAAGATCTTCCATGACCTCCTAAACCAATGTGTCATCGCTTCCATAGACAACATCCTTATTTACTCACAAACCAAAGCACAACACATTCAACATGTGAAGACAGTACTAGCTTAATTACAAGATAACTTACTATAAACTGAGAAATGTGAATTCAATACCACCAGTACTACTTTCCTAGGCTACAATTTCAGTCACCAAGGAGTGAAGATGGACATGTCAAAAATCAAAGCAGTTACAGGATGGCCACGTTCCACGACTGTCAAAGAACTACAATGGTTCCTAGGCTTTGCAAATATCTATAGACGGTTCATTAGAAACTATAGTATCCGCAGCCCCGATGACTTCCCCCCTGAAAGGTAAACCCAAGAAGTTGCAATGGACTAACTCAGCACAAACAGTGTTTGAAACACTCAAAACCAAGTTCACCACAGCCCCTATTCTCAAACACCCTGACCCTAACCTTACATTCATTATAGAAATTGATGCTTTTTACTGTGTGTGGCGCGGGCGTCCAGGGTCGCGGCTATGGCTGGTGTGGCCTCCTGGCTGAGCAGGCTCCGGATGACGTGGCGATCCTCTGCTTGAGCCCGTATGATCTCGAAGAACCGCCGATGTTGGTCCTGCCTGAGCTCAAGCAGGGACTGTTGGTGGCTCTGATGGAGGTTAGCGAGGGACTGGAGGACTTCGGCCAGCTGGGAGGACTCTACGGGGTGATCCTTCTCCATCGTTGGAATTAATTCCCGGGTTTCGGCACCAGTGTAACGCGAATCACACGACTGACGTGGAGGGAGGACACAGAGGCAGGGGCGTAACTCAAAAGGTAAGACTTTAATAATTGGGGAAACAGTGTAAAAACAATAGCTATTCAAAAAGGCTCTCTCTCATAGGCCAACACTGGACTGGCATTCTCACTGTCTCACTGGTAGTGCTGTGGCTCTTTTATGCCGCTCTCCCCGTGCTCACTGAAATTTAGCTCAGGTGCAAGCGCCCTTACCGCTTTCCCTCCCCGGACGGGCGCTTGACCACGCCCCCGCTGCCACACTGTGGAATAGGAATTGTTCTCTCTCAAAGACATGGCAGACAAGGCAGAATGTATACATGTCCTTTCTTTTCCAGGAAGATGACCACTGCAGAATGGAACTATGATGTGGGCAACAAGGAGCTTCTCTCCATTAAAAACAGCATTAGAAGTGTGGAGACATTGGCTACAGGGGGCTATTCACCCATTCCATGTAATCACGGACCACAATAATGTAGAATATATCAAAAGTGCCAAACGTCTGAACCCAGGACAAGCACAATGGTCATTATTATATACAAGATTACAGTTCACTGTCAAAGCAGACACCCTCTCCAGGAGATTTGACCCTTCACACACCCCTAGTCACAAAGACTCAATTCTACCACCATTACTCATTATCACCCCCATCCAATGGGACATCATGGAAGAGATCCAGCGAGAACAACAGAGAGATCCAACCCCACCAGCATGTCCTCCTACCAAACATTATGTACCACGTACTCTAAAACAACGCTCCGCACCAGATACCCAGGTATCCAATGTACTATACTGTTAATACGTAATTCATTCTGTTGGCCAAGTTTAACGTAAGATGTTACTAACTTTGTCAAGTCTTTCTCCATCTGTGCTTAGTCAAAAACTCTCAGAGAACTTCCCGCTGGACTACTTGAACCACTTCCCATTCCTCAGAGACCCTGGTCCCATCTATCTGAATTTTGTCACAGATCTCCCTAGTTCTAACAGTTTCACAACTGTTTTGGTTATCATAGACAGATTTATGATTTAAGTCATGTCATCTGGTTCCCTTTAAAGGTCTCCGTACAGCCATGGAAACCGCTAATGCCTTGTCAGATTGTACTGCAGCCGTCAACAAGAAAAGTGGAGTTATTTTCTTCCATGGGCCGAGTATGCCCAGAATTCCCACACTCATTCCTCCACAGGACTCACTCCATTCCAATGTGTCCTGTGCTACCGACCACCCATGTTCCCTTGGTCAGGAGAACCCTCAGCAGTACCAGCAACCTCCACCACCTTTGGAGATTGATTAAGTTCCAGCATACCTGGTCAGAGAAATCCTTGACTCAAGAAGGAGATATTTGGTGGACTGGGAGGGATTTAGACCAGAGTAGAGATCGTGGGAAGTGCCAGAGACATCTTAGACCCCTCATTGACCCACGAGTTCCATCTAACACACCGCAATCACCCAGCACCTACACCAAGGGAACACCCTAGGAGAAGAAAACAAATTGTGTTCGTGGGGGGGATTCTGTAAAGTTTGAGCGGTCTGCCGTTCACCAAAGGGAGCCCTCAATTCCTGTTCCTGCCACATCAGTTCCTGCAAAATCACTTCCTGTTTGCCTTATGTATATGAGCCATGCATTCACACTCCCATATTGCAAAGTATTACCAGTTAACCTGCCTTACCAATAGTTTATCAAGTGTATTCTCGTTCTTCCTCATGTTATGATCTTCTGCCTGTTCATTGGATTTACATTTCTGGATGACCCATTCTGTCTTGTTGACTTTACTGGATTGTTTGCCTGTTGCCTAACTCTGCCTGATATTCTGCCCATGTTTGAGCTTTCTGATTTGGATTTGTTAAATAAACTTTTCTGCATAATGAATTCTAACCCGATCTCCAGTTTATAGTAACCCAATATTCTGCATTTCCAGAATTCCAAATCTTGTTTTCTTTACCGTTCACATTGTGTGTGTGTGTGTGTGTGTGTGTGTGTGCGTGCGTGTGCGTGCATGCACTAGATTTGTTTATGTATTAGGTTTAGAATAGTTTAATAAATTCTCGTTTGCATTCAGAGAGAAGTGTCTTGTACTTAATGTTCAAAGTTAATGTCTTAAACTGTCTGATCCTGTTACTTGCTTATGAACAGTGTTTACACTAAATTTAGGATATTATTTAGTTGGCCACGAGGTGATATTCCTCATAGAATTGATAAAGACACAAGTTCAACATATCGGTGGACGAATACATTGATTGGGTGTTAAATATGAATTCTGTTAGATTCCCTAGAGATTAGATCATTATTCCCATTAAGCAAGAGAGCTAAAATACCTACAAGGTAATGTACTGTATTTATCCAGATCTTGACATTCCTGAGAATACTTCTCTGGTAGCTAAACACATTGAGGGAACAGGGGCTGGGGTCATTTCTAGTGAACCCAAAGTTGTATCTGAATGAACTATGGATTATTCTCAGACATCTGAGGTACAAACTCAAATGACTGATGAACAGTCAAACAAATATTTTATCCCTGTTATGCTTGTGAAAAGATGACAGAGAACCAGAATATTGCTTGGTTATTTAAAGGACTATGAACTGAAGTTAAAAAAAGAAAGTTGGATTGGATTGTATATTATGGTTGATGTTAATTTTTCAATTGTTGAACATGGCTGTTAAGGGAAGTTACAAGTAACGTGACTAGGAATGTTTATCTGATTAACCTGTAAATAGTACTTTAAGCTTAATGGGAAGGGGTTGTTTTAGAATGATTTTGAAGAGTATGTTGAAATGTTGTATGTGAATATTTATCACCAGTAGGGGGCAGTGTAGTGCATTTCAGCTTCACCTTAAAAGCAGGGAAGCAGAACATGTTAGTAGCGTTTCATGACCGATTGAAATTGTGCTTGCTGCTTGAATCACTCAGTAAATGTTCCTTAATCGTCATGCATGCCTCTCTCGAGTTATGACAGAAATCATGACCACTCATATTAAAATGAAGAATCCAGTCATATCAGTACCTGCCATTTTAGAATCACATAACCAGCCGAATACTATTCACTTAATATCATAACCGTCCTGTTTTTGACACTGTCATTGATTAAAGTAATCATTGCTGACTGTGAATACTTAATTTCTACAATGGTATCTGAAACTGAAAACTATTGATTTTTTTAATTATGCTGCATCCAAACTGCTAGGTGTCAGTGTAAGTTCAATATGACACAAAGACAAAAGTTACTGAGTGCACATTTAAGGAATGTTTTTGTGCTTTGATTCTTTGGTTCTGGCTATCTGGAACAATGCTTCAAATGTTTGACAGCATTCATTAAATTATATGACAATTATTTTCTTTAATATTATAATATTCATTCATATAAGCTTTCTACATTTTAGTTCTAATTATTAAAGATTTATCATAAAAATGCTGATATTTCTTAAATTCAGTTGATATGCTTTTTCAAATTATATAATTTATTCCTAAAAACATTAAACATATTCTAAAAAATAAAAAAATAAATATTTGAAAATGTAGTATTGTGAAGCGAGGCAGACGAGATTTAGAATTTGTCCCACTAGTTTTCAGGTTGTTCCCACACCCCTGGTACTTATTTTCTGCTAATGTTCTGTTATTTTTCTGTGTGCTTTCTATACAGTTATTTTTCATTATTTAAAGTATTGTTTTCCAACACCAGCCTTTTATTTTGGTATAATCTCTCAGATTACAGCGAACCTATCTGGTGTGTAAAAACAATGCAAACTGATCACTTGTCAATCAGACAGCTCTTACTGTCTAAGTGGGCAGTTCTAGTGGGTGGGTGCTAAAATATCTTGTTTTTCATAATCCTTAAGTGAATGAAGTGCTAAAATGTATTTTTAGCTAATTCCCATTAAATTGTTTAAAAAATAAGATAGGGAATATCCTTTATCTCATGTAAGTGTTTGACATCCCTTATTAGAAAATCACTCTGTATCAGTCTAGCTTTTTGAAACTCCTCATTTGTGCATCTTGGATTTCGAAATAGATTTAGAATGCACACTCATCGTAGCACTATGTCTGTTTGGCAGAGCTGTGTTCAAACAAATACCAGTAAGGAAATAACATCGCTTGTGCAGGGACAGTCCCATGGCACAGACAGTTTTGTGTGACCTTTAGTATTACTGCAGTAGTGCTAAAATCTTCTACATCCATCTCCTCTGAACTGTGTGGGGACTCTGCCTGCCATCACCTACAAATGACAAGTGATACTTCAGTGCCATCATCATGGCTTGTAAAGTTGCCATTTTAGTGAAGACTTTGAGGATGAGGAAAGATTCAAGGAGAAGGTTAACAGAGAGAACATTTGCAATCCGTATGTTCAATGCAAATCTGGAAGATAAATGGCTGTATAATGGTTAATGACCGCCCCTGGGCTCACAGCTATTGTATGTCAAGAATGTGATATGAGGGAGATAATGTGATTTCGACACTTCATGGCAATACGGCAGCCTTATCAACTAAATCACTATGTGATATGACACTTTTGACTGCAACTCTCTTTAAATTACATAGGAAATGAGAAAGACACGTTTGTTATCTCATAATACTGATTTACACATCTTTAAAATTGCTTTTAGCCTTGCAGCACTTTGCCACAATGCTATTTGGTTATGACTAATTCAGAGATCTGTGCTTTGGCATACAGAAAGTGTCATTTGCCATATTTAATTTAATGACTCCCTTTTGAAACAGTTGTGTAATGACTGCCTTATTGTGCTGGATTTTTAATCGGATGCCATTTACTGTATTGTTAAAGTGGTTGCTCTGTGGGTCTCGGGGGTTGAGAATAACGCATATTTTACTGCACACTGAGTTGTGAAAAAATTGCAGTTAGCACTAAGAGATAAAAACACCTACAAAGACTGACGATGTGCCCTCCTCTGTGCTTTCACTGTCATATCTTGTTATAAAAATTGTAGTTAGCACCTTCATTACCACTTTCAACAACGGAAGTATGTTTCTCACACAGACTGTTAGAGATTAAATCAACTGCAAACGCACAGTCTTAAAGGGATAGTTCATCATTTACTCACCCTCATTGCATCAAAGATGAGTATGACTTTCTTTCTTCTGCAGAACACAAAACTCAGATTTTCAGAAGAATATTCAAGCTCTGTAGGTCCATAAAAGGCATGTGAATGGTAGCCAGACTTTTGAAGCTCCAAAAATCACATGACGGCCACATTAAAGTAATCCATATGACTCCAGTGGTTTAATCCATATATTCAGAAGCAATATGATGTATGTCAATATGAATATGGTGTAGGTGAGAAAAAGATCAATATTTAAGTCCTTTTTTTCTCTAAATCTCCACTTTCACTTAGATGGCATGCACAGTAAATTATGAGAGAATTTTCATTTTTGGTGAACTCCCTTTTAAAAACCCAATTGCAGTAAAAATTTTGAGAAATGAAGAAATTTGATTAGATCCAAACAGAGAAAACATAGGGATCCTTTTGCAATAGATCACATGACTTAAAACTTTAGTATCATTCAATTGCAATAGAGCATCATGCAAAACTATAAATCTCAATTGCCTCTCAGTCTAGGACTGTTCTCTAGGAAGGCATTCACAGCTTGCTCCCTTAATGGAGAAGATCACATTCTTCAGGCTCTTGCAGCTATACTGTTTATCACTCACTTGTATTTCAGCGTACTTTGCCTTCACCAGATGACAGGGGTGAGCCAGGCTAATCCAGGACAACTTCATCAGTCTCTTCTCAGTGAGAAGCCTTGCGGTGACACGGCCTCCCACCTGTTAGAATCAATATCTGTCGACATAAGTGAAGTAAATATTGCTGCTATCAAGGTATAGAGTAAAATATGCTACCAATTAATGTCCTTTTGGATGCTAGATCCACAAATTAGCAGGCACGTTAATTACAGAGCTTGTTTCACTGAATGTGGCCAGGTCCTCTGTTAAGCACATACTCCTGATTTATTATTATTTTGAAGGCCCCCAGGGTGTAATATGTCACATAGAAAATTTATAATCTCAAAGGTAAGCAAAGAACAAGGTTAAATTCATAAAAAAAAATTGTGTGCAAATACCAATTTCCAATCATTTAAACATTTGCTGATTCTGTTTGTGCCAATAGTTTGGTGGTTCTGTTTTTTTTCTACTACCTTATTTACATTTCTTTCTTTGTTAATTATCAGTTATTTAAAAAAAGTTAAACTAATAATCCCAGCGGTAACAAGAATAGGGATGGGAATCATAAGTGTTTTACAAATTCTGGTTCCGATTCTGTTTCCGATTCCTTAACGATTCCATGAATGATTCTTACATTTCAGAAGAAATATTTGAAAATAAGAAATCGTTTTCATTGCATTTACAGTCCTTAGCTGTCTGTTGCCAAATGATGAGATGTACACAATCATCTCTTTTAAATGAAATTCCTTTTACCGCCTGCTTTTATTCGGCGGTAATAGCACATTGTAAAGTGGGCCAGGAATTTTTTGTGAATGAAACGCAACCTCTGATAAGCCAAATTTACATGTAAAGTGGCACAATTCTTTATTGAATTTGCACCAAAATGTGTAGGCCTGCCATTAACTACATATTGTCAAAAGTGTAGTATGTGTAGTAATATATGTAGTTATTGCATTTCCTGATTTATCAGGAGCACTAAGTACTATGGGTGGGATGACACATTTATCTCAAGATTCGGTTTCTTGTATGAAAGAGGTTCATGATTGAATATAATTTCAATTCAATATAACGTCATGGTTACTGTTGTAACCTCCATTCCCAGATGGAAGGAACGAGACGCTGCACACTGGAGATATCACACACTGGACTGTCAAATATATTCTCCCCAATTCAATTAGTGTATATATATTTTTATATACCCTTATCTAGTGTATGTGTATTCTATATTGTGTGTATTGTTTACTGTACATTGTATATCAGTACTATGTTGTGTAATTATGTGTACATTTGATATGTAAATTGTTGTGTAATTATGTGTACATTTGTTATGTAAATTGTGTTGTGTAAATATGTTGTTTATTGTAAATTGGTATATGTCTCGTCACTGTCATGACTGCAATGTTGCTCGGAACTGCACACAAGACTTTCACCTACAGAGGAACTCGTGTACACAGTAGTGTGACAACAAAGGGATTTGATTTGATTTGTGTTGATTGTAGTGACACAAGGGGTCTCTTCTGAGAGCCTCACGTACCTCTGAACTTGAGAAAAGGCCAATGTCAGAATTTGCATGTCCCGCCCCAAAATATACGGGTATAAAGGGGAGTGGGCCAGCGACTGTCAGACAGGTTTTCACTGAGGAGCCGAGAGTAAGGTTATGGCACATTACAGTGGTAGGGATAGTGACATGGCAAGGGGAACACAACGTCTCGTTCCTTCCATCAGGGAACGGAGGTTACAACAGTAACCATGACATTCCCCTTCTGTCACTCACTCGAAATTGTGTCAATTGTAGTGACACAAGGGCTCCCACTTTAACAACTAACCGTGTTACGTGACTGCTGAACCAGGTGCAAGCAGGCTGCTGCATGCTAGAGGCAGCTGGGTTGGCTGCACATAACGCCCCCAATAAAAGGTGTCATATACCGTTCTTAGGTTCCCAGTACCTGTACGGGAACAGGCGACATGACTTGTCTGGCGACGAATTCCTCCGCTGCAGAGGGCTAGGGATGAAGAGCATCAAAGGAAGCAAGAGTTTACTGGCTAACCTGGGAAAGAAGACGCACTGGATCAGCTTGGTGAAGGGCGCAAGGTGCAAGTGGAACACCTGGTCGGCTGTTCCCAATTACCAAGTTCTACCGGCTCAGACCTGACAAAACACGGCATGAGACAGACTCAACCCTGAGGTTGTAGAACCTAGCAAAGGACTTGGTCCCTGAAGGGGGTCGTAGGAACCTTGGGCACATAGCCCAGTCGCGGTCTTAGGATGATATGAGCATCTGCTGGACCGAACTCCAGGCAAGTGTCGCTGACAGAGAACACTTGCAGGTCCCCAACCCTCTTGACGGAAGTGCAAGAAGTGCAAGAAGGCTCACTGGGGGAAATGCGTACTTGCACAGCCCCCGGGGCCAGCTGTGTGCCAGCGTGTCAGTGCCAAGAGGGGCCTCCATTAGGGAGTACCAGAGTGGGCAATGGGAGTTGTCTTGGGAGGCAAAGAGATCTATCTGTGCCCTGCCGAAGCGGTTCCGAATCAGCTGGACCACCTGGGGGTGGAGCCTCCACTCCCCGCTGAGTGAGACCTGTTGCGATAGCGCATCCGACATTGTGTTGTGGTCGCCTGCGATGTGAGAGGAAAGCAGCGACCTGAGTAGCGGCTGACTCCAAAGAAGGAGTTAGCGGGCGAGTTGTGACATGTGACTGGAGCATATACCGCCTTGGCGATTTATGCACGCTACTGCAGTGGTTCTGGCTGAATGGATCAAGATGTGCTTGTCCCGAATCAATGCGAGAAACCTCCGCAGGGCAAGGAGTACAGCCAACATCTCGAGGCAGTTGATGTGCCAATGCAGGCGGGCCCCGTCCAGGAGCCAGTGGCTGTGTGCCCATAGCACATGACACCCAACCTAGTTGAGAGGCATCTTTGGTGACCACGACATGTTTGGACATCTGCTGTAGGGGGACTACTGTCTGCAGAAAACAGTGGTCTGTCCAAGGGTTGCTGTGGCACCATGCAAATCTCGGAACTCAAGTCTGAAGCCAGTGCTGGAGCGGCCTCATGTGCATCAACCCAAACGGCGTGACCGAGGATGCCATATGCCCCAGGAACCGCTATGCCTGGCTTGAAGCGAGCGAGGCATGTGAGCACTGACTGCGCACTCTCGGTTGTGAGGCGCGCTGACATTGAGTCAAACTCCAAACCGAGAAAAGAGATGCTCTGAACCGGAGAGAGCTTGCTTTTTCCCAATTGACCTGAAACCCTAAATGGCTGAGGTGCACGAGCACCTGGTCCCTGTGGGTGCGTAGTATCTCTCCAGAGTGTGCTAGGATGAGCCAGTCGTCAAGGTAATTGAGTATGCATATACCCACTTCCCGTAGCTGGACAAGGGCTGCCTCTGCGACCTTGTTGAAGATGCGAGGGGACAGGCCAACTTGAACCGTAAGAAGAGTTGGTGTGGAAGAATGGAGAAGTGGAAATACGTGTCCTTCAGGTCTACTGCCACGAACCAATCTAGATGCAGAACGCAGGTTAGAATTCACCTCTGCATGAGCATATTGAACGGGAGTCTGTGTAAAGTCCAGTTGAGAACTCGCAAGTCCAAGATTGGCTGCACCACCTTTTTTGGGTATGATGAAGTAAGGGCTGTAGAAACCCATCTTCATCTTGGCTGGAGGGACAGGCTAAATCAAGGCCTTGAGTAGCAGAGTGGGAATCTCTGCTCATAAAGTGCTGGCGTTTTCGCTGCACATTGGGGTGCAGCAAATACTGCTGAAACGAGGCGGGAGCCTGGCAAATTGAATCGCGTAGCCGAGTCGGATGGTCCTGGCCAGCCATCACAACGGGCTGGGAAGCACAGGCCATGCATCTAAGCTCCGTGCGAGGGGCACTAACGGGACGATCGTTTTGGATGTACTGAGTGGGGCCTCGCAGCAGGGGGTAGCAGGTAATAGTGCGTCAGGAGGCATAAGTGTGTTCCAAGGCTTGGGTACTGAGAAAAAAACTCAAAGTACTTAACTCCCTCCATGCACCCGGCAGGGGGTGGGTTGTAGACAGAGGAGGAGGTCCCGTAGGGACTTCTTTGAGACTTGCCAGCGCTGGCCTGCCAGGGCTGGGCAGTCATGGATCGGGAGGCGAGATGGCCGCATCCGGGGTGCCAGGACTGCAGCATTTTGGTGCTGGTAAGCCATGAGAATGGCACGCACCAGTCTGTTGACCCAGGAAGTGAGGAAATTGCTCATTGATTGACAATTTGGGTACCGCAGCACAAAGGGGGTGCAGCGAAAGAAAAAGGGAGAACAGAGGATTCTCCTCCCAGCCCTCCACTGGGGGACTGAGTGGCCTTGCTACCAGCTCCGTAGCAAACGTCTTGCTTCCTGGGTGCACTGTCTCTGGAGCATTTTGGGGTTTTAGAGGTCCTGGAGACAGGGGGAGTACACCACCTATGGGGCGCATGATGCTGGGGCTGAGAGCTGGGCCCAGGTTGAGTCAGAGCTGGCGATGGTTTCTTCGCAGGGGGTTACCCACGTTGAGCAGATGTGGGACGGCCAGCGCTGCGATGGTGTGATGTGAGAGATGGCCTCGGTCTGTTTCTTAACCTCCGAAAACTGCTGGACGAAGTCATCGACAGTGTCACCAAAGAGACCGAACTGGGAGATGGGGGCATTGAAAAAGTGGGCTTTGTCAATGGCTGGGAGTGGCGCCTGGAGCCAAGGTACCAATCGTCAAACCACAAGGTCCAGCCCAACGTCCGAGGATGGGAGTCTGGTCAGGTCTTCAGCGTCAGAGCCTGAACGCTCTCCGATGCAGTGGTGATATCACCTCCATCAACTTCCTGGTCGTCCTCAATCCCTTGGGAAGAAGGAGCAACGCGAGGGGCAGCTGGAGTGGCGTTCGTTTTGAGAAACGAAAGCTGCGACCGCAACGTTGCCATTATCATGTCCTCGCAGTAAGAACATGAACCATCTACAAATGCTGCCTTAGTGTGATCGCTACCCAGGCACGCGTCTGACTGTCAGATCTGGAGAGATACTAGCCACATCCAGGAACTACAAAACAGCAGAAGGGCATCTTTAAAAAGACGCGCCCTGAAAAGGACATTCAACGCTTGCTTGTGTATATTGCTCTTTTACCAGACAAAACTCTTTTAGAGGAGAATAAACTCTTTTAGAGAAATCAAACTCTTTTAGGAGAGAAGTACTGTCGAAGCGCCCAGGGGCAGAGTCTGCACAGTGTGCAGAGAGGAGAAAGCCGCTGGAACGCACCGTCAGATCCAACAGAAAGCTCTCTTGCAGAGGTGGGTGAAGCAGTCACACAGCTCGCTGATCACATAACCGCTCGGCTCCGAGGAAAAAATCTGTCTGACAGTCGCTCGCCCACTCCCCTTTATACCCTTATGTCTGGGGGCAGGACATGCAAATTCTGCCTGCCAATTTGACATTGGCCTTTACTCAAGTTCAGAGGTATGTGAGGCTCTCAGAAGAGACCCCTTGTGTTACTGCAATTGACACAACGTTGAGTGAGTTACAGAAGGGGGACAACACTTTAAAGACAAAGTATGACAAAAATTTTGTTTATTTTTTTAGAAATTTATGTGAGCAAAATGCACAATGTAAAATCAAAAAGTAAGAGTTTCTCATATACTTTCTCTATAAGAAAAGATCACAAACAAAGGAACATTCAAAATAGTTGGTTAGTTCCCAACCCTAGCAAAGAACATGGTTAAATTAATGATTTAGGTGGACAGACAAGGATTATGAGTTTAGTAAGGACCTGGTGCCAAAACTTGAGCAGCAGTGAGGGCAAAATAAAAGAAAGAAAGAAAACATTATTTGCAAGCACACCCTATTTTAATCCTTAGTTTGTTGCATAGACAATCTGCTTGGTTCGGCATAATATTGTACCTCTTTTGCTTCTGTCTCCCTTCATTACACTTTCTAAAGAGATGGAAAATTGCTTCCGTCTGCGACTCTGTCCATAAATGGTCCTCTGTTGCCTATGTCCCTCATGCTTCTTCACAATTGATAGATATCACCTGGCTCTAAGAAGTCCAACTCATGCAACCGACGAATGCAGTATTAAAGGTATCTCAACACTATATATATATATATATATATATATATATTAGTAGTCTCAAATTATTAAAAAAAAATTTTTTTAATGTTTTTTTTTTAACTTAATCTTAGGATTTTACTATTCTTACTAGTTTTAATTAAGTTACTATTAACTCTCTAAATCCTAAAGTTGTCATAAATAAAAATAATATTTTTTAATAAAAAAAATATTTTGCTTTAATTCTTATGACTATTTGTTTTGTTGTAGCTGGTTGATAATTGAGATATTTGTGAAGTGTTTAGTGTTTAGTGTTGCCTCTGGTGAACTAGCCTGTTAAGTTTAAGCCATTCTTACTCATTTGTACTTTACAAATGTGCAGATTTATGTACTGAATAGAGTCCAGTGTGCCATATGGCTAACCTAGTGTCTAGTTATAATTTTCTTTATATGGTATAAGACATGTTATAACCCATTTTAAATATTTAAATCAAAACAACGATACTCTTAACTAAGTATGTTTACTTAGAAAAAGCATGCAAACCGATTGCCTTGAAAAATGTAAGTAATGTCAACTAATTAGATATTACAGTGTGTATATATATATATATATATATATATATATATATATATATATATATATATATATATATATGCTGTATATGTACATATACGTTGTTGCAAAGCTTTTATTTCTAAAATGAACTCAAGCAGAATGTCAACGCTTCCCTCTGTCTAATAGGACTTCTTGATCTCCTAACATTCATCAGGAATACCAAGTCAGCCATCTGGCTGAAAGTAAATTGCATTTCCATTTCATATTCTTTTTCCATAGCCCGCCACCTCTTGATGAGGTCTGTGCGCTCCACTCTGGCATGCTCTCTTATACAGTGTGAAGTAATCGCTAACCATGGGCCATGGCTCTGCTAGTAATGAACACAGCGGTGAAAGTGAAGGTCATGCTTCCATGATAATTCAAATGAATTCATTGTTGTGCGTGTAATGAAAGACAGAAGGGCTCTTCATTGCTTTCCGGCAACAATCACTGTCATGAATATTCCTCTGCTCATTGCTTAATATGAGCGTGATTGGGAGGACAAATTATAAAAAAAAAAAACAGATGCCACTTGTGTCCCTGATTTTAACCCTTATAACCTCACAAATTATACCTTATCTTTGGTGTTGCATATTATATATTTATCCACCGTTTGTCTGTCTGTCTGTCTGCTTGCTGTCTACATTGTTTTTGTCCATGTGTTTATAAATTAAATTACCTGTCAAATATCATAATCTCTCTATTGCTTGATTTTTACCCCTTCTGCATTTTTTTCTACACCATTGAGTTCACACAAGGTCCTTGAAGTGATTGAATTAAGCTTTTAGAAGTTTAAGTACTGGAATACCTGAAATCGCCTTGTTTTTTGAAAAGTGTTTTGAAAAGTGTGAAAAAAAAGTTTTTCTTATGTGTGTCAATCAAAGATGAGATCCTGCACTCCACTTTCATGAAATGTGTCTTTTTATATCCTTTCTGTTTTTTACAGTCAGATAAAAAGTCAAAAGAAATATTAATTTTAATCACAAATAGCACGGATGAGATAAAAAACAAGATGTTTCTCTCTTTAATAAACCGTAAAAGCTGTGACACTGTGAGCATTAGCAGAGCACTGCGATGCTGTTAGCTTAACTACTTTTCATAGTAGTGAGGTGGTAGTTTTGCTAGTTTATAAATCGAGTAGCTTTTCAGTAGTGAAGCTATATTTTTGATTAGGCATACTGCTACATCATACATCACACCTAGGTTTACTAACGCCAGTTTTGAATCAGAACTAAAGATGTCCGACTCACAAATGTATCACTAACGTTGGTTCTTTACAATGAATCGGTCACAGGATATAGCAAAGTAGTCTGAATCAGTTTGCGATTAAATCTGAATGACTGAATCATTTGATGTACGCACTCACTTGCCAATACACGTAATATTTTAATTCTGAAAATAAAGATAACGCTGGTTGCACCGGATCTACAGTCAGTGGAAACCAAACATGCAAAGGTGTCATATCATTTGCCAGTGATGGGGAAGGTCTTTATTAAGTTCAACATGTGTACAGCTTGAATGACACTGCAAGTTAGAGATTATTATCACCAAAAGAGTATCAAAATACTTAATAACCTACACAAAAATACCATCAAAAAAGTAACAAGGCATAACCATGTTTTTTTGGACATATACCTTTACCTGGGAGCACCATGTTAATACAATAGTATATGAAAAAGGTAGTCATATAGTGAAGTACCATAGTAGTACCATGGCATTCTTTAAAGCACTTTGAAGCACCATGTAAATACAGAATAGCACATAAATATGGTAATTGTATCTCAAAGTACCATGGTATAACAATCTGATTCCATCAGATATTACATTGTTATTGCCCAGATGTGCTCACACACACAATAAATTTATCCTCTGATCAGAAGCTTCCAGTACATGCATACATACATAAAAGCAGGACACATAATTACAAGATAAAATGAATAGTATATGTACTCAGTTTTTATACAGTAATGTACAAAGGAAATTATGTTCAAATTGGTATGGGTTTGCAGTGGTACAGCCGTGGCCAAAAGTATTGGCAGTAAAAGTATTGGCAGTAACAAATGTTGTGTTTTGGAAAGTTTTCTGCTTCAGTTGTTGTGGTGTTGATTCACATTGTTTCTAGAACATTGTGCAGAGTGATCAGATGCATTTTAAATAATTTCAAAAAGGTTCATTGGCCAAAAAAAACTTTCACAAAAACCCAAATTTCACTGTTTTTTGGCCCTGGAACAAAATGACCAGCTAACATAATTTCACTAATCACATCAGCAGCACCTGGGAAAGTGTGAATGAGTACTAGTCAGGTGAAATCACTCTATCATTCTGATTGGATTCTAAGAGCTGACAGATTGCTATAAAAGGTGGGAAGAAGTGCTTCCAATCATTGTGTTCTTGTTAGCAATGGTTACCTCTAAAGAAAGATGTGCAGCCATCATCGCTTTACTTCAAAATGGCCTCATATGCAAGGAAATTGCTGCAAAGAATATTGCACCTGAAAAAAAACATTTACCGGATCATCAAGAACTTCAAGGAGAGAGGTTGAACTGCAGTAACGAAGGCTTCAAGACATCCCAGAGTGTCCAGCAAGTGCCAGGACCATCTCCTCCTGAGAAGTCAGCTACGGAAACGGAGTAATTTTCTCTGTTAAAAAGTTTATTTCTCTAAAAGAGCAATACACAGCGGTGTTGAACGTCCTTTTCAGGACGCGTCTTTATAAAGATGCCATTCAATCCCTGTGTAGTTCCTGGATGCAGTAGAGTGCTCTCCACTTCTGATGGCCACAGGCGCTGTCTCGTGTGTCTGGGCGCCGATCACACCGAGGCAGCGTTTGTGGATGGTTCATGTTCTCACTGCGAGAACATGACCATGGCAACGTTGCGGTCGCGGCTTGCTTTCAATAGGGATTGCGGACGATGAGGCTGGCAATGGAGGCGATTTGGGGAGGGCAGTGGGTGCAGTTCCGCCGGATACGCCCCCTCGGACCACCTGCCAACGATCCAGGAGTAATTTGGTGATGATCCGTGCATTTTTCAGCATGATGGAGCACCATGTCACAAGGCAAGATTGATAATGAAGTGGCTCAAAGATCATTACATTGAAATTTTGTTCGCTCGTTGACCTCCGTCCAGCCTCGAGGCAATGACGTCTCGCCTCCGGGCCGGTCTGCCTATCCTCTGGAGCTTGAGGTGGATGAGCTCGCCGCTCCGTCGGAGAGCGCCGCGTCTAACGCTGCCTCCTCCCCTGGGCTGCCACCTTCGGGCACGCACAGATATCCGACATGCTTGCCCAGGCCGCCGTCGGAGTGGGGCTGGATTGGAATGACTGTCACGGTTGGATGACTGGTTCCTGGGGTCTGGGTGCCGCTCACAGCCACACACCCCCCCCCCCCCCCCCTCGGTCCCGTTTTTCCGGAGGTGCATGACGAGCTGACGTCTTCATGGAGAGCCCGGCTCTCCATTCGTAAAAAGCCCTGCTCGTCTGCTCTCGCTACCCTCGATGGCAGGGCGGCCCGCGGGTATACGGCGGTTCCCCAGGTGGATAGGGCGGTTGCGCTCCATCTTTGTCCGGTAACCCTACCACCTGGCGCGGGCGCCCTATACACCCTTCCAAGGCCTGTAGGATGAAATCCTCGTTAAACTCCAAAGCCTACAGCGCCGCTGGACAAGCCGCCTCCGCCTTGCACACCATGGCCATCCTACAAGTCCACAGGCCAAGTCGCTCAGGTATCAGCACGAGGATAGCCCTTACCCCGATGTGCTGTAGGAACTGCGCTCAGCGACCGACCTCGCCCTCAGAGCCACGAAGGTCACCGCGCAGGCACTTGGGCAGGCAATGGCCACCCTTGTGGTCCAGGAACGTCATCTCTGGCTCAACCTGGTCGAGATGTGTGAGGCCGACAAAGTTTGCTTCCTCGATGCCCCTGTCTCCCAGCTTGGCCTCTTTGGCGACACCGTCAAGGATTTCGCCCAGCAGTTCTCTATGGTGAAAAAGCAGACAGAGGCCATCTCTCACATCCTGCCTTGCCGCAAACCTGCCGCCACGGCCAGGGCATCCCCCTGTGGCCAAGAAATCTGCTCTGCCTCATCCCGGGCCCAGCTCTCGGCCCCAGCGTCAAGCACACCGCAGGAAGCAGATGCCCCCCATCTCTCGGACACCCTTGAGGACTCGTAAGGCTCCCAGGCACTCCTGAAATGGACGACCCAGTGACACAGATGTTAGCTCCGGAGGTGGTAAGACCTCTCCGTCTGTCCCTCCGTGGAGGGCCTGGAGGAGAATCTTTTGTTTTTAAACAATTTTAATTTGCCGCCCCCCTTAGATGGGGTTGCGGTACCCACATTCTCAATGAAAGAGCTATTTCCTATGTCTCTGGGTCACCTGGCCCGCAAATGCCATTCTCACGGCACTCTGCCACCAGATCTCAACAGTCCTGGCTTCCTGGACACGGACCCCCGGCCGGCCGGTTCCGACGAGTCTAGAGAACGCCTACCCTGGACCTCCTCCTCAGTCGCTAACCCGCCCCCTGCCAGGTGTGCAGAGCAAGGTAAGTGCTTTGAGTCTTTTCTCAGCACCCCAGCCGCTGGTCACCCTGTCGCCCCAACGCTGCCCTACCTGCTCCGCCCCGCTGCGAAGCCCCGCCGGGTACGTCAAAATGAATCGTCCATTTGGTGCCCCTAGTGCAGAGGTTGGACGCGTGGCTTTCACTTCCCAACCCGTCTCGCTGGCTGGCCCGGACCATCCGACTCGGTTACGCAATTCAGTTTGCCAGGCCCCCACCCCCCTTCATGGGTGTCCGCTTTTCCGCAGTACACGGCGAACATGCCCAGTCCCTGCGCACGGAAATCGCTACTCTTTTGGCCAAAGACGCGATAGAGCCTGTCCCTCCAACCGAGATGAAGAAGGGTTTCTACAGCCCTTACTTCATCGTAGTTGCACCGCTAGTGTTGATGCATATGAGACCGCTCCAACACTGGCTTCAGACCCGAGTCCCGAGACGAGCATGGCGCCACGGCATGCATCGGGTGACAGTCACCCCCGCCTGCCGCCAAACATTCAAACTGTTTCTTGCGGGCAGGAGTGTTTCTTACGGGCAGGAGTACCCCTACAGCAGGTGTCCCGATGTGTCTTGGTCACGACCGACGCCTCCAGATCGGGTTGGGGCACCGTTTGCAATGGGCACGAAGCCGCAGGCCATTGGAAAGGGGCCCAGCTGCGTTGGCACATCAACTGCCTCGAGTTGTTGACCGTCCTTTTGGCCCTGCGGAAGTTTCTCCCGTTAGTTCGAGATGAACATATCCTGGTCAGGTCGGACAGCACCACTGCGGTGGCGTACAAAAATCGCCAAGGCAGCGTATGCTCCCGCCACATATCACAACTCGCCCATCGTCTCCTCCTTTGGAGCCAGCAGCGACTCAAGTCGCTGCGCGCCACTCACATCCCCGGAAACCTCAATGTGATTGCAGATGCGCTGTCACGACAACGCTTGCCCGGCAGAGAGTGAAGGCTTCACCCCCACTTGGTTCAGCTGATTTGGGAACGGTTCAGCAAGGCCCAGGAAGACCTGTTTGCCTCCTGAGAGACCTCCCACGGCCCGCTCTGGTACGCCCGCTCAGAGGCTCCCCTCGGGCCAGATGCGCTGGCACACAGCTGGCCGGTGGGGCTGCACAAGTACGCTTTCCCCCCAGTGAGCCTTCTAGCACAGGTGCTGTGCAAGGTCAGGGAGGACGAGGAGCAAGTCACTCTTGTGGCTCCTTACTGGCCCACCCGGGCCTGGTTCTCGGACCTCGTACTCCTCGCAACAGCCCCTCCCTGGCGAATTCCCCTAAGGAAGGACCTTCTTTCTCAGGGACAGGGCATGCTCTGGCATCCGCACCCAGACATTTGGAACCTCCACGTCTGGCCCCTGGACGGGATGCAGAAGATCTAGCATAAATGACTTTAAATGAATCTACTCCACTAGGTTATTGTTATAAACATGAACCTCATCTGAAGGGTCAAGGAGGAGGTGTTGCTAAAAAATTTTGTCAATGTTTTTGATGCTACTCAGAGGACAGTATATAAATGTAAGTCTTTTGAACTAATAATGCTTAATGTGACACCATCAGATATAAATAAAAAATCTCTTTCATCTTTTCTCCTTGTAACAATGTATAGATCACCCGGGCCTTATTCTGATTTCCTTGGTGAATTTGCAGTTTTTTTTATCAGATCTTGTAGTTACTGTAGATAGAGCTTTAATTGTTGATGACTTCAACATTCACATAGATAATGAAAATGACACATTGGTATTAGCATTTATTGATATTCTCAACTCTCTTTGAGTCAGAGAAAATGTAACAGGACCAACTCATCACCATAATCATATGCTAGATTTTATTCTGTCATATGGAGTTGATGCTGATAATATAGAAATTCTGCCGCAGAGCGCTGACATCTCGGATCATTACCTCGTCTCTTGTATGCTGCGATCAGCTAATGTTACTCAATCAACACCACGCTATCGTTCAGGTAGAACTATTCTTTCGACCACTAAAGATAGCTTCACTAATAATCTTCCAGATCTATCTCATACACTCAGTAAACCCCGAATCCTAGAAGAACTTGATGAAATAACAGAAAATATAAATACAGTCATCTCTTGACTACACTATCAAGCACTCTTGATAGTGTAGTCCTCCTTCGATTAAAGAAAATTAAAGAAAAAAGCCCTGCACCTTGGTATAATGATCACTCTCATGCTCTCAAGAGAGCAGTTCGGAAAGTTTAGCACAAGTTGAAGAACACAAAATTAGAGGTATTTCGCAGTGCATGGAAGGATAGTGTCTGTAGCTACAGACAGCCACTAAAAGCTGCCAGGTCAGCATATTTTTGTAAACTCATAGAAAATAACCACAACAATCCTAGGTGTTTATTCAGTGCTGTGGCTAAATTGGTTAGGAATAAAGCCTCAACAGAACCAGATATTACGTCACAGCACAAGAGTAATGACTTCATGAATTTATTTACTGAGAAAATTGAAATAATCAGAAATAAAATTAAAATTATGCAATCATCTGTCATAGCACCTCAGAAAAAAAGTGTCTCATAATTTTCCTCACGTGCAACTTCAATACTTCGCTCTCAAGATCTAATAAAACTTATCAAAACATCAAAAGCCGCAAATATGTTTGTTAGATCCAATACCAGCCAAGCTCTTAAAAAGAGGTATTCCCTGTAATCTCAGAACCTCTTCTTAATATTATTAACTCCTCGCTGTCCTTAGGACATGTCCTAAGAAACTTTAAAATGGTGGTTACCAAACCGCTTATTAAGAAGCCACAACCTGATCCTGGGGAACTGGCTAATTATAGACCGATTTCAAATCTCCCGTTTATGACGAAAATACTAGAAAAGGTAGTATCCTCCAAAATATGTTCATTTCAACAGACAAAAAGTATATATGAACAATTTCAGGAACAATGTCAGGATTTAGGCCTCAACACAGTACAGAGACTGCACTTATCAGAGTTACAAATGATTGCTCTTATCATCTGATCACAGCTGCATTTCACTTCCAGTGCTTTTAGATCTTAGTGCTGCATTCAACATGATTGATCACAACATTCTTTTAAATAGGCTAGAGGATTATGTTGACATTTGTAGAGTAGTTATTTCCTATTTAGCAGACAGCTTCCACTTTGTCTATGTAAATGAGGAATTGTCAAACCAAACAAAAGTATGGAGTGCCACAGGGATCAGTTTTTGGTCCTCTCCTTTTCTCCTTGTATATGCTTAGATATTATCAGGAATCGTGGAATAAGTTTCCACTGTTATGCAGACGATACCCAACTTTATATTTCTTCAAAACCTGATGAGATTTCACAATTCTCCAAATTAGCACTGTATCAATGAGTCAAGTCAAGTCAATGAAATAAAAGATTGGATTGCCAGAAATGTCCTTCTACTCAATTCCGACAAAACAGAGGTACTAATTATTGGACCAAAACCTCTGAAAATAGGCCGCTAAAATATAATTTGACTCTCGATGGATGTACTGTTACTTAATCTTCAACAGAGAAAAACTTAGGTGTTATATTTGAAACCAATCTGTCCTTTGAAAATCTAATTACCAATGTTTGTAGAACAGCATTCTTCCACCTAAGAAATATTGCTAAATTACGACACATGCTCTCTGTTGCTGATGCCAAAAAACGAATTAATGCATCATAACCTCAAGACTAGATTATTGTAATGGATGGATGATAAAAATGTAATGTCTATAATGTTGATGAATCATCATTGTGTAATTAGATAAAATACTATTGTTAATCGTGTTAAAAAATAAGTAATTAAATAATAATTGTATTAATAACCCCAGTGAGCAAGCTGAAGGTGACTGTGGCAAGGAACACAAAACTCCATAAGATGTTGATTAATGGAGAAAAATAACCTTGGGAGAAACCAGACTCACAGTTCTCCTCTGGCTAACATCATGAATATAATGTAAATATTACTTATGTATAGTTAAAGTCATGGTTTACAATTATTAAACTAAGTAAGTGTTAAGGGTCAGTGTTTAAACATCGATTTTGTTTAAACTGTAAGATTAATGACCAATGTCTTTGAAGTCCAACCTGGATTAACTTCAGAAATTCACACAGATGCAATTGTCCTTGTTAATTGGCTGATGAAGGCTTTTGTTGGCAATTGTTAGACTATGCATTCCATTTCAAGATCGTAGTCCATCAATAGACCAAGGTGATGCAGGCAGAGATCAGGGATGTGAAATGACAGAGAAGGATTGAAGTTGCACGTGAGGAAAATTATTAGACATCCCTCTTGTGCTGCGACATAATATCTTGTTCTGTTGAGGCTTTATTCCTAACCAATTTAGCCACAGTACTCAATAAACATCTAGGATTGTTGTGGTTATTTTCTAGGAGTTTACTAAAATATGCTGACCTGGCAGCTTTTAGTGCCTATCCTTCCATGCACCACGAAATACTTCTAATTTTGTATTTTTCCACATTTGCTCAATTTTCTGAGTTGCTCTCTTGAGAGCATGAGTGTGATCATTGTACCATGGTGCAGGGCTTATTTCTTTAATTTTCTTTAATCGAAGTGGGGCGACAATATCAAGAGTGCTAGAGAAGACTGCATTTATATTTTTTGTTATTTCATCAAGTTCTTCTGGGCTTTGGTGTTTATTGAGTGTATGAGATAGATCTGGAAGATTATTATTGAAGCTATCTTTAGCAGTCGAAAGAATAGTTCTACCTGAACGATAGCGTAGTGTAGATTGAGTAACATTAGCTGATTGCAGCATACAAGAGACGAGGTAATGATCCGAGATGTCATTGTTTTGCTGCAGAATTTCTATATAATCAACATCAACTCCATATGACAGAATTAAATCTAGCGTATGATTATGGCGATGCGTTGGTCCTACATTTTGTCTGACTCCAAGAGAGTTGAGACTATTGATAAATGCTAATCCCAATGTATAATTTTCATTATCTATGTGAATGTTGAAGTCACCAACAATTAAAGCTCTATCTACAGTAACTACAAGATCTGATAAAAATTTTGCAAATCCACTAAGTAAATCAGAATAAGGCCTGGGTGATCTATACATTGTTACAAGGACAAAAGATGACAGAGATTTTTTATTTATATCTGATGGTGTCACATTAAGCATTATTAGTTCAAAAGACTTACATTTATATCCTGTCTTCTGAGTAGCACCAAAACCTTCACTGTAAATTTTAGCAACACCTCCTCCTCGACCCTTCAGATGAGGCTCATGTTTATAACAATAACCTGGGGGAGTAGATTCATTTAAACTAATATATTCATCTGGTTTAAACCAGGTTTCAGTCAAACAGAGCACATCCAATCTATGATCGGATCATTTCATTTACAATTAGTGCTTTGGTAGAAAGAGATCTAATGTTTAGTAGCCCTATCTTTATATGATTTTTATCTTTAATTTTTTGTTTTGTTCAAGTTTGACCTTAATCAAATTAAATGATTATAGTGAGGGTTTTGTATTTGGTAGTTCGGGGAACAGACACAGTCTCTATGAGATGTCTAGGTGATGCAGTCTCTATGTGTTGTAGTTTATGTGAGCTGTGTGATGTCTCGAGGCACCTAGCAGACGTTCAGATTAACCAGTTTGTCTGCTTACTGACCTGTGCCCCAGTTAGACAAATACTATCATTATTAAGACTATGAGCCAAATTACTAGAGAGGAGAGCGGCATCTTCCCTGGAGTGATGGAGTCTGTCTCTCTTTAGCAGGCCAGGTCTACCCCAAAAACTCTTCCAATTGTCTATAAATCCTATTTTATTCTTCAGACACCACTCAGACATCCAGCCATTCAGTGACACTAATCTACTACAAACCTCGCCAGCACAACTGCTCCAAATAGTTCACAAATCAGACTGAACTCTCGGGTCGCAACAGCTCTTGAGTCAACAGTATAATGAGTCATTCATAAAATTGAGAGAATCGTTTCTTTCGGAGGTGTCCGAAATATTGAGAACCGATTAGCTGCTGACATTGAGCATGTGTGTGATTAAGGGGCAAAATGTATGTTTCAGGTGTATTTTTCTGAACAACAGAGAGTGTAACAAATAAAACATACTGGAAATATGTTTATGACTTGATTGTAGTACTGTTTGCTCAACGTATGAAGATGTTCCAATCTACTGCTCTCGACTCATCAGTACACTGATCCAAGGACAGCAGCTCTTGAGTCAACAGTACACTGATCCGTGGACAGCAGCTCTTGAGTCAACAGTACACTGAGTCGATCACAGCAGTTTGCGAGTTACTAGTACACTGAACTGAGAATCGCCTCATTTCAGAATTCTGAAAATTATCGCATTCAGCACCTTTACTATTTTAAAGGACCAAAGAGTACCATATTTGTGACCTCAGCAACTGAGACCCCCCACCCTCAAAATGGTTTGGTCCCACTAAATGTTCAAGACATGGTTATGGCCTTGATCATTCGTGTCTTGAGACACCTGTGTTATATTCTATTCCCTGATAGCACACATACAATACCCTGACATCTATTTAATGTGTGTGTTTACATCTGGAAGACGTCTATTTTAAGTTGTTTGATATAAGATGTAAGTATGTCTTGGATGTCAATAAGACATTCAGCAATAAGACATTCAGCTGATGATTTAGAATGATTTTAAATCTGATTATGTTTGCAGATGTTAGATGCTTTCCAGATGAAAAGATCTAAAACAGACATCTCGGAGACATACGTGTGCTATCTGGGTTCGTTGCACTACCTTGATATGAACAGTCTCTTGATTTTTTTCTCTTGATATACTGTTTTGAAGAATTTTTTTTTTTACATTAAATATTTATTTCAATGTCATCATAATTGAATAATTTCTTTAAAAAAAAATTATAAAAAAAATAAAATACAAAAATTAAAGGTTTGTGTGTACCCTGAGATGAAATCATGTAGGCAAGCAGAAATGCTTACTTGACTTACAGTGACTGAAATATAGTAGTGTGATTGAGGAAATTGTTAACAAATTGAATGTAAATGTTTCTATTCACTTTCTGTGTAATCATTGTTATATTTAATACATTTTGTTTTGTTTTTAGGCCCATTTTAGTTATAGTACAGTAATACAGTATTTTGTAAAGGAGAAATATTTACTTGACTTGAATGGATTAACATAGTATACAGAAGCTGGTAGCTGTCATGCTAAGCCACATAGGCACTTTGAAACTTTAATTTGAGTTTTTCACTGACATTTTTTAACGCTTCATAATTGTAATACCAATTTGTTAAATTAACCTAGGACATTTAGTTTATTCAATTTTAATTCTCAACCGGTAATATTGTTTAACCAACATAGGTGGTGTGGTGTAGTGGGCTAAAGCACAGAACTGGTAATCAGAAGGTTGCTGGTTCGACCCCCACAGTCATCACCATTGTGTCTTTGAGCAAGGTACTTAACTCCAGGTTGCTCTGGGGGGATTGTCCTTGTAATAAGTACACTGTAAGTCACTTTGGATAAAAGCGTCTGCCAAAATGCATTAAAAAAAACATAAGGTTAAGCAAATAATTAATTAGAGTTATGTGCTATATGCACTTAGAGTCAATAGTCCTTTAAAATATACATTTAATACATTCATGAAAAAATTATTGTCATAGACTCAAGTGTTTACTGATCTCGGTCTTGACTCTGACTCAGCCCTATCTGCTCTCGTTCTTGACTCAAACTCAACCTACTCTGGTCTCAGACTGTACTTGGACTCAGATGAGCTGGTCTTGACTACAACACTGTTATCACAATTAACCCCATAAGACGTATGATTATGTCAATGAGTTGGTCAGGTCACATTTTGTCTGACCCCATTCTCAGAGATGAGAATATCGATAAATGCTAATTCTAGAGTATCATTTTAATCATCTATTTTAATGTTTAAGTCACCAACAATTAAAACTCTATCTACAGTAACTACTAGATCTGAAAGAAAATCAGCAAATTCTCCAAGGAATTCTGCATAGGGCCCTGGGGGTCTGCATACTGTATCAAACAATGTCACGTTAAGCACTAACACTTCAAAATAATTAAAATTCGGAGTAAAAATTCTGAAAAAAAATGAAAAAGTTATTAATAAAATAACTTTAATGTTAACTAATGTTAATAAAAGTTATTAGTAACACCAAGAACATCAGTGTGAATTATAGCTACACCTCCTCGACCCTTCAGGTGAAGCTTGTGTTTGTAACAATAGGAGGAATTATATTTAAACAAATATATTATCTGATTTAAACAGTGGTGTAGAAGTGTCTGAAAAGGTGGGCATACTGTTTATTTATGAAGGATGTTCCTTTCATTAGGTTACTATGAAAATTACTTTAATTAATAAACTAATACATATATAATACACAATAAACTTTTAAGCACTGTATAGCTTATATGAATGTGTTCATGATAACATGATGTAATGTTTTTTTTTTTGTGTGTGTGTGTGTGTGTGCTATAATGTGATATTCTGTGTATAGTTAAATTGTTTTCCTTCTTTTAAATAATTTGAAATGATTTGATATCATGAGAAAAAGGCACCACCGACAGCAGTAAAAGGCACACATATATATATTGTATATGTTTAGCAGGAAAATAAATTTACAGTGCAAATTATGGTTACTCCAGGGATGTTTGTGCATCAGGATTAGATGCTGGATATGCCTCCCGCTGCTACATGCACGTTTTGAGAGAATATCTGTAACTTTTAAAAATAATAATAATAAACAATATAAAAAACACAATTCACTCAACGGTGCTGCTGCATAGTGTTATTAGATTTAAAAAGTTCTGGGTGAAAAGCCCACTCATTGTTCTGGTGTCCATGATACGTATCATCACTTTTTTTAGGTGGTCATACACAAAATCTTAAGAAAGTTAGGTGGGCATATGGTGTATGCCTGCGTATGACCTTGTCTACACTACTGGATATAAACCTTATGTTGTGTTACATTCATTTTGACCCAGGTGTCTTCTTATGATTTATTTTGTTGCTTAATCCAAATGGAATAATTTTCCTTGAATATTTTCTCATATGGTATCTGAAAACATACAAAAAACTTTGGACCATTTTCTTAAAATTGTTTTGGTTTTATTTCACTATGTAATTTGTTGTGTTTCCAGTCAAAAATGAATGGATTAGACTACAAAAAACAAAATACAAATATATGTGTTCAGGAACATCCCAAGCCCAAAGAAAATGCATGCAAAATACTTTTCATTGATTGCCTATACATGATCATGAGCGATTAAAGCTCTGGCTTATCATGGTGATCCTGGATATCAGTACACCCCTACATTCTCTCAAATATTGGAGGGTGTGCAGTGAACATTTTACCCCTGATGATTTCAGACCATCGAAAGAAAGAAAGGGTTGATATCTGAGTTCATCAGCTGTGCCTGTGCTGTTTTTCCAGTGAACTCAGGTATGTGTGAAAATGTTGTCATTGTCACGCCTCCCTCGGCCTCTGCACCTCCCCCAGCCCTCCGCTCCTCAACACCGGAATTCTAATTCACCGCACCTGAACTAAATTCACTCGCTCATCACTGCCTGCATAAATAATTCACCTTCATGCCACTTCACTGTCAAGTCTCACACAAAAGACTTGCAATGTTTCTTTACCTGTCTGTATTTGCTCTTGAT
Organism: Moxostoma hubbsi; assembly: GCA_032164185.1. Taxonomy (NCBI): domain Eukaryota; kingdom Metazoa; phylum Chordata; class Actinopteri; order Cypriniformes; family Catostomidae; genus Moxostoma; species Moxostoma hubbsi. The sequence goes on from JAVLUX010000009.1 coordinate 32,886,762, forward strand.
CTTTGTCGATATCTGTTTAGTGCTTACCCTGCTGTTTTGCCTGTTACCACTTCTTCAGTTTGTGAAGCATATCTTTTGTCTAATATCACCTGTACCATTGATCTCAGTGTAAACCCTGTGAATCTCAGTAAACGCTCTTACACTTGTTTTCAATAACTACAAATTTTGTGGCTTGAATTCCTGACAATCATATAGCCTATATATTTCTGCTAAAGAAAAAGCACAAGCAGATAATGCAACAGCATTGCTCTGAAATAAAGGATGGTTATTTACTGCAGTCATTTTTTTATTATTATTTGGAAATAATTTTTTGGTTATTTTATATTGTTTTGAAATTGTTTTGGACTGTTTTGGTTAGTGAACAGAGTTCTGTGGTCTGTGCAAGTTTCTTTTGTAAACAATGACGCGTGACCTTACCATCCCTCTCATTACCACTCGTCACGGAGATGTACAGAAGTGAACATTTGTAGTTAAAAAGTTTCTAAGTATTGTATTGTTTCTAAAAATAATCACTGGTTTGGGTCCAGAAGAACTTTATTTGTCGACTGGAGTTGTGTGGATTATTTTAGCCATCAAAATATGGAGTACATTCACTTGCATTGTTTAAAGAAGGAGGCCTGAAATTAAATCCTAAAAATATTTTTAAAAAATTTGATGAAGAAAGAAACTTGGATACATTTTGGATGGCCTGAGGGTGAGTACATTTATTTTTTTGGGTGAACTATTCCTTTAAGTCAAGTTATTTTTATTTGTTTAACGCTTTTTACATTTTTTCAAAGCAGCTTTACAGGTAAACATGCATTAACAAAAAACAAATAAAAATGATATAAAACTGTAATATCTGTAATGTCTTAGAGTGATCATTGTGTAGTTTGATTAAATATTATTGTAAATTGTGTATAAAAATTTACCCCCATGAGCAAGCTGAAGGCAAATGTGGCAAGGAACACAAAATTCCATAAGATGTTGGTTAATGGAGCAAAATAACTTTGGGAGAAATCAGACTCACTGTGGGGGCCAGTTCCCCTCTGGCAAAACAACATGAATACAATGCCAATATTAGTTATTTGTGTGCAGTGCAAGTCATGGTTTAAAATGTGTAAATTAAGTAAGCATTAAGGTCCAGTGTTTAAAAAAATAAGAAGATTTTTTTCTAAACGTTAAGATTAATACCTAATGTCTTTGAAGTCCATCCTGGATTAACTGCAGAATTTCACATACACACGGTTTATTCCATTCCTAGGCCTGATGCTCTTATGAGATGGGAGCTTTCCCATACAGAGCTCAGCTTGAGAAATATGAGAGCAAATATTTATATTCTCCACATCCATCCTTATTAGATGATATCTAACTGTAAACTCTATCTAAGCGGGGAAGTGTTTGAGATGTAATTGGGGTAGATTTTGTTACTATGGTGATGGGTGCTGATGGGATCTGTTTTAAATCTGAGCTTGTGGCAGCTGGGAATGAGTTTGGGGGCAAGTTGGATGTACGGGTGAGTAAATATATGTGTGTAAGCCTATTTCTTTTTGGACAGAAACATAAGATATTGGTGGTGGTGGCATGGAATATCAACTGCCATGGCCTCAGGTGTGCATGTACACAGATCTATCATGGTAAAACACAAGGAAAATAGCTTGTGGCTGTCTGGAGAAATTGAGCTAAATATTTTTTTCCATCATGTGGTCCCAACATATTACATCACTATAGAACCCATGTATAAAAATAATTGAGGAGGTAAACAGATAGAGGTCTGGAATTGAAATGTGCATGTTCTGTTTTTGACCAAACCAAAACACTTGGTTTCTGTGACTCGGTTTCTTTGTGTTTGTATTTTACAGATATTTCTAGTTTGATAATCCAGGCCAGTGATTCCCAACCATGGGTATGCATACAGCAGGGGGTACTTCCATGGGGTAGATGGAAAGATTTTAATTTTGCTTTGTTATAAACCTAGAAAAATATCAGGGCTTTTAAAAGATTTTAATTCTTTAAAATACATTCAAAATATTAAAGATTTAAATAATGTCATATGAGTTTTTGTAATCAACGGGTAAACATTGAATCTACTTTTCAAAGAAAGAAAAATAAATTATATTTGTACGTTTTGTCAATTCATGTGGATGACCCTGGTAGCAGAACATATGTGCATACACATTCTGTATATAGACTCCAAAAGGAGGTACATTTAGTATTTATTTTTTATTATTATTTGGCCCAATAACACTTCACCATAAACATAAATGTTTTGTTCTATTTTTGTCCCATCAAAATGTCTCAATATCAAACTAAATATACTTATATCAAATGAAATATTTAAAAAATAAAAGATATTATATTTCTCAAACTGCTTTAGGTTTAGAGGAAACTACTTGGTGTCTGTTGTATTGATAGCTTTTATATAATAAAGTAATTAATGAAATAATTGCCACTTTAATAATATTACTGTTACCTGCAATAATCATGTAACCATTCTTTTGTGGAAAATTATTACGGTTCTTTTATGGAACCACCAAACGTTTATATATTTTATATTTTATTAAACATTTTATGGTTTTAATACAAAAACCATTGGTGAACTATACTGTAGTAAATGATATTCAGTATAATATGAGTTAAAATGAATGAATCTACCTTATTTAGAGTAGCGCCATATTTCATTTTTAAGGAATGAAAACAAGCCTGTGAGGGACAAAAGTAGTCTCTTCAATGGGTTTTAGTATAGTTTAAAGTGGGGTTGATTGTTCAGCTTATGAAACATTGAAGAAAAATACATAAGAACAAATTTCAGTAGACAAAAAACATGATTTGTGAAAATTAGATATGATTTGAGACTTTCATAGACCTTTATACAGTGTGTGACATTGAAGAGATTGTAAGAACATTCCTCAGCCTTGTTTGCATTTTATCAAAAAATAAATATGGTACAACTCTAAACGAGGTCTGTTTCTGTTTTAGTGTCGTGAAGGTGTACTTGAGCCTTACTCCTTACTTATGGAACTGTGCATGTACATAAGAAAAAAAGGTTAAAACACTGACATAGTCATCTTTGGTGGGGTAAATTTCTAAACAATGCTTAAATGACCTGCATGACCACTAGAGGGCATTCTCTCTCCTCTGGTATATTGATATTGACTGATGATGGAAATATTACACTAAAGAGAACTTTTCGAAGAAACTTTTTAAGTGCTTTCATACCAGGAACACATAGATCTGTGACCACTGATGACAAGAGATGCAGCCATGCTCGTACATGTTTATTTTCAGAGTCTTTGTTGCAGTCTGTCTTCAGATGACAGGCTTCACAGCAGCTTGTTCACGCTCTACGAGTCTGAGGGAAATTAGATTAGGCTCTTGAATTGGTGAAGAGGTCTCGTAATGCGGGGAGCATAGAAAAAAAATGCTTCCGCCATACCGTTGTTTGTATCTGTGATATTAGTCATAGATGTACACAGCTGCTGTGAACTGCCTGCCAACTCTGGTAATTTGAAACAGCAAACAGCCAAGAGAGCAGCTGATGGTGATGTTAAACTCAGACACATTAGTCATACTGCATGTAAACTTTCACTAATTAAAATGAATGATACGTTCACACGTTTGCAGTTAAATATTGGAGTGAATACACAAAACAACCATAAATTCATAAAGTTCCCAACAGATATCTGTAATTGCAGTGAAGCCTCTAATTTGAAAAAACACTGGCTCCCCATCCACCATTATCATTATAATAGTTTATATTAAATCAGCATATAATATTCTAAATATATTCAGAATAATTTCTATATATTATCAGACATTAAATATTTAATAGTAAAAAAGAATTATACAGCGAGGAGCAACATTTGTTTATTTAGACTTGCCCTCTTAAACTCCACCACCACTTTTCTTGAGTATGCACATTATAGCGCGTCACTTGAATCATCAGCAGTGCTTGTAAGAGGAGCACTGTGAACTTGACAATGACAAAACAAGCTCTTGGACAAACCAACCAAAAGCATTTATGCAACAGTTTTTACCAACTGCTTTCTCTTGTAAAAGAGATATTTTCCCCAGGTGAAACAAAAGTCACTGTACTCACTGCAAAGTCTCACTGTAACTGTAAATATGAAGTCAGATGTGAGATGAATTTGTCTTCCTTCAACAAACAGGCCTAGTTTCATTTCAAAAAGTATTAATAATTAGCTTTCCTACTTTTTGTTTCCCATTTGTCCAAGATTGGTTCCACGTGGGAGGTAGCTGTTTTATCATAACTTAGTATAATAAAAAACATTGCGTTTTTTTTTTCTCGATGCGGAGAAACTGAGTATCTGAAACATCATATGGTTTACAATAAAAATTTGCCTATAGACTATTTAATGCACTGAGGTGGTATAAATATAATAAGATCGGAATTATAATTGTGGGAAAAATACTTCATCAGCTGCTTGTTGATGATTTATGACTCGCATTATGTGCTCCTGATATCGGCATCATATTGAAACACATTTACAGTCTGAGACTTACATTCTGAGATGCTATTCTTCTCACCTCCATTGTACATTGAGGGATTATCTGAGGTTCCGTAGCCTTTCTGTCAGCTTGAACCAGTCTGGTCATTCTCCTTTTACCTCTCTCATCAACAAGGCGCTTTCATCCACAGAACTGCCGCTCACTGGTTGTTTATGTTTTTTCACACCATTCTCTATATACTCCAGAGACTGTTGCACATGAAAATCCAAGGAGATCAGCAGTTATAGAAAAACTTAAACCAGCCCATCTGGCACCAACAATCATGCCTCGGTCTAAATCACTGAGATCACATTTTTGTCCCATTCTGATGGTTGATGTGAATATTAACTGAAGGTCCTGACCCATATTTGCATGATTTTATACATTACACTGCTGCCACACGATTGGCTGATTAGATAATCGCATGAATAAGTAGATGTACAGGTGTACCTAATAAAGTGGCCGGGTTGCGACCCGGTTGGAAAGCTCCACAAAAACTGCTTGAGGGGAAACATGTTGTTCTTTGTACACACGTGAATATGCTGTTGTCAGTATTCTCAGAGCAGTTCACGTTAGACGTCCGCCAGGTTGGGTCAGTTTTTCAAGTTGGACTTTTGAGTTTGTAAATTATTAAAAAAAATATACAGGACTTCTGAACGTGTGTCTGCTCTCACTCACAGACACACGCAAACTGATGAGTTAGGTGCCGGTCATACTGAACGTGTTTATGCATGTGTCTGCTCTGTTTTTCTATTGTTTTCCTATATAAATGTGCTGGACAAACGTCCTTACCTGCTGCACTGTGTCTCGCTGTTTCTTCAGTGTCTCACAGGACTTGCACATTTTTTAAAAGAACTTCAGGTCTCAAAAACGTCTAGATATTTTTTTGCGCTGGACTCACAAAGATTTAAAGTTCTGAACAAGTTCAGGTTGCAAAGAGGTGACTGTTACAATGTTTAACATTATATCAGATCGTTCTGCACCAAGCAAAGTTTCGTGCTGAGGGGCTGCCATACCTTGCATGTCTACTGTTACAATACTGTTATGAATGTTGCCTACGATGCTTATATAAAATACAGTCACAATGCAGTGAACAATACACTGCAGTGTATTTTAGTGTATTTTACAAAATTGTTGGGTTATAATAATAAATAACTACTAAATTCCACAATGTTAGCGAGTAGAGTATGTTTTTGCACACCTGTTCAGTAAAAACTAAAAATATTGTTTTGTAAAATTATATGCCGTTAAATATTGTTTTTTTTTTTTATCATTGTATAGTGGAAAACGTGGATAAACTATTTTTTTATGTTTCAGTAAACATTTTGAATGTATTAGGCTACAAAGGCTGATAGGATGAATTTAAAATTATGATTTTAAATCAATTTGTTATTTTTTAAGGAAACATTTTCTAAAAGGGGCCCCGGGTTGGTCAGTTGCTTGGGGCCTCAGAAATTGTAAATCCAAGGCATCCTTGCACTAAAAATCTAGATAAGATGCAGGTGTCTTGAAACTTGTTTTTATTAGTTGATGTTCTTTTTTCTTTTCCTTTTGTAATCTGACATGGCACCTAAAAAACACAGCACCCCAGTGGAAAACACTGACTACTTTTATGGTGCATTTTTGTCAGTAACCATTCACTTTAATTTAATGGAACAACAGACAAGACATTCTGAAGAATAACACATTTTGTGATCCACTTCAAATAGAAAGTCATATGGGTTTGAAACAACATGAAGGTGAGTAAATGATGATACTGAAGTTGATATACACTTCTCAACCCAACAAGTCTGTAGTTTCAGAGCAAGTATGTTCACAACAGTTGCTCACAGAGAACATAAACGACAGTAAAAAAGATGCATTACAAGTAAACATCAGCATGATTTATATAATCATTACTTGTGCACACGGCAGGTCTGTTTACAACAGAACAGGTGGGAGATCTTTAGCAAGGAATCGCTAACCCACAGGGTTGTTTCCCATGTCATGGGAATCAGGGCATGTTTGCTAATGAAAGAGTTGGCAGGCTCAGTCTACCAGTGACATTTGTGAGCAGTGCAGTGCCAGGACATAGGGCTGGCAATCTGCACAGGTAGGGTTCTGGTTTACCATCCTGCGGCCGTGCGATTTATCGCCATCCATCCCCAGAACAGAGAGAGTGTGGAGGCACTGATGATGTCAAGGGTACAGAAATATTGCAGCAAAGGGGAGAAGAAATTTTAGAGGATTTTTAAGGATTTATGTGATGTGGTTTTTATGTGGTTTGGATTTGTCTCTGCACCCCTAAATACTGAAAGGTTGGATATTTATTCTGGCTTTAACCATTTTAATTTCCCAATTGTTAACAGTACAAAATAATTTTATTAATGAAAAAAATAATGTTATTAAAATAATAATACCATTACATATTGCTTAACAGATCAGATGATGTGCATTCAAATATTGGAAAATGTAACCTGGTCTCTTAGAAATATGTTAATATATCTACACTTTTGAAAAATAATTTTTGTGTCTCAATTTTTTATGTGGTTTATTTCCTGGTGAAATAAACACTAGAGGGGCAACAACAATAATTACTTTTATTCACTTTCATAGAAATCAAGAGTAAAACGGCAGATTATTAGATCATAAACACATACCTTTTGCCCTATTTCTCACAAAATGCCATATTATAACTTTAAAACACATACTGTAACTCATAGCTTGTAAGGCAATACATTTTAATGTTTTCAAAATGGAGGTTCCCTATCTCTCACTCACTCGAAGTTGTGTCAATGTAGTGAAACTAGGGTTCGCTCTTGGGAGCCCCAAACACCTCTGATCTTTGAGAAAAGACCAATGGGAATTGGCGAGTGGAATTTGCATGCCACTCCCCCGGACATACGGGTATAAAAGTAGTTGGCTCGCAACCACTCATTGAGATTTTTTCTTTGGAGCCGACTGATGAAGAGTAAACCCCTGGGCGCTTATATTCTTTAGAGTATATATTCTTTCAAATAAGAGTATATATTCTTTCAAATAAAAGAGTATATTTCCTTTAAAAGAGCACGCCTTTTCGTCTGTGTGTAATTCCTTGTTGCGGTTGCTATCTCTCCGCTTCTGACGGCCACAATCGTGGATGGTTCATGTTCTCATTGCGCGTACGTGACCATGGAAACATTAGGACGTTGCTTTCCTTCTTCCGGGGGAAAGCCACACTAGCCGCCCACGTGCCGGGCCTTCTACCTATGGGTACTGAAGGCGATTTGGGGACTCCAATGGGTGCGGCTCCACCAGGTAAACCCCCGTGGACCTCTCAGTCCCCAGCATGCTCGTTTGCACCGGTCAAGTTCTGGGATGAGACAGGTAGCTCGCCTCAGTGCCAGCTTAATGTCCCTTTCGAAGCTCGTGAGCAGAATGAGGTTTCGATAGCAGCATCGGAGAGCGAGTTGGTTATCTAGGACGCTGAGGACTCGATTGGGCTGCCACCTTCAGGTGTGCTCACCCAGTCTGAGGACGACATGGAGCTGACTGCCATGCATGTAGTTTTGAAACGAGTGCTGTGCTGGAGTGGAACCCTCCACCCGCCCCTGAAGCACAAGGTTTGATGATTTGTTCTGGATTCGGGGAGCCCCGCATGGCTGTACCCGAGCCAAGTCCTCGGCCTCGGCGTAGAGCCCCCCACAGGAAGCTGATGCCCCCCCTCACGGTCTGGTGCTAAGACCCCGAGGAAGGCTCCTAAGCTCCTTGAGACAGACGACCTAGGGAGGAAGATGTCCACCGGAATCCTGGAGCAGGTGTCCAGACCACTCCGTCTCCCATGCTGGGAGGAGAATCTTGTGTTCTCTTTTGTTTTGTGTTGGCCGCACCACGAACGGGCTTCGGTACCCACATTTTCAAAAGAGAGCGGTTTCCTCACTCCTTGGGTCACACGGCCAGTGCTTACAGCTGACGTTTTCTGCCTTGCACAGACTTCCGTTCAAGATGCTGACGCAGAAACACATTTTTGCATGCGTCCAGCACCAAGATTGGTTGGCGGCGGTAGACCTGAAGGACATGTACTTCCACGTCTCGGTTCTACCTCGACACAGACCCTTCCTATGGTCGGGCATATCAGTACAAGGTCCTCCCCTTTGGTCGGTCCCTGTCTCCTCGTGTCTTGACGAAAGTCTCGGAGGCAGCCCTCGCCCCGTTAAAGGAAGTGAGCATTTGCATCTGCAGCTACCTCGACAAATAGCTGAATCTAGCTCACTCACTAGATTGTTGTGTGCGCACAGGGACCAAGTGCTCGAGCACCTCAGCCGGTTGGGGCTTCAGGTCAGTTGAGAAAAGAGCAAGCTCTCCCCGTTTCAGAACATCTCTTTTCTCGAGATGAAGTTAGACTCATTCTCCATGATAGCGCGCCTCAGGAACACAGATCTCTATTTATGGTGTGTGGCCCCATAATAGACATTTTACCTTGGAACTGCTGCGATACGTGTAATGAAACAGTTAAACTGTAAATTAATTTAGCAAAAAATTTGTCACAATCACACAGTGTTAATGAGAGCAGTCTGAAAAATTTTTATAAATCAAAGTAGAATGACATTTCTAAAACCATTTTAATGTACATTCATTTTCTGGAAATTTATAATGTAATAATCTTAGGCCATTTTAGTACTTGCAAGGGGAACACTATATTGAAATTGCTGTTACTTCTTTTTAATTCTTCTTCTTCTTCACACATTTGCAATTAATTTAGCCCAAACCTCGTAATGTAGTCCATTTAAATTTAATTTGTAGGTAATTTTTTTTTTAAGGAAGTTGAAATAAATTTTTTAACATCTTTGAAACTCTGTTTTGAAAAGCACTATACAAATAAAAATGATTATTATTATAGTTTTATTAATTAATTACATTTCTAACTGTACTTTAAGTTTCATATTGTTTTCAGTTGTTTTGTAAGTAACGAAAAGGCAATTCTTGAAAAGACAAAATACGCATTGGAATTGCAGAAATATAATATGATGCACAAGCCTAATGATGATAAATACTATTTAGCTTTAAACTCTGCTGTGCCAACAGTCAGCTTTTAGAACAATGACAAACAAACGCTATTTTTGTGTTGTCCCTGATGCAACATACTGTATATCTCCATAGCCACATGGAGACGTAGCAGAATGTTTCCAGAACTGCAGTTTCCTCTGGGTCGAAGATCAAGCAGCTGGCTTGATGTTGCAGCAGCCTGAAGAAACTTTTGTTGAAAGCTTTTCTCACGTTGCTTCATCGATCCGTCCCAGGCCTGTGAGGTCTCATGCTGTGCTGTCTCCTCAGAAGGATGGTCAACCCTCAGAAACGGGAGACCACTGATTTCCACACAGTGGACTGTTTCCACACAGCCTCCTTTATATCAGAGCCAGTCATGCTGGCAAGCCACGGCTGCTCTTATTAGGCACTGCAGTCTTAAAAATCCACTGGATAGATTCTTCAGCATGCCATTCAGAAAGCCTTGGCTTGCTGAATTGGTAGTGAGATGATATGGTTTTGTTGATTGCTGAGGATAACAAAAGTGTATTGGATGGCTAAGGAAAATTGTTGGCTCAATTAATCCAAGCTGCCAGATGTAATTAGCTATGTATATATTTAATCATGTGCCATGTGTATAACACTGAAGGTAAAATACTGTAAATTGTAGTTAAAATTAGGACCAGTTTTACTGATATATTAATCTAAAGGATGTCGATTTAACATAATTCAGCATGATTTATTATATAAAAAATAACTTGCTAAAACAATTTAAGCAATACATCCTGTAATTAATTAAGTTTTAATGATTTATGCTGTAACAGAAAATGATGCTGTAATGTCTGTAATGTGTTAAAGTCCTCATTGAGCAGTTTAAATAAAAAAATGTGATTGGAAAAACATGCTTTAAAATTATTTGTCTTTAGGCCCCCAGTGAGCAAGCCAAAGGCGAATGTGGCGAACTCCATAAGATGTTAGTTAATGGAGAAAAAAATTATCTTACCATTTATAAATACAGTTTAAAACTTAATGATATTGATTGAACTGTCATTGAAGTCCATCCCGAATTGACTGTAGAAGTGCATGTAGATGCATAACTACAGGTTGAGGGATAAATTAGGTGTAGGCCTGGCTGAAAAGATGAGTCTAGTCTAGACTGAGTGAAGGCTAGTAAGGCTTTTCCATAGTTTAAAAGCCAAATAGAAAAAGTTTTGCTATACTAGGTACTACCAACAGGCCGTAATTTTGCGACTGTATAAATTTGATAAATTATAGAGCGGTAGAAGGTTGCTTTAGTACTAAGGACTAAACTTTGTAAGTAATTAGCAGAATTTGAAAAATGAAACAAAATTTAACAGGTAGCCAATGTAGTGACAATACAATTGGGCTCATTAATCGTATTTCTTACTTCTAGTCAGCAATCTACTGTTGCATTTGTTGCAAACTGAAAATTATTTATTGAACCTGCGGGACATGTACCTAGTAGTGCATTAAAATAATAGTCTTGAGGTCATGAATTAGCTTTTGGCATCAGAAAGAGAGAGCATGTGTCATAACAATATTTCTGAGGTGGAAGAATGCATAGATTGCTATCAATTATAACACCCAAGGTCTTAATAGTAGAAGACTAGGTAATAGAACATGAATCACGAATTAGCATCTTATTTTTAGAGGATTTTGGTCAAATAGTTAATACCTAGAATTGAATAGAAGGATATTTCTAGCCATCCAATATTTGAAATCATTGATAAACTCAAACTTCACCAAGTCTTGAAAAAATTGAGAATCATTGGCATAAAAGTGAAAATGTAATATTTGTGTTTGTGATGCGACGCAACCAAAATGAGACACTCCAAAAGCGTCCAAATGGCGGATGTGTATCTTAGACTGATTCACAAATTTAATTGCAAAATGGATTGCTGTGGACCTTAGCCCAATGATAAGGTTGTTCAATGATATGAAAATAAACAATATATTGCCTTCTAAAAACACTTTTTGTTTTGCCTGATCAATGCTTTACTTGTCTGCCACTATAACGTTATGTATTTTAATTATCTGAATTATTATATTTATATATATATTTTTTTAAATATAATTATTAATTCATTATATTGAATTATTTCGGGGCATTTATTGGCAAATATTGATATTTGTGATTCATTGCCAATAAATGGCTTAATTAATCGAAATATGATGTCATCAATTACATTGCAATTTTTTATTGACTGACAACCCTGAATTAGAGTCCTGAACTATCACCCACTCTGGGTTTATTTGACAATAATGATGGTCTGTACATTGCACAGTACATTATCCCTTGCTTAAACCATGTTAAAGTCTTAAAAGTGTATTCCTCTGCTAATAATGGTTCTCAATATTAAAATATTAGATTTTAAAATAATGTCTTTACTACAGTGTGATTGGTAGGAAAGTGTCCAATGTCTTTCATCAGAGTTAGCAGTAGAAAGCATTAGAACATGAACTACATTTGTTTCAGTGCATGCATTGATATCTTAATGGAAAATATACTGTATAATATGATAAGATTACTGTATGTGTACTTCTAAAAGATGTTGTATATATCTGCTAAGATTTGGATTGAGATTGACTGCAGCATCACTTGAAGATTTTGCCAAGCTAACCTTGTCTGTTAAGAATATATGAATGCTTCTTTTTATGCTATTCTGTCATGCATATACATAGCTTAAAAGAGTCTCTGCTATATAATCTCTGCCATGTAAAGCAATGCCCTACAGAATCAAACATTAGATCAGAGCTCTCTACGATAGTTTTGTTGTGATCCATTCTCACTGTCTAAGACTAGTCTTGAAGCATTTTATTCTCCACAATAGACTGATATATTTTTCCCTTCAAAGAAGAAGCATGCATTGATTCTGACTTATCTTTTCCTGGAGCCTGGGCTCAAACAACTCTGAGAACTCATGATCACAACCAAAGCAGATGCATGGATCTTGTGTACAGCACAAATATTCCCATGTCTGATTCATTACAGGAGCTGCAATATGATGAAGGAAGGGGGACTGGAACAGCAATATATTATAAATGATTTAAAACGGCATAATCTTTCATCTTGGTGTAATCACCAGCTTGTATTTTGTTTATCTTCCTTAAGTAGCATCTGCTCCCTGTGACATACTTTAATGAAAATTGATGTGTTTCCATATAAATGAGAGGACATAGCATCCAAGTCACAAATACTGTGCAAATAAGCAGAGTAATGTTTTAAAGAGACATTCGGCTTTCCCCTAGGTAAAACCTTTTTCCTGCCACAGTGTGAAGGCAATTTTCATATTATGTATCCTTTTATGTGCAGTTGTTATAATTTTGTTGTTAACATGCAAAATGACAGATGATGCAGTCCACGAGTGGTCCAATGTGATTGTGAATATTAAAAGAGAAACCATCTGTTTCAGAAAGAGCGGCCAAGCTGTACAATTGATAAGGGGTATGTAAATCCTATGGATTACCTTTATTTTGGCATAAATTGTTTATAAAATTTAATCTGATCTCCTGAAGACACAAGAATGACTGACACAAACAGTCTAATTTAATGAAGAACGATAATATGTATTCAAACAATACGTTTTCATATTTTTATTGAACCCTCTAAATCATTCATTATTGCAGGTTGAAAAAAATGTGGACTTGCAATAACTGGTTCAGAATCAGAATCAACTTTTTTTGCCAAGGATGATTACACATACAAGGAGATGGATAGCCTGAGGGATAAAACTGTTCCTGTGCCTGACAGTTCTGGTGCTCAGAACACTGTAGAGTCGGCCAGAAGGCAACAGTTCAAAAAGGAGGGGGGGCAGCACCTTTGGCAGGTTGAACTTCCTCAGCTGGCGAAGGAAGTACAACCTCTGCTAGGCCTTTTTCACAATGGACTCAGTGTGTTTCCCACTTCAGGTCCTGTGAGATGGTAGTGCCTAGGAACCTGAATGAACCAGGAACCACTGCTGCCACAGTGTTGTTTAGAATGATGAGGGGGGTCAGTGTTGGGGTGTTCCTCATAAAGTCCACAATCATCTCCACCATTTTGAGCATGTTTAACTCAAGGTTGTTATGACTGTACCAGACAGACAGTCGTTCAGCCACCCTTCTGTATGCAGACTCATCATCATCTCGGATAAATGGTTGACCCTCCTTTGACAGCAATAAGATCCACCAGTTCTCCATGTTAATACTGATGCCATGGAAAATTGGTAACAGGAGGTTGTGATTATGAGGAGGGGGGCGCTGAACCTCTGAAAATTCCACACACAATAATAAAGTGGCTTAGAGGAATTACTCGAGGTGGTTACTCGGGCTGTGGCCAGACTACAGTTAGACTGGCCACACGAACAAGAGACCCCATAACGCTCCAAACTAGAAGACACATTTCTGTCTGGTGGCCAAAAAAAAAAAAAAAAAAGGAAGGGAACACTATATCAGTCCCTTCCTTTCTTTGATGACCTCCATGACGAGCTCTCTCATTCATGAAGGAAACTTTATACTTCCCGTGTCTTCGTGCCCTTGAAGTCGACAAATTCGACTATCGTGGGTGCTGAGGAAGAAGAAGGGTTGAAGAGGTCGAAGAAGAGGCTTTCTCTGAGCTTCGTCGAGCCACGGATCTGTCTCTCGGCGTGACCAAGCAGACGGCTCACGCCATTAGCCGGTCTAAGTCTGCTTTAGTCAGCACAGAGAGACACTTATGGCTCAACCTGTCTGGAATCGGACACAAGGACAAAGTTTTCCTTCTCGATGTCCTGGTTTCACCTTCTGGCTTATATGGTCCCTTTTGAATGTAGTTATCACCAGGTTCCAGGAGGCAAAGAGTCACGAGGAAGCCATCGGGTAATTCCTTCCTTGCCACACTCAGGGGGAGGGGCCATCGGTCACCCAGCCCTGCCCCGGTCCATCTAGAAGGGAGGCTCAAAAACAAAGTGTTGCGAATCATGCTCCCCCTCGTAGAGACTGGGGCCAGCTCATCGTACTCAGCAGCCCCCAAAGCAAGACCTCAGGGCAGTAATTTCTAAGAAGAAAAAACCCTGACGGTCTTGCACCCAGTCTTGTGGGGGTGGCGCCCCTCGGGTCGGAGTCCCTTCCCGATACCCCCACGAAACCTCTCCATTCCCGCTGCCTCTGGTGTTTTGGGAATTAGAGGTTTCCAGCACAATTTTGGGTGTTCCGTTGCTTCCTGCCGAATACTCAACATCCCCTCAACAGGAAGTATCAAAATTGATACCCATCTCAGAAAACCTGGCAGCGTGGAAGCAGAAACAGTAGGTTGACATTTCTTGAGCTAAACTCAGTCTGAGCTTACCAAAATTTGTGGCAGAAGTGGGAAGTGTTTTTGAGCAAAGTCAGGCTAGGCCAAGGTTGCACTGTTTGTCAGTATCAACGAATACTAGGTCTCATGGCATCTGCATCCTCGGTGATCCCTTTGGGCCTTCTGCACATGAGACCATTTCAGTTGTGGCTCAAAGCCAGGGGATTTCATCCAAGGGCCAGGCAGATAAGGGTTATGCGCCAGGTGCTTCTTACCTTTCTATGTGTTTCAGACCCCGGTTCCTCACTTTGGGTCCCAGTCTAGGTGCGTCTTGCCATCACAAATTTCTAACGACAGACGCCTCCCTGACGAGCTGTTTTGCGGTCTTAAGTGGTCATCCAGCTCAAGGGGAATGGGAGGGTCATCAGCTCGATTGGCACATCAACTGCCTCAAGTTGATGGCGGTATTTCTGGCTCTGAAATACTTCCTCCAGTATTTGAGAGGCTGCCATGTTCTGGTTGGGTGGACAACACAGCAGTAGTTTCTTACATAAACCATCAAGTAGGGCTATGTTCACGCCAGCTCAACAGACTGGCAGATTCTCCTTTGGGCCCAGGGCAAGCTCCTGTCAATCAGAGCAGTTTATATCCCTGGATGCCTGAATGTGGGAGCAGATTTACTGTCCAAAAAGAAAATACAAACGGGGGAGTGGAAACTCCCCCCCCGAGGTAGTGGAACAAATCTGGGTGAGATTTCACAGAGCAGAAGTGGACCTTTTTTCCTCCCAACAGACAGCGCAATGTCCCCTCTACTTCTCTCTGAGTCACCCAGCCCCCCTGGGTCTGGACGTGATGCACATACATGGACCAGAATGGGCCTGTATATGCTTCCTCTGGTTTCTCTGCTCTGCTTCCTCCTGTTTCTTTGCTTCTCTGCTCTTCTTGGTCAGAGTTCGTCAGCAAGCGTCTTGCCTCTTACTGATAGCGTTGGCCGAACAGGGTATGGTTCTCGGAGATAATGTCTCTCCTCGGCAGCTCACCTTGGGCGATTCCGGACCAGAGGGACCTTCTGTCCCAGGTGCTGGGGACAATATTTCATCCCCAGCCCGAGCTCTGGAACCTTCATGTTTGGCCTCTGAAGGGTACCAACTGAGGGACACTGGGCTTTCACCTGAATGTATCGAGACCATTCTAAGTGCTAGGGCTCCCTCTACTAGAAGAAGTTATGCAAATAAATGGTGTGTCTTTGAAAGATGGTGCAGTGCACATAATGCAGATCCAGCTAACTGCCAGATTGCTTCAGTTCTGACTTTCTGCAGGAAAATTATCAGCAGGCACATGCCCCGCCACTCTTAGGGTTTACATGGCCGCTCTATTGGCTTGCAATGCCTTGATTGATGGGGAGACATCCTCTGCCTGCTCGCTTCGTTCGTGAAGCCATGCGACCTCCTGCTAGGACCAGGATCCCTTCATCCCTTCACTTCGAACCTCTAGAGTCAGCGTCTGATAAATTTTGACTCTCAAGATGTTTTTTTCTTATGGAAATTACTTCTCTAAAAAGAATTGGGGATCTACAGGCTCTGTCTGTCTTGACAGCCTGCTTAGATTTTGCCCCAGGAATGGCTAAAGCAATTTGGCACCCTCATCCTGACTACCTGCCTAAGGTTCCTTTATTGACTGTACATCTGGTCACTCTCGAAGCCTTCTGCTCCCCGCCATTTACAACGCCAGAGCAGGAAAGACTTCACAGACTTTGTCCAGTCCGTGCCCTTCAGACTTATGTCCAGCGCACTAGCCAGTGGCATAAGTCAGGGCAACTATTCGTTTGCCATGGGGGCTGCAACAGTGGGGCGGCCGCCACCAAGCAGACAATGTCGCATTGGGTGAGTGACGCTATTGCCCTGGCCTACGAGGCAAGCGGTCAAGCTTCGTCAGTAAGTATCACGGCTCACTCTACCAGAGGGATCGCCTCCTCTAAAGCCTTGGCTAGATCCTCTCCGCACACATTCATAAGATTTTATTGTTTGGATATTCATGCCACTCCGGGCTCTTATGTCCTTGAGTCAAAGTCACAAGCTCATGTCTGAGACCTCTTGCGCTCTTGTGAGCACAACTACACAACCGTATGGGGTCCGGACATCCACAGTGCGGTGGCGTGGGTATTCTCGTTCCAAAAGTGCTAAATCAACGAAGCATCATAGTGTGCTTTTTTATAGGGAACGTCTCGGGTTACTTAACTGTAACCCCTGTTCCCTGATAAAAGTGGAACGAGATGCTGTGCTTCTTTGCCGCACTGGGATGCCCCAGGATTGCCCTTCAGACAAAATACCTGACGATGCACCTGTGACGCATCTATTTATAGCCCTGTTACAGGTGCATCCATTGATGTCATCAGCAGAGGCAATAAATTCGAGTCAACTTCATTGACGTGTTGCACACATATTCACAGCTGCTCACACCTAAAGTTGTTCCCAAAGCACTAAATCAGTGCAGCATCTCGTTCTGCTTTTATCAGGGAAAAGGGTTAACACGAGACATTCTTATAAATATAAAATAAAGTATGCATAGTGTACATGGCAATTGTGTTTAAACTACATGAACAGTATCTTAAAAAAAAAAAACATTTTGTATGCATGCTTGTTATTTGATGTATGCATAAAAACATTTTCACTTCAGTTTCTGACTTTATAAATCCTGATTTGTTCCTCACTATTGAAGTAGGATAAAATCCATGGAATTAGGATAAAATCCGATCGTACGTAAGTTTTATAAACGAGGCCCACGCTGCTGACACAAAACGCTATTGGTCATGCCACAGAAGTAGGTAAGCACACTTTAACTGATGCAAAATGTCTGATTGGAGATGTCACTTGTCAGTAACTCGGCAGGATGGGGCAGATGCCAGGGTACTGGAACATTGTGAGAAAAAAATGCAGACTTCCTGATCATCCATCCAGGATCACTTCCTGATCAAGATTCACATACTTTTTCCTGCGACTGTATTTTCAGGCTTTAATTTTCTTAAATCTGTATGCCTGTGCTTTGCAAGTGACCATGCTGTGCACTAGTGTTTGGCTTGGCTGCTTATGGGTGAGACATTGTGGTGTAATGTGAGTGTGAATGTGTGTGTATGTCTGTCAGTATCAATTTGCATTCTGTGAATGGCTGACAAGACAGCAACTCCTGCAACCCTGTCTCCTAAAATGTCAATGAAAACCTTTCAAAAGTAATGATATATGAACACAAGAAGCTCCTCACTTGACAAGCATGCTTGAGTACCTTTTGTAGTAATGATTGCTTTTCCTGAAATCTCCACCATCATTGCATGAACATCAAGATCACAGGTCTCACAGAATCCAGTT
Organism: Moxostoma hubbsi; assembly: GCA_032164185.1. Taxonomy (NCBI): domain Eukaryota; kingdom Metazoa; phylum Chordata; class Actinopteri; order Cypriniformes; family Catostomidae; genus Moxostoma; species Moxostoma hubbsi. The sequence continues at coordinate 32,904,867 of JAVLUX010000009.1, forward strand.
TTAGCATATAAAAGGAGTCAGTTGAGGTGGTTTGGGCATCTGGTAAGGATGCCCCCTGGGCGCCTCCCTTGGGAGATGTTTCAGGCACGTCCAGCTGGGAGGAGGCCTCGGGGAAGACCCAGGACTAGGTGGAGAGATTACATCTCCACACTGGCCTGGGAATGCCTCGGGGTTGCCCAGTCAGAGCTGGTTAATGTGGCTCGGGATAGGGAAGTTTGGGGCCCCCTGCTGGAGCTGATGCCCCCATGACCCGACTTTGCATAAGCGGTTGAAAATGGATGGATGGATGGATGCATCTAAAATTGAGTCTTTCTCTTGCAGGAGAATGGAACAAAAAATTTGATGATTCATGTTGTACTACACTGATTTTTGTCAATCAGTTAATCAGTTGTCCCACTGCATACGATACAGCAAGTAGCAAATCATGGTAAATGGCTGTGACATAACTAAAGTCTATTGGTTATTTAAAAAAATAAATAAATGGGAGACCTTAGGTGACCCATCCAAACTTCCTATTTCAATCGGAAAGAAAATAACTTGTCAAGTGGTTTCATGGTGTATTATTTTGCAAGAATGAGTGAATGGCAGACAGTTATGTATATCTTCTCAAAAAGTGGTCTTTTGATAATTTGAGAGTTTTTTCCCCAACTCTTAACTGCCGATAAAAGAGCAACATTTTTTTATCCTTTTCTGGCATAGCTAGTCCATTCTCAAGTCATTGTTCTGGTATGCTTGTGAATTTACAGTTGAAATAATTTGGCTTGTTTTAATGTGATTATGTTTTGCCTGTATTTTATTGTCACAATAAAATAATAATAAAATTAAGCTAATTAGAGCACCAGTCTGGTCACCACTTCTTTTAATTGAGTATGTATTTGGAAATACACATATATTGTATAGAGATGTCTTGGCTCTTCAAACTGTTAAAGCAAAGCATCATTCAGATTTAATGAGCACAGTGCTTTCATCAAACAAACAAGAGTAGAGGATCAAATATACTCTATGTGGTAAGAGAGTGCTTATGTTGAGAACGACTTTGAAAACTTGCAGCATATAAAGACAGAAAGAGCGAGGCACTTCAGAATATTGCAGGAAACGTTCATAACTCTCAACTTCAGTTTATTACTGGTTCATTCTCTAGCAATCTCCAAAAATAAAAAACACAGTCAGTATAATCTGAAGAAATTCTTTCTGAGGGGAATTATTGCTTAGATTCAGAAAAAGTTTTGTGGAAGTCCAGAACTCACTTTTGTCATATCTGACTGCAGGGCTCTTTCCTGTATTTATGAAAATTATTATTATTACTGAGCTTCAGTGATTTGTAAATTTATTAATTCAACTGTTGCTAAAGAAAAGTTACCATCTTAATTCCATTACTTGAGAGTAATTGAGAAGCCTCAAAATATAGCCACTGAAGTATTTTACACAAGTAGATGTCTAATCAATGGGTAAATGATAATCTAATTTACTTCAATAAAATAAATGTTCTGAGACAGTTAGATTCAATAGAAAAGAACTCAGCTTTATCTAAGTCATTCAGGGACAATACAACTCAGTGACAGACAAAGCTCTTGAGAGGATTTAATGGTAAGAGCCAAAAGCCAGAAGTAAAAAAAAAATATCAAAAGATAAACTGTGCCATTAGTAGACAGTCTGAGAATCTTAGAACAAATGTGATTTTGTCTGTTTATGTGCTGATTTGTGAGCTGACCACAGTGTTGGTTTTTCAAAATTAATTGTTAGTAGCCTTTAAAGTTTCTATTTTAAGCTGAAGAAAAGTCAGTGTCCCTATATACAGTACCTATAGCAGAAATACAAGGCAATTAAAAACATGCATACTTGATAAGCTGTAGCTTTAATTCACTTGGAGATATACAAGATGTTTTAATATGCTATTTTTATTTCATCAAAGAATCTGTCTAGAAATCGTCTAGGTTACATATGTTACAAAAAGCTACACTAGGGGTCTCTCTTGAGCGCCGAATATGCCTCTGATCTATGAAAAAAGGCCAATGAGAAGTTGGCAGACAGTATTTGCATACCCCGCCCCCGGACATACGGGTATAAAAGTGGGGAAATACGTCAAGCTCATTCAGGATTTTTCTGAGGATCCGGAAATGGTCCGGCCACAACAGTGGCTCGGCTCAGTGACGTGGCCGGGAGGACACAACGTCTCATTCCCACCATCAGGGAATGGAGGTTACATATGTAACCTAGACATTCCCCATCTGTCGCTCACTTCGACGTTGTGTCGAAGAATCGACACTAGGTGTCCAATTTAAATCATGCCATGCACTGAGGAGGGGGGAGTTGCTACAACACGGTGACCGGAGGGCAGCTGGGACTCCCTAAGGGAGACGCGGATCCACTCGTAAGGGGACCGTACCGTGGAAAATACACGGTGGAGCACCTATTCCAGTACTGGGTAGATTAATTACATGTAGTGGATCAGGTTGGCGAGTTCCTCCGCTGAACTACGGACCCAAAGGGCTAGGGAGGAGTCCTCCAGGGATCCGAATGAGTGGGATCTCCTGGGAGAGAAAGCGCACAGTTTTACCTCGGCTGAGGGAAAGGGTGCTAGGTGCAAGCGATCCAACTGGTCAGTCCGTCAGCGTGTACCGAGATCTACCGGCTCGGACCTGAGAAAACACAGGACGATACTGACTCAACCCTGAGATTGTAGAATCTCACAAAGGTATTAGGTGTTTCCCAACTCACTGCTCTACATATGTCTGCCAGAGAGGTGCCTCTGGCCAGTGACCATGAGGACTCCTTGTTGAGTGTGCTCAGACCCACAAGGGTGGGGGGGCACGGCCTGGGTGTGATAGGCCAATGAAATGGCATCCACCACCCAGTGGGAAAGCCTCTGTTTGGAGACAGTGTTCCCTTTCCGCTGTCCACCAAAGCAGATAAAGAGCTGCTCTGAACGTCTAAAGCTCTGCGTGTGGTCCAAGTAGGTACGCAAAGCACGTACCGGACACAGCAACGCCAGGGCTGGGTCTGCCTCCTCCCAGGGCAGCGCTTGCAGGTTCACTACCTGGTCTCTGAAGAGCGTAGTAGGAACCTTGGGCACATAGCCCAGTCACGGTCTTAAGATCATATACGTGTCTGCCGGACTGAACTCCAGGCAAGTGTCACTGACAGAGAACACTTGCAGGTCCCCGACCCTCTTGATGGAGGCAAGCGCGATCAGCAGGGCCGTCTTTAGAGAGAGAGTCCAACTGATTCTAGAGGCTCAAAGGGGGCTCTCTGAAAGCCCGTGAGGACCACCGAGAGATCCCAGGAGGGGAACAGGCCTGGCCGGGAAGGTTTTATCCTTCGGACGCCTCTTAGGATCCTGATTATTAAGTCGTGCCTACCCAAAGACTTTCCATCTACTGCGTCGTGGTGGGCCGCGATAGCAGCAACATACACCTTCAAGGTGGAAGGGGACAGCCTCCCCTCCAGCCTCTCCTGCAGAAATAGGAGCACTGACCTAACTGCGCACCTCTGTGGGTCTTCGCCCCGGGAAGAACACCAATTTGCGAACAAGCACCACTTCAGGGTGTAAAGTTGCCTGGTAGAGGGGGCTCTGGCTTGGTTGATCGTGTCTATGACAGCAGGTGGTAGACCAGCTAGATCTTCCACGTCCCGTCCAGGGGCCAGACGTGGAGGTTCCAGAGGTCTGGTTGCGGATGCCAGAGTGTGCCCTGTCCCTGAGAATGAAGGTCTTTCCTCAGGGGAATTCGCCAGGGAGGGGCGAGGTTAGGAGGAGTACGAGGTCCGAGTACGAGATCCGAGAACCAGGCCCGGGTGGGCCAGTAGGGAGTCACTAGGATGACTTGTTCCTTGTCCTCCCTGACCTTGCACAGCACCTGAGCAAGAAGGCTCACTGGGGGAAATGCGTACTTGCGCAGCCCTGAGGGCCAGCTGTGTGCCAGCTGTGTGCCAGTGCGTCTGCCCTGAGGGGGAGCCTCTGTTCGGGCATACCAGAGCGGGCAGTTGGAGGTCTCTCGGGAGGCAAACAGGTCTACCTGGGCCTTGCCGAAACATTCCCAAATCAGCTGGACCGACTGGGGGTGGAGCCTCCACTCTCCACCAGGCAAGCGTTGTCGTGACAGCGCGTCCGCTATCACATTGAGTCTGCCGGGGATGTGAGTGGTGCGCAGAGACTTGAGTCGCTGCTGGCTCCAAAGGGGGAGACGACGGGCGAGTCATGACATGTGGCAGGGGCATACGCCACCTTGGCAATTTATGTACGCTACCGCGGTGGTGCTGTCTGACCATGTTTGTCTCGAACTAATGGGAGAAACTTCCGCAGGGCAAAGAAAACTGTCAGCAACTCTAGGCAGTTGATGTGCCAGCGCAGTGGGGCCCCTATCCAACGGCCCGCAACTGCGTGCCCGTTGCACATGGCGCCCCAACCCAATCTGGAGGTGTCAGTTGTGACCAAGGCGCATCGGGACACCTGCTGCAAGGGTACTCCTGCCCGCAGAAAGCAGAGGTCTGTCCACGGTTTGAATGTTTGCCGGCAGGTGGGGTTGACCATCACATGGTGCGTGCCGCGGCACCATGCTCATCTCGGGACTTGAGTCTGAAGCTAGTGCTGAAGCGGTTTCATATGCATCAACCCCAGTGGCGCGACCACCACGGAGGATGCCATATGCCCCAGGAGCCTCTGGAAAAGTTTTAAGGGGACTGCTGTGCCCGGCCTGAAGGTGGCCGAGCTTGCTCTTTTCCCAGTTGATCGGTCGTAAGCCGCCGCCTTTCTTGGGTACGATGACTTAAGGGCTGTAGAAACCCTTCTTTCAATCAAAAACTGAATTGTGTAACTAAGTCGGATGGTCCGGGCCAGCCAGCGTGATGGGTTGGGAAGTGAAAGCCACGCATCCAAGCTCCGTGCTAGGGGCACCAAGGGGATGATTATTTTTGACGTACGGGGCTTTCGGGGTGGAGCATGTAATATGGCGTCGGGAGGCGAGGACGCGTCCCGAGGCTCTGATCCTGAGAAAAGACTCGAAGCACTTACCTTGATCCAGAGACAAAGGAAATAGCTCTGTTATTGAGAATGTGGGTACCGCAGCCACGACTAGGGGGTGTGGCAAATGAAATAACTTCAACAAAAGATTCTCCTCCCGGCCCTCCACCGGGGGACGGAGTGATCTGCTTACCAGCTCCGGAGCTAACGTCTTGGTCGAGGAGGACGCCCTCAGCAAGCAGACGGGGCATGGCCCATGGCGGCAGGCTTGCAGGGGGCAGGTTGTGTGAAATGGCCTCCGTCTGTTTCTTCACTGCGGAGAACTGCTGGGTAATGTCCTCGACGGTGTCGTGGTAAGTAAACGTGAAGGAAGAAAAAAACACGTATAAACCAATCAAAATGTATACATAAATAAGATAAAGGAGACACATAATCGAAAAGATCAAAATATATTTTTAATATGTAAATGGTGTATTTTTTTAATCAGTCAGGGGTCAGGAAAGTTCTAATTTCAGCATATAAGAGAGTTTACATTTATTAATAATGCATATTAACTCAGTGCATTTATTGATAAAACTGTGGAGGACGCGGTTAGGGGCCATGATTCCCCCTCACCACCACCCTCATTTAAGTGTCCCTTATTTTAAAACTTAAAAAGTGTCAACCCTATAGTACAGATGCTGCATTCCATTAAAATTGAATGTTGGATTTTCCACTTGATATCTCCAATTGGCATTCCAATGCCAGATGCTCGGAAGATGACATAAAACTGCAACATTTCCATTAGTTTAGCAGATTTTTTGACTGTCACCAGAGATGTCTCCTATCAACCCAATTCATAAATAATCTGCAAAGTGTACGATTATCAAAAGAGAGTTTAATTTACCACTGTGGCACGGTGGCGGGTCGTCCCCATCAAACTGGACGAGGGAGGGGGCAAGAAAAAGAGGCGAGAAACCAGCGTGACATATAACTTAAAGGTTTAATGGAAAACTCAAAATACAAACACATAAGACGACGGACATGTCCGTGAACGATCTCTCTCTCTCCCATCGGCATCCGCGAGTGGCCTTTATCCCTCTTGACGGCTTAAACAGCCTAATACGGGACCGGGCGTGGGTAATCACACGCCGGTCCCGCCCTCCACCATGCCACAACCATGTTTTGAACACCTGCTACTCTGCTAACGTTTGTTAAGCAAGTTTTAATATCATATAATGTAGGAACTAATTTATCAATATTATTTAATAAAAGTTCATGTTTATAATTTTTTACGTACATCTTCCTGGGTGTCGACAATATTGTGTGACGTTATGCACCTGCATCTCGTGAGTTTAACATTTCCACATGACTTTCCAAGTTGTAAATACAGCTTAAAGTGGAGTTCCATTGCACTTTTCCCAGAAGGAAGTTGGATAATCCGACTTTCTGAGTTGAATGGTATGCAGCAAGAGGCAGATTGCTAATGTTAGCTAGCTAGCTTTGCTAGCATCACTTATATTTAGTTTACATTTCTTTATGCTTCCTTTCTAATTGCTGATACAGATTTGATGTGGTCCCAGCCATCTCTGTAAGCAATGCATTGCAGAATTTACACACTGCTCTGTATTTTCTTTTGGATGCTTTTTTGCAGATTAACTCTTTGTGGTTTAGGTCAGAGTTTCAAACTTTTTTTCTGCCATGGCACACTTTTTATGATTAAAAAATCCCTTGACACACCACTATTCCACATAACCATCATCGATAGTTTTCCTTTTCAAGAACTTGTCCATGTTTTCTGTCTGTTTTAGTAGCGTGAACTCGTAATATTTGAAATTCGGCTATGCAAAAATGCAAGTAACACAGTTATGCTGTATAATGAGGTCACAGATCTCAAAGAAAGCTAATTGGATAATGAAAAACCAACAAATTTGTGTCTTTTCCAATTTGTAGATTTGTTCTTGCAAATTAATTCTTGCAACAGCACAGCATATAATTTTTTATTTATTTATTTGTTTAATATATTTTACAGAAATAAAGTCGCACCTAAATGGCAGGGGCTAGGGATAGGCGATCCGATACAAAGTACTTTTAGGCCAGAATCGCCGATATCAATACCAATACTGATACCTTTAATGAATACATTTTTAACGAATTCTTTGAATAAAATTATTAACTTAAATTATTACTTACATTTTTTATATAGGTCTTAGCAGAAAATTATTAGGCTGCTTTGATTACGTTTTAAAAAATGTATAAGTATAAGCAACATATAAATCCACAAAATTAACCATAGATATTATTATATGGTTAATATTACTAAAACAATGTTGCCATATGGATACTGCAGTAATGCTGTAGTATAACCATGGTATCAATCCACCCATCCCTAGCAGAAGCAGGCTAAATACATACAAATTGTGCCGCTGTGATTTAATGTGCTGATTATCATAATTTTTCCCACTGTTTCCAAAATTAAAATCAGTGCGACACACTTTGCAAAATGCATGGGCATTGTCGATATGGCTTTGAGATAGCAACTTCAGCAGATTCAACTTCCCGCGTCTACGACCTGCGCAGATATCAACAGCTAAACTGGGTTGTAGGTTGCCAGGTTGAGGTCACAAATAGGTTGAAATTTGTATGATGTGTCGATTGTGTGAGTATGATTCGTTTTATACAAGATCTGGCAACTGGACAACCTTGGAATAATATATTGATGTGATTATTCATATAATGAGGTTTGGGCAATACAAATTACGGGAGTTTCCCAGGAGAAATATCAAAACGGGAGGGGGGAGGGTGATTGTTGTGAAAAACAGGAGTGTTGACAGGTATGGTGAGCCACAGTTTCTTCTCCTGTTTCCCGCATTCACGTTCTTAGAGAACATGTGAAGGGTGATGGGGAGACAGCCGTTAACAGTAACAAAAATTAGAAATGAGTAAATTTATTGCTTGCATTTGAAGCAGGAAATTTTATATCCAATCACAGTAATTATGTTCACAAATAAATCAGACAATGCTCAAGCAATTTAGTGATATCCCTGCAGTTGTGGTCTTGACCAGTTTTGAAATAAAGTCCAGAGTACTCTTTGTCTGAGACCAAGACAAGACCTAGTAAAAATGCGGTCTATTCCGAGACGAGACCGTCAAATAGCGACGGATCTCGAGTGTTACAACACTGCTGACAGTGAAGCACTGTCAGGAATTCTTTTATTTAAAGGTGTAGTATGTAAGATTCAGAAACCCTTGTTATTAATGACACCTGTGGCCGTTAAGTGAACTGCTGCCATCTACATGTTGCTCGTGATCGTGCGCACACACTCCAGAGGGACACAAGCATCGACCAAAACGTCATGGTTACTGTTGTAACCTCCGTACCCCGATGGAAGGTACGAGACATTGTGTTGATTGTTGTGACACAAGGGGTCTCTTCTGAGAGCCTCGCATACTTCTGAACTTGAGAAAAGGCCAACATCAAGTTGGCAGACAGAATTTACATGCCCTGCCCCTGGACATACGGGTATAAAGGGGAGCAGGCCAGTGACTGTCAGACAGGTTTTCACTGAGGAGCCGAGACTAAGGTTACGGCGCATTACAGTGGTAGGGATAGTGATGTGGCAAGGGGAACACAACGTCTCGTTCCTTCCATTGGGGAACGGAGGTTACAACAGTAACCATGACATTCCCCTTCTGTCACTCACTCGACATTGTGTCGATTATAGTGACACAAGGGGTCCCACTTCAAAACGCCATGCACTACCCATGTTACGTGACTGCCGAGCCAGGTGCAAGCAGGTTGCTGCATGCTAGAAGCAGCTGGGTCAGCTGCACGTAACCCTCCCCAATGCCCCCAATGAAAGGTGTCATATACCGCTCTTAGGTACCCAGTACCCGTACGGGAACAGGCAACATGACTTGTATGGGAGCCAGCCATGCCTTTTCTCTCTCTATTTTTCTTGTCATAGAGTTTAAAAAAAAGCAGCTGGGGCTATCTTAACACTATAGACGTATCGTGGAAGGTGTCCTTTTCCGTTCCTATTCTTTCAGGGGACACCGAGGAGCTACTCGATCTGGTGGTACTGGACCTTTTCATTTCCATGCTACCGAAAGGTCCAGTGCCACCAACCTGCATTGCTGGATGGGGCGGTCCAGATGGCTGAGGGCCATATGGCGGTGTATTTGTTGAGGGGAATTTGTGTGGATGGGTCATGTAACAAAATGTATCAGTGTGTGGGGTGCAATTCGCTGGCTGGGGAGGTGGTGCTTGGGCTATCTATGTCAGGTCCACGTCAGGATGAAGCAAGGGAGGTAGAAGCCGCAGTTTCCCCCACCCTTAGAGGATTCCCTGCATGGGATTTCCCTCTGGAGCAGACATGAGACAAGACCCTAAGGCATGCCTTTGACCAAGTGAAAGTGATTGATAGACAATGCCTCCAGCCAGACATTGCACACTCATACCCTTATTTTTCGATTATTAAGGATCAGTTGTATCAAGTGACAGGACATTCAGACAGGAGGATACAACCCAATTGTTAATTCCGACTGGAAATGCTATGGCAAGAATAAACTCTAAACATCTAATGGCACGTATCTATTGGCTAGATATTCATGGGGATTTTTGCAGGTGGTGTGCGGCATGCCATGAATGTCAGCTGGGGAATCCGCCGGCCACCCAAAGAGCACCATTGCACCCCTTTCGAAATGATATATCGAAACGCAAAGAATTGTGCAATTGGGCAGGTGGAATTATGGTATATGAGGTTCCACTTGGGTCATGGGCAGGCGCAGCCCCAAATTGATAAAACTGCAGTGATTGCAACCTGCCTGAGACCTAAGACCAAAAAGGAGGTGAGACAGTTCCTGGGGCTGGCTGGGGCCATCCCCATCTGTTCATTCCATGTCACACTCCAATGGCTCCATTGCATGAAGTATTCCAATGCGTGGATCACCTGTTGGTATGTGGTTGTCCAGACTTATTGTACGAAGTGGTACAAAGGCTGGGGGTGCAGATGGCTGTGCCGGATTTGCCCTCTAGAAATCTGGGTTATAGGGAGGGGAGTGAGTCACAGGCTATGGCTCCCCAGCCTGAGTCGGGCGATGGGGGTATGTGGTGATGTGGGTGTGGCCGAGTGACATCTGTGGAGAGCGAGGCTGGGAGAAAGAGACTGGTAAGGATGGACACCTGTGGGAAATAATCTCTAACAGGTGTTCTGTGTTTCAGTGAGAGCTGAAGGGGGATAAAAATGGTGACCAGACTGACAGAGGGGAGAGAGAGAGAGAGAGAGAGATGCACGTTGCTGACCGCTCATGCATTTTATGTTGTGCCGAAGCGCAGTTTGTTGATTGACGCTGAAAAGTGTAGAAGTAAAACTTACATTAAACTGTTCTCCCGGCTCCCGCTTCCTCCTTCAAGAAAGCCAGAGACCTTGTCAAAAATATAAATAAAGTAGATAGAGGCATGCAGGTAAGATTATAATGATTACTAATCACTCAAACCCTTTTTTGTTCATTGTGTAAATGGTGGAACCGGTCGTTCACAATTTAACAAGTAGCGTCTTGGTCCTACAGTGTGAACTGTGTTTCTTTTCAAAGTGTTTAACCATTAAACTTACATGACACAGGATGTGAAAACATTCAAAGGTCCACTCAGTAATATTTTCCTCATTAAAAAAGTTAAACTCCTAAAGACATTAATTATAATTTTGCTATATATTTAAGACATCCTGACCACTCACACTGAAATGAAGACATAGTCATATTAGTAACCTTATAAAAGCTGCTTTATTGTACATGGAGAGGGTCTACACATAGGGGCTGCCATTTTAGAATCACATGACCAGCCAAATAGTACTCGATTAAACTTAGGAACCGTCCTGTTATTTGACACTATCGCACACTGATTAAAGAAATCATGGCTATCTGTGAATACTAAATTTCAATGGTGTAACTTATGGACAGTATCAAGAAACTGGATGTAAAATCTCCCCCTCTCCCTTTCCTCACACTAAAACATTAGCCCAGCTCCAAAAAGTCTACAAGATAATGGTCACTAAAAGACCTTTTTCACATTAAGTGCCTTGGGAGATGCTAACTAGAAACATCTTTACGTCCCTCCAGTAACTTCAAAGGCACCCACCCCTACCCCCTTTGTCAGTCACGAAATGCCAGGGGATGGAGAAATGCTAGAAAGCAAATACTCATTTCCTGCATTGAACTCATACATTTGTGATAGTTTTTGTGATAAAAGGATGTATTTCTGTGTTGTATGTAGGTCACAATGTTATATTAACCTAGTCATGATTCATGAGTTATGATTAGGGTAACTTCGGATGCTGACATCCAAGTTAAAGTAGGTTTCACTATTGTTTGTTGTGTATATATCAGTTAATACCTGCAAACCCCATCTGTTTGGAATAGAAATTATCACCTCTTTTTGCCACAATTAATGGTGTATAGGATGTTACTATAAAATGCATTATACTACTTTTACCATACTTTGGTGTATAGCTGTATTAATTCCTAGACCACCATAAAACATGCAAATAGGCTGTGAAGGGGAACAAAGGAGGATTTCTACCACTAAATGTTGGCACCCATGATTGGTCATTTTAAAGAGGATGGGTGTGAACTGATTTGGCTTCAAGAGACCTCTGCGCAAGAATATTGTTGCTCAATTTTCCTTAGTGAGACGAACACTTTTCCTGACTTTCCGGCAACTTGCTTCCAAGTTAACTTCGTTCAAACTTCCCGCGGACAACAATCTCCGGAAGAATCCAACGAACGTTCAGCTCATGATCTCACCGATAATCCTCGTATTCTACATGCATCCTGACTCTCGTTCAGCACCAAAGCCAGTGCAAGTAACAGTTTTATAAAATTTAGATGCGCCATTAAGCTTTGACTCCTTTCTGATTGTATTTATATATATATATATATATATATACATATATATTCCTTGTTTAAGTTTAGTTGTATTAACCCGTAGTTTAATTTATTTTAATTTAATTTACTCATTATATCCACGCTAGATTGTTTCTGTGTTTGTGGATCACAATTCAAAGTCACTTAAACGTTTGATCTGGCTACATGCCTTTGTACTGTTAGTACTATACAAAATGAGAACGTTATACTTCTTGGCCAGAAGAAAAATCTTTCTTAATAGTTGATAGAGGAGTGTACTATCGGTTTGGTGGATGAACAGATCAGTCTAATTAAAATTAATTAAGCTAAAATTTATTCTGAAAGCTGATCTATGTATAATTATATTTAATTATAACCCATTGTACTTAATCTATCTATCTATCTATCTATCTATAGATTGCGTTCTTCCACCAGGAATTGTCATTGAGTAACTGCCCTTTTTCTAGGCTGTTTCACGTCATCATCAGAGAGAGAGGTTTGGAGTGTTTTCTGGCAGTTGACAGGTTTGATCGCTGCCCATCCAGAGGTAGGAAGATCATTTTGATTCCGCATTAATGCACTCACTCTCCCCTTTCTGGGGGGTAGGTTTATATATGATTAACGGAATGTTTGTTTACCATTCACAGTATGTATTTATGACCTGTTCAGCGTTTCTCTGTGTTTGCTGTTTCCTCACGTTCCTGGTATGTAGCTCTTCTCATACGATTGTTCTGAAATTAATATTTATTGTAATCATAAATGTTTGTTTTAGGCGACCTGAGTGCGTTCTTTCTCGAGGTTCCCATTGCCGGGGTTGCAGGGAACTCACTGTCTTCAGGAGGCTGCTGTTTTGCTTTCTTCTGTTTTGCTTCCTTCTGTTTGTTTTGCTTTACTGTTTAATTGTGTGTTTTGTCAATTTGTGTAAATTTATTCTTGATCGCAAATGGAGCTGCCGCTAATCATCTAAGGCCAGTGTTTCTCTGTACACTTAATTATTTCTGGGCTTCCCGTTATTGCAGCCAGTGTGTGAACTGCCATCTTTGTGATCCGCTTCGGACTTGCTGGAAGTCACTGTCCTGTTTGGCTCCTGAGCTAAGTTGCTGTTAGGACCATGCGGTATGAATTAGCGTTTGAGTGCTTTTTGATTTCCTTTCATATTTTGTGTTTACGTATGTCCATAATGCTCACTGATTAATTCTGCATTTTCTTTAAAATATTTTTTCTTTAGGATTTATTTTCTTGGTAATTGAGTGGGGAACTTTATTTTGTGTTTTGATTTATTTAAAGGAGCTGAGGCCTGGAGAGCAGGTGGGTTGGACTGCTGGTGGCGGTGTTTCCTTTTCCCTTTTGTGTGCTTTTAATCACCATTGATTTGGCCTGCGTGCACGTGTGTGAGTGGGATTTTGTTTTTGGTTTCTGAACACCTTCATTCCGCTTACTCCCTACTGTCAAGCCTCCGTCTCGTAAAATTCTTCTAAATGTGTTTTTCTTTTGTTTGTTTGCTAATCCAGTGCTGAAGACGTTATGACACCTGGACTTTTTAATAATTTATTGTCTCAGTGCTGCGTCACTGTTTTACTATTTATTGCCTGTGTGTTGTGCCGCTTGCATAGGGCAGTAGATGTTTCAGACTCTTGTGCAATAAACAAACCATTATTTTGTACACCTGCATCTCCTGCCCTGTTTATGGAACTGGGACTTGCGTGGACTGATTATTGGTCTTCGCACTGAGAATTCCCAGGGCGGAAGTCCCTGGGTGGCGTAGTTGTTAGTTTAACCTTGGAGTGTGAATTCCTTGTACTCCCCTCTGCCACATTTAGATAGGGATCATTTTAAATAAAACTAAATTGAAAATTAAGTAGAAATTAAAATTCTTGGTTGCAATGACTATTGCAGCTTTAACTTAAGTCTATGTTTGAGAGGAGGGGAAAAATCAAAACATAATGAAATTTAAACCGAATGCAATAAGTGTGTTGAAGGACAGTTTTGTCTTCATACACCTAATGTTACATGGAGGTAGGTCACAGGAAGAGGATCTAAACGCAGTTTAATATTATTTAATAAAACAAAAGTACAGATTAACTTGGTAAAAAAAAAAAAGAATCAAAAGAAACATCCACGATGGGAAAAAAACACAGGAACAGAGAAAACAGTCAAAACACTTAACAACTGACAAGGACAAAGCAAACAACAGGGCATTAAATACACAATGGTAATGAGGTAAATGAAAAATGGGTGAGAAACAATGGTGAACAGCTGAAGGGGGAACAGATGACAGAGGCAAAACACAGGGCAGACAACAGTGAATCATAACCAACCCCCCCTTAACGAGCATCTCCTGACACACAAGGAGGGTAGGCAGGGCTAAGATGGAGCCGGAGAACAAAGAGTCCACAGCATAACAAGCTGGTGGTCAAAGGAACCAGGATATCAGATCAGATCAGGTGGTTGACCATGAGGCCAAGGAAACCAGGGCAGATCAGGCAGGCGACCATGGGACCAAGGAAACCAGGGCAGTTCAGGTGGACAGCCAGGAGACCAAGGGAGCCAGGACAGATCAGGCAGATGGCTATGAGACCAGGGATACCAGAGCAGAGCAGGCGGACCATCTGGAGATCCATAAGTCCAGAGTAGATCAAGCAGATGGTCAGGAGATCAGAACAGATCAGGCGGATGGCCAGGACACCCAGAAGACTAGAGAAGATCATGCAGATGGTCAGGAGACCCAGAAGACCAGAGCAGATCAGGTGGGTGGCCATGAGACCACCTCAGAGTAGGGATCCGCTGAAGAGAAAGTCTCTAATATTAACTCAACATATTCTTCCCACGTGCAATCTCCGGTCACTGGCAACTCCCTTCACTGGTGTGCGATGAGACCGATACAGTACATGGAATTCAGGGTTGAGTCAAAAAAGTCTGTGCACTTGGCAAGAACACAAAAGAGACAGGAATATTCCAGGACAGGTAAGTTTGCTTGAGCCAACTGAATGAAGGGCGTTGCTAGATCCATTTCGGTAGTTCATTTGTTCTGTTACATGGAGGAAATTCACAGGAGCAGGATCTAAAAGCATCTTAAAAGTATTTAATAAAATAAACAAAGTACAGATAAACAGGGGAACAAAGAAACATCCACAGAACACAAGAACAGAGAAAACATGAACAATGGGAACGGGTCAAGAACAGGTCAAAACATAACAACTGACAAGGACAAATCAAACAACAGGGCATTAAATACACAATGGGTAACGAGGTGAGAAACAATGGGGAACAGCTGGAGGTGATCAGAGCAGGGGATTATGGGAAGTGTAGTCTGAGGGTGGGTGGCAGATGACAGAGGCAAAACACAGGGCAGACAACATTGAATTGTAACACCAAAAGCATATACTTTCATTTTGAAACCACTTTGAAGTTTGTTCAGTAGGATACTTGTCATAATATATATATATATATATATATATATATATATATATATATATATATATATATATGAAAGGCAACAGAGGTGTTTTTGTTACATTTATATTGACAAACTGTTTTTCTTAGTTGTGAAGTTTAAAATAAGCTTAAAATATTGATGTCGAATTTACGGTAACGGTTACAATTTTAACTCAGATTCATGAACAGATTCATTCGGACTCGACTCGGTCTCGGCCTGTTATGGACTCTGTCTTGAGTCTGACTCGGCCCCTTTCGGACTCGGACTCAACTCGTAAACGATATTTTTATAGACAGACTCAAATCCAACACTATCAGGAATGTGAGACCAAACCTTGTGTTTCTTGAATTCAAGCAGATTAAGGCTATGTCCGGGGCCTATAAAATAAAAATGTGAAGATAGAAACTAATAATAAAAGTGATAATTGAGTGATTGTTAATATATTTTACATTTGCCTTTTTAATAATGTTCATTTATTCATTATTTATTTATTTTTTATAGTTTTAACAGTGGGTATTTTTAACAAGACCATAGTAAACACATGGAAGCATGGATCTTCACTACCATTGTTAGATGTAACATGATTTCTATAAAACAAACTGACATTTTTGTAATTATAAAGAGTAGACCTACTCTAAACACATGTAAAAACAATAAATACAAAATATACATATGTATAAGTTTTAACAAAAATGTATTATATTCTCTCACTCCCCTAATGAATCCTATGGCAAATTTAATAGAGCTGAAGTAGTGATATGATCATATTTATTATCAATCTATTTCTGCCTAAAGTACAGTTAGCATTACTATAGTAAATTCAAGGATGGTGATGTAGAATTCTATGCTGAATTCAAATGGTTTCTGCTTCTCACTGATTCTGGGTTTACGAGCTCGACCTTTAAGAGATATGCACTCACGTTGCTCTGTCCATTGAGCTGTATCCATCTACAGTGCCAAACAGGTACATTAGCCGAGGTTGTGCTTCCGCCTGTGCATTTGATGCTGCTAAACCAGATACTTCACATGTGTCGCTAGACTTCAATATCAGATGAACCATGGTACAAATGGTTACGAACCCATATAATAATCCTTTTTCTAAACATACTACATTTGAGACATTCAAATTTTTATCTCATATACTATGTGCACATTGAGACGCAGGTGTTCATTTCAACAGGAAACTGCAGCAAAACATAGAAAGCGGCACGTAAAACTCAGTTTCCAAAAATGTTGTTATAGTAACGTTCATTCTATGAGACTAGGTTGCATAAAACGTACAATAAGTATAGTATGCTGCCTTCAAATCATGTCAGAATTATCGTATTTATAAGACGAGCACACATGAATGCAACCAAAATGTTTTAAGTTTTAAATGATGGATTTTGACTCTATAAGTATGTGCACATTTTGTGTACTCTTGATGAAGTATGGCCATACAACTTGCCAGAGAATACTACTCATTTATTCTCTTTATGAGGCCTTAGGCTTGTGCGATAAAACTACATTTCTCATCATTCTCAGCAGTGCAAGAATGATACATTATATAGAACAATAAATTACACCCTTAAATTAAAAAGTGTATTCTAAGTTACACAATAAATCTCACCCTTTGCCCTTTTGTTGGATTAGCAGCCTGTTACTCCTCACAGGTTTACATAATTTGTTTTCATTTACACAGGTTTCAAATTCAGTTGGGATAGGCTCCAGCACTACCCATGACCCTACATATGACAAGCGGCTGTAGAAGATCGATGGATGGATGATTGGGAGAACTATTCCTATTCTAACATTGTAAGTTAAAATTTCATTCTCATACAAAGACATTTTCTAGTGCTTTGAAATATACCTAAATAAACTAGAGACTATACTATACTATTTTGAGATATACAGTACCTTTGACACCATTCTATTCAACAATATATGGCAAGCAAAAGGACACAGACCAAAACAAATAGGATTCAAACCTACACATGCAGAGGTCAATGGATTAGTAGTTCATGGCCTTAAACTTTTGGCCATCTCATATTGAATTGCAATTTATATGCCATATGAAATCACAGCTGCGATGGACTGGCGACCTGTCCAGGGTGTACCCCGCCTTTCGCCCAATGTTAGCTGGGATAGGCTCCAGCCCCCCGCGACCCTGTACACAGGATAAGCGGTTGACGATGGATGGATGGATGGATGGATGGATGAAATCACAGTTTGTGATAATTTTAAATGTTTTGGACCTTGAAAATATCTCAGAATGGTGAAGAAATAATTGTTTACTATTTCTTCTTCTATAATTGTAGACTACTACAGAAATAGGTATACCTATAGACTACAGTAGATGTAAGTATTTTGGGTCTATAAATTTATAAACCCATTAAAGGTACAGTTCACCCAAAAATGAAAATTAAATCACCATTTAGTCATCCTTATGTCATCACAGATGTGTATGACTTTCTTTCTTCTGCAGAACACAAAAAACGTAGAATATCTCAAATCATTGGTCCTTACAAAGCAAGTGAATGTTGACCAGACCTTTTGAAGCTCCAAAAATAACATAAAGGAACCATATCAGTAATCCATACGACTCAAGTGGTTTAATCCATATCTTCAGAAGCTATATGATAGGTGAGTGAGAAACAGATCAATATTAAAGTCCTTTTTGACCATAAATCTCCACTTTATAGGATTATCCATAACGAAGCCATCAAATGAACACAACACCATATTCAACAGATAAGAGAGATCCCCCAGAGATCCTGCCTGATCTTAGAGAGTCATAAAAATAAATCTATGGCGCCTAAATTGCTGAAGGAGATCGTCTCTCACATGCCTGCTTGATATCAAACTAGGGTTTGTGATGACAGAGCTGACCAATAAAGAAAACCCTTCTTTGTTCCAAAAATGTAAACCCTCTGTAAGACCAAATGGCCAAGTAACAACTTGTGACCTTAATGCATAAATCTGCAGCCATATCAGGAAACGGAGACTCCCAGGATGAAGGCCTGAAATCAAAATAGACCTAGCACAGTTACATTTGTTCCTCCCAGGGGTGTAAAGTAATGAATTACAAATACTCATGTTACTGTAATTAACTACTTTTCCCCAAGAATTGTACTTTTAAGTAGTTTAAAAATTGTATACTTTTACTTGAGTTAATTTTAAGTGCTTTAACTATACTTTTACAGCGCTATTTCCCACTGTCTGTGTTCGCTACTTCCCTGTCCTGATTTCATTTTTATCTATCAACACGATTGGCTAGGGAGAGTCTCGTGACTCCCGTCAAATCAAATCACGCGTAAAATACTTGAATGGCAGCTGTAGATCAGCGCCTACTGTGGAGAATTCCTCAGCTGTTCAACACCTAAACATAACCGGCCTCACCGAGAAGGGCTTTTCACAGAGAAAAAGGCCAATCGCTTGATTGTGTCATATGAGTTTATCTTGCTCAAGCCAGATATCAGCACTAATCCTGCCTCTAATTTGAAGAAACATATCAAGGTTAATTTCATATTTCTGCTTTCTAGATTCTATGTGTCTATTACGTAGCCTGTAATTTAACTATTTACCACAGAGATTATTGGGCTGCTGTGAGAGATTTAATGGAATGTTATCAATATGGCTGGGCAATAAAATGATCTAGATGTTTATTTGAAAAAAGAGAGATGTCCTTGATCAAATTTTCAGTAGTTTTCTACATTTAGCCTATGATCTACATTTAGAACAGGGGTGTTGATTACATCAATCACAATAGCAAGTGCACCATTGGATGATTGATCTAGATGAAATATAAAAGATTGACTTTTTATTTCCTGATGTCTGTCTCTGAGTGCTGTTTGATTGACAGGCGGCTAATGTTTGAACGCTAATGCTAAATGATCAAATGCACTATATAATTTCTCCAATGCCCATCTTGATGAGGATTTCATGTAAACACAGTCGTTTACGTCTAAAGTGAACATAAACATTGGGACAAAAAGCGTATGTGCATCAAAATGTTGGACTTGAAGTGTACATGTAACCGAAATGAGCACTGTCTAGTAGGCAATGTCATATAAAGGCTATTAATCAAACAACAATAACAGGAAATTAGAAAACCACTTACTAATTTTGGCCGAGTAGCTTTAAAAGTATTAATGTAATAGAATAAAACAGTGACATGTATAATAATAATATTTTTTGAAAATATTGTTAGTTTTTTAATAATTCTGACCCCTGATGTAAATCGAGTTCCCTTTACAAAAAGCTTCACTATGATGCTGCGCTTTGCTAAGCGCTATGGGGAACAATCTTATTGTGAGCAGCTTTGAATATCTGTGTAACACGTCAATGAAAATTGACTGGAATTTATAGGCTCGGCTGGTGAGATCATTGAATGCACCTGTGACTAGGCTATAAATAGAGGCGTCACCAGAGTGTCGTCAGATGATTTTTCTTCAGAGCATACTATGACTGTGCTGACGCAAAAGGTTATTCAATGTTGCTGCCGGTTGAAGAGACGCTTGCGGGCTATCTCTCGCCGGGTTCGGCGTCATCACTAAAAAGCCCCGCCCTCCCCTCTAAGCCATGCAGAACTACCTCCATGCTAGTGGAAAGGGCTTATCAAGCAGCAGGTCAGGCTGGTGCAGCGCTGCACACCATGGCTGTGTTACAGGCTTACCAGGCTGATCTGCTAAAAGACCTGAGTGCGGGTGAAACGCTCTATGAGGAAGCATTTTTAGAGCTTCGTCGAGCCACAGATCTGTCTCTCCGTGCGACCAAGCAGTCAGCCCGTGCCATTGGCCGGTCTATGTCTGCTTTAATCAGCACGGAGAGACATTTATGGCTTAACCTTTCGGGCATCAGAGACATGGACCGCGTGTTCCTGCTTGATGCCCCGATCTCACCTTCTGGTCTCTTTGGAGACGCCATGAACTCGGTTATCTCCAGATTTCAGGAGGCAAAAAGCCACGAGGAAGCCTTTGGGCAGTTTTTTCCTCGCCGCACTCAGGGGGCGGGGCCGTCGGCCACCCGGTCTCGCCCCGAGGCTGTTAGGAGGGAAGCTCAAACCAGAGCATGGCGAGTTGTGCTCCCCCTCGCAGAGACAGGGGACAGGCTCGTCGTCCTCAGCAGCCCCCTAAGCAAGACCTCAGGGCTATAATTTCCAAAAGGAAAAAACCCTGATGGTCTTGTACCCAACCTTTTGGGGGTACTTCCCTTCGGAAAGGGCGCGTGTTTTATTCACTTCGGCCCTCCCGATACCCTCAAGAAAACTCTTCACTCAAACACCCTTGGTGTTTCGTGTGACAGAGTTTTCCGACAGAAAGTTGGGTGTACCGTTGCTTCCTGCCTTAGTCCAGGATACGGAACACTCAACACCCCCTCAACAGGAAGTGCTGAAATTAGTTCCCATTTCAGAGAACCTGGCAGCGTGGAAACTTCTGCCAGATATCTTTCTTTGCTGTGGGTCTTAAAAGAGCGTCAGGATTTAATTCACTCGCCGCCTTTCCGTGTTTCAACGGCGTGGTCTCACTACCGTAAACCGGATTTCTTTTTATGTCTGCTATGAAAAAAAAAAAAGCAAAAAAAAAAAAAAAAAACTCAAATCTCCTGGTTAAAGGGGCCATGGTATGTGTTCCCCTTCGAGAGAGAGAGATTTGGGTTATTACACAAAATACTTCCTGTTTCCCATGGAGGGTGAGGGGTGGCGTCTGGCTTAGATCTTAAAGCTTGAACTGCCCATGGGTGTTCAAGTCCTAGATGATGCCTATCAAGACGGTTGTCTCAAGCCCTACAACTCGTTTGGCTGGTCACCATCGATCTTGTGACGCACTTCTATACTTCATTTAGAAGTTCTGCCACAACATGGAAAGTTCCTGAGGTTCGCTTCCGGGGGCGAAGTCTTCCAGTGTCAGGTTCTTTCATTCGGCCTAGCCCTTTTTACCCGCACATTCACAATGCATGATGTAGCGCTGGCTCCTTGTGACTCCGGGGCATCTGCCTTCTGAATTGTCTAGACGACTGGCTGATCCTAGTGCAGTTCCAGGAACTGGCAGTTCAGCACAGGGACATCGTCTTAGCCCATCGGTATCCCTGGGGTTGAGGCTCAACGCCAAGAAAAGCGTCCTCTCTCCCACCCAGAACACTGTCTATCAGGGCATCGTATGGAGTTCAATCACAATGCGGGCACAACTGTCTCCCGCTAGTATTGACTCCATTCAGATCACCCTGAGCAAAGTCAGGCTAGGCCAAGGTTGCACTGTTATCAGTATCAACGATTTCCAGGTCTCAGGGCGACCACGTCCTCAGTGATCCCTCTGGACCTTCTGCTCATGAGACCGTTGTTGTTGTGGCTCAAAGCCAGGGGTTTTTCTTCCAAGGGCCAAAACTCCTAGGCTAATAAGGGTTACGCGCCTCAGGCTTCGTTCCCTTTCTACGTGGTTCAGACCACGGTTTTCTGCCTTGGGTCCCACACTAGGTGCGTCTTGTTGTCGCAGGTTGCTAATGAGAGACACCTCCCTGACGGGCGGGGTAGCGGTCTTAAGTGGTCGTCCAGCTTAAGGGGATAGGAGGGTCGTCAGCTCAGTTGTCACAGTCACTGTCTCGGGTTGATGGCTATATTTCTGGCCCTGAAATACCTCCTCCTGAGGCTGCCATGTCTTGGTGTGGGTGGACAATGCAGCGGTAGCCTCTTACATAAATCATCAGGGAGATCCACGTTCTTGTCAGCTGTACTTCTGATGTGTTGGGTTCTCCTTTGGGCCCAGGGCAAGCTCCTGTTACTCAGGGCTATCTATATCCCTGGACGCCTAAACGTGGGAGCAGATTTTCTGTCCAGACACAACCTGCCGACGAGCGAGTGGAAACTCCACCCCGAGGTAGTGGAATAAATTTGGGAGAAATTTTACAGTGCAGAAGTGGACCTCTTCACCTCTCAAGAGACTGCGCAATGTCCCCTCTACTTCTCTCTGAGTCACCCAGCCCCCCTGGGTCTGGACGCAATGGCACATACATGGCCCAGAATGCGCCTGTATGCACTTCCCCCGGTTTCTCTGCTCCCGGGGGTCTTAGCCAGAGTTCGCCAACAAGGGTCTTGCCTCTTGCTGATAGCGCCTTATTGGCCGAACAGGACTTGGTTCTCAGAACTGATGCTCCTCCTCGACGGCTCGCCTTGGGCGATTCCGATCAGGAAGGATCTTCTGTCTCAGGCACAGGGGATGATACTTCATCCCCGTCCTGAACTGTGGAATCTTCATGTTTGGCCCATGAAGGGAACCAATTGAGAAACACAGGGCTGTCGCCTGAGGTTATCGAGACCATTCTTAGTGCAAGTCCCCTTCCACTAGAAGAATTTACGGCAATAAGTGGGGTGTCTTTGAAAAGTGGTGCAGTTCACATGATGCAGATCCAGTTAACTGCCAAATTGTTTCAGTTATGGGTTTTCTGCAAGGAAAACTGTCAGCAGGCATATGCCCCGCCACTCTCAGGGTCTATGTGGCCGCCATGCGGTTGAGGCCCCCTGTCAGGACTAGAACTCCTTCCTGGGACTTGGCAATAGTCCTGGAAGGTCTAGTTGAGACCCCCTTTGAACCTCTAGAGTCAGCATCTGACAGACTTCTGACTCTAAAGATGGTCTTTCTTATGGTGATTACCTCTCTCAAGAGGGTTGGGAATCTACAGGCTCTGTCTGTTTTGTCGGCCTGTTTAGAATTTGCCCCAGGTACAGCTAAAAGCTATTCTATATACGCATCCAGCCTATCTCCCCGAGGTGCCTTTTTTGACAGTAAATCCTGTCACTCTGGAAGCCTTCTGCTCCCCGCCGTTTTTAACGCCGGAGCAAGAAAGACTTCACCGACTCTGACCTGTCTGTGCCCTTCAGACTTATGTCCACCGCACTTGCCAGTGGCATAAGTCAGGGCAGTTGTTTGTCTGTTTTGGGGGCCGCAACAAAGGGGCGGCCGCTACCAAACTGACTATGTCACATTGGGTGAGGGATGTCCTGTCCTACGAGGCGCGCAGTCAAGCTTCGCCAGTAGGTATCAGGGCTCACTCCACCAGAGGTGTCGCTTCCTCTAAAGCCTTGGCTAGAGGTGTCCCTCTGCAGCAAGTTTGTGATGCGGCAGGCTGGTCCTTTCCGCACACATTCATCAAGTTCTATAGTTTAGATGTTCATGCTACTCCAGGCTCTTACGTCCTCGAGTCGACATCTCAACCCCATGCCTCTACAAGTTTGTGATGCAGCAGGCTGGCCCTCTCCGCACACATTCCTGTGTTCTCATGGTCTAGGTGTTCAAGCTACCCCGGGCCCTTAGGTCCAGGGGTAGGAGTTTTAGTTGGGTTTGTGTTGCGGCAGGCTAGTTCCTTTCCGCGCACAGTCTCAGACTTTATTGGCTAAACTCATTTTATGCCTGAACAAGTTTGTGATGCGGCAGGCTGGTCCTTTCCGCGCACATTCTTCAGGCCCTATGTCTGGGCTCCCATGCCCCTGAGTGCATTTCTGATCTCAAGTTTAAGATGGTCTGTGTACAGCAGGCTGGTCCTTTCCGTACACATTCCTAAAATCTTACGATTCATGCCTGAACAAGTTTGTGATGTGGCAGGCTGGTCCTTCCCGCACACATTCTTCAGGCCCTATGTCTGGGCTCTCATGCCCCTGAGTTCATTTCTGATCTCAAGTTTAAGATGGTCTGTGTACAGCAGGCTGGTCTTTTCCGTACACATTCCTAAAATCTTACGATTCATGCCTGAACAAGTTTGTGATGTGGCAGGCTGGTCCTTCCCGCACACATTCTTCAGGCCCTATATCTGTCTAAGAAGGTTTGTGTACGGCAGGTGGGTCCTTTTCGTACACATTCCTAAATCTTACGATTTATACCCTTATGCCTGAACAAGTTTGTGATGCGGCAGGCTGGTCCTTTCCGCACACATTCATCAAATTTTTTTGGTTTAGATGTTTTAGCTACCCCGGGCTGTTTGCCCTTGGGTCGATGTCTCAAGCCCATGTCTGAACACATTTGTGATGCGGCAGGCTGGTCCTTTCCGCACACATTCATCAAATTTTATGGTTTAGAAGTTTTAGCTACTCCGGGCTCTTACGCCCTTGAGTCAACATCTCAAGCTCATGTCTTAGACCTCTCGTGTTTTTTGTGAGCACACTTCACAACCGTAGGGGTCCGGACAGCCCCAGTGCGGCGGCATGGGTATTCCGTTCCCCATAGCGTTTAGCAAAGCTTAGCATCGTAGTGAAGCTTTTTGTAAAGGGAACGTCTCGGGTTACATGTGTAACCCTTGTTCCCTGAAAAAAGCGGAACGAGATGCTGCGCTTTGCTAAACGCTATGGGGAACGGAATACCCACGCTGCCGCACTGGGACGTGCGATCTCACCAGCCGAGGCTATAAATTCCAGTCAATTTTCATTGACATGATACACATTCAAAGCTGCTCACAATAAGATTGTTCCCCATAGCGCTTAGCAAAGCGCAGCATCTCGTTCCGCTTTTTTCAGGGAACAAGGGTTACACATGTAACCCGAGACGTTTTAATTGGTATAATAATTGACAAGGAAAGTAGAGATGATAAAATAATTTATAATTATGCTTAGCCTTTATAAAGATAGAAAAGTATCAACATTTTCAGAGGAATACTTCAGCAGAACATTCCACCAGTCACAAACTTCTGAAAATTGTGCATCATGCATTAGAATGAGAACACAACTATTGCCAGGCTTAAAAATACAAGAACTAAATCAATGTGGAACATTGTATCTCAAAAGGAGGACAATGTGACCCCCATGAGCTACTTAAAGAAATAATTCACACAAAAATGAAAATTCTCTCATAATTTATTCTCATGCCATCTGTTTATGACTTACTTTCTTCAGAACACAAATTAAGATTTTTAGATTTTCAGCTCTGTAGCTCCATTCAATGCAGTGAAGGGGTGCCAAAATTTTGACGCTCCAAAAAGCACATATAAGCAGCATAAAAGTAAAACATACAGCTCCAGTTGTTTAATCCAAGACTTCAGAATTGATATGACAGGTGTGGTTGAGAAACATATCAATATTCAAGTCCTTTTTTGCTAGAAATTCTTCTCTCTGACCAGATTAATCTAGTGTTTATCATAGATAAGTGATGTATTTTAAAAGTTTGCATTAGGTTTTGCAGCTCAGTACTCAATACTCACTACTCATGAGTACTTTTAAATGAGCTACTATTTTACTCTTACTTGAGTAGTTTTTAGGACAGCTACTTTTACTCTACTCACACACAAAATTATTTGGGAAGTAACAGTACTTTCAGTATGACTAACAGTATGATTTTTCAGCAATCTTTCCACCCCTGGTTCCTCCCTCGGGACACTCTCCCCATCTGCACATTCCAAAGACATTCTCTCTTAGCTCTGCATACTCTGCATGGACCCACAATGTATACAAAACCTAGCCTTGTTAGATTATCTTGAAAATGACTCTATGACCTGTGATCACTTTTATAACTGACAAATTAATATTTTTAGCCAATGTACCTTTTAAAATATGTGAAGTGATTTGTAATCACTTATAACTAACAAATCAATAAGTAAAATTGTTAATCTTTTATTATTCATCTCATTCTAGTAAGAATGATAACTATTCAAGACTTAACCTGATATTATACCATGACAATCAGGTTTCTCATAATGTGTAAAGTTTTATCCATGTTGTAAAACCAATGAATTAACCAGTATGATTTGTAATCAGGGATTTTCATGTTTTGTTACTTACTAAATATTACATTATTTCATGAATATTATAAGTGTATGTAAATGCTTCCTTGTTTTTCGAATGTCATGTCATTTGCACCGTTTTCAAGATATAAAAGTTAATGATTAAACATGCACTATTTTGAGCATTAGTTGAAAGAATCCTCCACACAAAGGATTGTAAACCAACTTTGAAAAGGACAGACCAGTTAACCATGTGACTCTAAAAAGACACTTCTGATTGGCTCAGGACACATTTGTGGTGCGGCCAATTTCAGTTCAAAATGTTTCTACCAAGAAAGAACTTTCTTAGAACTTCTCTCTTACAACACTCTCTTAGAACCATTGATTGGTCTCCTCTCTTCGGTTCTCTTGCTTCTTCCTAATCCTCTGTACCATGTAGACCCCAAGGAAAACGTCTCGGGTTACTTGTGTAACCCTTGTTCCCTGAAAAAAAGCGGAACGAGATGCTGCGCTGCTAAGCGCTATGGGGAAACAATCTTATTGTGAGCTGCTCTGAACATGTGTGTAACACGTCAATGAAATTGACTGGAATTTATAGCCTCGGTTGGTGAGATCATTGGACGCACCTGTGGCCAGGCTATAAATAGGAGGCGTCACCAGAGTGTCGTCAGATTATTTTTCTGAAGAGCGGTCCTGGGACGTCCCAGTGCGGCAAAAGAAGCGCAGCATCTCGTTCCGCTTTTTTTCAGGGAACAAGGGTTACACAAGTAACCCGAGACGTTCCCTTTACAAAAAGCTTCACTTTGATGCTGCGCTGCTAAGCGCTATGGGTAACGAAATGCCCACGCCACCGCACTGGGGCTGTCCGGGCCCCTGATCGTTGTGAAGTGTTTTCACAGAACGCGAGAGGTTCCAGACATGAGCTTAAGATGTCGACTCAAGGGCATAAGCCCGGAGTAGCAGAACATCTAACACCATAAAATCCGAAGAGTGTGTGCGGAAAGGACTAGCCTGCCGTATCACAAACCTGGTTAGACATGAGCTTGAGATGTCAACTCAAAGACATAAGAGTCCGGAGTAGCGGAGCATCTAGCCCACAAAGTCAAAAGATGAGTTTGAGAAGCCGATCCAAGGGCTCTAACTCAAAAGTTCGTACCATGAACTTGGATTTGGCATGAGCCTGGGATGTCGACCCAAGGACATAGTCCGGGGTAGCAAAACATCCTAGCCCATGTAGAAAATTGTAGAATGTGCGTGGAGAGGACCAGCCCGCCACGTCACAAACTTGTTCCTGCATGAGTTTGAGATGTCGACTCGAGGACGTTAGAGCCCGGAGTAGCATGAACATCCAAACTATAGAATTTAATGAATGTGTGCGGAGAGGACCAACCTGCCGCATCACAAACTTGCTGCAGAGGGACCCCTCTAGCCAAGGCTTTAGAGGAAGCGACCCCTCTGGTGGAGTGAGCCCTGACACCTACTGGCGAAGCTTGACCGCGCGCCTCATAGGCCAGGGCAATAGCATCCCTCACCCAATGTGACATAGTCTGCTTAGTAGCGGCCGCCCCCCTGTTGCAGCCCCCATAGCAAACAAACAATTGCCCTGATTTACGCCACTGGCTTGTGCGGTGGACATAAATCTGAAGGGCACGGACTGGGCAGAGTCCGTGAAGTCTTTCCTGCTCCGGCGTTAAAAACGGCGGGGAGCAGAAGGCTTCTAAAGTGACAGGATGTATTGTCGAAAAAGGAACTTTAGGAAGGTAATCAGGGTGAGGATGCAAAATTGCTTTGGCCATACCGGGGGCAAATTCTAAACAGGTCGGCAGAATAGACAGAGCCTGTAGATCCCCAATCCTCTTAAGAGAGGTAATAGCCATAAGGAAGACCATCTTGAGAGTCAGAAGTCTGTCAGACGCTGACTCCAGAGGTTCAAAAGGGGTCTCGACCAGAGCCTCCAGGACTATTGTTAAGTCCCACGAAGGAGTTCTGGCCCTAACGGGAGGCCTCAGTCGCCTGGCTCCATGAATGAAGCGGGCGAGTAGAGGATGTCTCCCTAAAGGCACCCCGTCAATCAAGGCGTGGCAAGCCGAAATGGCGGCCACATAAACCCTGAGAGTAGCGGGGCATATGCCTGCTGACAGTTTTTCCTGCAGAAACTCCAGAACTGAAACAATTTGGCAGTTAACTGGATCTGCATCATGTGAACTGCACCACCTTTCGAAGACACCCCATTTATTGGTGTAAATTCTTCTGGTGGAGGGAGCCCTAGCACTAAGAATGGTTTCAATAACCCCAAGCGACAGCCCTGTGTCCTTCAGTTGGTACCCTTCAGGGGCCAAACGTGAAGTTTCCACAATTCGGGCCGGGGATGAAATATTGTCCCCTGTGCTTGAGACAGAAGGTCCCTCCTGTCCGGAATCGCCCAGGGCGAGCCATCTAGGGGAGACATCATCTCTGAGAACCAAACCCTGTTCGGCCAGCGAGGCGCTAACAATAAGAGGCAAGACCCTTGCTGGCGAACTCTGGCCAGGACTCCCGGGAGCAGAGAAACCGGAGGGAACGCATACAGGCGCATTCTGGGCCATGTA
The DNA here is from genome assembly GCA_032164185.1 of Moxostoma hubbsi. Lineage (NCBI taxonomy): Eukaryota > Metazoa > Chordata > Actinopteri > Cypriniformes > Catostomidae > Moxostoma > Moxostoma hubbsi. Next base: position 32,933,407 of record JAVLUX010000009.1, read on the forward strand.
TGCGCCATCGCGTCCAGACCCAGGGGGGCTGGGTGACTCAGAGAGAAGTAGAGGGGACATTGCGCAGTCTCTTGAGAGGCGAAGAGGTCCACTTCGGCTCTGTAATATCTCTCCCAAATCTGTTGTACTACCTCGGGATGGAGTTTCCACTCGCCCGATGGTAAGTTTTGTCTGGACAGAAAATCTGCTCCCACATTCAGGCGTCCAGGGATATAGACTGCCCTGAGTGACAGTAACTTGCCCTGGGCCCAAAGGAGAATCCGACGTGCCAGCAAATTGAGGTGGCGAGAACGTAGGCCTCCTTGATGATTTATGTAGGAGACTGCTGCTGTGTTGTCCACCCGCACAAGGACATGGCAGCCTCTCAAATGTTGGAGAAAGTATTTCAGGGCCAGAAATACTGCCATCAGCTCGAGGCGGTTTATGTGCCAATCGAGTTGATGACTCTCCCATTCCCCTTGGGCTGGACAACCACTTAAGACCGCACCCCAACCCGTCAGGGAGGCGTCTGTCGTAAGCATCCTGCGACGACACAACGCACCAAGAGTGGGACCCAAGGTGAGAAACCGGGGTCTGAACCACATAGAAAGGGAACGAAGCACTGGGCGCGTAACCCTTATTTGCCTGAGGGGACTGGCCCTTGGATGAAACCCCCTGGCTTTTAGCCACAGCTGAAACGGTCTCATATGGAGAAGGCCCAAAGGAATCACCGTGGACGCAGACACCATGAGACCTAATATTCGTTGGAACTGAAGAACAGTGCAACCTTGACCTAGCCTGAGAATGCTCAGGGAGTTCTGAATGGAGATGACACGAGCGGGAGACAACTGTGCCTGCATCGTGATCGAATTCCATATAACCCCTAGATAGGAAATTTTCTGGGTCGGGGAAAGAACGCTCTTTTTGGCGTTGAGTCTCAAACCAGAGAACCTAGATGAGCCAAGATGATATCCCTGTGCTGAACTGCCAGTTCTTGAGACTGGGCTAGGATCAGCCAGTCGTCTAGATAATTCAGAATGCGGATGCCCTGGAGTCGCAACGGAGCCAGTGCTGCATCCATGCATTTCGTGAATGTGCGGGGTGATAGGGCTAGGCCGAATGGAAGGACCCGATACTGGAAGGCTTCGTCCCTGAAAGCGAACCTCAGGAACTTCCTGTGCTGTGGCAGAATTCCAATATGAAAGTATGCGTCCATGAGGTCGATCGTGACCAGCCAATCAAAACGTTGGAACTGAGACACGACGGACCTGATTGTTAGCATCTTGAACTTGAGCGTCTTGACCGAGCGGTTCAAGGCACGAAGATCTAAGATGGGACGCAACCCCCCCCCCATTTCTTGGGGACCAGGAAGTATCTGCTCTAATAGCCAGACTTTTTCTCTGGAAGGGGAACATGTTCTATGGCCCCTTTTTCCAAGAGATTTTGCAGTTCTACTTGAAGTAGACATGCCTGTTCCGGGCTTACGGTAGTGGAAACCACGCCATTGAAGCTCGGAGGGTGGCAAGCGAACTGAATTCTGTAGCCTTTTTCTACTGTTTTTAGAACCCACATAGAAATACCTGGCAGAAGTTTCCACGCTGCCAGGTTCTCTGAGATGAGAACTAATTTCAAGACTTCCTGTCGAGGGGGTGTCGAATGTTCCGTGTCCTGGATTATGGCAGGGAGCAACGGTACATTCAACATTTTGTTGGAAACCCCTGTCACCCGAAACACCAAGGGTGGCGGGAGTGAAGAGGTTTCGTGAGGGTATCGGGAGGGCCGAAGTGAATGATACACGCGCCCCGTCCCGAAGGGAACTACCCTCACAGGGTTGGATACAAGACCGTCAGGGCTTCTTTCTCTTGGAGATACAAGCCCTGAGGTCTTGTTTGGGAGGTTGCTGAGGGCGACGAGCCTGTCCCCAATCTCTGCGAGGGGGAGCACGACTTGCCACGCTCTGTTTCTGAACCTCCCTCCTAACAGAATCAGGGCGAGACTGGGTGACCGACGGCCTCGCCCCCTGAGTGCGACGAGGAAGGAATTGCCCAAAGGCTTCCTCATGGCTTTTCGCCTCCTGGAATCTGGAGATAACCGTATTCATGGCGTCTCCAAAGAGACCAGAAGGCGAAACTGGGGCATCAAGGAGGAAAACTCTGTCCTTATCCTTGATGCCGGATAGATTAAGGCATAAGTGCCTCTCAGTGCTAACCAAAGCGGACATAGACCGGCCAATAGCACGGGCTGACTGCTTGGTGGCACGGAGAGACAAATCCATAGCTCGACGAAGTTCAGAAAAAGCTTCGTCGTCGAGGCCTCTTCCAGCACTCAAATCTTTTAGTAGGTCAGCCTGGTACGCCTGCAAGACAGCCATGGTGTGCAGCGCAGCACCAGCCTGACCCGCCGCTTGATATGCTCTCCCGACCAGCATGGAGGTTACCCTGCATGGCTTAGAAGGGAGAGCAGATTTATTAAGCGACGATGCCGAACCCGGCGAGAGATAACCCGCAAGTGTCTCTTCGACTGGTGGCATCTTTAAATACCCTCGCGCCTCAGCGCCCACGATAGTCGAATATATTGACGTCGAGGGCACGTGAATGCACGAGGTATAAGGTTTATTCCAAGAACGAGAAAGCTCGTCATGGAGATCATTAAAGAAGGGAAGGGACTGATGAGGTGTTACCTTCCCTTGGTCACCAGACAGAAATCTGTCCTCTAACTTAGAGCGCTTGGGGGGAACTTGGTCACGTGGCCAGTCTATATGAAGCCTGGCCACCGCGCGAGTAACCACATCGAGCAGCTCCTCCGAAGATTTAGAATCGCGATTGGAGCGCTCAGATGCGGTTAACTCGGAATCTGACCCAAGGGAATGGAGGTCCCCCTCGTGAACTGAAGAGGCGCCGAAGCACGCTTCAGGATCACGCGAGGGACCAGCAGGATCTGGGGAGAGAGCGAGCGAAAGGTGCGAACCAGTCTCTCGCTCCTCAGCCAGATCCACGCGAGAGCCCCACGAATGAAGTGTGGGTGCCGGCTCTCGGAAGTAAGCAAGGCGAGCGCGAAGCATCCCGACCGAAAGTAGGTCGCAATGCACGCACCCGCCCTGTTCCAACGCGAGAGTAGCGTGCTCTTCCCCCAAGCAAACAAAGCAAAATTGATGCGTGTCCCTGTCAGACATAGAACGCTGACAAGGAAACACGCATTGTTTGCCCTGTTTTTCCGCCATTTTTCCCTTTTTCTTTTCTTTTTTTTTTATATATATATATATAAAAAGAGAGAAGGAAGGAAAAGACTTAGATTTTTAAACAATTTTCTAACAAGAGTTTTCATAGCAGCTCACAATAAGATTGTTTCCCCATAGCGCTAAGCAGCGCAGCATCAAAGTGAAGCTTTTTGTAAAGGGAACTCTGGACACAAAAGTCCCAAGGAAGCCTCTCACCCTCTGCTCCACTCACCCTCCCTTGCAGAAGGCCTCGCTTCAAAGCACACTTTATCAGCCATCCAGACAATAACTATCCACGACCATAAGAGAGTCCAAGACATCGACGGAATTACATTTCGACAAAGAGCCAAAGAACCAAGCAACACAAGAAAACGCAATGACACGCAAGTACATCTCCAGACAAAGAGACTCAAAGTGCTGGTGTATTTGTTAAATTAGTCTAAATTGATTTGTAACTGGATTACCCAAAGAAGGATAAATGGTTTTTAAGGCATTGTCAACAGACTCCATAAAGTTCATTTTCTCTGTATTGATCATTTACTTCACATTTGGTCACTACACACCAACCTGTTTCATGTTGTATGTATTAGATTAGTTTTATGTTTAGAATAGCAAGAAAGTTTGTCTGTATTCAAAGATAATTTGACTGTGGAATATTTTGATATATAATCTTATCCCTGACTTTTTTTTAAAAATTTCTTCAAAGCTGTACCTAAGTATGTGTAATACTATTTTTGATAAGCCATGAGAATAATACTCCAATAAATGAATTAATCATAATTGCCATGTTAAAGCTAATTCCTAATTTACAATAGAAATTTTGAGCGGGTACAACGAGAAATGTATTACGATTATAATGGTGGAGAAATCTAGTTATTTGTAATTTATAATGGTTGTTGGATGTGACTATTTCCATTATAAATTTCCATACATAATAATGTAGAATAAGGACAGTTTCATTTAATTCCTAGCTCACACATAATTTTTCCTACATATAATGTTGGGGGTACGCAGGCAGTTTAATCCATCCTGTGTACATTTATACTACCAAATTTGCTACATATAATGGTGGAGAATGGGGCACTTTAATCTGTACCATGTACATCTACAGTACATCAACTGAAATTTGCCACAACTTTAACTTTAGAATGTGAAATTGAAGAGTTATAGTATAGTTTAGATTTATACAATCTATGTGACCTTCATGTGATTTTTGGAGCTTCAAAGGACTGGTCACCATTCTCTTGCATTGTAAGGACCAAAAGAGCTAAGATATTCATTGAAAAATAATTTGCATTCTGCAGAATACAGTCATACACATCTGGGATGGTATGAGTGTGAGAAAATGATGAGAGAGTTTTTAATTTTTGGGTGAACTGTCCCATTAAAATTGCATTCTACAGGCTCCAAACAATTACACAAACACTTGTGGGTTGCAATAGAATGTTCTATTCTTGCCTTGTTTCCTATGTGACCACATTTTTCCTTTTTAAAAATGCTAAATGCTTAAGATACCCCTCTTTGTGTAAAATTATAAATTGTTAGGTGAGGCAGTTTGGCAAAAATATAATTTGATGATTTAAGATGTATTTATGCAGGTCTTTATCTCCATTAGTTTGATCATTTGTGTGGAATGACGAAGATTTAAAAAATTTTACGGTACAGAAATTTTACAGTAAATGTCCCTCATAAGTACTACATAAACTTTATTGAGTTTCACTGTGTTTTGGCAGTAGTTAGAGGAGTTTTGCTTTGATGAAATGTTGATCACTGAGAGCGAGCTTTGACGGTGGGTAGATGGCACACCAGACTGAAGTACAGCAGGATCCAGGTGAACTGGGCTGCAGGATCAAAGGACATAAGATTTCATCACCGACAGTGAACACAACTTTCTCTGAAAACCAATTGCTGATCTGAAACACAAGATGCAGATAAAAATGACTTGCCATATGCTGTTATATCTCTTCAGGTAAACACTTCAAAAGAACTTGATTGTCTGCACTTTTTCACATATATTATAATAAGCAGAATATACATATCATTAGAAATGAACAAAAGTCTCTTATTTTATTTTTCATTTAAGTCTTTCAGTATTGATATTCTATTCTTTGTATTCATTTTTTCTAAACTTTAAATATCAACTCTCTGATCAATGCAACTAGCATTTCAAATGTATTTATTTCCATCACTATCAGAGATGCAATTTGTCGGTGAGAATGGCCATATATGATTTATGTCCATGTTCTTGCAGTGAATGAAAGAAGACCATGCCTGGGGTGGGCAGTGAGCATTTGACATACACTTTTTCATTTTCACCAGATCCATTTAAGGATCACGGTCACATGGACTGCAACCTATCAACTGAGCTGCACAGTAGAAGGAAAAGAATGTCCTGAGTGAGAAGGCATTTAAGAAGGGCTTGTGGTCAAGTGCCCTGAAGCCCCTATAAATCCCCTAGAGTTGAAGATGGGCCAGACTGGACTGATTGAGAAAAGAACTTAAAAGGAGAAGCTACAATGTCTTTGTAGACCAGGGATCTTTTACTAAGGCCCCTTAAGTGTTAATAGTTTATCCTTGAATCAGTTCCTCAAAACAATTTGTAATTTATATATTTAGGTTTTGCATTGAATGTTTAACAATGTCCATATACATATTTATTTTGTATTATTAGCGAATTGTTTAGACCCCAGTAAGTATTTAGACACTTAATTGACTTAAAATGTATGACATTTATTGCATTACATAACAGAATATTAAACCAAGTGTCATCTGAAAACAAATAATACTACACCTTTTCTCACAAATAACTTAAATTTTGCTAGTCATTTTTAGTCAATATCTTTTAACCAACCAGTCTCACTGTGATTTTTGTAATCTCCCATGGACCTCCCAATCCCCAGGATGCTCGTTTGCCTCGGTTGACTGTGATGAGACCACCGGCTCGCCTCAGGCCAAGATCGCAATCTCATTCAGGGCTCGCTAAGTGGATGAGCTCTCGATTGCAGCAGCGGAGAGCGGGCTGCTCCAGTCTGATGCCAAGGACTAGACTGGGCTCCCACCTTCGGGTGTGGTTGCCCAGTCGCAGGCCGACACGCAGCTGCCGTCATGCTTGCCCGGGCAGGTGCGAACATCTGGCTTGAGTGGAACCCTCCACCACACCCTGAATCCTCGCGACTTGATGATTGGTTCCTGGCACGGAACGTAGCTTTCGGCCGTGCCCGGCCTTGCCCCGATTCCTTTTTTCTGGGACGTGCACAAGGAGCTCACGAGGTCATGGCAGGCACCTTTTACTGCCTGGACCCTATCTCTGAGCTCCTCCACTCTCACTACCCTCGATGGTGGGAAACTTGCCGATTCCCCAGTTGGATAAGGCGGTTACGGTGCACATGTGCCCGCAAAACGCTGCCACCTGGCCGAATCGTCCAAGACACACATCAAGGGCCTGCAAGCTTACGTCATCACTGGTGGCTAAGGTCTACAGTGCCAATGAACAGTCTGCCTCTGCCCTGCTTGTCATGGCTTTCCAACAGGTGCACCAAGCCAAGGCACTAAGAGATCTGCATGAGGGTAGTTCTGACCCGGGATTGATGCAGGATCTGCGTTTGGCAACCGATCTCACACGCCGTGATGTAGATGTCCACCCTGATGTTTCAGGAGCGTCACCTATGGCTCAACCTGGACGAGATATGGAAGGCTGACAAGGTATGATTCCTTTTTACCCCCGTCTCTCAGGTTGGTCTATTCGCCGACATGTTGAGGACTTTGCGAAGCAGTTCTCGGCAGTTAAGAAGCAGACGGAGGCTATCCAACACATCCTGCCCCAGCACAGATCAAGATCCTGCACCCCATCTGCTCATCGTCAGGGGCACCCCCCTGCAATGACGGCCCGGCCCCAGCGTAGAGCCGCCCGCAGGTAGTGGATGCCCCCCGCTCGGTGTTTAAGGCCATCACTATTATGATTGCCAGGCACCGAACAATTAACCTTCTGATGGTCTTTGTTTGCTGTTTACACTTCTGGTCTTTGGGGTCTATATGACCCCAACAATTGATAGAGTAATTGTACAAAAAATATACATTTTTAATCATACAAATAATATATCATTTTTTTTGTTTACTTCTCATCTATTCATTAATGCTGTGTTTTGGCAGATATGAAGTACTTTTGCACCCATTTACCACACAATTCCTCAACTACACCATTAGCTTGCATATGAAATATTACATTTTTATGAAAAAATCATTAAATGATGATTTAAATTAAATTAAATTTGTTACTGGATATTGATCTAGGTGTTAGGTGTAGAAGTATGCAATCTGCTGGTTAGAGATAAACCTAAAATTATTACAGTTTAAAAAATACATAGTTTTGACCAGTAGAGGCAATAGAGAGCCATTCATTTTACTGGATGTGGCCAACTGCTCTATCACAAAGTTTGTGATACATTTTGTGAATTTATATATATATAAACATTAGAAAAGACATTTAAAATAAATATTCTTTCAAATAGTAGATTTCTTTTAAGTTTTTGATGCATTTTGAAATGCTTTTTTTTACAAAATGCCACAGAAATTTTACAGAAAAATGCCACATAAGACACACCTAAAGGACAAGACTTGGAGTCAGATTGTAGTTGCATATTACTGATTTTAATGAACAAAGTGTAAAAAAATAATAATAATTAACTTTAGAATGCAAAAGACTTTAAATAAATATTATGTAAATAAAACCAACAACAATATGCATATGTCTGTCTGTGTGTGTGTGTGTGTGTGCGCGCGCGCACGTGTGTGTGTGTGTGTGTGCGTGCGTGCGAGCGTGTGTGTGTCTGTGTGCATGCATTAGGTCTCACCCTTGTATATCTTTGTTCTGCATTTGTGCCAAATTCTATCAAAATGCTCTCTGGGGCAGTCATACAAGTGTGTGTTTTTTTGTGTGTGTGTGTGTGTGTGTGTGTGTGTGTGTGTGTGTGTGTGTGCGTGTGTGTGTGTGAGCATGTCTTTTCTACATTTCATGTATGCTCTAGTACTAGGCCTTAATTTCTTTGTGAAAATTTTCAGATTTATGCTGGATTTATTGACTCTTTTTGACACATGAAGAAATGTTTTTTTTTTTTTTTCGCATTTCCCATTCATTTCAATGTGGGGTCATATTGACCCCGAAGACCAGAAGTGTAAATTTTTTTTTTTACATACCTATAGAACAACCGAATCAAGCCCAGTTTTTTTTTTGTGTGTATAGATAGATAATGTAGGAAAAGTCACAAAATCTTATTCCACTGAGATGAAGGGAACCATTTTTATTTATTAAGGAAAAATCGATTGGGGTCATATAGACCCCAAGGACCAATTGAGGGTGTGTGTGTGTGTGTGTGTGTGTGTGTGTGTGTGTGTGTGTGTGTGTGTGCGAACGTGTGTGTGTCTGTGTCCGTGTGCATGCATTAGGTCTCACCATTTTATATTTTGTTCTGCATTTGTGCCAAATTCTATCAAAAAGCTCTCTGGGGCAGTCATACATGTGTGTGTTTTTTTGTGTGTGTTTGTGTGTGTGTGTGAGTGAGCATGTCTTTTCTACATCTCATGTATGCTCTAGTACTAGGCCTTAATTTCTGTGTGAAAATTTTCAGATTTATGCTGGATTTATTGACTCTTTTTGACACATGAAGAAATGTTTTAATTTTTTTTTCGCATTTCCCATTCATTTCAATGTGGGGTCATATTGACCCCGAAGACCAGAAGTGTAAAAAAATGTTTTACATACCTATAGAACAACCGAATCAAGCCCAGTTTTTTGTGTGTGTATAGATAGATAATGTAGGAAAAGTCACAAAATCTTATTCCACTGAGATGAAGGGAACCATTTTTATTTATTAAGGGAAAGTCGATTGGGTCATATAGACCCCAAAGACCGATTGGCAGGCATGATGCTGCAAAGGTGTGCCCCACGCCCCTGCACGGCAAGCTGTGGCACAAACACACCCACGCCCAGGTGGTTCTGACTGACTAAGAGGATGATTCCCCTTCTCCTCTGTTGCTGACCACTCCTATGGTGGGTAACCGGAGCCAGGTAAGTGCTTCGATGTCCCTAGACTCAGCACGGCCATGAGTTCTTGGTTTGAGCCCTATCAATGTGGTGCCCCACCACGAGGCCCCAACAGCCGGTACATCTGACTCGATTGTCCCTTGGTCCCCCTCGCCTGGAGCTTGGAGGATTGGCTTGCACCCCAACCCGTCTATGCGATTCAGTTCGCCAGCCATCCACCCGAGTTCAGCGGCGTCTGTTCTACCTCAGTTAAGGGTGATTCTTCTATGGAAGGACGCAATAGAGCCGGTCCCTCTGGCCGAGATAAAGAAGGGGTTTTACAGTCCCTGCTTAATTTTTCCCAAGAAAGGCAGTGGGCTCTGGACAATCTTGGACCTGCAAGTACTGAACCAGGTCTTGCACAGACTCCTGTTAAAGATGCTGATGTAGAAACACATTTTAGCGAGCGTCCGGCATCAAGATTGGTTCACGGTGGTAGACCTGAAGGAAACATACTTCCACGTCTCAATTTTACATAGACACAGGCCCTTTCTGCGGTTTGCGTTCGAGGGCCGGGCGTACCAGTACAAAGTCCTCTCCCTCGGGCTATCCCTGTTGCCTCGCATATTCACAGAATTTGCTGAGGCAGTCCTTGCTCCTCTAAGGGAAGTGAGCATCTGCATCCTCAACTCTCGATGGCTGGCTGTTTCTAGCTTTAGACACTCTGAGCAGCTCTTTGTCTGCTTCAGAGGACAGCGGAATGGCAGTGCTGAATCCAAACAGAGGATCTGTGGCTGCCTCCTGGGCCCCGACCAATGGGGCCTCTTTAGCAGAGCAGAGGGCAGAGTAACACCTGTTCAAGGTTCAATAATCTCTGGGTTGAGCCGGTTTCATCCTGTGTGTTGTCAGGTACAAACTGGTAAGTTTGCGGGATAACTGGCTGGGTGTACCACTTGCGTATAGTGCCATTCCCCTCCTGGGGAGGGAAACGTGCATTTTTTACCCCACAGCCGTGTTCTCGAAAATCATGTACCCTGGATGTCCTTCCTCTTTAGCCCGTGGCAAACGAGTTTGAACAGAGGTATTTGGGGCTCCCAAGGGTGAACCCTAGTGTCATTACATCGACACAACGTCTCGTTCCCTCCATCAGGGAACGGAGATTACGAAAGTAACCAGGATGTTCTCCTTAAAGGGATAGTTCACATAAAAATTAAGACTCTGTCATCATTTACTCAACCTCATGGAATGTACCGTTTTTTAAGACAATAGGAGAGTTAACTTTGAACTTGGTTCATTGTTCTGTCATGTTGCTTGAGGAAACCAGAAGAATCAATCAGAAGAATCAATTTAGGACAGTGGAAGTTTTTAACTAAAGATAATGTAAATACTCATCAAGAAGAGACAGTGTAGCTGTCCATATTTAAAATGTCTCTCTTTTTTTGCATGAATATTCAAATTGCACTTTGATAAGAGGCCAGGCTGAAATGCTATAAAGAGTTTTATTCTTTTCCTCCAGCCTCTTCTTTAAATCAAGAGATTAATTGAAATTGCCCAAAGGCATTTTATTTCTTTACAACTGTGTTGAAACAGAGCTTTTTCTTATTTAGTTGTTTGAATATTTCTATTTGAAAGGGATGAATGACTTAGTCTAAGATCTTATTACTTGTCTTCCATGCTTTTGGAGAAGGAGATGTCTGACACGCTTCGGGGTGATGGGACGGTAGGGATTTCACTCTAATATCTTGAATCACACTGTTCAAGACCTTGATTAAAGTCTTCCTTCTTATTTCTGGACCAATATAGGGCTGTGCACTCCCCCTTGAAATATATATGCCGGCTCATGTGCATACTGTGGAGAGCATTCCACCTTTACTAGAGTCTCTTTATTGACCACAGGCTTCGAGAACTCTACAATCTTATGCCATATTTGTAACTTACCGAACTGAATGCTTAATGCCCTCTCTTTAGGTCAAGTGTGATTTTCCATCCAACTCAAGTGTTTAACTGTTGTGATATCTGTGTGTGTGCAGCCCTATTTTTATGGTAATTGTTAATGAGATGTAATTTAAGCATTCACGTGCGCTAGTCTGGGATTTTATTGCAGTCTGAATTTCTGTGTTTTTCTCTTACCACCCAGGAGAATATTTCTGTCTGAATTACAAATTGAATTACTTACTTTTGACACCATGTGTAATAATTTTATTTTCACCCAAATCATCATTTCTATGTTCACAAGAAAGAACGAGGGTTCTAACAACATACAAACGTTGTTTTGAGAATCTTTCTGACCACTGCAAAGTGCCAAAGGGATAAGTTTTGGTTTAGGGTAAGGATGTCTGTTTTGTTAACCTCTCATTTATATTTTAAGACACAATTGATTATGTTTAGGTTAAAGTTTTAGGTTAGGGAGGTATGATGGGGGTAATATTAGGCAAAAACTGTTTAATAACAACTTTTTTTTTTTGCAGTTCCATTTGGAGGCACTAGTGCAGAAATTACACATTTCAGCTTTAAATCATTTGATGTCATGATATTTTTTACCTAAGAAATATTAGCGGAGTCATATTATCATCTGGTAGTTTTTATTGCATTCTCTTTCGTCAGATGCATGTAGTCTCTTGGTATCAAACCACATTGATGTATATTGGCTTTTCTTCACAAGTTGTGCTCTTGATAGTGCATCCACAACACCAATTGATCCTCACCATGGCTTCTTTTGCATTGGATCTGTGTCTCTGTATTGCTGGCTGGATTCCAGTGCTTTCAGGGGCCTTAGCTGGTGGTGAAGGTATGCTGGGTAGCATCCTGCAGAGTGGGAGGTGCTGAAGTCACACCGAGCTGAGATTACACTGTAAATGCCAATGTTTATTAATCCCTCCTATCCAGGGGAGAGCACATGTCTGATTGCTAACATAGCAAGGTATACCCATGTCACCACATTAAGACTGACATAAAAAAATAGAAGGAAACTGCCTCAATCCTCCCATATCATGTCTCTGCAAAGAGAGTAGGTTACATTTAAAGTGAATTTACAGCCCACACACTGTATATAATGTTGTAATCGGTTGGAATGTGTTAGTTCAAGGAGATGTGTGATCAATGAGTGCTGATTACTCATAATTGGAATGATTATTCATAGAGGTGGATTGAATAATGAGGACATGACATGTCAGCAACACTCACAACCTACAATTTTAGATGCATGTGGCATGTGTGTTTGTGTTAGTACTCATTACAAAATGAGTCACATTTAAGAGAAGATACACTTGCACTAGACTAAAATAGTGTACCTTTCCTTAAACGTGACTTTTTTCATGACAGTTGCCATTTCCCGTGTGGGTTTCAGGGTGACACTTTTTGTTATATTTAGTCTCATTGTCTTTATTTTCTTTTTCAGATTTTTATTTAATTATTATTTTAGATTACTTATTTAATTTACTTTTGTATGCCTCCTTCTGTATGAAGTTTTATCATGAGGAATATAATTTTCCTTGATATTTTGAGGTAATAGAGATCATTGTACTATTTTTGAAATTGTACTGTTTTCAGAACTCAAAACATCCTACGCAGTGAAAAGAGCATTTACTGAAAAAAAGCTGCAAGAATGGTCCCTGATCATTTCACTTCGACCTGAACTGTTTGAGCGGCATGTTTCAGCAGACTGTTTTGTTGACCCATCACAATGTAATACAGGCTTTGCAGAGAGGCTGTTATTAAAGGATGAAGCAGTTAAAACTATATTGAACTCGACAGAAAGTGCAGCAAAGGATAAAGCTCTATTTTAAAAATGTTTTTGTCATAAAAATAAATGACTATTTTGGCACAATTAACTTTACAAACATTACATGTGTACATCAATAAATAAATAAATCGAATAAATATATAATTTAAGAAATATTGCAGGTTCAATACAAGTTAATCAACATTTATGGCATAATATATAGCATGATTTCCACATTAAAAAAGGCAAAAATCATGGTCACAGCTAGACACTTAAAATGGAGGTGAATGGGGCCAGTAATGTGAATTTATAAAAATATAATTTTATAAAATCATTAATTCTTCTGTTAAACATGTGTATTGTTTGAGCTGTAAAATTGTGTAAATAGTTTTTACGGTCATCTTAGTATTTTCAGGTTTACTGTGATGCGTCGTCATGGCAACTACATTGTAAAACTGGATATAACTTTAAACAGAAAAGGTTAGTAGGTGATTTTACAACACTAAAATCATGTTAATTTGTATAATGTTTACATCTTGTGGCTATACTTTTGAAACAGTGTGTATTTTAAAGTTAACAGATTGGCCCTCCACTTCATTTACTTACTTTCTTTTTTCAGTGTTATCTTTGTCCACGGCTGAGATGCAAATGCTTTGGCAATACACATGCAAAGTAATTTGTCAATTAAAAAAGCACACTAAATTGAAACTAAAAATGTATTGGACCACACTGAGGTTTAACATCTGAACAAGACTTTATAAATGTTAGATGTGGTTGAATATATCTAGTTTCAATGACACTGGGTGCTGCAGTTAGACATACATAGGAATCAGTTCTTGAATTCATTTATAGAATATGGAAGTTATAATTTAAATAAATAAATAAATATCCCCATGTAGGCAATTATAGAGGCTATTTCAGTAAGCCATCTGGTGACGCAGATTAATTTAATCACTGCTATTGTCATGGTGACTTTAAAATTCTCTTTTCTGCTCTCTAATGCTGTATCATTATGTGTCTAGTCTTTAGCTTCTCATTCAAGTTATAATGTTCAATTAACTGTAATATTTATGTTCATGGCTACATGCGTAAAGGGTCTCAATGCACCCGGTGACACTTATCTCCTAATATAGGGATTATTTTACTCTATTAGCTTGATTTGTAATTGTATTAAACCTTTTGAAGTTTAATACATTTAATCCATGAATCCTGTTTTTTTTTGTTTTTTTTAATGCAGTTAGTTACAGTATATAGTTTACATTCCTTGACAGATTTGATAAAATACACATCATAAAACAGAAAATCTGAAAATCTCTTCTAATAAGAATTAAAGGAGTACTTCACCCAAAAATGAAAATTATGTTTTCATTTACTCACCCTAATCTCCTTCCAAACCTGTATGAAATTTGGTCTTCCGTGGAACAAAAAAAGAAAACATTCTGAAGAATGTGCTCCATCCTATGAAATGTCAAGCTTTGAAAATTCAGCAAAAGCATGACAAATATATAAAGTGATACATATGACTTGTACGCTATTTTCTAAGTCTTCTGAAGTCATACTATAGCTTTGTGTGAGGAACAGACCTAAAATCAAAACAGAAAAATGGTCATTATTCACATTATTCCAGTAAGGAGTCAGTTACGTGAAATTAAGAGCCAGATCACTTTGATTTGTGAACATATAATTTAGACTTTTTTTATGAACAGAATCAAATGATTCTTTAAAAACATCAGACTCAATTTGATTACAAACAGGACATCACAACCTCTCTCACAATCTTGCCAAGGAGATGTATCGCAGATGTCAAGATTGTCAGTAAGTAACTAATTAAATTTCTGTCTGTTCCTTAAATAAAGCTATCATATGTCTTCAGTCTTATTTTGTATGGAAAAGAGTGACATGTACATTTTCAGATTTTCCCCTTTTTGAGTTCCACATAAGAAAAGTCTTACAGGTCTGGAACAACATGATAATTTTTTTTATTTGGGAGAACAATTCATTTAAAGCCTAATAACTTAAGTTCAATACTGTGTTTCTGTTGGCTATGACAAGTTGTATTTAACATCCTTACATATTGACTGTAAAACACTAAATTCCATCCGTCAGCTCTGCGCTTCCCAGCTGGTCTAATCAATCTACACTTCACTCAACTACACTGCTCAAGAAGAGCTCAGCACGACATTGACAGTCTATCATTCCTTACTCCATCAGATTACACTTCGTCAACCAACCCTGCATTCCTGTGCATGGTGAATCTGTGCCGAATGATTCAAGACTAATGTTTCCTGGGCCCAGTTATTACTGTGAGCATATGTGCACTGGAATTTCATCCATCCCTTCAGACAGGAATCTCTAATGGAATTCTCATGTGTAACATTCCACAAAAATATCCCCTAGCAAAAACAGTCTATATTCTCCAAATCAGGCAGACTTTCTTTATCAACCAGTCCTGTTAGAAATGAGACGTACTTTTTCTTTTTTTCATGCTTGAGGGAAAGATTAATTTAACCAGAAAGAGTGGCTAATGGATTTCAGATAGGAATTTATGCTTGAATCTGTATAAACTGAGATTCTGATATTTACTGTATTGCATGGCTGGCTTCAGCTTCTGCAATTGACCGCCTTAAAGCAAGAGAAACTGACAGTAAGGAGTAAAAGAGAGAAAGAGGAAACCTGATTTCTATGGGCTCTGTCAGTTAGTTTCTCTTGCCAAATAAAAAGCCCACACATACGGTCATTGATCCATATACCTCAAATGAGGACAAATATACTGCAAAATGTATTATAATGTGAATGCAAAAGTCTGTGAAAAGTATGAATTACATACAGTATGAATAAAAGTATGAATAAAATACAGTTAAAATTGTGTTTTTGTAAGTAAAATATGTTTGTTCTCTTATAATGAAAAAACATCTGTGTATCACACATCATATTTGATTATAAATAATTCAAATAGTTAAAGTTTGTTTCTTCTTAATTTGTTATCAGTTATTATTATAATTTGTTTTGCTATGTTACATTTCATGTTGCTACGTAAATGTTTACAGCAATATTATAGTGTCATGTGTGTTACCCTGATGGTTTGTTGGTGTGTGGGTTCCAAATTTTGAATTAGGGTTAGGGTTACTACTTTAAGTAGTCTATTTTACCACCTGTTTTATTATGGTCATCAGTATATTTTAAACTATAAAACAGATATAAATTTTTCAGGTAATATTATCACATTAACCAAAATGCCAACCTGAAATTATGTCATTGTATTTTTACTTTAAATTACTGGCAACCACAGCGGAAAGTTTTTTAACTGTAATATCAACAGGATTTGTTTTTACAGTGTATGTCACCACTTAAATTTACTAACAATGATTTTGAAGGAGAAATGCAATGCAGATTCTTGTATTTAAAAAACATGACTTGTGTATAGGAGTTTTCTTGGATCTGGTGTTTGTTTACATGTTTTGTGCATCCTGTAGAAACACTGCATCATATGTCCCATCTGTCAGCGAACAGCCACCTGCCCTCAACAAGCTGTGCTCTCTCCACGGTTTAGCTCTGTGCCGTGTGCCCTGTGACCTGTCTGTAGTAATTTCTCTATCCTCACCAATTCTATACCCAATTAGAGCCAAGCTTCAAGTGTGAAAAGTGACAACATGTTCATCAAATACATGTCATTGTAAATGTAAATGATATTTGCCCCACTGGTAAGTGGATTGATAACACTTTACATTATGTTCTCATTGTTAACATTAGTAAGTATATATTAGGTGTCATGAACATGAGCTAATTTTCAACAGAATTTATTTCAGTAATCTTGATTAATGTTATTTTCATGTTCATATTTCAGCTGTTCAGAGTATATCACATTGCGTAGTTAACGGGGAAAACGAGAGGTGGTGGAACATGCTTTTACATCAATTAAAGTTGGTGTGCAGATGTAACAACATTAAAGAATATGTGCTGTCCAAATCTAGAAACGCTGTTTATCAACAGTACGCCTTTCTATTCGCCGCGGAAGTTTTCCTCGTTTATTCTAGTGAGTGTTATATTCCTCCACATGCATGCTTGAATGCAGCGCTGCAACAGCTGGCTGATCACAGACACAGCGCAACATCACCCGGACTCACTTATTATTATTCTGGAAGATTTTTAGAAAGCTAACCTCACCAATGAACTGCCAAAATACAGACAGCACATTTCATGCTCCTACAGAGACAGAAATACAGTGGATCGTTGCTACACAACAATAAGGAATGCTTATCGCTCTGTCCCTAGTGCAGCTTTGGGACTCTCTGGTTCATCTTCTTCCAATCTACAGACAGAAACTACAATCAGCTAAACCTGTAATAAAGACTGTAAAGTGATGGACCAATGAAGCAGAGCTTGAACTACAAGCCTGCTTTGTCTGCACTGATTGGAGTGTATTTGAGGCTGCAGATACCAATCTGGACAAGCTCACAGATACTGTGACATCATGTATCAGTTTCTGTGAGGACATGTGCATTCATACTAGGACTTATTTTACATACAACAATGACAAACCATGGTTTCCAACAAAACTCAAGCAGCTTCATCAAGCAAAAGAGGATGCTTACAGAAATGGGGATAAAATCTTGTCCAATCAGGCTAGGAACACACTGAATAAGGAAATCAGATTGGCTAAAAGAAGCTACTCTGATAAGCCGAAAAACAAGTTTTCAGCTAATGACACTGCATCAGTATAAAGTGGCCTGAAATAATTTACTAACTTCAAGACACCATCCCCCAACACTGTTGGGAACCACCAACTGGCTGAAAACTTGAATGAGTTTTACTGTAGATCTGAAAGGCCCAGTCTCACAGCCCATACCCGCTCTGACCATCACTTCACACAAAAATCAACACCTCTTGCAACCCACCTCCCCCCTCCTGCTACTCAAACTGCACTTAAGATCTTTGAAGAGGAGGTGTGCTGTGTCTTCTGTAAACAAAAGACAAGGAAAGCACAGGGCCCAGATGGAGTTTCACGCACTTGTCTTAAATCCTGTGGTAATCAGCTGGCCCCATCTTCACACTGATCTTCAATAGATGTGAAGTTCGCTGCTTCAAATGCTCCATCATCATTCCTGTCCCAAAGAAACCCTAGATCACAGGAATTAATGACTTCAAACCCATCGCTCTGACGTCTTTGGTCATGAAATCATTTGAGAGACTGGTGTTGGCCCACCCGAAGAACATCTCTGGACCCTTTCTAGATCCCCTTCAATTTGCTTATCAAGCAAACAAGTCTGTGGATGATGCAGTCAACATGGGATTGCATCATGTTCTGCAACATCTGGACAGACCAGGGACATATGTAAGGATCCATTTTGTGGATTTCAGTTCGGCTTTTAACACTATCATACCAGCTATTCTCTGGACTAAATTAGACAAACTCTCTGTTCCCACATCTATCTGTCAGTGGACCACCAGCTTTATGACAGACAGGCAGCAGCTAGTGAGACAGGGGAAATTCACTTCTAGCACATGTACAATCAGCACTGGTGACACCCAGGGATTTGTGTTCTCTGCACTACTCTTCTCCCTGTATACCAATGACTGCACCACCAAGGACAGATGACACTACTGTAATCAGCCTCATCCAAGATGATGATTCTGTATCCAGAAGGGAGGTTGAATTGTTGGCTGTCTGGTGCAGTCAAAACAACCTGGAGTTGAACATGATCAAAACATTGGAGATGAATGTGGACTTTAGGAGGAACACCCCAGCACTGACCCTGATCACCATTCTACACAGCACTGTGGCAGCAGTGGAGTCATGGGAGTAGTTCCTGGGAACTAATATCTCACAGGAACTGAAGTGGGAGACCCACATTGACATTGTGAAAAAGGCCCAGCAGAGGTTGTACTTCCTTCGCCAGCTGAGGAAGTTCAACCTGCCACAGGCACCGCTGATACAGTTCTAATCAGCAGTCACTGAGTCTGTCCTCTGCACTTCAGTACTACCATGCAAAGGCAAAAGACCGTAACTTCGTTTTAGGTCGAAAATGAGTTATTGATATTTTTGACAAATTCAAGACCCCCTTTATCATGTGGATAATTATCTTGCGTCAATTCTGTTGTTTTTTCGAAAAATTATGGGTTGTCTTAACAGTAACTTCCAAAAAGCAAAGGAGAAACCAAGGCAGAAGACCGTAACGCCAGTTACCGCTGTTTGGCTTTGTTTTGGAATGCATAAATTGAGTTACGGTACTCTGCCTTTGTATAGCCGTGCGTCAATATGAAGTTACTGTGCCGGCCTGGAGTTACGGTATTCTGCCTTTGTTTCACTGTCCATTAAAGTTTGCCGCGTTTAAGTTACGGTGTAGCCTGTGTAACTGTCATACTGTCATTGAAGCACTTCTGACACACACAATACCTGAATAAAAGTGTAGGTAAAAAACAAATATTGTTGAGTGGTTGTTTTTATTATAGCGTTTAAGGATGGCCCATTACTCTCGAGGGAAAATGATGGTTGAGATGGCTTTGAAATGCAGACATCATTGTGAAGGTAAGAAATTGTGAAACACAAACGTAAGATCGCGATTTACTTAATTTAGCTAGCTAGCAGCCTAGCATAAATAAGGCTAAAGTTAAGCAGTTATGGATAGGCTACCAAACTGCTCCATATAAGAACTGTAAACAAGCAGAGACTAAATAATTTACCAGCAATAAGTAAATTAACCGTAAATAATCTCAAATAAATGTTTTTTTCATAATGGTAAGACCTTTCTCTCTTTCTCTTCTTTCAAAAAAGGGGGAAAAGAGGAAAAAAAATAAAGAAAAAAAAAGAATGGCTGAAAGTCAGGGCAAATTATGTGTGTTCCCTTGTCTCCGCTCTATGGATGAGAGGGACATGCATCAGTTTTGCTTTGTTTGTTTGGGGGAAGAACATGCTGCTCTCGCGTTGAGGCAGGGCGGGTGCGAGCATTGCGATCTGCTCTCAGTCAAAATGCTTCGCGTTCTCTTGCTTACTTCCGAGAGTCGGTGCCCACACTTCATTAGTGGGGCTCTCGTATGGATCTGGCTGAGGAGCGAGAGACGGGTCCGTCCCTATCACTCACTCTCTCCACAGATCCAGCTGACCCTTCTCGTAAGCCTGAAGCGTGACGCGACACTTCTTTGGTTCATGAGGGGGACACTGAACCTCTGTACATCCCACGCACAATAATAAAGCGGCTATGGAATTAAGAGACCCCCCCCCCCAAACACTTCAAACTAGAAGACAGATTTTTGTCTGGTGGCCAAAATAAATGAATAAAGAAAATGAAATAAATAAAAAAAGGGGGAAGGGAACGCTATATCAGTCCCTTCCTTTCTTCTATGACCTTCATAACGAGTATTCTCATCCATGGAGGAATCCTTATACTTCCCATGTCTTCATGCCCTCGATGTTGAAATATTCAACTACCGTAGGTGCTGAGGCTCGGGGGTATTCGGTGATGCCGCCAGTAGAAGAGACACTTGCGGTTTATCTCTCGCCTGGCTTGGCATCACCGTTAAGAGACCCACTCTCCCCACAAAGCTGTGCAGGACCACCTCCACGCTTGTGGGGAAGGCTTATCAGACAGCAGGTCAGGCTGGTGCTACCCTGCACACTATGGCAGTGTTACTAGCCTAATCTGTTGAAGTATTCGGTGATGTAGCCGGTAGAAGAGTCACTTGCGGGTTATCTCTCGGCTATCTAGGTGTCATCGCTAAAGAGACCCACTCTCCCCACAAAGCTGTGCAGGACCACGTCCACGCTTGTGGGGAAGGTGGAGAGACACTTATGGCTTAACCTATCGGGCATCAGAGACTGATGGCAACTTTCCTTCTCGATGCCCCAGTTTTTCATTCTGGCTTATTTAATGACCGCTATGAATGGAGCTATCACCAGGTTCCAGGAGGCAAAAAGTCACGAGGAAACCTTCGGGCAATTTCTTCCTCGCCACACTCAGGGTGAGGAGCTGTCAGCCACCCAGCCCCACCCCTGTCTTCTTAGACGGGAGGCTCAAAAACAAGGTGTGGCGAATCATGCTCCCCCTCGTAAAGACAGGGGGGCGGTTCGTCACCCTCAGCAGCCCCCAAAGCAAGACCTCAGGACAGTTAAATCAAAAATAAAACCCTGATGGTTTTGCACCCAGCCTTGTGGGGGTAACCCCCCTTGGGACGGGGCGCATGCATCATCCACTTCGGCCCTCCCGGTACCCCCACAAAACCTCTCCATTCCCGCCGCCTCTGGTGTTTTGGGAGTTAGAGGCTTCCAGCGAAATGTTGGGTGTACCGCTGCTTCCTGCCTTAGTCCAGGACTCAGAACACTCGACACCCCCCCCCCCCCCCCAACAGGAAGTGTCAAAATTAATACCCATCTCAGAGAACATGGCAGCATGGAAACTTCTGCCAGGTATCTCTACGTGGGTCCTAAGAACAGTAGAAAAAGGCTACAGAATTCAATTCGCTCGCCGCCCTCCGGGTTTCAATGGCGTGGTCCCCACTACCGTAAAACCGGAGCAGGCATATCTAATGTGGAAAGAACTGCAAAATCTCTTGGTCAAAGGGGCCATAGAACGTGCTCCCCTTCCAGAGAAAGAGTCAGGTTATTACAGCAAATACTTCCTGGTTCCCAAGAAGGGTGGGGGGGTTGCATCTGATCTTAAATCTTTGAGGCTTGAACCGCTCAGTCAGGGTGTTCAAGATGCTAACTATCAAGACGGTTGTGTCACAAGCCCAACATCACGATTGGCTGGTCACGGTCATCGATCTCATGGATGCATATTTTCATATAGAAATTCTGCCACAGCACAGGAAGTTCCTGAGGTTCGCTTTCGGGGGCGAAGCATTCCAGTATCGGGTTCTTCCATTCGGCCTAGCCCCATTAACCCGCACATTCACGAAATGTATGGATGCAGCACTAGCTCCTTTGCGACTCTGGGGCATCCGCATTATGAATTACATAGATGCTGATACTAGCACATTCTCAAGAACTGGCAGTTCAGCACAGGGATATTGTCTTAGCTCATCTGGTTTCTCTGTCTGAGACTCAACGTCAAAAAGAGCATTCTCTCTCCCACCCAGGGAATTACCTATCTGGGAGTTATATGGAATTCGATCACGATGCAGGCACAATTGTCTCCCGCGCAAATCACTTCCATTCCGAACATCCTGAGCAAAGTCAGGCTAGGTCAAGTTTGCACTGTTCGTCAGTATCAACGAATACTAAGTCTCATGGAGTCTGCGTCCACGGTGATCCCTTTGGTCCTTCTGCAAATGAGACCATTTCAGCTGTGGCTAAAAGCCAGGGGATTTCATCCAAGGGCCAGTCCCCTAAGGCAAATAAGGGTTACGCGCTGTGGGCTTCGTTCCCTTTCTATGTGGTTCAGACCCTGGTTTCATACCTTGGGTCCCAATCTAGGTGCGTACTGCCATCACAGGTTGCTAACGAAAGATGCCTCCCTGACGGGCTGGGTATCAGTCTTAAGTGGTCATCCAGCTCAAGGGGAATGTGAGGGTCATCAGCTCGATTGTCACATTAACTATCACATGTCAGCTCGATTGTCCTGAGTTGATGGCTGTATTTCTGGCCTTGAAATACTTCCTCCAGAGGCTGCCATGTTTTGGTGCAGGTGGACAATACAGCGGTAGTCTCTTACATAAACCATCAAGGAGGTCCTTGTTCAGGTCAGCTGAATTTTTTGGCACGTCGGATTCTCCTTGGGGCCCAGGGCAAGCGCCTTTCACTCAGGGTTTATATCCCTGGATGCCTGAATGTGGGAGCAGATTTACTGTCCAGATAGAAAATACCGACGGGGGAGTGGTAAGTCCACCCTGGGGTAGTGAAACAAATCTGGGTGAGATTTTACAGGGCAGAAGTGGACCTCTTCGCCTCTTCTCTGACAGCGCAATGTCCCCTCTACTTCTCTCTGAGTCACCCAGGGATGGCACATACATGGCTCAGAATGCATCTGGATGCGTTTCCCCTGGTTTCTCTGCTCCCGGGAGTCTTGGCCAGAGTGTGCCAGCAAGGGTTCTCGGAGTTAATATCTCTCCTCGACGTCCCACCTTGGGCAATTCCGGACTGGAATGACCTCCTTTCTCAGGCACAGGGGACAATATTTCATCCACTGCCCAAATTGTGGAACCTTTCATGTTTGGCCCCTGATGGGTACCAACTGAGCGACACAGGGCTTTCTCCTGAGGTTATCGAGACAATTTTAAGTGCTAGGGCTCCCTCTACCAGAAGAATCTACACCAATAAATGGGGTGTCTTTGAAAAATGGTGCAGTAAACATAATGGAGATCCAGTTAACTGCCAGATTGCTTCAGTTCTGGACTTTCTGCTGGAAAAACTGGACTTTCAGCAGGCATATGCCCTCCCACTCTCAGGGTTTATGTGGCCGCCATTTTGGCTTGCCACGCCTTGATGGGCGGGGTGCCGTTGGGGAGACATCCTCTACTCGCTCACTTCATTCGTAGAGCCAGGCGAATTAGGCCTCCTGCTAGGACCAGGACCCCTTCAGGGGACTTAGCAATAGTCCTTGATGGTCTGGTGTCTCAACCTTTGAACCTCTAGAGTCAGCGTCTGACAGACTTCTGACTCTCAAGATGGTTTTTCTTATGGCGATTACCTCTCTAAAGAGAATTGGGGACCTAGAGGCTCTCTCTGTCTTGCCAGCCCGTTTACAGTTTGCCCCAGAAATGACCAAAGCAATTTTGCACCCTCATCCTGACTACCTGCCTAAGGTGCCTGAAGCCTTCTGCTCCCTGTCGTTCACAATGCCAGAGCAGGAAAGACTTCATAGTCTTTGTCCAGTCTGTGCCCTTCAGACTTATTTCCACCACACTAGCCAGTGGCGTAAGTCAGGGCAACAATTTGTTTGCCATGAGGGACGCAACAGTGGGGCGGCCGCCACCAAGCAGACTGTCACATTGGCCTACGAGGCGCGCGGTCAAGCTTCGCCAGCAGGTATCAGGACTCACTCTACCAGAGGGGTCGCCTCCTCTGAAGCCTTGGCTAGAGGTGTCCCTTTGCAGCATATTTGTGATGCGGCAGGCTGGTCCTCTCCATACACATTCATTAGATTCTACAGTTTGGATGTTCACGCCACTCCGGGCTCTTATGTCCTTGTGTCGACATCTCAAGCTCATGTCTGAGACCTCTCACGCAATTGTGAGCACACTACAAAACTGTAGGGGGTCCAGACAGCCACAGTCACCCAAAGCGCTTTTCTCAGCGCAGCATCGTAAGTGTAGCTTTTTGAAAGGGAACGTCTCGGGTTACTTAAGTGTAAACCTTGTTCCCTGATAAAAGTGGAACGAGATGCTGCACTTTACTTCACTGGAATGCCCAAGGACTGCTCTTCAGACAAAATACCTGACAATGCTCCTGTGATGAATCTATTTATAGCCCTGCCCCAGGTGCATCCAGTGATTACACCGGCAGAGGCTATAAATTCCGGTCAATGTTCAATGAGGTGTTGCACACATATTCACAGCTGGTGTTTCCAAAGCGCTTTTCTCAGCGCAGCATCTCGTTCCGCTTTTATCAGGGAACAAGTGTTACACTTAAGTAACCCGAGAAGTTTTGTGCAGTATATTATTGCCTACTGAAAAATAAGAAACCATCAGAATTCAAAAGATGTTTTGAAACAAATAATAAACCAATTAATACATTTTGTTTTTAAGTTTTTTTAAGGACATGTACCTATGAATTATGAACAATTTTACTACAGTGTTGACTCACCACTTGAATCAACACCATACAGTGTAAAGTCTGGGTTCTAACCCTAAGTTAAATTTGTTGCAAAAATCAGTCAAAGTGGCATGTGTGAGGTCATTGGCGCTAAGCAGTATTTAAGTACATCTGACAGTACACATTTAAGTGTATCAGAAACAGCCGCTTCATTGGCCCGAGTAATTTACAGCTTAATTCATTGATTAAGTGGGCCTCTTACCTCCTTATTTACACACAGTGTTTGTTCGATGTGCTGAGCATGAGCATATGTTTAGAGTGGACACCAGATAAAATTAATGTTGTACTGGCAGAGCCTAACGCCACATCTCCTCTAACTGATTAACTTAATGGTTGAATGTTTGTCTTTTTCGGAAGCTTTTTCATTCAGTTTTGAAATTACCTTGAAACATCTCAAAGCAGAAGAGAGTCTGATACAATGAATGAAATAGGCTATTTTGCAAAAAGAGATTTCATTATCATCTCAGCATTATGGAAATAGCAGTAAATAGCCGGCGGTGTAGGGGCTTGATGTTTTTTAATATATTTGATGGGTTTGGAGGAAATGTTGAAACAAATTTAGCAACACAATCAACCCTGCTTCTCAAAGCAATATGATTAAATGAAATTAAGTTAAGTACATTTTTAAAGTAAAAATTATAGTTTTATTGAAAAAGAATGACATTTATACAAAAATGTCTAGAGTCAAAAGATGAGTTCTAAAAAAAAATCTTAAAAAAAAAAAAAATCTTTTAAATCAAAACTTTTATC
This sequence comes from Moxostoma hubbsi, assembly GCA_032164185.1. Classification (NCBI taxonomy): domain Eukaryota; kingdom Metazoa; phylum Chordata; class Actinopteri; order Cypriniformes; family Catostomidae; genus Moxostoma; species Moxostoma hubbsi. The sequence continues at coordinate 32,958,839 of JAVLUX010000009.1, forward strand.
AACACATTTAATTAAGGTTGCATGGACTTGCTTTAGAAAACTTTGTCGAACAATTACACATTGCAATAGAATGGTGGATAAATATTACTTGTTTTCTCTCTAAAGAGCTAAGAACTCTTTTAGATGCCTTCGTTCTATATAGTCCTTTAATCAAAATTTGAGTAACCAAAAATAGTAGCAATGAAACTCTAAAATTAGTACCCATTGGCACTTCATGTCATAATATCTGGGCGTATTGTAGTGGCATAATTTTTGTAAAACTCTTAAATATACATTTAATTTGTGATAGACCAATATACTTGCCAGGCCAATTAATCAGCCTTTATTTGTCCATTTTGCAATTATCGCCACTGGCCGATAACCATGTTCGATTGGCCTATTAACAAAAAGAGTCAACTTCCCCTTGTTTCTGTTCCAAAATCTACTACTAGATTTGTCAATAGTCTTTTTTTATTTTTTCAAGTTTTTTCTTTTCAAGATGATTAAAATTTTAGTAAATATTGTATAAAATTAGTTTGTTTCACTTTAGAAACTTTGTGTACATCTGATTTGCAGTTGTTAATGTGTATTATGTTTATCTGTATTTATATCGGCCATCGGCCATCCTGCTCTCTAGATATCGGTATCAGTCATTGAAAAACGCATATCAGTTGACCACTACATTTAATTACTTTGTCTAAATATGCAATTCTACATAATGTCTACCTTTTGTTTTTGTGTTCTGAGAATTCAAATGGAACAGAATGGAAGTGGATCAATTTGGACAGTCAAACATCCATACACAGGGCCTACTTAACTAGCATTTTACAAGTTTATATTTATTTGTTTTTTTATTAGCAATTTATCCTCAAGGGTAAAATAATGCTAATTTATCTTATCAAATCCATTGTTCCTAATAATGCAACTGTGTATATTATCAGAAAAAAACATACACTGTCTGACTGTGAGTTATTAGTTTTCATTAGCAATATACTAAATACTTCCAGCCTCTGGGGACTTAAAGAAGTGTGTAATTTTGTCAGTGTTAAAATAGTTTTTACTATTCCAGCCTATTATTCAGAGACAGCTATAAGCAATCCATCGATGGGTTGATTTCTCTGAAAAGTGTAAACACTGTGACTCTGTAATAGCTTACTATCAATAACCAGTTTCCACAGATTTGACTCCTGTAAAATTATAGTGCGAGAGCACTATTTCTAAGTGCAATTTTTGTGCCTGTGCAAAGCGCAAATGGCATGGGTGGGAGTGTTTGTGCTACTGTGTGTTTAAGTGCGCAAACTGTGGGTGTATTGTATATAAATGAAGTGCCGCAAATCACAATTTGCTATTTTCATTAGAATTTAGACGTTCCAGCATTTGCTGTTTGAAGATTTCACCAGCAGGTAGTAATAAAGTTCTTGTCCAAAATCTAAAAGTATAGAACATCAAATAATGTCCCTTCAATCGCTGTTGAAGCCGTTTGTTGAACAATAAATTAATTATTTAATAAGAGATTTGTGTTACATGTCATGGTTTATTTTTTCAATTATTATTACTATTTTTATTGTTATGTTTATATGTACTGTAACTCTTGTATATTTACAATTGTATTTATGATTGAAGTTTGTCAAGTAATTTTACACCAGATGTCGTAGATTTTTAAGTCATTGCGAAAGGGGCTGGTGGAAGAAGTTGGAGAGAGTAAAATGATTGGATTTAAATAGATTTTTTAGATCAATTTGTTATATTTTATTATATTTTCATTTAATCTGAAATGTAATTTGAATTAAGAAATATTTTTGTTTTAATTGTTTCGTGTTTCAATAAATTTATTTTTTCAAAATCATAATTGACAGGTAAAAGTTAAGCTTACAGATACAAACACTGTTCATACTAGCCATGCTTTGTGTCAGTAGATGAAAAATATTTATAATAATTTCTTAATTTAATGGCACATGCATCCAAATTTTGATGAGAATTACATTTACCATGCGTATAAAAGGAGCCAGTCACTGTCATTGAAATATGCCTGACATCCATCAAGGACGCAGTTAATGCACAAAAGAATGTAATTTTCAATTCTACTAATTCATTGCATACAGTCCAGTTACAATACCAACTTCTTATGAATGTGCTGTCTTTGTTAAAATCGTTGTTGCATGAAGGAATGGACTATATAATAGGATGCAGACATTAACTAACCAGAGAAGAACCTCAGAATTAAATGGTACTCGGTCATGCCTTTTGCATGTTGCACAGGTGATTTCGCCAAAGCCACTTGTGCCTGGACTTTCATACAAAGAAATTGTTTGTATGAAAATACCAAAATTTCATGGCCATGGCCATTGACTTTGCACTTATGACTAAAGGAATTCCCTTGCGCATAATGCCTGTGCTCTTAAAATAGGGCCCGTTATCTTCTTTAATAACTGTAAGGTGCTATCATTATCTTCATTTTTGATGACAGTGGTGGCTTTACCACGTAACCACAAATTTATTGTAGTAACAATAACATGTATAGCATTAACATTTCATATTTCAAATCCAGGCTAGGATCCAGCCACTTTAATGAAGCAGACTACCGGGGACAAGTGCACAAAACTTAAATATCAGGACAGCTACACAAAGGGAACTGTGTATGTGAAATAAATTCCTTGAAGTATTTTGGCATACTGTATGTCATATACCTTCTTGGAAGGGGAAACATGTGCATAGAGACCCAGTAAAACATAATGTTCACTATTTGCTTATCATGCTATTTAAATCAAGGAGTTTTGGCATGACCTTGGATGTTTTCATGTTAATTTATCACCTTACTGCCAGAGGTTGCATAATATTAACACCTCAAAGCAGGGGATGCCAGCTTGATACATCCATTTGATGTATGGGGGGGGGGGGTATTTTACTTTGACACATGGTGAGACTCAAAAAAAGGCTTACATTCATGAAAAGGCACGACAAAGCCAATAGTCTTGTAAGATATTAAGGGGGATCAACTCTGAAGATGTGAAGCACTGCAGAGACATGCAATGAGATTAATTACTCTGGAAGTGTACGATACAATCCTAATTATAATGGGAATGAAATGTGCTAAATCACTGGACTGCACAATGGAATTTTAAATAGAAATTGGGGCTTTTGCATACATGGTCTGATTATTGGATGTTTCAGATCTGTCTCTTCTAGTATGTGAAGATAAAAAGGTCGTCAGCGAACACAAATGTTTGTGGTGACAGATCTAAAATGAATGGGATTGTTCACCATAAAAAAAAAAAAAAACATAATTTACACACCCTCATGTTGTTCAAACCTGTATGACTGTCTTTCCTTTGTGGAACACAAAAGCATATGTTTGGCAGAAAGACATTCTCAGTCACTAATCACTTTCATTGTATGGAAAACAGAAAAGATTAAATGAAACTGAATGGTGACTGAGGCTGTCAATCCCCAACATCTGCCTAACATCTCCTTTCTTATTCCATGGAAGAAAGGTTTGGAACAACATATAGGTGAGGAAATGATTACATAATTATGACATACCTTGTTGGGAGCAACTGAATGATGAGATTTATCACTGGAAAGGAAAGTTTCACTGATAAAATTGCATTGTTATTACTGTATATGTAAAAAAAAAAAAAAAAAAAAAAGCATTGCTGGAAATACGTCCAATGTTCTTGTTTTCACTCAGTTCAATTAAATGATATTCCATAAAAAGGATCTCAGCTCTTAACATGGAATGGTAATTGTTGGAGTGAAAATCCAATTATTTTGCTGATGTTCAATTTTAATGTTATGGTCAATTATATAACTAATTAGAAAACTAATCAGAACACGTTCTGACTGCTTTTATCATTCGGGCTGAATTTCAATAGGATGGCTACATTCATTTCTGCTTTTTGAGATTTTTCAGTATTGAGATATCATATATCGAGGCTACAATTGTAGCCATGGAAATTTCATGTAAATGGACAGCCCTGTGCCCCCAATATGTTATTTGAATGAACACTAACAAATACAAAATTATCACCATTAAAAATGCCCAGGCCCACAAAATATTTAAATGTTATTAATATGTTTTAAATTGAATAAGTGCTTAATTATTATGACTTTTTAAAACAAACATGTCAAAGAATGTTCAGACCAATCATCACTGAGTTCATTCATGTGTGAGAGTGTGGAGGGAAAACATTGCTTCATGCTGGGCCTCATGTGCACAGATAGGAGACAAAGGCAGGCCTACACACAGTCATAAATCCTGTAGGAACACTCAAAGCCAAACGGCACCAAAATCAAACAAAGGGAGTCCTTTTACTCATGAACAGACTACAGATCCCATCAAGCCTTGCTCACTTTACACCTAGGTGTGAAATTCTGAAGGATCAAACTCTCAACTCCTATTGGATGAAATGCTCGTCAGAACACATCCCTCAACCATGATGTCATTGAGAGTATAAAACCTTGGAGATTCCTCCTAAGCCTTGCATCCAGTGACAGTATTCGCTGCATCTAGTTGCACCCCTGCTGCTCCTAGGTGTAGCCTTTCTGCCAATGATGTAACGTACGTACCTGAACTTTGGCCATAAAATCTCCATCTCTCTCGACAAGCCGAGAGTATCAGTGTTCCACCGAGCATGCTAACGGATCTGAAGGAGACCGCTGAGCAAACTGCATCTCACCCTTTCCCTCCAGAAGTGAAGAAAGTAGATTTCTCTGCCTACAATCGAGTTGACTTCACTGATTTTTCCGGCAACCCGCTGACAGTCAGCTGCCATACTGCACACCGACAGAGCGAGGAAACGGCCTCACCCAAGCTTCGTGGAACTGAGTCGTAGTAAAACGACGAACAAACACACATTCTGTGTACTGGCTTCGGTACCGTCACCCTGTTCCCTCTCTCTCGCACTAACCACACAGACGACCCCTCACAAACATAGCCACACTCACAATGGCCAACTTGGCGAAAGAGCCCAGCTTTTTCCCTAAGTTATTGTACCAGCGGAGACAAGTGTTAAATGGGTAGATGTCATTAACCAGACTCTCCGCCCACATTCATGTCTGGAAACTTCATGTGATGCTCTCCAGGAGAGCCACGCCTACTATTTAGTGCACTCCTTCTCTCCTTACACACACACACACACACACACACACACACACACACACACACACACACACACACACCCCTATACCCTCCTATTTTGTATTATAGGTTTATCTGTTACCATATCCAGATGTTGAGATTCCTAAGAACAATCCTATATTGAGACTGCTATATTATCTGGTTATTAGTACCTGATTCCAGGGTGGTGCCCAAGAAATATTAATTGTTATAAATATTCCATTGCTTTTGATATTGATAGTTATCTTTGATGATTGTTGATTTGAAGGATTAATAAGCTAATGTTGATTCTAATCAATGTTCTATTGATTTTAAAAATGAATAATTATCTTTGATAATTATTAATTATTGCTAATAACCAAACACAATCCTGAACAAAGCCCCAACATTCGTTTGCATTCTTTTGTTTAAAACAGTCATCATCGAAGTAGGTATGGACATCCAAAATTGGTTAAAAATACCACCCACAAAAGTTGCACATGCATCAGTTGACAGTAATGTGTCCAGCAATGAGGTAGCTAGCTATCATGATGCTAACGTTACAAGCTCAACATGCTCAGCATCGAAAATATCACCATCAACAAGCACCACACATGCTAGCAGCCCTTATAAAGAGAAAGGAGCACTTCCAGATGACCTCGACTCTGATACACCATGTCAGGTAATTTTAGCAAAGTATTAAGTGATATTATTTTCAGGAAAGAATGGGTCATTTTATAGCAACTGGTTTAAGGGGAGAAATTGGCTTGAGTACTCTCTAAAAGCAGATTCCTTGTTTTGCTTCACCTGTAGAAAATATTGCAGGTGAGGATTCTGATCCAACTTTCACGACCAGGAGATTTCGGCACTAGAAACACTCTTTAGGAATGGACAAAGGACTAGAAAAGTACGCTAGGTCAAAAGAGCATTGTGGATGGACAAGGAGTACAGAGCAGAGAAAGGTTTGGAGATATATGCTTATAAACACAGATCAGTTTCAATGAAATCACAATTTCCTTTCAAGCATAATTGATATGATCGTGTCATTAATTTCTCTGTCAGTCAGCTTTTACTTGCTGCAACAGCAAATTTCTTGGATTTGGGAATTTCCATGCCACACCCCCTACATACAGGTATAAAAGGAGTTGGCTCACAACCACTTATTCAGGTTTTGTGCTGAGGAGCTGAGACAAGGTCCTGGACATTTCAGAAGGTAGTTCTGTTATGTGGTAGGAGGGACACAACATCTCGTTCCCTTCATCAGGGAACAGAGGTTATGAAAGTAACCAAGACATTCCCTATCTGTCACTCACTCAACGTTGTGTCGATGTAGTCTTGGGACTCGAGTCCGAAGCCAGTGCTGAAATGGTCTCATCAACCCGAGCGGCATTACCACCGGCGAGGATGCCATATGCCGGCAGATAGGTGTGATGGCCATGCGATGCCCATCTCGGGACTCAAGTCTGAAGCCAGTGCTGAAATGGTCTCACATGCATCAACCCGAGCGGTGTTACCACCGGCGAGGACGCCATATGCCACAGGAGCCTTTGAATTGCTTCAGTGGAACCTTCGTTCGACTGCGCGCACTTGCTCATGAGGAAAGTCATCATAGAGACTAACTCCATCCCAAGAAAAGAGATGCTCTGAACCGGGGAGAGCTTGCACTTTTCCCAGCTGACCCGAAGCCCTAACCGAACCTGAGCACCATGTCCCTGTGCGCACACAACACACAACAACTTTCATGTAGATGCGAGGTTACAGGGAGAGACTGAAGGGGAGGACTTTGTTCAGGCACGCCTGCGCAGAGCCATGCCTGCTGTAAAAGTGCAGTGTCCAGCGGTTGTGATAATGCCATGAACACCAGGTGTGTGACCCAGGGAATGAGGAAACTGCTGTTTTCATGAAAATGTGGATACTGCAGCGCCTCGGGCGAAATCAAAATAAAAGGTAACAAAATATTCTCCTCCCAGCTCTCCACCGTCGGATGGAGTGGTCTGCTTACCACCTCCAATGCAGCGGGTCTCCACGTACCTGGGTCGCCCGTCTCAAGGGCGCTTCGAAGCCTTCCTCTAGTTCTTAGTGGCGAGCAATGAGACAGGGGTTATCTGCTTCCTGCGGGCAGCTCCGTGCCAGGGGCCGGACTGCCAGGGAGGGCTGAGACGGACCCGTTGTTGTTGCCACAAGGGGATGCCCTTAGTGACGAGCAGACGGGACAGCGGACCTTGATCTGCGCCAGGGCAAGATGTGGACGTTGCCATGGTCATGTTCTCACAGTGAGGACATGACCCATGCACGAACGCTGTCTCTGCGTGGGCAGCGCCTGAGCATGTGAGACAGCAATCGTGGCTATCAAAAATGGAGAGATAATGACTGCAACCAGGAGATACACACAGACGGAAAGGCATCGTTTAAAAGATGCTTCATCAGTGCCACACTTTTTGTAGGAAATATGCTCTTTTCTTAGGAAGAATATACTCTTTTATCTGCTGAAGCACCTAGGGGCTTTCTCTGCACTCTAATAGTGCACGAGGTGGAGAAACTGCTGTAATGTGTCATAAGTCCAACAGCTTGCACAAGAGATGAATGGATCGGCAGAGGAATTCAGAGGAACCGCTCGGCTCTGAAGAAAAAATCTGAATGAGTGTTTGCGAGCCTTTTACACCCGTATGTCCGGGGGAGTGGCATGCAAATTCCACTTGCTAATTCCCATTGGCCTTTTCTCAAAGATTAGAGGTGTCTGGGGCTCCCAAGAGCGACCCCTAGTGTCACTAGATCAACACAACTTCAAGTGAGTGACAGATAGGGAACTCATGCAGGCTCTCGCACCCCTGGACCCTGCTAGTGAGTGTTTTCTGGACAGAACCAAGCTAAAACCATTGCTGGACTTGACATGTATGGAGCTTGTTGATAGCGAATACACTGTTGCCGAGTGATTCCTTCACACAGAAATGGATACTCTGCATGATAAGACATGGACACTTGCAAAATATTTTGGCAAACTTTGGAAAAACATTGATGAGAATGCCATCAGTTGTTACTGCTTTTAAACATGCATTGACACTAGGAGCCTTAACAGCAATGTGTGAGATATTGTTCTCTACCTTGAAGTGGCTTAAGCAACCAGCAGAGGGAAATCGAAGCTTAGAGGTGCATCTGAGAGACGAAACAGATTAAAAAGTGCCTCCATTATTCCACATAGATCACTTTGCATACTTTTAACACTTTTTCTCTTATTTCTTTTTTCTTCAATATTGATTCAGACATTTATATATGGCTCTGTCTAATTAGACATTGTTAAAAAAAATGCTGACTCCAATAGAATTCTTATAAAACTGTTTGCTGGTATGGAGACAGCTCTCTTAATAATTATAACAATCCTTTGTGAAAACTATCAATAGCTTTAGGCTTTATTGTGTGTAATTAAAGCATCATCAAAGTTGCAGAGCACATATACTCTCAGCCAGAAGAATAATAGAGGCGTTTGTTCAAGCTCCAGACCAAGCAATATTGAGTTTCCTTGCTCACTGACCAAAAGATCAGTACAGAACAGGTCAGTCAGCTGACATTCCTCTGTATGGAAATGTGTGTGTTGTGAATAAGTTCATTTGTGTCAGCAATTGCTGTTCTGTTGACATTTCTGATGCACTCATTCAAATGGTAATGTTGAGCATGGTGTAAGTGCTGAAATGCTGGTAATTAAATTGAATAGCACAACTGCATTAGAGGAATTTTTGGCCTGTTGTGTTGTGTGTGAAGGGGTGGAGGTGAAGGCAGGTAAAAGGGATGTCATGCGATGCCTTAGCTGCTGAAAAGTTCTGTTTGCTGCCTTGTCATATCTCCCAAGGCTGATCAATAATTCACAGATTGACATGTTCTGTGTTTCTCTCTTCTGCCACAGAGGCCCCCTTATTCTCAGCTCTGACATGCACCCAAATCAGTCATGGTGTAGTCATTTTATTCTTTCCTATTCTCAATAATAGGAAGACCTTGTGTTGTATTATTTATGGTGTATGAATCTTTATAATTAGAGGTGTGATGAGATCTTGTGCCATGAGATCTCTCGATATTGAAACGTGATGATATTTCTCGTCGAGGTGAAAAGCTGTCTTACGATATCAGCATGATGGAATGTGAAATTAGCATAGAAGATGCCCCCCGCAACTATTTTGGGTACCCAGTGGAAACAATAAATGGTGACAGAGTGACAGACAAGACACAAACAATATGTAAGCACTATAGTGCCGTACACCATGGCTAACATGAGCACTATGCAATAAAACCTTCAGCATCACCACAGCTCTCAACTAAAATAAACCGCGCCTGTGAAGAAAACACTGAAAGGCCAGGCAACGCTAACAAATGCCTTTGCATCTCAACTTCCACATTCAAGTGCTAGAGCTACAGCAGAGGATGATGCCTGACCAATTATATATGAACATAAAATCAGCTGAATCTGAGCGTGAAAATGTGGTAGATGTAAAAGGGTAGGGGACTCCACTGTTAACACTAATTCAAGCTAGAAGACAGGTGTCAGTCACACAGCCTTTTCAATGAAGGGTGGTTTGTGTCCTGCCTGTGGGGGAATATTACAAACATCATTATAGACTTTCATTACTTTTTCATAATTTGTACAAATCGCATACACATTCCATTTTTAATTTTCCACAAAACAAGCTGATTTTCCATGTTTTCCAGACCTTAAATTTCAAAAAGCGAATTCAAGCACTTTAAGGCCCTTATGCGAACCCTATTATTATCTTTATTCATTAACCAGACTCTTTTATCTAAAGCATCTGACAAAAAGAAGCTATTCTTCTAAAGGAGAAATTAAGAATAAAAAGCTGTAAATTTTATAATTTATTTGTCTGATTTACAAGGAGTGAATGAATGACAAAAATATTTCAATATTAACTGTTAATACTCTTTGAATACATTTCTTGTCGTGTGGCTCCCTCTAGTGGACAATATGTACAACAGCGTATTTTGAATGGAAGTCAATGGGATTTGGTTGTTAGGGTTCTCTAAATGGTTGCAAGGGCATGGCTAAGTAGTTTCCATGATGATACCTAAAGTCTGATTGTTCACCCAAGTAAAACAAGCCGACTGTCATTTCTCTAGAATATTCTAATCCAAGGATATCACACTCAGCCTATTTGAATGGAAGTCAATGGGGCTGGATGCTATGGTACTTTAAATGGTTGCTAAGGTGTGGCTAAGTAGTTTTTAAAGTGGATACATGAAGACTGATTGCTCACCCAAGTGAAACTAGCCAACTGTCATGTCTGTAGTCCACTCTGTTCCAAAGATATCCCTCTCAGCCATTTTCAATGGAAGTCAATAGGGCTTGTTGCTTGGGTGCTCTAAATGGTTGCTAGGGCATGGCTACGCCATTTCCAAGATGATACTTAATGACTGATTGGTAGACCAAGTAAAATGACATTCTGATTGGGAAATATGATCCCACAAAATTAATTGTCTTGTCATAGTAGGAAACAATTGTTTTCAAGGGCAGGAGCCTTGCCATAGTATGCCTATGGGGCACTTTTGGGCTGGTTTTAAGGCAGCATTTTACAGTTTTCAGATGCAGCAATATAGAAATGATGCGAGACAGAAACAGGGATAATGGAAAAATAAACACATAATATAATTCTAGACATAAAGTGCATCCGGAAAGTATTCACAGCACAGAAATCTTTGCAAATCTATTAAAACAAAACAACAACAACAAAAAAAAAAAATCGCATGTACATAAGTATTCACAGCCTTTGCTCAATACTTTGTTGAAGCACCTTTGGCAGCAATTACAGCCTCAAGTTTTTTTTGTGTATAATGCTACAAGCTTGGCACACCTATTTTTGGGCAGTTTCTCCCATTCTTCTTTGCAGGACCTCTCAAGCTCCATCAAGTTGGATTGGGAGCATCGGTGCACAGCCATTTTTAAATCTCTCCAGAGATGTTCAATCAGGTTCAAGTCTGGGCTCTTGCTGGGGCACTCAAGAACATTCACAGAGTTGTCTCGTAGCCACTCCTTTGTTATCTTGGCTGTGCTTAGTGTCGTTGTCCTGTTGGAAGATGAACCTTCGCCCCAGTCTGAGGTCCAGAGTGCTCTGGAGCAGGTTTTCATTAAGGATGTCTCTGTAAATTGCTGCAGTAATCTTTCCCTTGATCCTGACTAGTCTCACCGTTTCTGCCACTGAAAAAAAATCCCCACATCATGATGCTGCCACCACCATGCCTCACTGTAGTGATGGTATTGTCCAGGTGATGAGCTGTGCCTCATTTCCTCCAGACGTGACGCTTGCCATTCAGAAGGTTCTCCTCTATCCACAGACAAATGCTGTAGCTCTGTCAGAGTGACCTTCGGGTTCTTGGTCACCTCCCTGACTAAGGCCCTTCTCCCCCAAACGTTTGGCCAGGCAGCCAGCTCTAGGAAGAGTCCTGGTGGTTCCAATCTCCTTCCATTTATGGATGATGGAGGCCACTGTGCTCATTGGGACTTTCAATGCTGCAGAACATTTCCTGTACCCTTCCCCAGATCTCTGCCTCGATACAATCCTGTCCCGGAGGTCTACAGACAATTCCTTGGACTTCATGGCTTGGATTGTGCTCTGACATGCACTGCTAACTGTGGGACCTTATATAAACAGGTGTGTGCCTTTCCAAATCATGTCCAAGCAACTGAATTTACCACAGGTGGACTCCAATCAAGTTGTAGAAACATCTCAAGGATGATCAGTGGAAACAGGATGCAACTGAGCTAAATTTTGAGTGTCGTGGCAAAGACTGTGAATACTTATATACATGTGATTTATTTTTTTTATTTGCAAAGATTTCAAACAAACTTATTCACATTGTAATTATGGTGTATTGTTTGTAGAATTTTGAGGAAAATAATTAATTTAATCAATTTTGGAATAAGGCTGTAACATAACAAAATGTGTAAAAAATGAAGCGCTGTGAATACTTTCCGGATGCACAGTATGTAAACATATCCCTAAAACAATGTGACAGTTAATAATGTCTGGCAACTTGATATGTTTTCAATATTTTTAGGATACATAAAAATTAAAGTGACATTTGATTATCTATAATCATTTTGGAAATCATAGATTTATTTGCAAACTAATTTTCTTAAAGTCAGAAGACATTGTCAGTGTACCACATTTCTTCAAATAAATGTATATGTATTTATACACACATGAAAACCGCCTCGGATTACATGTGTATCCCTTGTTCCCTGAAAAAAGCGGAACGAGATGCTGCGCTTTACTAAGTGCTATGGGGAACAATCTTATTGTGAGCAGCTTTGAATATGTGTGTAACACGTCAATGAAAATTGACTGGAATTTATAGCCTCGGCTGGTGAGATCTCGTTCCGCTTTTTTCAGGGAACAAGGGTTACACATGTAACCTGAGGCGTTCCCTTTACAAAAAGCTTCACTATGATGCTGCACTTTGCTAAGCGCTATGGGGAACGGAATACCCACGCCGCCTCACTGGGGCTGTCCGGACCCCTACGGTTGTGAAGTGTGCTCACAAAAAACACGAGAGGTCTAAGACATGAGCTTGAGATGTTGACTCAAGGGCGTAAGAGCCCGGAGTAGCTAAAACATCTAAACCATAAAATTCGATGAATGTGTGCAGAAAGGACCAGCCTGCCGCATTACAAACATGTTCAGACATGGGCTTGACACATCGACCCAAGGGCAAACAGCCCGGGGTAGCTAAAACATCTACACCAAAAAAAATTTGATGAACGTGTGCGGAAAGGACCAGCCTGCCGCATCACAAACTTGTTCAGGCATAAGGATCTAAATCGTAAGATTTAGGAATGTGTACGAAAAGGACCCGCCTGCCGTACACAAAACCTTCTTAGACTTGAGATCATAAATGAACACAAGGGAATCCAGATATGGGGCCTGAAGAATGTGTGCGGGAAGGACCAGCCTGCCACATCACAAAATTGTTCAGGCATGAATCGTAAGATTTTAGGAATGTGTATGGAAAAGACCAGCCTGCCGTACACAGACCATCTTAAACTTGAGATCAGAAATGAACTCAGGGGCATGAGAGCCCAGACATAGGGCCTGAAGAATGTGTGCGGAAAGGACCAGCCTGCCGCATCACAAACTTGTTCAGGCATAAAAAGAGTTTAGCCAATAACGTCTGAGACTGTGCGCGGAAAGGAACTAGCCTGCCGCAACACAAACCCATCTAAAACTCCTACCCCCGGACCTAAGACCTAAGCACACAGGAATGTGTGCAGAGAGGGCCAGCCTGCTGCATCAAAAACTTGTAGAGGCATGGGGTTGAGATGTCGACTCGAGGACGTAAGAGCCTGGAGTAGCGTGAACATCTAAAATATAGAACTTGATGAATGTGTGCGGAAAGGACCAGCCTGCCGCATCACAAACTTGCTGCAGAGGGACACCTCTAGCCAAGGCTTTAGAGGAAGCGACACCTCTGGTGGAGTGAGCCCTGATACCTACTGGCGAAGCTTGACTGCGCGCCTCGTAGGACAGGGCAATAGCATCCCTCACCCAATGTGACATAGTCGGTTTGGTAGTGGCCGCCCCTTTGTTGTGGCCCCCAAAACAGACAAACAACTGCCCTGACTTACACCACTGGCTAGTGCGGTGGACATAAGTCTGAAGGGCACAGACAGGACAGAGTCGGTGAAGTCTTTCTTGCTCCGGCGTTAAAAACGGCGGGGAGCAGAAGGCTTCCAGAGTGACAGGATGTACTGTTGAAAAAGGCACCTTGGGGAGATAGACTGGATGCGGATATAGAATAGCTTTTAGCTGTACCTGGGGCAAATTCTAAACAGGCCGGCAAAACAGACAGAGCCTGTAGATTCCCAACCCTCTTGAGAGAGGTAATCGCCATAAGAAAGACCATCTTTAGAGTCAGAAGTCTGTCAGATGCTGACTCTAGAGGTTCAAAGGGGGTCTCAACTAGACCTTCCAGGACTATTGCCAAGTCCCAGGAAGGAGTTCTAGTCCTGACAGGGGGCCTCAAATGCATGGCTCCATGAATGAAGCGAGCGAGCAGAGGATGTCTCCCTACAGGCGCCCCATCGATCAGGGCGTGGCAAGCCGAAATGGCGGCCACATAGACCCTGAGAGTGGTGGGGCATATGCCTGCTGACAGTTTTCCTTGCAGAAAACCCAGAACTGAAACAATTTGGCAGTTAACTGGATCTGCATCATGTGAACTGCACCACTTTTCAAAGACACCCCACTTATTGCCGTAAATTCTTCTAGTGGAAGGGGACTTGCACTAAGAATGGTTTCGATAACCTCAGGCGACAGCCCTGTGTTCCTCAGTTGGTACCCTTCAGGGGCCAAACATGAAGATTCCACAGTTTGGGACGCGGATGAAGTATCATCCCCTCTGCCTGAGACAGAAGATCCTTCCTGATCGGAATCGCCCAAGGTGAGCTGTCGAGGAGGAGCATCAGTTCTGAGAACCAAGTCCTGTTCGGCCAATAAGGCGCTATCAGCAAGAGGCAAGACCCTTGTTGGCGAACTCTGGCTAAGACCCCTGGGAGCAGAGAAACCGGGGGAAATGCATACAGGCGCATTCTGGGCCATGTATGTGCCAATGCGTCCAGACCCAGGGGGGCTGGGTGACTCAGAGAGAAGTAGAGGGGACATTGCGCAGTCTCTTGAGAGGCGAAGAGGTCCACTTCTGCACTGTAAAATTTCTCCCAAATTTATTCCACTACCTCGGGGTGGAGTTTCCACTCGCTCGTTGGCAGGTTGTGTCTGGACAGAAAATCTGCTCCCACGTTTAGGCGTCCAGGGACATAGATAGCCCTGAGTAACAGGAGCTTGCCCTGGGCCCAAAGGAGAACCCGACGCGTCAGAAGTACAGCTGACAAGAACGTGGATCTCCCTGATGATTTATGTAAGAGGCTACCGCTGCATTGTCCACCCGCACCAAGACATGGCAGCCTCCGGAGGAGGTATTTCAGGGCCAGAAATACAGCCATCAACCCAAGACAGTGACTGTGACAATCGAGCTGACGACCCTCCTATCCCCTTAAGCTGGACGACCACTTAAGGCCGCTACCCCGCCCGTCAGGGAGGCGTCTGTCATTAGCAACCTGCGACAACAAGACGCACCTAGTGTTGTGCCCGCATTGTGATTGAACTCCATACGATGCCCCGATAGACAGTGTTCTGGGTGGGAGAGAGGACGCTTTTCTTGGCGTTGAGCCTCAACCCCAGCGAAACCGAAGCTAAGACGATGTCCCTGTGCTGAACTGCCAGTTCCTGGAACTGCGCTAGGATCAGCCAGTCGTCTAGACAATTCAGAATGCAGATGCCCCGGAGTCACAAGGAGCCAGCGCTACATCATGCATTGTGAATGTGCGGGTAAAAAGGGCTAGGCCGAATGAAAGAACCTGACACTGGAAGACTTCGCCCCCGGAAGCGAACCTCAGGAACTTTCCATGTTGTGGCAGAACTTCTAAATGAAGTATAGAAGTGCGTCACAAGATCGATGGTGACCAGCCAAACGAGTTGTAGGGCTTGAGACACGACCGTCTTGATAGGCATCATCTAGGACTTGAACACCCATGGGCAGTTCAAGCTTTAAGATCTAAGCCAGACGCCACCCCTCACCCTCCATGGGAAACAGGAAGTATTTTGTGTAATAACCCAACTCTCTCTCTGGAAGGGGAACACATACCATGGCCCCTTTAACCAGGAGAACATAAAACATAAGACATAAAAAGAAATCCGGTTTACGGTAGTGAGACCACGCCATTGAAACACGGAAAGGCGGCGAGCACTTTCTGTTGAGGGGGTGTTGAGTGTTCCGTGTCCTGGACTAAGGCAGGAAGCAACGGTACACCCAACTTTCTGTCGGAAAACTCTGTCACCCGAAACACCAAGGGTGGCGGGAGTGAAGGGTTTTCTTGAGGGTATCGGGAGGGCCGAAGTGAATAAAACACGCGTCCCTTCCGAAGGGGACTACCCCCAAAATGTTGGGTACAAGACCATCAGGGTTTCTTCCTTTTTGGAAATTATAGCCCTGAGGTCTTGCTTAGGGGGCTGCTGAGGACGACGATCCTGTCCCCTGTCTCTGCGAGGGGGAGCACGACTCGCCACGCTCTGTTTTTGAGCTTCCCTCCTAACAGCCTCGGGGCGAGACCGGGTGGCCGACGGCCCCACCCCTTGAGTGTGGCGAGGAAAAATCTGCCCAAAGGCTTCCTCGTGACGTTTTGCCTCCTGAAATCTGGAGATAACAGAGTTCATGGCGTCTCCAAGCGTTTCACCCGCACTCAGGTCTTTTAGCAGATCAGCCTGGTAAGCCTGTAACACAGCCATGGTGTGCAGCGCTGCACCAGCCTGACCTGCTGCTTGATAAGCCCTTCCCACTAGCATGGAGGTAGTTCTGCATGGCTTAGAGGGGAGGGCGGGGCTTTTTAGTGATGACGCCGAACCCGGTGAGAGATAGCCCGCAAGCGTCTCTTCAACCGGCGCCAACATTGAATAACCTTTTGCGTCAGCGCCCACGATAGTCGAGTATAACGACATCGAGGGCACGTGAACGCGCGAGGTATAAGGTTTTCTCCATGAACGAGCGAGCTCGTCGTGGAGATCATCAAAGAAGGGAAGGGACTGATAAGGCGTTCCCTTCCCTCGGCCACCAGACAGAAATCTGCCCTCTAATTTGGAGTGTTTGGGGTTTTCTTGGTCGCGTGGCCAGTCTCATTGAAGCCTGGCCACTGCACGAGTGATCATGTCGAGCATGTCCTCAGAAGATTTAAAATCGCGTTTGGAATGCTCTGACGCGGGTAACCAAGAGATATAAGGTCCTCCCCGTGAACCGAAGAAACGCCGGAGCGCACTTCGAGATCGCGTGAAGGACCGGCTGGGTCTGGGGAGAGAGCGAGTGAAAGGGACGAACCCGTCTCTCGCTCCTCAGCCAGATCCATGCGAGAGCCCCACGAGTGAAGTGTGGGTGCTGGCTCGCGAAAGTAAGCGAGGCGAGCGCGAAGCATTCCGACCGAAAGTAGGTCACAAATGCGCGCACCTGCCCTGCCCCAACGTGAGAGCA
The DNA here is from genome assembly GCA_032164185.1 of Moxostoma hubbsi. Taxonomy (NCBI): domain Eukaryota; kingdom Metazoa; phylum Chordata; class Actinopteri; order Cypriniformes; family Catostomidae; genus Moxostoma; species Moxostoma hubbsi. Next base: position 32,975,982 of record JAVLUX010000009.1, read on the forward strand.
GCGTGCTCTTCCCCCAAACAAACAAAGCAGAACTCATGCGTGTCCATGTCGGTCATAGACCGCTGGCAAGGAAACACTCATCGCTTGCCTTCTCTGTCATTTTCTCTCTCTTTTTTCTTTTTTATATATATATATGGAGAGAGAGAGAGAAGACTCTTCTTTTCTTTTTTTTATAGAAAGAAAGGAAAGTTCTGCGCACTGCCTAACAATTTCTAACTCCTAACGAAAGGGAAGAAATTCAAAATAATGGACAAATTTTATAGATGGAAATGAAAGTGGAGATATGCGCTTTGTAGACGTTGACTCGAAGAATTTTTATCCTAGCCCGTACAGTACCAGAGTTATGACCGCAAACACAAAGGTGCTCATTATAGCACCACCTAATTTAAATAAATGTCCGAATTAAACACTCCGGACACTTTTGTTCATACCAAGTGCAAATGCGAGATAACGGTGTAACTGAACTTTTCGGATTAGTTTTATAGACAATGGTAAAATAGGGGCAAGAACTTCCTGTTCAATACAAAACAAGGGAGGGGCTCTCTCAGGTGGTAGCAACCAGTGGGCCAAATGTCAGACCGAATGCATAATAATAAAACAAAATCTTGGGTAGGCCTAACCAACCTTTGTCAATCGGTCTATGTAACTTATTAAAATGTAATCTAGGATGCTCACCATTCTAAATTAAGGACTTTGCTATGCTATCAAACTGCTTGAAGTAAGAGAGGGGGACATATATAGGGAGAGATTGTAACAGGTACTTACATTTTGGAATACAATTAATTTTATTAACATTAACCTTCCCAATCATAGATAAATGTAATGAAGCCCACCTGCCCACATCGCTCGAAAACCTTTTTTATTAAGGTGTCAAAATTAACTCTAAATAAATCAGACAAATTTACTGGAAATAAAATGCCAAAATACTTAATGCCCTGTTTGGGCCACTGGAAGGCATCCAGCTGGAAAGCCATTCCTGGGTGGTATGCTGTCGATCAAAAGCATCGGATTTAGACCAATTGACTCTGTATCCCCGATAACTTAGAAAATGAATTAATAATTATTTGGAGGCATGGCATAGATCTAACAGGGTGGGAGACAAATTATAAAATATCATCTGCGTAAAGCAAAAGCTTATGTGCCACACCTCCCACCACCACCCCTGGAAAATCATCCTCCTTTCTTATTGCACCTGGTAATTGTTCCAGGGCAAGATAGAACAATAATGAGGAAAGAGGGCAACCCTGTCGGGTGCCCCTTTCCAGAGTAAAATAATCTGTAATTAATCCATTTGTTTGTACCGCCCCTACTAGGTGTCTATAAAGTAACTTAATCCATTTAATAAAAGTATTTACGAACCCATTTATTTCCAAAATCTTAAATATATAATCCCATTCTACCATCAAGTGAGATGGCAGCGACTGGAGTCTGATTAGTGGGAGTTATAATTGTTCCACAAAATTTCTAATATCTTCATCGGTAGACAAATATGTGGAACTGTAAAGATCAAGATAAAAAATTCTTAAAAAACATTATTAATATCAATGGCTGAGGTAAATATTTCACCACCAGCAGATTTCACTGAGGGAATGGTAGAAAAAGACTCTCTGCTTTATATATCTAGCCAAAAGCTAACCTGCTTTGTCCCCACGACTCAAAGTATGACAGTATTGCCCTGAATAGCCAAAACTCCACCTTCAATAACAAAATAGTATTATATCTGTATTTCAGTCGGGTCCCTTTCATCCCTTCCAACTTCACAAGATCTCTTGCTTTGGATTTTTTTAATGAAAGAGGCATACTGTATGATCCGGCCCCTAAGAACCACCTTAAGTGCCTCCCAAGCCATGCTTAGAGGATACTGAGGACCAGTTGGTCTCCATTTAAACATTGATTTCAACCTTTGAAAAAAAAAGCACCAAATATATGATTGCTTTTTCTCAATATGTGGCAACACAAATTCACCAGGAAAAAACTAAATTCACCAGGATGTGATCTGAGTCTAAGACGTTTCCAATTGATCAATCAACAACAGTTGAAATTAGATTAAATTATGAAATATAGTTCACTGTACTAAAATGGCCAACACAGTCACCAGATCTCAACCCAATAGAGCATCTTTGGGATGTGGTGGAACGGGAGCTTCCTGCCCTGGATGTGCATCCCACAAATCTCCATCAACTGCAAGATGCTATCCTATCAATATGGGCCAACATTTCTAAAGAATGCTTTCAGCACCTTGTTGAATCAATGCCACGTAGAATTAAGGCAGTTCTGAAGGCGAAAGGGGGTCAAACACAGTATTAGTATGGTGTTCCTAATAATCCTTTAGGTGAGTGTATATATATATATATATATATATATATATATATATATATATATATATATATATATATATATATATATATTTCAGAATAAATCTTATGTACTGATGAAAAAAATGTATAGTCCCTCCCAGATGGGTTTAAAAGATTTTAAACATCCTATGAAGCGTTAGTGTTGCTCTAGGGGGCTTGCACACTTTTGCTTCACTATGATCAAGGACTGAGTCCATCAAGAGGTTAAAGTATCCTCCCAATATTACATCATGAGGGGTGCCAGGGCTTGCAACATGCCTTCAAGTTCTATAAAAAAAAGCCCTGATCATCAGCGTTAGGTGCGTAAATATTAGCCAAACTAAAAATTTGCCCCTGAATTTCTGTTAAAACAAGACTCATGAACATGACTCATCCTAATTTATCTTTAATCTGTTTGAGGCATTTGAATTGTAGATGTTTACTTATCAGTGTAATGACTCCCCTGCTCTTAATTGAGCCAGCACTAAAGAAAACATGTCCACACCATTTTTGCGGCCATCCTTAGTATATATTCTCAATTTGGTCTAAAAACATCAATGCAAAAACGACCTTCCGTTTATGTAAGAGTTTCTTGCAATCATTTAATCGATCACATTTCTCTCTTTTGTCGAAATCGCAAAGTCTGGTAACAAGAAAATGCTGTGGCTTTTCCAAGAAAGCTTTCCTTTAGTCCTCGCCTCGCGTAACATGAAATCTTTATCGGATGATCTCACAAATTTTGAAATCGGGGCCTGTCTCCCTCCGTGGATCTACGAGCCGAGACTCTGTGAGCTTGCTCGATTTCCAGCTTATGGCCTGTTATGTCAAGCAGACTCCGGAAGAGCTCGTCTAGGAATTTCACCATATCTCGACCGTCTTCATGCTCAGGAATTCCGACAGTTCAGAAAATTCAAAACAGTTGTTTTGTTGTTGTAGGATTCTCAAGGTCTTCCATCTTTTCCCAAATGTGCAGCAAATCTAATTTGGTCGCTAGCAGATTAGCAGCTAATTCCCTCTCTGATAACTCCTGTTTCTCGATGTCGCCAATTCTTGTAACCAATTCAGAGAATTTCGCCGGAATCGATCGATGTATTACAGCAAGATCTTCAAGGTTTGCTAAGACTTTCACCACCATTACAGACATGTTGGACAGTTGCTGCTGGATATCTCCCGCCACACCGTCAAAACTGAAACCCTGGTCTGTGGGCTTGTCTAAGTTATCAGCTTGAGCATGTAAGTGTCTTTTAATGTCCCAGAGCCTGAGGATTTTTAATTATCTGACATGTTGACTTCTTAGAACTGTTATGTAGCAGAGTGTATTGAATTGCACTGGCTTATAACATAAAAAGAATTAAAAACTAGCAATGTGTGTGTAAAACTAGCAATGTGCTCATCCTTCACACGTTCGACTGGATGGATCTTAGTTTGGTTTTGGGGATCAAAACCAACCCTGAATTATCGTTCTTCTTATTGGACAGGAAAGCTTACATAACTGCAAAGCATGCAAAATACACTTACATAAAGATTGATATGTGTAATTTTAGCTAAACTACAATAACACATGAAATGAATGCTAGACAATGTTCAAGATAATGCAAAAAGACACATTCATTAGTGTAACCTTGGTTATACAGAAAATATTGACATTCTATTATTATGAAACAATAGCACATCGATATATCAAAATGACAGTTGTGATGGAATCACATCAATACTGAATTGTGTCAACATATTTATAATATACAGTATATTTTCTAGTTCTTCCAAATTTAGCTAACAGCTATTGATAAAGCTGGCTAGCTAGGTAACATATAGGCTATTGTATAAATATATTCAATGTATCATGCAAAATAGCCAGACCTATATCCACACTTTGTTTTATCCCTGTTCCAGCACTGGGGAATCAAATATAATAAACATTCTCAAAGTTTGTAGTAAAACAATCATAACTGGGTAATTTTAATTATGCTACCTCCTCTGTCAGCATGATGCCGGTGAATCATGTTCAGTCTCTTTGTACGTTACATCATTGTTTTGGCTGATGCTTGCTCGCTCGCGTCCCTATGAAGTGTGTGCAAGAACGCGAGCATGAGCAACAGGTAGCTGGCTGCAGTTCACTTAATGGCCACAGGTACAATTAATAACAAGGGTTTCTGAATTTTATAACCTGCACCTTACATTTATAATTAATTTATAATTCATAATAAAGAGTCCTAATATTTAGTTTGTTAGTTTTAACCATGGATAGTACATTACACATAATGCAAAACATAATTGTCAGGGTTATCATCTGCATAGGATGCATTTGTCAATGTTTTTATATAAAAAGTATAATCCTACACATGGCTGTGTTGGAACTCATGTGCTCAGATAGGAGACAAAGGCAGGTATACACACAATCACGAAGCCTGACTGTAGCAACACTCAAAGCCAAACAGCGCCAAAATCAAACAAAGGGAGTCCAAACAGACTAGAGATCCCATCAAGCATGACAGAATGCATCCCTCAACCACGATGCCATCGAGAGTATAAAACCTCAGAGATTACTCCTAAGCCTTGCTTCCAACGACAGTATTTGGCGTGTCTAGTTGCAGCCCTGCTGCTGCCAGGTGTAGTCTCGCTGCCCAAGGAAGTAACATATGTACCTGAACCTTGGCCATACAATATCCATCTTGCTGGATGAGCCAAGATTCTCTGTGTTCCACCAAGCACACTAATAGATCCGAAGAAGACCGCTGAGCAATCTCAACCTTTTGCCTGCAGAAACTCTTTTCAACTGAGTCGCCTTCGCTAATTTCTCCATCAACCTGCTGAGAATCAGCCACCATACCATCCGCTGAAAGAGCGAGGAAACTGCCTCCCATCATCACACAAGCTTCGAGGAACCAATTATGAATCAAATAACAGATGAACACACATTCTACCCATGTTCTAACGTGACTTAAGTAAAAGAATTACATCTGGGCAGAGATAGATTATTATTGTGTGTAATTCTTGTGTATCAAGGTTATTGTTTGTACAGTTTACGGATCATCCACTCATTGCTGCTAATAATATGTATTACTGTAACTTACTGTTACTAAGAATGGATGTGTTGCTGTGTTGTCATCCAACCACTTTGGGCTGTTTGTGCATTTCTGCCATCGTGGGTGAGACCGGCACACTGAGTTTATCCATTAAAGAACCAACGGCAGCAGCGGACCGATAATGAGCAGTTCACCGCGTCTCTGAGTGATAAAACTAATGGTTGCCATCTCTCTGACGATCACTAAACCAGCTTCAGTGCAATCACCCTGTTCTCTCTCTCTTTCTAACCTGCACACACATTTGGCGAACAGGTAACTTGAAAAATAACAGTTTTTCCCTAAATTACCGTACCAGTTGATATACGCGTTAAATAGACAGATGCCATTAACCAGTCTCTCTGCCCACATTTATCTGATTATAACAAAGAGGAGAGGTATTTTTTTGTGCTTTCCCTCACAGTTAAGGTTTGCCAGATGTGACAAACTGAGACTTGCTGGCACCAGTCTGAATTTATTTATAGCTCAGGTGAAAGTCAGTGTAGATTCTGTATTTATGTAATTCTGTGTAGAATCATTAAATTTTTCTTAGTCCTCTTCTGCCTCAAAGCCCTACACCTGACTACCTGAATGTACTGAAAGACCAGGTTATCCTAGAAACTGATTTTTTCTTCCCAAATGGCAGGGGCATATTCCAAGACGACAATGCCAAGATTCAACGGGCTCCAATAGTGGTTCAGGGAGCATGAGGAATAATTTTCAAACATGAATTGGCCACCACAGAGTCCTGACCTTAACCCCATTGAAAGTCTTTGGGATTGCTGGAGAACACTTTGCAGAGTGGTTCGGTAAACCTGTCATCAATACAAGATCTCACCCATATATTAATGCAACTCTGCCAAACAGTGTAAATCCCTGAAGACGGTCGAACATCTAGCGGAAAACCATCACAAAAGAGTAAAATATCCCTATAAATGCCCTTAACTTAATTGTGTAAGTATATATGGTTGTGGAATTTGGGAGTGTACATACATTTATGCTCCTTTAATAATTTTTTAGCTGGTCTACAATGACCTGATAAAAAACATACATCTCGCTAACATTTATTTTTCCTTTTGATCTTTTTAATGCAAATTATACATCATCCACTCAAGCAAAAGGAAGACTAATAATGGATCAGTTTCTGATGATTTCAAGTTGAGAGTGTGTATCAGAGAATATACTAAAGGGTTCTTCAGAAAAGGACATTAGAACGGTCCAATTGGATTGGTATGGATTCTCATACATTGAAGCCAGGGGGTGTAATACAAAGTTGCCATTGCTGGACCTTAACACACATAAGAGGATTCCAAATAATATAACTTACAGAGCCTTGTGCTGTGATCCCAGTAATAGACTAACATCAAAGAGGAGAATGCTTACCAGTGGAGGCAGGGGTGGGAGGAAATGGGGGATAGGTACTGGCCTGCTCACATTTCTGCCCTTTTCATCCCTTTAACAGCCATAATTTCTCCACATGGGACTTGCCAATTTCTTCCAAGATTCATAATTGCTTTCCTTGCTGTTGTACTGCAGCCTCCCACTGTGTTATTGTGAGCCTGAGCTGTAGCGATGAGTGAGATTACTTTATTGATTGCCATGTCTTTGACCATTTTGTCCTTCTGAATGCATAGTTCCATCAGTTAGCACACTTCATAAGCAATAGTTATCATAGGTGTCACTTTTTGCCATGGCTAATTTTGTCACCACTTTGAAATAGCTTGAAACGTATTCATTACAACGTATCATGATCCCACAGTAAAATCAACACGTTGCCTCTGTATGTTCATGTACCCTGAAATCGACCTATTCTGCTGCATTACTGGCAAGAGGCATCTTCCATCAGACATTTTTGCATCAATTCAGATGTGTTCACCTTTCCCTCTGGCACTATTGTATTATTGTGAACAACTTTCAAGACACTGGTTCTGTTCCCTATGGAACCGGGAAGTAATCACATTCACAAAAAACATTAAATGCGTTTTGCATGTTGCATTTTCATTCTAAAAATACATATTTACTTCACTGATGGTTCAGTTTGGGGTTTGGGTTAGGGGGTAGAGTTAAAAAAAAAAAAAACATTCCTGTTGATTTTGTCAGATTATTTACAATAAAATACAACTTGCTTTTGGCTTTTTTCTATGGACATTTCACTCAGCTCACACATGCCCTTATTTTCAGTAAGCATTAACAGATTTCGAAAAGTTATACATTTTATATATATATTGCTGAGTGGTCCTTGCAGTTGTCATCAAAGTGAAAACAAGAGGGGACAGGTTGGTTTATTTAAAAAAAAAAAAAACATATTAAGAAAGTTTAGAACCCAGCACCCCTCCTACCAAGCAAACATTTTACTACTAGACTAATAAATCACAGTTAAAAAAAAAAACTTTCTTGCTGATCCATGTTTTGAATCAATGACCTAAAAAGACTAAGGACTGACAGTGGTAGATGTACGAATTAATTTAATAAGTTAAATATATCACAGTTGGATTGGTCTGCAAGAACAATTGCTCCCCCAAATAACTGTGTAATGAAAACTTTATTGAGTCAAAAATAGCAACTCAATTTGCTATTGTAATTGTGTTGATTAGTTTTAACTTGGAAATGCAGACCTGATTTCTGGATCAATACATCATATTTATTTATCAAAGCACTCAAATATTATTTTAAATTATTTGTGCATAATTGTAGATTAATATTCATGAGCTAAACCTTCTCCATTTAGTGGCACCACAACCAGCACTACTGTGCACCCTCTCCACAAATATCCCCAATATTTTTTAAAACAAAGTGATGGCCATGCCGGTTACCTTCCAGTATCAGTTTTACTGAGCAATAGACTTTAGTATTCATAGCACTGAGAAAAACTTCAAGCACTTTCTGCAATGTAGACACTTCCACAATTTATTGGAACGTTTCATATACTGAGGCCTTGGGACTTAAGAAGAAAGCTCAAATATTGTGCATCTTAAACAAAAATGTGTAACAACAGCACAATATTGTTTGTAAAGCGATTAAGTGAAAGGAGGAGGCGAGAACCGGCTTGACAATATAAACAATAGTGTAATAAAGAAATAAACCAAAAGACACAACCACACATAGGACGGACAGCTGCCCGTAAATGTACTCTCTCTGTCGCGCCACCGTCCGCAGTCAGCCTTTATCGCTGATAAGGGGGCGGGTGCGTAAAATCATGACCCGGCTCCGCCCTCCACCCTGTCACATTCCTCCCTCGTTTTCTCAGGCTGGGGAGCTCCCGGCATGATATGCACTCTAGTGGACAACAGCCACACCTCACCAGGCAGATCGGAGGCAGTCCTCCAGCCCCTGGTGGACAGAACGCCTCGCCGCATTCTCGGGGAACAAAAGGGATCTCCTCCGTCCCTGGCAGCGGTTCTCCCACTCCAGGCGGTCGGCATTGAGCCCCTCCCCTCTTGCGGTTGGACCCCACTGAATTTCTCAGACCCCACTGAATTTCAGTGGGTGGTAGGGGTCTCCTCCGCCCCTGGTGGTCGGCTAGGAGCCCCTTCTCCCCTCGCAGTCGGTGGCCAATTCCTCTGCTTTCAGGCGGCCATGCTCCTCCGTCCCCCGGAAGATGGCTGCGGCTGTTCCGTTGGGGTGGATGGTAGAGAACCAGGATGACAATATAAATAATAGTTTATTAAATAAATAAACTAAAAGACACAAACACACATAGGACGGACAGCTGCCCGTAAACGTTCTTTGTCGCACCACTGTCCGTGGTCGGCCTTTATCCTTCTTGGGGGCTTGATTAGCTTGGTAAGGGGCCAGGTGTGTAAAATCACGACCCGGCCCCGCACTCCGCCCTGTCACACTGATATATATATATATAACATATATATTACATATTTCATAACGCTTAATCTCTTGAAGATGATTTAAAGAGTAATTCAGTGTCTTGGTTCTGTTCACTGATCTACTGGATTTAACTGTATATATTTCTAGCTATATCTTAGGTAATCTCTACACTCCTGTCTATGTTAATCATTTGAGGACTGTGAAATGTAGATTCTTTATCTTCTTTTGCTTTTTGAGCATCCTCAAAAGCCAAGAGTTTATAGATTAACTATCACACATTTCTTATGTAATGCTTAGGTTGCTCTCATTGATGCCGGCTTGTTATAGCTTCTCACAAATTGCAGTTTTACAAAATCAACATTTTAAATTACAGAAATCCATAGCAGAACATATGATTTTGCATAGCTGGCCACACACAATCATGCCATGTTTATATCTGGAATAATTGGATGTTTAAAAATCTGCAAACTGCAAAAAATAAGATAGAATTTACTTTCTTGACTTGAGATGCCCAATCTCTTATCATTTATTAGTTATACATCTTGATGAAAACTTGAGTAAACAGTTTTTGTTCAACAAAAGTCCCTGCCATTTAAGAGCTAGGCTAGAGGGTGTGTTATTCTCGCATTTTTCTACATTCTCCTGAGCTCTGTTACCTCGACAACCAGGTCTCTGTAAAGCTTTGAGAGATTGCAGCATGATCCAATTAAGGTACATTTCCTCAAACGCTGCACTGCAAACCATCTCGTGGGCAAATGATAATTACCCTTGGGGCCCTGCAACTCCAATAACCCTTTTCAGTCCTTACCAGGCAGACAACAGCTTCACCATAGTAAATTCCTGTCAGCATGTGCCCCTGAGGTCAGAGCATTCACCAGTGCAAGACATTCCACTGGAACTGTTTATTGATGAAAATAGACGTACAGCAGAGACTGGGATGGGGATCAATAGCAATATTTTTTACCAGATTTACTTTGTTCACAGCTGATATATATTTATATAATAATAATGCACTATTATTACTGAATTGTTTTTGAGGTGCAGTATGTTTGTGTATAAACCACTGAACTTTGATGCTAGGCTATATATTTATTAGGGCTGCTTGATTTGGACAAAAATTCATTTATGCGATTATGTGATTCCTTTTGACCAAATGTATAATATTCCAGATCCTTTCCTCTGCTTCTCGTTCTTGCATTTCCATCAAGACATTCCACCTTTACAGGTCAAACCATGCAGCCAGGGTTTAATAACCCTCCAACCATGAGCATTCCAGGACCTCTCCTCTGATAGAAAAGACAAGCTATCAGACTATGTCTACCATCCATTTACATTACATTTACATTTATGCATTTGGCAGACGTTTTTATCCAAAGCGACTTACAGAGCCCTTATTACAGGGACAATCCCCCCGGAGCAACCTGGAGTTAAGTGCCTTGCTCAAGGGCACAATGGTGGTGGTCGTGGGGTTTGAACCAGCGACTTTCTGATTAGCAGCCCTGTGCTCTAGCCACTATGCCACTCACCATCCCTCCTATGCCTATTCTTAAATCAATCGCCCCCTCTAACACCTAGCTTGGCATACCCGGTGAAATAGGGTATGTTATTAGTTTTTGCATATTAATTTATTTTACAAATGTTTGTGTTACAAACATATTTTAAAGTATGCGAAAGTGAATTTAAAGTAAATCTGGAGTGCTTTAAATATAACACTCAACACAGGTTAGCAAAAGTAACCAAACTCGGAACACAACTTTTATACTAAGCATGAGATGGAATTATGGAGCATGCACAGAACCGCTCTGAAAACACTGTATCATAAGCATCATGTATGCGCTAGTTCCATTCATTACTGTGCTAGTCTGAATGCAATCCATTCTCTGAACATTGAACAAGCACTATACAGACGCCTTTAACGGTTGCACACTGTCACCATGTCAACAACTGCATCTCCCGCTGAAAGCGGTAAACGTGCTCCTCCCGCTGGGCCCCATGGGAATTGTAGGCCCCTGGGCTTCAGCCAGTATAAGCCTGTGCATTAATGCACCGCTGCTTTTAGAGGATTAGTAGGCTACTTTTTTGAGAAATTAAAGCAAAACCAGTCTGTGAAGCTACATCAGTCAACTAAACTTTCAGACATATTATATTGTATTTGTAATATTTTAGATTAATGAAATACATTCAAACAATGACATTTATTTAATTAAGTTAATGCATTTACCTACAGTAATTTGACTCTTAAAATGGTTTCATTGTGTTCATTACATTCTGTGTGATTTGTAAGGACTGATTTTAGCACACACACTCACACACACACACACACACACACACACACACACACACACACACACACACACACACATCAATAGATTAGATTTTTTTTACATTGAGTACAAATGTCTTTAATTATTCCCATTTAAATTCAATTAATAAATAAAATTGTCATTTAAAAGTTTTACCTTGTACAAATGTATCTATCATTCTCTAATAAATGAATGCCCTTGTAATAGGTAAAGGTGGGCAAGGAGGAGGTAGGAACTTTAATGATATAAATTATCTTAAAACAACAGAAAACTTAAACAAACTCAGACTCACATGCAGAACGGCCACATGCATATCTCTCTCTCTTTTTAACCGGCGCCTCTGTCTCCCCTATAACTTACTCTCCCACTGATCAGCTGATTCAGCACGGGCATGCAACATCATGTCTCGGCTATGCCCTCCTCCTCATCCCACTCCTCCCCTGCTCGATTCAGGCCAGAGCGCCTCCGGACTGACTTACATTTAGAAAATTGATGTTGGCCATATCACAAGATCAGTTCAAATGTAACTTTGTGCAATGACAACCAGGTTGATAGGTTATCCAACCAGAATTGTTGTATAGTACTATGCATGAAAATGATTTGGATTTGGCCTCAAATTCACAGTATGCAATGGTACAAGTGCAACTGAATACATGAACTAGCTCAGATGTGCATGTTCTTATGCCCTTTTGGGCTGCACTCTTGGAGTCTACCCTTCTGCCCTTGCTCAGAAATAGCTGTATGTTTTTCTGATGCATTTGATGGTCTGTTATTTTTTACCATTATGTGGGTTTCAGTAAGGAAATGTTCAGCCTGTGTCACTGTGTGAGAGGTGAGAATGTGTGGGAAGAGGTTGGTAGAACTTACTGTACTAAAATTGTAATAGCTTACGGCTCCCACATAATTACATTCTTCATCTGTGTGGACACAAAAAAGCCTTATCAGACCTTTTGATTTGAGTTAATTTAAGTTATTTCTGTCTAAAAGTGCACCTTGAAAGGTTAATTCAGAAGCATTTGTTTCATAAAATATTCTAAACAGACAGCTTCAAATCCATGTGAATTAATAAGCAAATATTGTAAATTTAACAATCTTTTGACATTTTGCAGTGTACAATAAATTAAATGAGCAAAATATAATATAATTATTTTTACTAATGACTTTAATATTGTGGCGAACAGGGCATGGCCGAGCGGCATTTCATACCAGAAGCTGGGACCAGTTGTACTTCTCTACGAATTTAATGCTCAACTTAAACACAATACTTATACATGCACTGCTTTCCAGCAGTCACATTTACACACAAGAATGTACGCAGCTCTGTGCATCTCTCTCTCTCTCTCCCCGTCTTCCACTGTCTCCTCTCCTTAAATACTCCCACTGGAATGCTAGGCCAGTGTGGCACACAGGTGGAACTCATTCATCACTTATCTTCTCGGCCTTGCTCTGCCCAGACACTGCTCAGCCACGCCCTGCACGCCAAAAATATATATGCAATTTCAAATGATTAAAATACATTGTATAGCGGTATATATTTCAAATTATTTCAATGTGTACTGTGGCCTCAAATATATTTAGACCCTTAAGCCACAGTTAAAATGTATGAAATTAACATAACATTTTCCACTTACACTGGTGGCCAAATGTTTGGAATAATGTACAGATTTTGCGGTTTCAGGAGGAAATTGGTATTTTAATTCACCAAAGTGGCATTCAACTGGTCACAGAGTATAGTCAGGACATTACATATTGATGTAAAAAAACAGCACCATCACGATTTGAAAAATAAATTTTTGATCAAATCTGGACAGGCCCCATTTCTAGCAGCCAACACTTTTTCTTTGAGTAATCATGCTAAATTGCTAATTTGGTACTAGAAAATCACTTGCCATTATATCAAACAAAGTTGAAAGCTATTTGGTTAGTTAAATAAAGCTTAACATTGTCTTTGTTTTTGTTTTTGAGTTGCCACAGTATGCAATAGACTGACATGTCTTAAGGTCAATATTAGGTCAAACATGGCAAAAGAAATAAACAGCTTCCTCTAGAAACTCGTCAGTCAGTCATTGTTTTGAGTAATGAAGGCTACACAATGCTTGAAATTGCCAAAAATAAACAATAAAAAAAAATATTTTATACAAAGGTGTACACTACAGTCTTCAAAGACAAAGGAAAACTGGCTCTAACAAGGAAACAAAGAGATGTGGAAGACTCAGGTACAACTAAACAAGAGGATAAATACACCAGAGTCTCTAGTTTGAGAAACAGATGCCTCACATGTCCTGACAGCTTCATTGAATTCTACCTGCTCATCACCAGTTTAATGTACAACAATAGAGATGACTCAGGGTTGCGAGACTTATGGAAAAAATTGCACAGAAAAAGACACGTTTGAAATAGAAAAACAAAAGGAAAAGGTTAAAGTGGGCAAAGAAACAGATATTGGACAACCGATTGGAAAAGAGTGTCATGGATCTTTATCCCATTCTGGTATGGCAAGTGCTACAGGAAGTGTGGGGTGAAATGCCACCTGAGTATATAATACATATACATACATACATACATACATACATATATATATATATATATATACTGTATATATATATATATATATATATATATATATATATATATATATATATATATATATATATATATATATATATACACACACACACATATATATATATATATATATATATATATTGTAAATAGATCAAGTGTTAAAAAATGAATGCCTAATTTTGACTTAGAATACATTACAGTTCTGAATTAAGACTTGCATATACAGTATCAACAAAAATTACCTTGGTACAAGTTTGTTCAAAGTAATTGGAAAAAAACAGCCAAGAAAACTAGTTAATTCAGTAAAAAGCTCTAGCATCATTTGTTTTCAGAAGCCACTTTTTATATTTATTCATAATTAAATTAAATGCATACATTTTTAAGTGTGGCTTTAGTGTCTATATACGGTTTGGAGCCATTGTATCCTGTGGTGTAGTCTCAGGCATAAGCCTGCATATCTTTCTTAGGATATTGCATATGCCATATCATATTTTCCGTTTCTGTAAGGGGTGGAAGATTTACAGTCTCTAATGCTGATGCACAAGCATCCATGGGGTAGCCATAATTTGCAATGTAAATGTATTTCCCTGTTAAACATACACATATATTTTATATATATATATATATATATATATATATATATATATATATATATATATATATATATATATATATATATATATATATATACACACATTTAAATTAACTTATGCAATTAAACTTTGTGAAAATACTGCATGTTATTGCACCCATGCTAATTTGTGTCAAGTGTGTCCTATAACTATTACATCAAATGTCTTTCTTTTTTCTTTTTTGAGCCTTTTTCTCGTGATATCAAATAATTTTCATTTATATTTCTAAGTAGGAAAACAATTTCACTATAAATAGAAAAGCACATTATAGTACAACAATATAATCAAACAAATTAATTATTATGTAGGCTATATATGGTAATACAAGATAACATGTTAATGTAAACATTACCACATTCATATTTTAATGCTAAACAGTTCATTCTGTATTATAAATTAGTTAAGTTATTAATTAGAGTAATTATAAAGTATTGACAATTTGCATAGTAGCCCAATGACACTACTACACACCACTGACCACTACACTAATAATTTACATTACATTTTGTAATTTACAAGATGCTTTATCCAAAGTGACATACAAATGAGGAACATAGCAAGCAATTTGTCATACAAAAGTCAACAGTAACTTCAGAATAGCACTGCCAAGTTGGCAAGTGGCTGGAGTGGTATAGAATAGGGGGTGTGTTGCGTAGCAATTATATGTGTCTCTATTTGTTCATATAACAAAAATATCTGTATCTGTGTCTGTATTCGGATAGAACTGGATGTGGTCAGGGCTTAAATATATCTTACATTTATTGTTTCTATTAATAAAATACCTTGTTAATGCCTTTTCATAATAATAGCCTAATAATAATAATTATTATTATTATTGTACAATTATTATTTAATACATTTTTATAACAAAAAACATTTTTTCACCAGATGAAGCTGAATTTGTAGGCCATATTAACTGTGGAATATGTTATTACATTTGGATTATTCTGGTATTTCTGATATTAATATCTGCATGAAACAGAATTATCGTTTGTCTGTGCATGTTTAACAAAATTATTCTGGTGGCAGGAAGTGTCAAGCACACATTTTGCAGTGAATAATAAATATAAATTCAAACATTAATATAAATAAAAATAAATCAATTTAGCCTGCAAACAGTTGAAAATCCTATAAGTCTATTAGGAATTTTTTACAATAGGACACAATTTTTTTGTTAAATAATAATAATAATAATAATAAGTTTAAATTTATATAGCGCCTTTGCAGAGCTCAAAAACACTTAACATTCTCAAATTTAGCACAGTTTAAAGAAGAAGAAAAAGACAAAGCATGTTTCAGATTCTTTGTTTTACAGAAGCAGGAATATTTTGAATAGATGAATACTATATGGAGCATTTAAATCTTTCCGGAGCATTTTAACTTTTTTTGGAATAAAGTCTTATCTAGATAATTACCATAATCACTGTTGTGGATATAAATGTGTTCAACTTTAAGAGACAAATAGACAAGCTCCGAAGTGAAATCATCAATTCAGGTCATGAATTTAACATCGCGCTCAGGTTTAGGCTATAAATAAATACATGGGAATCACACTGAATCGTGTGATATGTTAGCATAGACATTTCAAGAAGTGGAAAGTGTATATGATGTGCACAGTTAATGGAGATTGCAAATGGAGTCGAGACCGCACCCAACTGATCTGAAATCACACTGTGCGCATTTCCATTCATTACACTTTAGAAATATTGGCTGCACAGATTCATAAATTAATACATTTTTTATGTTTATTTAAAATGTCGCTTTATTCATGTACTTCTTGGATTTTCAGTCAAACTAATATTTTTTATATTATTCGGATGAATCCATTATTAGTTTTTAAATCATTACTCGTGCCTTACCATACAGGATATTTGGCTTCGGGCACATCCCTTGTATATGAGCTAGCGCAAAAGAAAGAGACAGAAAAGGAAATTAAAAATAAATAAATGAATAAATTATAATAGTAAGTGCAATTAGTATGGATTGGTTAAGTGCTTGTGGGACAGATGTGTTTGCAGCTTGTTCATGAATGCAGAGATGGTATCAGAAGATCGTGTGGAGGTTGGAAGCTCATTCCACTGCAGAGGCACTGAGAAAGTGAATGATTGTGAAATGGACTTTTAGCCTCTTTTTACTATGGGACCAGCAGGCATCATTCATTCAGGGACCGCATAGAGCGAGTTGGGACATAGACCTGGAGTAGAGAGTTAAAGTTAGAGGGTGAATTTCTGTTGGCTATCCTGAAGGTCAGAGTCAAAGCCTTGAATTTGAAGCAGGCAGCTACAGGTAGCTAGTGGAGTGAAATAAAGAGTGGTGTGACATGAGCCCTCTTTGGCAGATTGAAGCTCAGATGCGCTGTTACATTCTGGACCATCTGCAGTGGTTTAATCATGCTAGCTTGGACTAACAGACGGTTACATTACTGTAACAGGCCAACAGACAGTTACAGTAGTCTAGTCTTGAAATGACCAGAGCTTAGACCAGGAGCTGTGCAACATATTCAAACAAGAATGGTCTGATGTTCCTAATGTTATAAAGTGCCAACCTGCAAGACCAGGGGGTTGATGAGAGTGGGCAGTGTATTTTCTATATATATATATATATACACTACCGTTCAAAAGTTTGGGGTCACATTGAAATGTCCTTATTTTTGAAGGAAAATCACTGTACTTTTCAATGAAGACAACTTTAAACTAGTCTTAACTTTGAAGAAATACACTCTATACATTGCTAATGTGGTAAATGACTATTCTAGCTGCAAATGTCTGGTTTTTGGTGCAATATGTACATAGGTGTATAGAGGCCCATTTCCAGCAACTATCACTCCAGTGTTCTAATGGTACAATGTGTTTGCTCATTGGCTCAGAAGGCTAATTGATGATTAGAAAACCCTTGTGCAATCATGTTCACACATCTGAAAACAGTTTAGGTCGTTACAGAAGCTGCAAAACTGACCTTCCTTTGAGCAGATTGAGTTTCTGGAGCATCACATTTGTGGGGTCAATTAAACGCTCAAAATGGCCAGAAAAAGAGAACTTTCATCTGAAACTCGACAGTCTATTCTTGTCCTTAGAAATGAAGGCTATTCCATGCGAGACATTGCTAAGAAATTGAAGATTTCCTACAACGGTGTGTACTACTCCCTTCAGAGGACAGCACAAACAGGCTCTAACCAGAGTAGAAAAAGAAGTGGGAGGCCGCGTTGCACAACTGAGCAAGAAGATAAATACATTAGAGTCTCTAGTTTGAGAAACAGACGCCTCACAGGTCCCCAACTGGCATCTTCATTAAATAGTACCCGCAAAACACCAGTGTCAACATGTACAGTGAAGAGGCGGCTGCGGGATTCTGGGCTTCAGGGCAGAGTGGCAAAGAAAAAGCCATATCTGAGACTGGCCAATAAAAGAAAAAGATTAAGATGGGCAAAAGAACACAGACATTGGACAGAGGAAGACTGGAAAAAAGTGTTGTGGACAGATGAATCCAAGTTTGAGGTGTTTGGATCACAAAGAAGAACATTTGTGAGACGCAGAACAAATGAAAAGATGCTGGAAGAATGCCTGACGCCATCTGTTAAGCATGGTGGAGGTAATATAATGGTCTGGGGTTGCTTTGGTGCTGGTAAGGTGGGAGATTTGTACAGGGTAAAAGGGATTCTGAATAAGGAAGGCTATCACTCCATTTTGCAATGCCATGCCATACCCAGTGGACAGCGCTTGATTGGAGCCAATTTCATCCTACAACAGGACAATGACCCTAAACACACCTCCAAATTGTGCAAGAACTATTTAGAGCAGAAGCAGGCAGCTGGTATTCTATCGGTAATGGAGTGGTCAGCGCAGTCACCAGATCTGAACCCCATTGAGCTGTTGTGGGAGCAGCTTGACCGTATGGTACGCAAGAAGTGCCCATCCAACCAATCCAACTTGTGGGAGCTGCTTCTGGAAGCGTGGGGTGCAATTTCTCCAGATTACCTCAACAAATTAACAGCTAGAATGCCAAAGGTCTGCAATGCTGTAATTGCTGCAAATGGAGGATTCTTTGACGAAAGCAAAGTTTGATGTAAAAAAAATCTTATTTCAAATACAAATCATTATTTCTAACCTTGTCAATGTCTTGACTCTATTTTCTATTCATTTCACAACGTATGGTGGTGAATAAGTGTGACTTTTCAGGAAAACACAAAATTGTTTGGGTGACCCCAAACTTTTGAACGGTAGTGTGTATATATATATATATATATATATATATATATATATTTATCATCTACCACCACTCCCAGGTTGCAGGCTGTTTTAGTTGGCATTAGTGTAGTTGAACTAAGATGAAAACTGGGTTGTGGTCAACAGACAGGTTGGCTAGGATCACAAGGAGTTCTGTCTTGGCAAGGTTGAGTTGAAGGTGCCATTCTTTCATCAAGGCTGAGATCTCAGAGATGTAAAGCTTAAAGCGACAAGTATAGCTGTGTATCATCTGCATAGCAATGGAAGGAAAAGCCACGCACCTTAATGATGATCCGAGTGATGTAGTGTAAATCGAAAAGAGAAGGTGTAAGCACTGATCCCTGAGGAACACCAGTGGTCAGCTGGTGTGATCAATCAATATTCAGAGTGAAATAGTTGCTTAAATATGTGACATACTTTATGTTTCACATTGCTGCAGAATTTACACTCATATTTATTTTATCAGTAGATGTTTTCAGGACAGTCAGCTGTAAATAAACCAACGTTTGCTATAAGGCTCAATCACAAAGAAATTTGGGGCACAACGAATATGTTTCTCTGTCTCTAGATACCCCTAAAATATAAATGGCTTTTTAAAATTTCTGTTGACATTACCCAATGCTGCTTGTTCTTGCCCCTTAAATGATGTGATAGCCTAGATGTGGTTTGGCAACTTTCTCTTCACTAAACTTTAGATATCACTCTGTTCTCAGCTATCCATGTTTCTGACCACCTACAGTGGAACAGAGATGTCGCAGTGAGCTAGAGCTTCACTTTCTTTTCATATTTAATCTGATCTCAAGGGATTTCACACTGTCACGTATGTGTAAAATGTCTTGGTATCTCTCACTTCTGCTTCTCTCTGTGTCTAAAACAGATATAGAGACAAAATGGAGAGAGATCAGGTATGATGAGGTGAAACAGTAAAAGAGAAATGACAAGCAGTTCATGGAGTGCAAAAGGAAGGAACCTGGATTAGCCACGCCCCCGCTTTCCAAAACCTGCACTCCAATGATACCAAATGAGCTTTATTGAGACCAACATCATGCAGAAACGGTTGTTAAAACAACAGCAGAAAAATGGCACCCTCAACTGACAACTGTTATTAGCAGCTTAAAAATGGCAGTAAGTCTTAATAATTTGCTGCTGCTGCTACAACACTATGAGAACGTGCAAAATGATTGACAGATCGAAGGCGTCATTGTCCATGGACACATTTTTGTTTGCTGTTTACAGAGGCTAGAGACATGTGAGATATCTTACAACACTTATTTCAGTAATATCTCCAAGGGAGTAGGACATTTTTTTTCTTAACTTTAAATAAAAAAAAAAATCACTTACAGCACCTTTAATTCATATTGTGGCAGCCAGATCCGGTCCAATGGTCGGAGCAGTGCCAACAGGCGTTTACACAGGTTAAAGCCGCACTCTGTGGAGGGCCGCTCTTGTACACACTTAACTTCTCTCTCCCTTTCTTATTACAGACGGACGCTTCAGGCAGAGGGCTGGGGGCCGTACTCTCACAGGTGGTGAAGGGGGAGGAGCGCCCGGTGCTGTACATCAGCCGGAAGCTCTCCTGAAGGGAAACGAAGTACAGCACCGTAGATAAGGAGTGTCTGGCCATCAAGTGGGCGGTCCTCACGCTCCGCTACTACCTGCTGGGGCGGGCCTTCACTCTCTGCTCGGATCACGCACCACTGCAGTGGCTCCATCGCATGAAGGATACTAACGCCCGGATCACCAGTTGGTATCTGGCTCTCCAACCTTTTAAGTTCGAGGTGGTCCACAGACCGGGGGTGCAGATGGCTGTCGCCGACTTCCTCTCCAGAAATGGGGGGGGGGAGTGGTAGGCAGGCCGGATGACGCCCCGGCCTGAGTCAGGCGATGGGGGTATGTGGCAGCGGGGGCGTGGTCAAGCGCCCGTCCGGAGAGGGAAAGCGGTAAGGGCGCTTGCACCTGAGCTAAATTATGTCTAACACCTGTCTCTAATTTCAGTGAGTATGGGGAGAATGGCATAAAAGAGCTTCAGTGCCTCCAGTTCGAGAGAGAGAGAGTCGCCAGTCCAGTGTTGGCAACATAGAGAGTCACACTTAATATCTGTTCTATGTGAAAGAGTTTATGTTTAGCGAAATCCTTGTCTATGTTCTTCCCCTGTGTGTTGATTAAGTTTGGAATTAAAAAAGCCTTACCTGAGAGTCGAACCCTGTTCCAGTGTCCTCCTTCCTGTCCTGTGAACCCGAACTGTTTACACATATCCATTTATATTTTTATACTATAGGCCAGGCTAAAATAACCATAAAAATAAGTGATTTACATGGAAGTTTTTAAAGGTGCAATTGCAAAAACAGCTCAGTAAATTCTATGGGGCAGAGAGGGTGAAAACTTTTGCTAATATTATGAGTTGACTTGACACCTTTACATTTTGATAATTGTGTAGTATACAAAGTATACATTAACCAGTAAAGCTTATGGCTTAACTGGAAATTATGAGGACAAATGGGCAAAATAGACACTTTATAGGACAATTAATAACACAATTGCCTAGTCATATTCATATTCTTTGCTTGGATTTAAGGTTACCTTTCTCTTGGAGAATATGGTAGCTGCTGAGCACTAAACATGGTAATACTTTGGTTATCAATTTCTTATTTCAAACAGTAAAGTTCCCCAAAGTTGCATATATATTCAGTGCACAGTACTGTTGCGCTTATGCCCTTTCAGTGCTTACATATGTGAAGAGTCTCATTATTATTCAGGAAGCTACTCTGTTGGCCTTTAATTTTTTAAGAGAAAAACGTGTGACTAGGCAAGGTTATGTTTGTTCTAGAAGTAAAGGCCCTCTTTAAAACAAGAATTACGAGTGAGTCATTAAATGACTGATCACATATACATGCCAAAGGCTTTGCTACCCTGACTCCAGCCCACTTAGCAACAGGTGCACATTAATTTATAATCTCACTAAATACTTGTGACTTCAGGCATATTAATTCATTTAGTTCTAAGGGATATGTTTAATTATTTTCCCTTTTTCAAATGCCAGAACAGGCAAGTCTGAAAGTCTTAGAATGCTCTGTGGAGAGGCAATGTGCAGAATTTTAACAGGGAAGAAAGCTTGGGAAAAACAAAGCAACAGGGAAGCACAATTGCTATAATCTAATAACTGTTTGGAAAAATGCCAGAAACCGATGTTTGCTGTCGAGTGAAAGAGTATTGAATATTATTCAGTGGCTTCTAAAGTTTTACGAGTGTTTATTCACTCAAAGACTCTCACAGCGTCTGTCTTCATTTGAGGTTCTCTTCCTGTTATGTTTGTGGATTCGCTACGGTGAACGAGAGGTGCACAAGATAACTGAATTAGCAAAGCAAATAAAAGCTGAAAACACAATGAAAATAAGTCACAACACAACAAAATTAAGCCAAGAAAATTACCAGAAAAGTAATATGGTCTACCTTTAACAGATACTGCACATTTTGCTAATGAATACTTTTTGTGTTCCATGGGAAAAACCATAGACCTACAGGTTTGGAGGGATATGAAGGTGAGTAGATGATGGACACATTTTCATTACTGGGTGAACTACAGTATCTCTTAAGATAAATTATTTAAATGATCTTCTAGTCATGTTCATTAGAAAAACTTGATCACACTTCCTCATGCTCTCATGAACGTGCCAAGGACACTGCAAATTTTAAGATTTATAGTGAATAACAATACATTTTGGTCTGTTTCTCACCTAAAGCTGTCATATCATTTCAGCAGACATGGACTAAACCATTTGAGCTTCCAATGACTTAAAGACAGCACATTCATAAGAAGCTGGTAGAATAAATTTACTGTATGCAATGAATTAGAAACATTGAAAATGACGTTCTTCTGTGCATTAACTGTGTCCTTGATGAATGTCAAGCGTATTTTTATGACAGCGACAATTCCATTTATGTGCATGTTAAATGTGATTCTCATCAGAATTTGGATGTATGCGCCAGTAAATGAAGTAGCCTAGTTATTCTTAATGTTTTTCATCTACTGACACATATCATGTATTAACAGTGATTGTATTAATAGTGATTGTATCAGCACGCATTTCACTCCTACCGGCCGATTTTGATTTTGAAAATTTGCATTAAATTACTGAAACGTGAAAAAATTAAACCAAAAATATTTCTAAATTCAAATTGTACTTCAAATGAAATTCAAATATAATACAAATAATTAATTGGTCCAAAAAAAAAAAAAAAAACCTATTTAACTCCAAACATTTTACTCTCTCTAACTTCTTCCACCAGCCCCTTTTGCAGTGACTTAAAAATCCCTCTATGACAACTGGTGGAAAATTACTAGTCAAAATTAAATCACAAATACAATTGTAAATATACAAGAATAATAATACATAACAATAAAAATAATAATAATAATTGAAAAATGAAAGCATGACTAGAAAGTTTAAACAAATCATAATTTTTTGTTTCAACATATGGCTTCAAAAGCTATTGAAGGGACATAATTTGATGTTCTGTAGTTTACAAATTTGGACATTAACTTTATTACCACCTGCTGGTGAAATCTCTAAACTGCAAATGCAGGAACTGCTGAGTTAAGAGGTGGTATTGAAACGTCTTAGCGCAATGACCAAATTCTGAGGAAAATAGCTATTTGTGCTTTGCACCACTTTATTTACATACAATACACCCACAGTTTGCACACCTACACCCACAGTCGTGCAAACACTCCCACCCATGCCCAGTTGCTATTTTCCTCAGAATTTGGTTGTTGTGCTAAGACGTTCCAATTCCACCTCTTAACTCAGCGCTATTCAGTTAGCATGAAAATTGCACTTAGAATTAGTACTCTCACGAAAATTGGAAAAGACGCGGCACTTTGCATTGCACTTTACAGACATTACAGCTTTTTTTTTTTGGTATAGCATAATTTTCTGTAAAGCTGCCTTGAAACTATGTGTGTTGTGAAATGCACTATACAAATGAATATGACGTGACTTGACTTGAAAGGACCCCATTGACACTGCATTGACAACAACACATCATACATCCTTCAAAATATCCTTTTGTGCTCTAAAATAGAAAGAAAGTCATACGAGTTTGAGACGGCATGAGGATGTGTAAATTATGATAGAATCGTCAATTTTCAGTTTACTATTCCATTAAGCTAGTCTTTTAGCAGGGTAAATTTGACAATTAGCCTAAACCAAATACTTCTCTTGAGTTTGTTTTCCAAGTACCCATTTCACCATTCATACATCTATTAGTTGTGATCTATATTCTACTGGTGGATACTAAAGCCTAAAATTCCAAAGCCACAAAATTAATACAGAATGTCACATCCATCAAACTAACAAATTAAATTATTCTGTTTTCTAGTCCAACATCAAATACTTGCATGAAAGACAACACAAAACCATGCACACATGAGAATTTCCCCCAATACTTCTTAAGATGGTATTCTGCACAGCTTTAAATGAGCCAAAGCTATTAAGCAGCACTCAATCCCTTTCTCACCCGCACATAGCCTGGGGCACAAAAGGAGAATATCAAGAATGACTCTTGCAAGAGAGACACTTTATTTTGTTATTTTGGGGTGGAAATCCACAATTCTGGTAAATTCAGCTGGCTTTGGGATTACATTGGACAGACATATTGCACTAAATCATCTCCTAGTAGACCTCTGCGTAACCTCAGTTATCAGCAGAATAAAAAATAAAAAGCCTTAATTAAAACACCAGGATAGCTTAGCTCATTAATCTTTGGTGTAAGATCTTACATGCAGACATAAATCGAGGCAAAATCTATTATAAAATTCAGTACTTTAAGACCCCATGAAATCAAAATGGGAGTTTTGGGGTTTATAGTCCATGTCTATTAATTTTGAGGCCATCTATATGCTAGTATTATAGGTTGATCGATTTATCGGTATTGCCGATATATCGATCAGTTTTGCCGGCACAGATAACAGATTTCTGGAACTATCGGTTATCAGCAAAAATCTGTGCTGATAGTTTGTTCCTGTTGCATCCAGCATTGGAGCAGGAAGGGTCTGCTGTTCATATACAGTATTAGAGTGGCCTCTAGAGGCGAAATAAAAACATCAGTTCACTGATGCATTGTGGTGTTTGTTTTTACATGTGAGACTACACTGCATGGAGCGGAACACTGCAGATTTAAAACATCAACAACGAAAGGGTATGTATACAGTACACGTTGTAATGTAAAAAAATATATATTTTTGACTGGATGTTGCATTATTAGAGAATAGCAGTATGTTTTCTGACAAAGCTGAGAGGATGCTAACATTAAAGCTTACCTCAAGCGGTTAGAACAATGTGACAAAAATCCATGCAAGTCCTACCCAAATGTTTAAATTTCATGATTGTTACCATATATTACCATCTATTTGCATTAGTTTATATCCAGCTGGTCACGTTCATGCATTCGTTCGCCAGCTAAGTTGAATATTTAAAGTGAGAAAGCAAAGTAATATCTTCATAGAGACAAAAAAATGCATAAGCAAATCAGAAACGCATCTGATTTCAATAATAAAAAAAAAAATATCCCAGCTGTAATACTGTAACATTTGTTGTAGCTGGCAATGACGAAGACGATGAAATAAAGAATCAAAGTGAAACCCAAAAACCCTAACTATAAACATGAATAAAACATAACAAACTTGAAACTTAAACATGGTAGGCAAAGCTTAAACTTAACATGAAATATCATCCCCAGTGCCTGAGACAGAAGGTTCCTCCTGTCCGGAATCGCTCAAGGTGAGCCATCGTGGAGAGATATTATCTCTGAAAACCATACCATGTTCAGCCAACACGCCGCTATCAGAAGAGGCAAGACCCTTGCTGGCGAACTCTGGCCAGAACTCCCGGGAGCAGAGAAACCAGAGAAAACGCATACAGGTACATCCATGTATGTGCCATCGTGTCAAGACCCAGTGGGGATGGGTGACTCAGGGAGAAGTAGAGGGGACATTGCGCTGTCTGTTGGGAGGTCCACTTCTGCCTTGTAAAATCTTAACCACATTTGTCTCACTACCTCAGGGTGGAGTTTCCACTCCCCCGTCGGTATTTACTGTCTGGACAGTAAATCCGCTCCCACATTCAGGCATCCAGGGATATAAACTGCTCTGATTGACAGGAGCTTGCCCTAGGCCCAAAGGAGAATCTGCCGTGCCAGTATGTGTAGCTGGCGTGACTGTAGACCTCCTTGATGGTTTATGTTAGAGACTGCCATTGTGTTGTCCACCCACACCAGGACATCAATTTGAGGCCTCTGAAATGCTGGAGGAAGTATTTCAGGGCCAGAAATACAGCCATCAACTCGAGACAGTTGATGTGCCAATCGAGCTGATGACCCTCCCATTCCCTTTGAGCTGGACGATCACTTAAGATCGCTCCCAAGCCCGACAGGGAGGCATCGTCATTAATAATCTGCAACGGCAAGGCGCACCTAGAGTGGGACCCAAGGTGAGGAACCAGGGTCTGAACCACATAGAGAGGGTACGTAGCCCGCGGTGCGTAACCCTTATCTGCCTTAGGGGACTGGACCTTGGATGAAATCCCTGACTTTGAGCCACAACTGAAACGGTCTCATGTTCAGAAGGCCCAAAGGAATCACAGAGGATGATACTGAAGAACAGTGTGCAACCTTGGCCTAGCCTGACTTTGCTCAGGGTGTTCTGAATGGTATCATGATCGAATTTCATATGATCCCCAGATACGTAGTTCTCTGAGTAGGAGAGAGAATGCTTTTCTTGTCATTGAGTCTCAAACCCAGAGATACCAGATGAGCTAAGAAAATATTCCTGTGCTGTAATTCCAGTTCTTGTGACTGTGCTAGTATCAGCCAGTCATCTATATAATTCAGAATGCGGATGCCTTGGAGTCGCAGAGGAGCCAGTGCTGCATCCATACACTTCGTGAATGTGCAAGGTGATAAGGCTAGGCCGAATGGAGGAGCCCGATATTGGAAAGCTTAGCCCCTGAAAGTGAACCTCAGGAACTTCCTGTATTGTGGCAGAATTTCTATATGAAAATATGCATCCATGAGATTGCTCGTGACAAACCAATCAATTTGAGACATGACCGCCTGGACGGTTAGCATCTTGAACTTGAGCACCTTGACTGAGCGATTCAAGCCTCGAAGGTCTAAAATCGGATGCAAACACCCATCCTTCTTGGGAACAAGGAAGTATCTGCTGTAGTAATCTAATTCTCTCTCTGGAAGGGGAACATGTTCTATGGCCCCTCTGACCAAGAGATTTTGCAGTTCTTTCAACAGTAGATGTGGTTGTTCCGGTTTCACAGAAGTGGGAACCACGGCGTTGAAACGCAGAGGAATTGAACAAATTGAATTCTGTAGCCTTTTTCTACTGTCCTTAGGACCCATATAGAAACACCCGGCAGTAGCTTCCACACTGCCAGGTTCTCTGAGATGGGTATCAAGTTTGACACTTCCTGTTGAGGGAATGTTGATTGTTCTGTGTCCTGGACTGTGGCAGGAAGCAACGGAACACCCAACATTTAGCTGGAAACCGCTAACTCCCGAAACACCAGAGGTGGCGGGAATGGAGATGTTTCATGGGGGTATCGGGAAGGTGCAGGTGAACGTTTCATGCAACCCATCCCGAGGGGGGTTACCCCCACAAGGCTGGCCGCAAGACCGTCAGGACTTTCTCTTTCTGGAGATAATGGTCCTGAGGTGGCCGGCGGCCCCTCCCCCTGAGTGTGACTAGGAAGGAATTGCCCGAAGGCTTCGTCATGACTCTTCACCTCCTGAAACCTGGTGATGACTGTGTTCATCGAGTCACCAAACAGGCCAGAAGGTGAAACCGGGGCATCAAGAAGGAATACTTTGTCCTTATCTCCGATGCCCAAAAGGTTCATCCATAAATGCCTCTCCGTGCAAACCAAAGCAGCTCATCATGGACGTCATTAAAAAGGGAAGGGACTGATTTTGCGTTCCCTTCCCCTGGCCACCAGACAGTAATCTGTCCTCTAATTTAGAGCGTTTGGGGTCTCTTGATCGTGTTTCCAGTCTAACTGTAATCTGGCCACCGCACGAGTAACTACCTCAAATAATTATTCAACTGCTTTACTATCATGTGAGAAACGCTCAGATGTAGATAGCTCAAAGTCCGCAGACTCAAGAGATTCAACGTCCCCCTCATGAACTGAAGAGGCGCCGGGGCGTGCTTCGAGATCATGAGAAGGACGGTTGGATCTGGAGAGAGAGCGAGTGATAGGGATGGACCCGTCTCTCGCTCCTCAGCCAGATCCATACAAGAGCCCCACGATGGAAGGGTGGGTGCTGGCTCTCAGAAGTAAGTCACTGTAAGTCACTGTAAACAACTCGCAATGCTCTCACCCGCCCTGCCACAATGCAAATTTCTCATGCTCTTCTCACAAACACACCAAACAAACCTGGTGTGTGTCCGCTTCAGCCATATGGCGTAAACACTGAAACACATACCTTCTGCCTTGCTTTTTGCTCATATTTATGAAGAAAAAAGGTTTTCTGCACACTCCCTTACAAATCTAATTCCTATCAGAGGAAAGTAGAAAGTTTGACAGGCTTGAGAAGCACAACACACACACAGAATGGTCTGAAGACAAAAGACCTGACGATGCACCTGTGGCGCATCTATTTATAGCCCTGATTTATAACTGATCCCTTGTTAAAGTCGGTGACACCTGGTTGAATGTTTTCTTTTTTTCTGCTAATATTGATCTATGCTTTTCAAATGTCCTTGCTTCCAGTGACCAAATCTGGAAATAAAGTTGTTCCCATGTACATCAGTACTGAGAGCAAAACTGTGTTCTTTAACTTAGCCACACCCCCAAGCTCAGCGCAAGAAGGACCAAGGGAACTACAGCGTCAGACGTACCAGCGGCCGGGGCCTCGTGACAGGGTGGAGCCTGAGGTGCTGAGTCTAGAGACATCAAAGCACTAACCTGGCTCCTTGTGACCACTCCCGGAACAGCCTGGGACGGGGGAGGAATATTTTCGTCCTCGTAGCCCATGGAGACCATCACATCAGGGGCAGATTTTTGCCACAGCTGGGTGCGCGGGGGCAGGAGGCCCGTCTCCGAGGCACCATGCCTGCCAGAGAGAGAAACGGTGCCCGGGGTCATGATAATGATGGCCGGGGACACCGACTTTGAGGCCCAGGAAATGAGAAGACTGCTTTTTTCTTAGAATGTGGGTACCGCGGCCCTTGGGGCATGCAGTGAGGTAAGAAAAGGAAAATAAAGAACCTCCACCTGGCCCACGACCGGGGTAAGGAGTGGTGCTCTTACCAACTCCTGTGCAGCGGATCTCCTACTTCCTGGACTGCCAATCTCGGGGAACGCTTTGAATCCTTTCTTGGGTTCTTGGTGACCAGCCATGAGATGGGTGGTGTCTGCTTTCTGTGGGTGGCTCGATGCCACAGCCAGCCTACTGGGGCGGGCTGTGGCAGAGGCAGTGTTACTGCCACAAGGGGATGCCCTTGGCAACAAACAGAGGGGGGTGAGAGACATTGTTTTGCGCTGGGGCAGGATGTGTTTAATGGTCCCTGTCTGCCTTTTAGCCACTGAGGATTGCTGGGCGAAATCCTCTACAGTGCCGGCGAATAGGCCAAACTGGTTCGACCAAGTTGGGCCAAAGGTGGCACTCCTGGACCACTACGGTGGACATCGCCTGCCCGAGAGACCATGCCGTGACCATCATCGATCTGATGGCGAGATTAGTCACTGGGCGCAGCTCCTGCAGAAATCTCAGGTCAGAACTACCCTTGTGCAGTTCTTTGAGCGCCATGGCTTGGTGCACTTGCAGGAGAGCCGTGGTGTGCAGGGCGGAGGTGGCCTCTCTAGTGGCACTGTAGGCTCAGTAATGAGTAAAGACGTAAACCCACGGGCCCTGGACGGGAGACTTGGATGGCTCCGTCAGGTGGCAAGTGCATCACGATCGCCTTACCAACCTGGGGAGTCGCCGAGCACCCCCTGGTAGCCCCACCATCGAGAGTAGTGAGAGAGGACGAGCCCACACCACGATCGTGTGAGTTCATTATGCACTTCAGTTAAGAAAGGTACGGGGGCCGTAAGTGGCGATCGGAGCCCCGGGACCGATCACTGGGCCACGAGGGTTCAGGGGGGAGCGGAAGATTCTACTCCATCCTGATGCTCGCAGCCACCCAGGCAAGCATGGCCGTCAGCTGCACATGGCGACAGACTGAACCAAACCACTCTCCGATGCTGTAATCAAAAGCTCATCCACTTTGTGAGCTGCGAATGCGACCGCAAACTCACCCTGAGACGTGCCGGCGGTCACATCGCAAACTCGCTGGGGCAAACGAGCGTGCTGGGGAATGGGAGATCCGTGGGGGGTTTTCCGGCAGAAAAGCTCCCATTGAAATCCCCAAATCGCCCCCAGTGCTAACCAACCCCGCCTCATACCTGTGAATAGAAGGACCAAGTCGAGGAGCCACAACGTTGCCAGAATCATGCCATCGCAGTGAGAGCATGATCCATCCACAAGCACTGTCCCTGACACGAGAGGCAGCGATAGTGGACGTGGGAAGCAGAGAGGTAACGATCGCAACCAGGAAACATACACAAACGAAAAAGGAATCTTGAAAAAGACGTTTTTCATTTGCGCCACTCTCTTAGAGGAAATTAAACTCTTTTATGTGTTTATATATATATATATATATATATATATATATATATATATATATATATATACACATACACATATGCAGTGTGTATATATATATATATATATATATATATATATATATATATATATATATATATATATATATATACACCGTATATGTGTATGTATACATTGGTATATATATATATATATATATATATATATATTAACGAAGTTGTTCACCCAGGGGTATTTGCTCAGCACAACCGTGGTGTGCGAGGGGGAGGACCGCTGGAATGCGCCGTAGATCCAGCAGTGTTGAGAGATGATTGGAGACGGCAAAGGAATTCAGCTCTGTGAACTTGCTCGCTCGGCTCCAAAGAAGATATCTGATGTGTGTTTGCAGCGTCACTCCTTTTATACCTGTATGTCCAGGGGAGTGGCGTGCAAATTCCACACACCAATTTCCATTGGCCTTTTCTCAAGATCAGAGATGTCTGGAGCGACCCCTAGTGTCAACTCATTGACACAACGTCGAGTGAGTTACAGATAGAGAACGAGACAACGTTCCTTCCGGACCATGGTGCTACATAAAACAACATAGGACAAATACAGAACCACATGAGACTACAGAGACTAAATAATATTTCTACATAATATTTCTACATAAAGTGCATGTATTACATGAATATACTCCTAACCCTAAACCTAACCCTAACCAAATGTTATTTTACTTACTTCTGTGCAAATTTAGTCTCTGGATGAAGTTTAAAAAACATTTGATGTCAAAGTCACAGCATGGGTGATTTTTGGGGCATGTAATATTCGTCAGATATTTAGCCCTTCAATATGCCCTGCCCAAATGTCTGTTTCCAATCTGAAATACATTAATACTGGAAAGACAAGCAATTTCATGGGGTGTTTAAGGTACTATACAAGATTTCTTCATGGGACACGGTTTTCAGGACTTTGTCCACTGCTTTTTTTAAACCTCCTGTTGTCCTGTGTGACAAATCACATCTTTATTCCTCAAGTGGGAAACGGATTTCAGTGTTGCAACCCCCTGCCCCCAACCCCGTGGAGCAGTTTCCTTTGAGAGATAATTACTATTCATTAAACTGGCCTGTCAGATTCTCTTCTACCCTTCCTCTTCTCTTCTTCCTCTCAGGATGTCCTTCAGGACACCCAGTGGCTGTCATTCTGTCAACCCCCAGCTGTCTTATCGATTCACACATCTCTGGTGAAGCTGAGGAGACCGGCATGCCAATTCCATCTGCTACTTTACTAGCGTTGACCATTTTATTTGTTTTAAAAATGGTTTTAGAGGAACCAAATAAACTGCCCTAGTGTATTCACTCTCAATACCCATGGAATCCTTCTTGTTAGCTTTTTTCCTGTTCTGTTGTATTAAACCTGTTTTTGGTGTTTCTTTATCTGGTTTTGATACCCAGTACACACTGAAGGAGAATCAGGAAGAATTTTTGCACTGTAGAATTTTGCAGTGTAGAATTTACATTATATTTTGCACTTTCTATTATGTGCTTATCTTCCTGCTTCCTCCCAGGGTTTCTGTTCCAGCAGGAACATATGGAGTCAGTAGGAAAGTCATAGAGGTCAAAATGGCTAGTATCGGAAATAGGGGCATAGCACCAAATTTTGGGCCCTGGGCACAGAACTATTTTAGGCCCCCCTGACCAATGTGGGTTTGTGGTGGGGATAAGTTTTAGAAAGTCTTAACATGCAAACTGATATTTACACAGGGTCCAAAATGTACTTACAATTAGGGCTATTTTTTCTTACATATTTCCAGATTCGATCTGATTCTGATTCACAACCTCTCAAGTTTATTTTATATGCTTTCAAAATAGGTATAATTTGATTACAATGTCCATTTAACTTAAATTTTAAGAAATTATTTGTCAGCTCATGCTGTTAATTATGAAGGGAACTTCTAAACTTCTACGTAGCTCTTCTAGGTACAATTTGAAAATATTGGTTACATTTTAACCTTTGAAAAATTGTCATATTCATCATATTCCAAAAATAAATGCCTTGAAATTGCATTTATTATTTTGCATATATATGTGTTACATGTCTATTGTTAACATTTTTCTATTTACAATGATTTACATTGATACTCAGAACAAATGCTGTTTCTTGTTCCGGCTCACAACATGAGCTGTTTCCTGCTCTGGTTGCTGATAGCACACTGCATGAGTCTGGTTGTTTGTAGCTTGCTAGCCTGCTTAGCATTGCTTATTTCTCTATGCTCATTGTTTTATCCTTTGCCATTTAGGTGCATGCTTAGTTTTTCTCCCGCTATTCTATTGTTTCAACTGCGTGTATATTACCGCGTGAACTGTTTTCTTTTCTTTTTTCCTCTTGTCTACATCTCACATGTCTACTGCATTCATTAATTTTTTCCTCTGTGTTTTACACAGATTATTGCATTAATCTCAAACATCTGCTGATCAGGAACCAACACAACAACAGCAAACAATTGCGTGAGCGATTCATATCGATCTCAATCCCTCACCACTCAAGAACAACCATAACAACAACAACAAACAATTGTGGTAGGTCATGGCATCCGCTCATGTTATTGCTTCCTGCATTGCATGCCACATGTTTTCTGTTTACTGACAAAATGTGGCAGGACCAACTCAACGCCATAATCATACGCTAGATTTAATTCTGCCATATGGAGCTGATGTCAGTACTGTAGAAATTCTGCTGCAGAGCGATGACATCTCAGATTGTCTCTTGTATGCTGTGATCAGCTAATGTTACTCAATCTACACAGTGCTATCGTTCAGGTAGATTTATTCTTTTGACCACTAAAGACAGCATCACTAATAATCTTCATAATATCATATACTCAGTAAGCCAAAAAGTCTTGAAGAACTTGATGTAATAACATAAAATATAAATAGAGTCTTCTCTAGCACTATTGATAGTGTCGCCCCACTTCGATTATTTAAAATTAAAGAAAAAAGCCCTGCACCATGGTACATTGATCAAACTCATGCTCTCAAGCAAGCAGCTTGGACAATGGAGCACAAGCTGAAGAATACATAATTAGAGGTATTTTGCTGTACATGGAAGGATAGTGTCTGTAGCTACAGACATTCACTAAAAGCTGCCGGGTCAGCATTCTTCAGCAAACTCATAGACAATAACCACAACAATCCTAGGTGTTTATTCAGTCCTATGGCTAAATGCTGAGGAGCCGAGACAGAGTCCCAGCCATTTCAGTGGATAGTTCAGTGTTGTGGCAGGAAGGACACAGTATCTCGTTCCCTCCATCAGGGAATGAAGGTTACAACAGTAACCAAGATGTTCCCTATCTATCACTCACTCGACATTGTGTTGATGTAGTGACACCAGGGGTCCCTATACAAAATGCCACAACCAGCTGAACTGTGTTATGTGGATCGGTGGAACAGGTGCAGGCAGGCTGCCATATGCCTAGTAATAAGTGCACACAGCCCCATTGTAACATTCCCAATGCAACACATAAGTCACATAGTCCCTCATACCACAAGAGGGGGACAATATGTACTTACAATAGGAATAGGCCACACCAGCTGATTTGACCTTTTTTGAAAAAATGAAAATTCACTTAGCTGGGACCTAGATACATTCGCGCCGGGGAAGGTGTTCTTTTCTCCATGGAGAAAATACACCACAGAGATCACATCCTGCCTGAAGGGGAGGATAACATGTGGAGAATATATCACATGGACTTACTAACCGGGAAGTACCACACATGGAAAGGTGTCCCGTCCCAAGGAGAGCTGTCTTCAATGAGAGGGCTTTTAGCTCATCTGACTCCAGGGGCTCAAACGGGGCTCCCTCAAGGCCCATCAAGACTACAGAGAGGTCCCACGAGGGAATGAGGTGTGGCCTAGGAGGATTCAACCTATTGGCACCTCTAAGGAACCTGATGATCAGGTCATGCTTCCCCAAGGACTTACAGTCTACCGCATCGTGGCAGCCACATACAGCCGCCCCTCCAACCTCTCCTGCAGGAAGAAAAGCACCAACCTAACTGCACATCTCTGTGGGTCTTCACCTGAGGAAGAACGCCAAATCGCAAACAGATGCCACTTCAAAGCATACATCTACCACGTACAGGGGGCTCTGGCCTGAATGATAGTGTCTACCACTGCTGGTGGTAGCCCACTTAGGTATTCTGCTTCCTGTCCAGGGGCCAGATATGGAGGTTCCAGAGGTCTGGGCGTGGTTGCCAAATCATACTGATATGCCTGACCCTCGAAGACAAACTGAAGGAACAGTCTGATTAGAGGCAAAATCTAGACATAAAAGTACACGTCCTTCAGGTCTACTGTCGCAAACCAATCTTGATGCTGGACACATGACAGAATGTGCTTCTGCATCAGCATTTTGAACGGGAGCTTGTGCAGGGCCTGATTCAAAGCTCACAGGTCAAAGATTGGCCGTAACCCACCCAGGAGCTGCCATGTCTAGAGGCCTCGTGTCCCGAACTCGTGGCTGTGCTGAGATTGTGTGTGTGTGTCGCAGCTGGATGTGCAAAGGTGGAGGACTTGCATTCGCAGCGCCCCTGCTGCGAGTGTTCGATGTATGGCTGTCGTGACATTGACAGCTGTAGATACTGAGCATGTGACCCAGAGAATGAGGAAAGCACTCTTTTTTT
Source organism: Moxostoma hubbsi (assembly GCA_032164185.1). NCBI lineage: Eukaryota > Metazoa > Chordata > Actinopteri > Cypriniformes > Catostomidae > Moxostoma > Moxostoma hubbsi. Next base: position 33,011,261 of record JAVLUX010000009.1, read on the forward strand.
AAATGAAAATGCCGGAGCCCCTTGGGCATGTGGCAAAATCCACCTCTGCCTCTGAATGGCCGATCACACCAGATGGTGGGATCCTGACCAAGTCCTCAGCGTCAGACTGTAACAGCCCGCTCTCCGATGCTGTGATCGATCCCTCATCCTCCTCTCGAGCTCCGAACGAGACGTTAAGCCTGCCCTGGGGCAGGCCACTTGACTCGTCCATGAACTCGACCAGTGGAAACAAGCATGCTGAGGAATGGGAGGTCTGTGGGGATTCACCCAGCAGAAATGCTTCCATTAAAGCCTTCAAATTACCCCCAGCGCTAGCCACCGTGGCTTTGTGCACATAAGCAGAAGGACCAGGGTGGGGAGCGGCTGGTGTGGCTTTCTCTCTATGAAAGAAAGAAAGATGCAATCGCAACATCGCCATGGTCATGTTCTCGCAGTGAGAACCAATTCTCATTGGCCTTTTCTCAAATATCAGAGGTGTTTGCGGCTCCCAAGTTCAACCCCTAGTGTCACTACATTGACACAACGTCGAGTAAGTGACAGATAGGGAACCAGATATTCCGTTGCACCGTATAGTAATGACTTCATTCATTTCTTTAAAGATAAAATGTAAAACAAAATTAAATTGGAATTATGCAATCATCTGACACAGTTTCTGATGATTGGCCATAGGCCATGAAGAGCTAACAAAACTTATATGTTATATGTAAAAAATATATGCTAGATCCAATACCAACTAAGCTCTTAAAAGAGACATTCCCTGTAATCTCAGAACCTCTTCTTAATAGTATTAACTCTTCATTATCCTTCGGACATTTCCCAAGCAACTTTAAAATGGCATTTATCAAACCGCTTATTATGAAGCAACAGCTTGATCCTGGAGAATTGCCAAATTATACTGATTACAAATCTCCCGTTTATGTCAAAAATACTTGAAACAGCAGTGCCCTTCCAACTATGTTCATTTCTACAGAGAAATAGTATATATGAACAATTTCAGTCTTCAGATTTAGGCTCCATCACAGTAGAGACTGCACTTATCAGAGTTAGAAATGACTTGCTCTTATCATCTGATCAAGGCTGCATTTCTCTTCTAGTGCTTTTAGATCTTATTGCTGCCTTCAACACCATAGATTAAGACATTCTCTTGAATAGGCTTGAGAATTATGGTGGCTTTTTTGGACTTGCATTGGCTTGGTTTAGGTCCTATTTAGCAGACCGCTACCACTTTGTCTGTGTAAATGAGGAATTGTCAAATCAAACAAAATTTAAGGATGGAATGCCACATGGATCAGTTTTAGAGCCTCTTCTTTTCTACTTATATATGCTTCCCCTTGGAGATATTATCAGGAATCATGGATTAAGTTTCCACTGCTATGCCAACGATACCCAAGAAACCAGACAAAATTTCACAATTCTCCAAATTAGCAGTGTATCAATTAAATCAAAGATTGGATGGCCAGACATTTCCTTCTACTCAATTCCGACAAAACAGAGGTACTAATTGTTGTACCAAAAACCTCTAAAAATATATATAAAATTTAATCAATTTGTCAATCGATTACATTTTTTAATCTAATTAATTACATGGTGTCCCAATTAATTAATCGCGATTAATCGCATATACAAATATTTGCTGAGAAAGCCCCTCATATAACAGTAATTCAATATATAAAGATTATACATATTTATATAAATATATAATTATACATAGTTATCTTTAAATTTTTTAAAATTATATATATATATATATATATATATATATATATATATATATATATATATATATATATAAATTAAAAATATCCAGATAATTAAAATGCATTACATTCTTGTAGCAGAAGAGTTAATCATTGATTAGACAATACTAAAAGCAGCTTTAGAATACAATGTATTGTTTACTACCATATTATTGATCATAAGTCAATCATTGGCATACAGTCCATAGCAATCCAATCCAATTTTCACGTATGTTTGCGTTGTTCTGCCTACTGAAGTGTTTTCTTCACTGTATAAACTGTTTGTTGCTCATACCGCTGAAATTTCAATTACTGCCCTCTAGAGTAAACAGGTGGTACTACAAGCTTGCATTTCTCAGGAATCTTCCTTATTATGGTGCGATTAATTGCGTTAATTTTTTAACATGTTATTTTTTGTCAAATTAATCGCACTGAATTAACTCGTTAAATCAACAGCCCTAATTAAAAATATAATTTGACTCTCGTGGATGTACTGTTACAGCGTCTTCTACAGCGCAGAACAATATTTGATCCCAGTCTGTCCTTTGAAAATAAAATTTCCAGTGTTTGTAGAACAGCATTCTTCAATCTCTTAAATAATGCTAAGTTATGGCACATGCTTTCTGTTGCCGAAAAATGTATTAATGTGTTCATGACCTCAAGACTAGATTATTGTAATACATTACTGGGAGGATATCCAGCAAGTTCAATAAATAAACAAAATGCAGCAGCCAGAGTATTGACTAGAACCAAGAAATATGATCATATTAGCCCCATTTTATCATCGTTACACTGGTTAACTGTTCAATTTTGTATTAATTTAAAAAGTTTGTTTACTGCAAACAAAGCTTTGAATGGTCCAGCTCTGCAGTACTTGAGACATTTTACCATGCTCTATTCCATCACGTTCATTACAAAAATATTTGTAAAATTCTGGCCTGGTAATAGTTCCTAGAATATCGAAATCCCCATAAGGAGGTAGATCATTTTCCTATTTCCTAAACATTGGAATAATCTCTCTGACACTGTTTGAGATGCAGACACACTCACTCAGTTTAAGTGTAGACTAAAGAATCATCTATTTAGCCAGGCATACACCTAATTTATCCACCAACTCACAATTAGGCTGCTTTAATCAGGTCTGCCAAAACCAGAAACATTTCTCATAATCTATAACTCTGCAATAAATTGAATGGCATCTATGCTAATATTATTCTATTTGTTTCCTTATCTCAACATCGGGATTCACATCAGAGCTGGCCAGATCCAGCTCAGTTCCTGCCTGGTGTCAGACTCCACTGCTACATTTCTCTGAGTGATAACAAAAAAATGCAGCCAGTGCCAGCCAGACATCACTTCAGTCTGTTACGATTGACTTCAGAGGATGAACTGATGCCAACTCCAACCATAAGACCTGGGATACTTCATATGCTACTGCCTGAACTTAGGATAGACCTGCTGGTTTAACTGCGATGCACCTCACTGATCTCTGCCTGCATCCAGGGCTGGATTGGTAATCTTGCATACCGGGCATTTTCCAGGTGGGCCGACACATTTTGGGGCCGATCTGGGCTGACTGGCCATCGGGAGAACAGGGCAGGAAATATGCATCCCATATTTCTCCTCCCAGTCCACCCCTGCATGTATCACCTTGGTCTAATGGTGGACTATACTCTTAAAATGGAATACATAGACTATCAATGAATTGCCAACAAAAACATTCATCACCCAATTTAACAAAGGACAATGCGTCTATGTGAACTTCTGCAGTTAATCCAGAATGAACTTCAAAAGACATTAGTCATTAATCACACAGTTCATACAAAAAGTTTGTTTAAACACTGGCCCTTAACACTTACTTAATTTATTTATGTGCAGTGACTAATATTGGCATTACATTCATGCTGTTTAGCTAGAGGGGAACTGGCCCCAGCAGTGAGCCTTGTTTCTCCCAAGGTTATTTTTCTCCATTAACCAACATCTTATGGAGTTTTGTGTTCCTTACCACAGTCACCTTTTGGGTTGCTCACAGGGGTTCCAAATACAATTATTATTTAATTATTTATTTTTATACACAATTTAAAATCATATTTTATCAAACTACACAATGATGACACTAAGACTTTATAGATATTACAGTTTCATTTTCTGTTAATGCATGATTTTCTGTAAAGCTGCTTTGAAACGATGTGTGTTGTGAAAAGCACTATACAATTAAAAACAAATTGACTCAACTTGACATGCTAAATCGGTACTGTCTCTTTTAATAGACACCAGCATCAAGGACAGGTGATTTTTTTCTTTCACATATTCTTTTGGTGGATTAATGTGAGGAAGAAATCACATGTATCTCATGCTGTTCTGGAGAAAAATAACATTGAGGCATCATACATAAACATCTTATGGTACATTTTGCACTGAAGTAAAGTATGTTTATACAGCAGAGTAGCAGCAGATGTTGACAGTTTGATTTGAATTGGGAACATCAATTTATTAAGCAAGCATCTGATTGTTGTTTACTTTTTATGAAGAGCATGTAATGATGCAGTTGCTAATGTTACCTACCATGTATGAATGGATGAATATTTCTGTTTTATTTTCTCGTCAAAAGCCATTTTGTTTCTCGCAAATGCCATGTGCCAGTTGTTCATTTTGGACCATGTTTACATTGATATCAAGCAAATATGAACCTAAGCAGCTACATTTACAGTTATGGTTCACTTAGCTTCTGTAACCTCCCACTCTTTCGCCACTCCTTTTTCTGGATTTTATATTCATTTCTGTAGAAACATTAACAGAGCAATGTACATCATGATGTGTACACAGTATGGACCGCATGCTGGCTAGCGGGCCAGACCACTTTCACTTTTGTTGAAGGGTGTGGGGGTTGCAAACATGAGAGGAGACAAGACAGATTAAAGGAGAACTTCCCATTTTTACAGGTGGAAAACAAAGTCTTGTGACTTTTTATTCCAACCTGAGCTTGCTATTAATATATTTGTTAAACACAGTTTAACAAATGATAATACAATGGAATATCAATGAAGCCTTTCTGTGGGCCCCCCTCCAGTGAGGGCCCCTGTCTGACGACCCTACTCAGAAACTAAAGAAACAGCTCTGTTCCACTGCATTTAAATGAATTAAATGATAACCACCACTGAAAACTGCTAAACACAGCGCACAGTGTTTTTCCACTCCACGAATGAACTTGGTACAAACTCACAACCTTGTACAATTGTGATGAATTCTTGTGAGATTGGGTTGGCAAAATCAACTGATTAGGTCAACTTTGTAAGTTAAAGGTGCAGTATTTAAGATTCAGAAACCCTTGTTATCAATGACACCTCTGGCCGTTAAGTGAACTGCAGACAGCTGCCTGTTGATGTGATCGTGCACACACTCCATAGGGTCATAAGCACTGACCAAAACAAAGAGACTGAACATGATTCACCGGCATCATGATGAAAGTTGAGGCAGCATAATTATAATTACAAAGTTATGATTTATTAATTAAAAACTTTGAGAATGCATATTATATTTGACTCTCCTGTGCTGGAACAGGGCTAAAACAAAGTGTGGATATATGTCTGACTATGCAAGACTGTAGTTTGAAGTAATCACTTTTCTTTGCATGATACATTGACTGCATTTATAGGATAGCCTATGTCGGCGTTAGCTAGCTAGCCAGCTTTATCAACAACTGTTAGCTAAATTTTGTGGATGATGACAGTAGCTGTTTTTAAAATAGGCTGTACATTATAAATATGTTGACAAAATTCAGTATTGATGTGATTCCATCACAACAGTCATTTTTATACATTGATGCGCTATTGTTTTATAATAATAGGATGTATATATTTTTGGTATAACCAAGTTATTTTACACTAATGAATATTGTCTAGCATTCATTTAATGTATTGTAGTTTACCTTGCTGAATAATTACAGATTAACATTGACATTAATCTGATGTTAGTATAAAGAGAAGATCATTGAAATTATTTGAAAGTTATGAAGCAAGGTAGCTTGCAATTCGTCAGCATTAGCAGGCAAGATTAAGTTAGCTAAAATTATAAAAAATCAATCCTTATGGCACTATATTTCACATGCTTTGTAGTTATGTAATATTATCTGTCTAATAAGAAGAACATCAATTCAGGGTCGGTTTTGATCCCCAAAACCGAACGAAAGTCCAGGACTCAAATACCCTGCCAATGTTCACTCTAGTTTTTGCTCAACCACAATCATGTTCCCGTTTAGCCAGATGGGATTCAGTAGATAAATTATTATTATTATTATTATTATTATTATTTTGCCTTACTCGTGTAGGTGTCGGTGTTGTGCTGGGAGCCAGAGTTTTGCTGGATTCCATCTCTATGTTAACGTTACCTAGTGTTGTTGTTGCTGTTGAATAGCGGAAGCACTGAGGTAAGGCTCTCAGGAGCACGCATAAACATCACATCCTTTGGATTTTCCCGGCAAAAGCGACCCGCTCCCTTTGCATGAAAATCAGACTATAGGCTTTAATAGACCTTCTAGGAAGGAGGAAGGCTAATTTTTTATGTTGTGTTACAAGCCGTTCACACAGATATTTTTTATTTTATCTCAAAACAGGTTAAAAAAAAAAATCTACCAGTGCCACAATTCAAAATACACTTAAATTCAAGATACATTCTATTAAGACAAGTCTCTTTCATAATTTACTCCAATATCACTACCGTGGAACAAATTAATAGATAATAGGCAGAATGTAAGGCACTGTGGAAATGGTGACTAAGGCTAACATAATGCCCAGCACCTTTTGCTTACACAAATGGAAGACACAAATGTTTGGAAAAACATGAGAGTAAGTAAATTATGGCATAATTTAAAATTGTTTAACTATTTTATATTCGTCCTAATTTCCTTATCAGTTAAATGTATCTCGTTTTAAGGAGGTTTGGATATGTTAAATATCAAAACAAGACAAAGATTAAGAACATTATTTTTTTTCCCTCAGTATATTTATATAATGGTCTGTTGCTGAATTACAGATCAAAGAGTAAGCTCTTCATGGTAGAAAAGATATGGCACTTACCCAGAGAAGCATTTATTTAAAAAACTTCATGGGGAAATAGGATTGTTTCATCCTTTTATTAATTCATGTAAGAACATTTACATCTTGTTAAAACATTAAGAGAGAGGAATGGTTTAACGAGTATAAAGATAATGATTCATTTCATGGTCTGCCCATATCTGACTCTGTACAGAATCATGAACACCACATACAGATACAGATACAGAATTTACTCTCCTATCAGCCAATAGAATCCACACTGCACAATTTCATGCTGACACCTCACGCTCTTTACTGAGCTATATTGTCTCTCATTAGAAATAAATGCAGTAAAACTATTTATATTCAGCACTTTGGTTCTGGCCATTGATACCTCTTTAAAAAAATAATACAAATAAAATGTAAAAATAAAACAAGCATACAGAGACCCCAAAAGTATTAAGACACCTAAGGCACACTTAAAAATGTCTTTGCATTATCTAACAAAATATCAATCCAAGTGGCAAAAACGCTTCACAAAAAAAGTTTGTAAGGGGAATTGACTTCATGCCTCCACTAAAGTCACCTTTAGACAAGTTGGTTAAAAGCCATTGCAAGAAATGGCTCAGAAAAAAGGTTGAAGTTTGTTCTGCATTGTTGCAGAGGTCACTCAGTTTGATATGTTGTTATCTAATGAATAACATTAAGACATTTTTGTGTGACTTAAGTGTCCAAATGTGTCTATATCTGCTATATGTCCCATTCGGCCAATGCATGGAGGCTGAAGGAATGACCCTAGACTGACCACTCTGAGATTACATGTTACTTAAATTACTCATAAAATTGTAGCATGTACTGAATAAAACAAAATGGAAAACTGATGTAAACAAATGTCAGCCCCTGTTTGGAAAATGGCAATGCATTTGAGATACAGATCAGAGATGTGGACAATTTCTGTCACTTGATGTTCACAGCATAGTTAAGCTGTGAACAATGCAGCATTCATACAGGTTTACTGTATTGTCTGGCTATCTGCAGTGCAATGAAGACAAGTGCATTCAAATGTATCAGACTGGACAGGGAAAGCTAATTGTGATAATTTTGACCGGAATCTAGACAATTTAAGAAGAGGTTTCACAGAATTCACACATTTTTAAGTTCACTCAGTGGCTAGCATGACCCAAACAGACACCTCAAAACTTCAGGAGCTGTATTGGTTTGACAACATGCCATTTTGTTTCAGAGCATGCTTAGTAAATATCTACAGGCTGAAATTACTGAATCTAATGTATTCACAACAAATAATTGTTGATACATGTTACAGTACACATTAGAGGATTTTTTCTTTCAAAGTATTCTAATGAGGGCTGAAAGTAGGTCACGTTTGACATGTTTCTACAAAGCATAATCTTGTGTATCTGAGGTGTAAAATAAAATGTATATGTCACCTTTGGTGAAATCGCAAATAAATAAAAACATGGTTACTTCCAACTTTTACTGTAATGAATGTGAGTAAAAATACATCACCATCTAAAAGATGTTTGGATTAGACAGAATATAGTATGTTTAACACATAGCATTTTGTAATAAGGTATTGACCCAAAATTAATATACCACTATGACACTATATTATAGCATATTTTCATATGAAAATGAAAATGCAAATGACACTATACTTTATAATTTATATTTGTCATAAATAAGTCATTATCAAGTATTACAAAATGCCATTATAATGCTTAACAGATCATTTGTTAATATACATTTGAAATATTGGTAAACTTTCAAATAGAAATTGAATTATTATTCATATAGGCTCATATATTCATATTTGATATTCATGAACTACAGATCTGCTAAGTATTAAGGAATGTTAATGACTTACTATTGAAAGCTATTATAAAGTGTTACCCATAAATACATTACAGCCTTTAGCAGTGCAGCAATCATAAATCATGGAATACAGAAAAATTCAGATTGTATATGCATTCTCAAGAGAGAGGATATGCAAGTTTACACAGAGCCTCTATAATTGATAAGATGCCCTTCACTGTCTTGACGATTTGTTGAAGGGCGAAAACTGATTCCTATGTTCAAAAGATAAACAACTCATATTTAGACCATGTTATTTCCAACGTATGAATTTAGTGAGCATTTTTCCCCCCTTGCGGTTAGGTTGCACAGAGAGCCAGATATATTGTGACAGTGTATGTGAAGGTCCTACGGCTCTCCACAACAACCGCATATATTGAGTCATTCATCTTATTTTGACAGAAAACATAGGTTTTTTTTATGTAGATGGATATATGCAATTTTCACAGACATTTCTAGACATTCCAGTTTTAAATAATAAGGAGTAATAAATGCTCTGTGTTGACAAGGGCTATAATTTTCTGGTTGATTGTGTTGACAAAGCTCAAGTTACTTAATCAAGCACACTTAAGTGGTAGATGTACAGTTATTACATTCAGAGCGAAAATTTTGCCTCAAGATGCAGGAATACTGAAATGAATTAATGTGTTATACAGTAGTTATGCTCTGTCACATCACCATATACAGTATGTGTAGTAGAAAAGAAAGGAAATGGAAAACAATCAGTTAAAGTAAATGTAACTCTGTATTTGGACATATATGACACATAATGAACGCTTTATATAATACTTCATTTAAAAAATTTAATTTGCAGACTAGAGATCACTGTAATTTCAAAATCAGAATTTAATGCAGAGGAAAAATAATAAGAACTGATGAAAAAGCACAAGGAGAGACATTATTTTTAAAGAGAGAGAGACATACAGCCAAGTGTGCTTTGATGTAAGAACAGAGATTTCACTTCATAAGGCAATTGTTTTGTGTTGAAGTATTGTTTGGTCTTTGCACTTTCAATAAAGTACAAATACGGGTGTTTATCAGTATACAGTATATCCAAGAAGCAATGGGAAGCTTTTCACATCTTGAATAAAATGGAGCAATATTTACAAAGCTGTCCACAAACATTTTTCAAAACAATATTATAAGTATGCTATCTTAAGGTTACCACCTCAAAAGAGATTTCAATGAACATAAAAAAAGAAAACAGTAAAGAAATGTTCCCATTCAATTTGTTTTCATGTTTGCCTTTTGGTTTAGCCATATCTCTTTAATACAAAGGAATTTCTTTCCAACATTCTGGCAATTCAATCCAACATTAAATACAGATATACAGATCTAACAATACAGGATTTGTGACTCCAGATAAACTAGAAAAAAAAGGATTTGAATCTCTGTTTATTGTTATAACAGTTGGATCAATGTGCTCCAAAACTTAACATTATAATAGAATCCTTATCATCAATTCTCCACTTTTATCTCAAACAATGACATCACAAAATATAACCTACAGCATCAGTATATATCTGCTAAGAAAGCATAGGTTTAAATTCTCACATAAAATGATTCTTTCCATGTTTGCTCAGGATAATTTAAATGGCAGTCTCTTTAAGTTAAATCCCCATTATATCAAAGCAACCCTTTACTCAAAGATAGCAAGTAGATATGACTGTAGGCTACATCCACACTTCTTCCACAAGGTTTTCCCAGTGAGGGAATATTATGGCAATTCAGAAGCTGCCATACGGTATTCACTCCTGTACTAGTCACAATCAAAATCCTGCTTTGTACGATTGCTGCCCAATGGAGGATCGTTCAAAGATGCTCTCATCCACAAACATTTGCACAAACAATGCCATTATATTTTTTTCTCTCTCTCTCTCATCACATTTACAAATACATTCACACACACATAGGCCAAAATGATCGATTTGAGCTAGCTGCACAGCAGGCTGTGTTCTGGCTTGGTGGAAATGGGCAGCTTGGCATTGAAACTCTGGAGTGCATCCCGTATGCGCACAACCTCACTGGATGAAAGCTTGAGCCTGTGCCTCAGAAGGCAGGAGAAAAGGTCCAGTGGCTGGGCTCCTGGTGGAGAGAGCCTGTTGATACGGTCCCTCATCTCCAGAAGCATCAAGAAGGCTGCATCTTGGGAGCCTTGTGTGTAGGGGTAGTCCAACTGCAAGATCAGATCCTTGATCCCCTCTGGATCGAAGTGCATGCTGTAGCCAAAGACCTTCAGGCTGTTGATTTTCATGTAGCCTAGGTTGGCCGAGTGGTCATCAATATCGAGCGGTTCATAAAAAAGTGTCTCGTTGACAGCGGGATCATCTGTAATGATGCGACTGCGGAGGTAAATGTGAACCGTCTCAAAGAAGGACTTCCACTTGCTGCCAAGACTGAGGGTCCAGTTATAGCACTGAAGCAAGGCATCTAGTTTAGTTCTTTCCCAGTCTGGGAAGTCCTGTTGATTTACTGGCATGTACCAGCTCTCAGAGTGACTTCCCCCGAAGGGGTTGACGTAGATTGCAGGCACAGGTTCCAGTGTGCTGTTCTTGGTGGAACAGATCTGGAAAGAGATCCCCATCAACATGTGGATGAGGTTGGACTTGTTCTTGTTGCTCTTGAGTGTGAGCAGCATGCGTTTACGCCATGCTGGGTTGAACCAGCTGCCGAGGCGGACATCATTGCTGATGTAGATTGCATGGACTTCCATACGGCTATCGAGCCTCTGAAGGAGGTAACGGATCTCTGCGTCAGGCATGTCAAAGTCAAAGTTGACGTAGTGGTCTAGGGAGTTGGCAATGTTGGGGCGACAGGAGCCCATTTGGAGGATGCTGCCAGGGAGACATGTGCCACAGCGGGTAATGTTGTCTGGGGCACAGGACGAGCAGAGGGTCCCCTCACCCACCCTACATGGAACAGTGCCCTGGCAGAGAGTACGCTGCTCTGCAGCGCAGATGCAGCCCTGTAGTTCCTCTGAGAAGGTGCCATGCACACCATGCTCACTGCAGTACAACAGAGACTGGGCTTTGTTCAGCCAAAACCCCAGAGTCCTGCAAGAAAAGGCAATAATTACAGACATGATTAGTTCCTGGAAAATTAATACCTAGGATTTGCTTAATGAAGATGCAACTCAAAATATGTTAAGCTCCATTGGCACGAAACATAATTCGACAAACATGTTAAGATTGTTCAGAAAGGAATTGTCTTTTGCCTTGTATTCGTCTGGGGTAAATGAGGCATTCATTTACTCTCACTGATTGATAATAATATTAATTATAAAATATTAATATTAAAAAGTGCTGATGGCATGTTCTTTGACAAAATCAAATCATTCTTAACCAGTAAAGGAAGCAAGTCTTAAGAGTACTAAAGACGCATGTGTGGAGACAGCGTTTTCTTTCATTCTCTATCATAAAATGTATCCAGACTTGTGTAGCCACAAGTCACTAAATAAATGCTCTGACTCCACATGCTCTCCATTATCTTCCTACTCACTTCACAACAGCTGATTCATGCTTAATGCCATACATACATAAATCCCTTTCATCACTCTTTCTATCTACTGCTTCCCTGTGGGGCTCCATATCATTAGGCCTTTCTTATGTACTGAACTTCTCTTTTAAATACACTAATGTAACATGTTCCTTATGTTGAAGATGATCATTAGTGCCTTTGATGACAATTCAAGTGGTTAAATGAACCACTAAGCACTGGTCACACATTTATGTTTATTAAGATTAAGAATTTATTAAAGGATATATTCTGGCTTCAATACAAGTTAAGCTCAATTGACAGTATATGTGGCATAATGTTGATTACCACACACACACACACACAAAAAAAAATCTGGTTTTCAGTGAGGCACTTACAATGGAATTTAATGGGGCCAATCTGTAAAGGTTAAATTACTCACTGTTTCAAAATTATAGCCGCAAGATGTAAACAATATGTATGATACACTTTTTTTATTAATGTGATAAAATCACTTATTAATGTTTAAAGTTGTGTCAATAAAGATGTTTTCTGTACCACCCCTTTTTTCACTTAACTTTATGTGTCACCTCCTCTCAACTATGCTACGTCATGATTGGAGGAAAGCACCTATTGAAAGAAATAGGAAATGTATATAGGGGTGAGGTTTGCAAAGAAAAAAGGGTCATGTTTACCTGACCAGAAGGAAGGCTAGGTAATTTCCCATAGGCAGTCTTTGGGAGTGGGTCATTTGAAAAGTGTGTGTTTCCAGAAAACATGGAGAGGATGTGATGCTTCCTGGTTAGCCTATGCTAACGAGCTGTTTTCCCTGCGATGGCTAATGCTTCATTGTCAAGTTCAGGACTGATCTGGAGCTTTGCACCATACTCCCAAAACCGGTGGCTTCATGGGCAGTTCAAATTAAATGAGCAAGACGAACAGATTATACTGAAATACCCAAGTTATTTTCGACTGGGCGTCAATGTAAGACTGAGGGCAGCCATGTTTGTAAGCATTCCTTCTTGTCTAGTGGCAAAGAATCAACGCTATCACACAGTTGGCCTGAGTTCAATTCCCGCTTTAAAAATATAAATACATTTTTTTATTTATATTTGGGCAACTACCGTTACAAAGTTCTACAAATTTTACAACTTCGTTGCTATGATGGCGTAATGCCATAAACCCTAAATCAACCTTAAAAACAAAGATTTAAATAGCTTTACAGCAAAATAATACACATTTTTTAACAAAAGAATTAATGTGTGCTTTTATACAAATATAACTTCAAAAATGCCTTTAAACACTCCAAAAATTTCAACGGGTGTTTTACTTGAGGAATTACTAGAGGAGATTCCCAGCAAATGCCAACCAATGGAAGACATGGGAAGAGTTTGAAAGCACCCATTATTTTTGCAATTCTGTTTGGTGACACCAGTTGCTAAATGTCTAAAAACATCTTTCTCTGCATAATTCCAGGCTCAATTTGTGTGAGCTCTGCTGAGTTTTTCCCCTGTGCAGTGTTACATACACAGCAGACACAGGTAGTAGCCATCAGAATGAAGTAAAAGTCTTCACACTAAAGGATGCTAACTACAACCTGTCACGCACGTGGAACACTTGATTATGGTGTGTCCACACTGACCACTCTTCAGAGTCTCTACAGAAACGGGAGGGTAAACGTTGCCTCTCTCTCTAATATTCTTTTGACTCCTTCCCCATTTCTTGCTGTTTCTCCCATGATTTCAGATATCTGACAGCAAGTCTACCCATTTAGCAAAAATTTTTTTTTTTACAGAATCAAATACCAAATAATTGCCCTATAACAGCAACAGCTGAACCATGTAATAATGTTGCTTCAAAGCCTCTTTGCCATGCTTTAAATAAACAACACAATGTGGAATAAACTGACCAACTACCACTCCTATATGCACAAAAAAATAAGAAGTATGTATCATGAAAGTAGCTCATGTGGTATGAAATGCTTATGTACAATATATAAAAATGTTATCCTCTTATGGACCCTACAGACTCCTCTTTAGTTAAAATGTATCCACATAATTTAGCACTAGAACTCAATGGAATCCAAATGCACAGGGCAAACACATTATAAGTAACTTCAAAATAATATAAGTGACATTAAACTAGGGACAAATATTATTTCTATATTTTTAAATAGCACTTTCAGTATAAAAAAAAAATGCTTGAATGCCAAGCATAGCACATCAATTATGTAGGGAAGAGAGTCTCTGTAATGCAGATCTCACATTATATTAGGTGTCTTTAACTAATATATATATATACAGTATATATATATATATATATATATATATATATATATATATATATATATATATATATATATATATATATATAAAACATTAAAATACATGCAATAAAATGAACTGACTGTGTAACTACATGCTGTTCTCACAAGATTGACATCTGCTGCTACAGTGGTTGAGGTATGGATTAGGGATATGTTTTAGGGCAAGGGTATTCAAATAATGTTCCAAGAGGTCCAGTCTCAACATTTCCTTTCCAGCAAAGGTCCAGAAAATAATAACTTACAATGTGTCAGTAGTAACTACGTCTATGATTAAATACAAGAAATGCATTTTTTGGGGAATAGTTATAATACATTTCCAAGTTGGCAGCAATAGTACTTTGTAAAAGAAGAAGAAACAAATCTAAACAGTCAAAATAGTCTCTTCATAACTGGGCAAGGATGAGGACATTGGGATCCCAGAGACTGCAAAATTAGTGGGGAATGGGGGATCTTGTACCAAAATAGTTCATGGTTCACCAATCGAGTGCCCTTTGATATAATTATTAGGAGATAAGATGAACTGTTTGTTTACTATTCCAGATCTTAGGACCTACCACAGAGTAAGCACGATCACCCTTGGATGTATAGCGACAATGAGGAACATACAAAAGAAGTTGATGAGAAGACCTGAGTGCTCTGTTGGGGAGTAAGGGATGAGAAGATCACTAATGTATTTGGGCGCAATACAAGATAGCGATTTATAAATAAAAAGCAGAATATTTAAATTAACCCTGAGTTTAGCAGGAATCCAGTGTAGAGACGCTAATATAGGAGTTATATGATCCCTCTTTCTTGACACAGTCAAACCCAAGCTGCTGCATTTTGAACCAGCTGTTGGCTGGATAACGCTGTTTGAGAGAGGCCAGTGCACAATGAGTTACAATAATCTAACCTTTATAAAATTTGTGAATTTCACTACAATTTCCAGGTCATTGCTGGAAACAAAATGTTTGGCTTTAGCAATCGATCTCAGGTGGAAAAATCTACTCTTGACAATGGCTCAAATTTTTTTTTTAAGTAATGATGAATCTAAATTCACTCCGAGATTTCTTCCATGATCTTGTACATTCGATAACAGAGGATCTAACTGAGCAGCCAGGCCAGGTAAGTAGGACAAGGGGGGACCTAAAATCAGAACTTCAGTTTTACATTTTTAATTGTAAAAATTGTTTGCCAGCCAATGTTTAATATCTTCTAAGCAATTTTGGGTGTCATCAAATGAACACTTCTTGTCTAAGCTCACTGGTAAGTAAAATTGAGAATCGTCAGCATAAAAGTGATAGGATATGCTCTGCTTCTGGAAAATAGAGCTTAGAGGAAGCATATACAAAGAAAATATTAAGGGTCCTAAAATCGACCCTTGAGGGATGCCACTTTGTAAATGAGCTGATGTAGAAGAGAAATAACCTACATTTACAGAAAACGTCCTGTCTTTAACATAGGAGGCAAACCACTGGTGGGCCATATCCTGGATGCCAACCACACACTCGAGATGATTGAGAAGAATGCTATGGTAAGATCTTTTAAGACTAAGACAACATGTAAGCCTGAATCCTTGGAGAGAAAAATATCATGAGCAACCTTGAGCAATGCGGATTCAGTGCTGTGCAAGGGTCTGAAGCCAGACTGAAATGTCTTTAATCAAATATATTTAGATAGGAGTGAATCTGTGAATAGGCAACTTTCTCCAAGATCTTAGAAATAAAAGGCAATTTATAAATTGGACTATAATTATTGCATATTGCCGGATCAAAAGAAGGCTTTTTTTTAAAAAAGGATGTAGAATTGCATGCTTAAAACTGCAAGGAACAACTCTATTAGCTAAGGAGCTGTAAACTATCGCTGTCACACTGGAACTAATAGTTGAAAAATGTATTTAAAAAGTTGCTGAGATAGAATATCCAGCTTGTATGTGGAAGACTTCATCTTGGAAATTAAGTCTACTATGTGTTCTGATGAAACTGGTTCAAAGTGAGTCAGGGAGCTGGACAGGGAAGGTATTAGTGGTTGATCCTCTTGCTAAGGTACAATAGCATTTTTAATAGGTTCGATTTTGTGAGTAAAAAGTTTTAAAAATTCATCACAGGTCTCTTTAGTAGCATCCCAAAAAATCATCTCTCATAGAGATTAAGACAGAATGGATAACTTGTAGCATGTTGATTATTTAAGATAATTTTAGATGGGGAAAAAAAAAAAGAAAATTTATAGTCTAAAGGCGATCTGGAACACCATTAAATTGCCCTGTCACATACCTGGCTCAGCTGAACTGTCGGAGTAATATCAGACACATGAGGATGAATTCTTGATTTCTGCTATGTATTTTAGTGAAAGTTGCTGCTATCCATCAATTTTGCTGCTTTCTATATGTCTCTGCTATGGTCAACGGTTATTAAAATAACCACGTCGGAAAAGATCTACAATGTATTAGGGTTAGGGTAAGGGTCAGGGTAGGTTTAGGGGTAAGATTAACATTGTATCTAGAGTTGTTATTAAATTCAGATAATTTAAGTACACATGAACACGTTTGTCCATAGTAAATACATTGTATCAAATGTTTAATTACATAGTAGTTAAATGGAATGAATAGACTATCAATTGCCAACAAAAGCCTTCATCAGCCAATTGACAAGGACAATTGCATCTATGTGAACTTCTGCAGTTAATCCAGGCTGGACTTCAAAGACATTGGTCATTAATCTTACATTTCAAACAAAATCGATGTTTAAACACTGACCCTTAAATCTTATTTAGTTTAATAATTTAGTTTAATAATTTTAAACCATGACTTTAACTATACATAAGTAATATTTACATTATATTCATGATGTTAGCCAGAGGGGAACTGGCCCCCACAGTGAGTCTGGTTTCTCCCTAGGTTATTTTTCTCCATTAATCAACATCTTATGGAGTTTTGTATTCCTTGCCACAGTCGCATTCAGCTTGCTCACTGGGGTTATTAATACAATTATTATTGAATTACTTATTTTTAAACACGATTATCAATCATATTTTATCTAATTACACATTGATGATTCATCGACATTATAGACATTACAGTTTTATCGTCTGTTAATGCCTGATCTTCTGTAAAGCTACTTTGAAAGGATGCGTGTTGTGAAAGGTGCTATACAAATAAAATTTACTTGACTTGACTTAAAGACACCTAATATAAAGTGGGTCCAGTAATACAAAAGTAACAATGTTACATAATTAGTAGGGCTATCAATTTAATGCGTTAATTCAGTGCGATTCATTTTATAAAAAATAACGTGTTAAAAAAAAATTTATGCAATTAATCACAATGCCCCTGGCCGTAATAAGGAAGATTCCTGAGAAATGCAAGCTTGTAGTACCACCTGTTTACTCCAGAGGACAGTAACTGAAATTTCAGCTGTGTGGCAAAGCGCAGTTTATACAGTGAAGAAAGCACATTACGTTCTTGCGTTCAAAACACTTGATGGAGTGCAAATTCGAACTAAGGGATCTCAAGATGTGTTCTAAGTATTAAACTATATTTAACTTGATACAGTGACCTAAAAATGTTATGTTTATGACACAACGCACCCGAGACGCTACACAAGCATGTCTGACGCAGGTGTACATTGGCGGGCCCTTAAACAAGCCCTCATAATAAATCTCGAACTGATTGACAAATTAACTTGCAAAATGGATTGCTGTGAACTGTATACCATTGCTTGGCTTATGTTCAATAATATGGTAGTGAACAATATATTGTATTCTAAAGCCGCTTTTTGTATTGTCTTATCAATGATTAACTCTTATGTTACCTTTCTTTAGGTAGGCTGATCTTTGGCTGTGTGGGACAGCGCTTGCTGAGAGCAAAGAGCTTGCGAACTATCTTGATGGCTTTGCCCAGCACCACTTTAATGCTTGTCTCCAGTAGACCATAACGTCTCTGCAGGACCAGATCTGAAGTCCAGAACTTTAAGATGGCGGAGGTGTTTAAAAAATGGTCCATTGGCAATTTCTTGAGAAAGGCCTTGAATTCATCTGAAAAACACAGAAAGACAGAAACATAATTATTGTGGTGTGAAACCTTGGAGAGAAGGGAACAAACTATATTGAGCTGTTATGAAACTAGTGAGATGAGAGAACATGAGTTGGCTTAATATATAAATACATTGTTGAAAATCTGTATATGAATTATTGAGCAGCTGACTGTGGATTTATAAAAATGTGGTTGTGACATTAATGTTAATCACTTGACTCATGACATATCACTGAATATAGCAGAAGCACAAATGTGCAGAAAGGTTATTAAACATTTGACAATTATTGTGAACTGCTGACTGATATCTGCCTAAAATGAGGACATGTTGTCAAGCTAATTCAGCTTTTGGAACAGCACAGACAGTTCGGCTGAAAAATCTAATACATTACAGGGATAATACTGTTTACACTTTTTGTATATTTGGATAGACGCATAAATGTACAATATCAACATATTGACAGAATCTAAAATTGCTTTTAAGAGTGTAAAACATTAGAAACAAAACTTTTTACAATCATCTGATGACTGGTTGGAACAGAAATTTATGGATCTTTCCGAGGGTACTGCAGTTGAATATTTAAACATAATACAATGGCGAGACCATATTTATCAATAAGAGATGGGAAAATTTTGTCTGATAAATATTTTTAAATGGCACATTTATTTATAACATTTTCACACTTTTTATGGCTGAATTTAATTATTGTTAAACCTCACTATCCCAGAGTCAATGTTAAAACGTAACATGACCATTTGTGTGTGTGCCATCATAATTGTTAAAGGCCAATCACCGAAGGTAAAAAAAATTTAGGAAAATTATGAAATTTGGCACACTAATAGCGATGGTCATGAATAGTCCCCATAGCAAATTGGGAAACTCTAGGTCAAACTCCATAGCACCACATCAGTTCAAAAGTTTTCTTTTGCACGTATCTTTTAATCCGGTTGTCCTAGAAACACCATTCTTTTTTGTTTCTTTTTTGTGAGTGTGTGTGTTATTAATCTCTTGATTATTCAAATGGATACCTTACATTAAAACTTTTTGAATTATGATGTTTACGGTTCAAATGTCACACCCTTTAAACTTTGTCTGATGTTTCCAAACAATGTCTTGAAATATTCTCCAGACCAAGCAGCACAGAAATTATAATACATAATTTGAAAGTTTGAAAGTTCCGGTATCGCAAATTTAACCAGGTCAATGATTTGAGGCTGTATCTCAGCAATACTTTGTGAAACTTGAAACTTGGTGTGCTTCATGAGGGTACATGCAAATTTTGGTGACAGCACCACCTATGGGTCAAGAAATGTGAAAAAATGCAGTTTTTGACCATTTGAACTGTATGTCCTAAAATCATGAGCATGGTGTCTATGGATTCCTTGGGTCATGAGGATTCCAGTGATACCAAATTGTCCCATATAAGCCATACTGTCCCTCTGCCATATTTAATTTTATTCAAAAGTGATATATCTTTTAAACGCATTGTCCGATTTAAAAGAAAATTGGTATGCATCATCGACATCATTTCCTGAAGATAATTTAGCAGTTTGGAGACAGAGTGGCACAGTTTGTTAATGCACTGGACTGAGTTCAAAAGGTCCTGGGTTCGATTTCCCACCTAAACAATTAATTTGTTTTTTTGTAATTTGCTAACTGAATGGTTTCAGGGCTTATCCTTGATCATTTCTGCTTGCAGACAAATGTATTGTTCTTTTTATTATTATTGGTCTTCTGATATACATGTTTAGTTAAAAACATATAGATGTATGTTTTGAATGCATTGTTCAATTTAATAGAAAATTGTTATGCATTATTGACATATACCTGATACCTGAACTGTTTAGAGACAGTGCGACCTACTGTTAAAAAAATAACCCACACTTGTGTTCTGACTCAAAAATCGCATTTTGGTCATGGCTGTTTATGTTAATCTAAAAAGGGGTGAACCTTTTAGATGCCATCAAAACAGTGTCTATGCAAATGTACTTAAACCACACACAAATGCCATTGAATACTAATGAGATCACTCTGCACATTCTTAACAAAATAACCAAACACATTTAATTGCAAAATGTCATATAAGCTAGAACAGCGAAACATTAGGGGCATTATAAAATCAGAGATATACAGTAGAAACACGTATGAATTCCAAGGCCACTTAAAAAGACATTATCATTTCTCCAAAATAGAGAAATTAAGACATTTTTGCAAAACAGAAGACACGAGCCAATCCATGGTTTTCCTCCTTTTGAAGCCATGGAGAGGAGAGACTCCACTGGTGTCCCGGGCCATTACAATGCCAATGTGCACCCCTGATGTCCCCGGTCATTACACTTGGCAATGACCCTTTGTACACTGAGCCCAAAGGCTCCCACTGATAAGACTAAATCAGAGGAATAACATTAGCATTGGCTCAAAATGTCACTAAAGCACAGTTTAACTGCTGTTCTGCTTGTACAAAATCCCTGTTCCCAAGACATATTTTTTTCTTCTTCTCTTACTCATTTACATATTTTTTTTTCAATTCGAGAATCTCTGTTTGACTCTTACAGCAAAAGAAAGGCTGCAGTGACCATTGTCACAACATAAGTGTATTACAATTATCAGGGTAGTCTATCACCACATAAGTATTTTGTTAGCTAATGTGATGTTGGCTAATTAAAACTTGAAAGGTGAACTTATAATAAGTAGCAAGATATCTTCTATAATAACTTCATTAACATTATCATGAAAGCCATTCCCCTGAACCTACACATTAGTAACACATTAAAAGAAGATTCTTTATGGTAACCTTAGTTTATGCATTAGGTAACAAACTAACAATTGACATTTTAGTAACACTTAATAATATTGTATTTGTTAATTGTTTATGAGTTAACTACATCCCAAATGTTGCTTTCCGATAAGTTGTTGATTTCAGAGGCTTTATATTGAGAATAAAAATAAGGTGCATTTCGAACTGTTCTGAGACCAGTGCAGCACACTGGAGGTTAAGTCATTCACATAATAAGGAAAAAGGGAGCATCATATATCTCTCTATACAAATTGCATTCACTCAACATATTTGGCAGATATGGAACAATGGTAATCAGTACATAGATTCAGAATTTATTATATTTAATTTGATTTAAACATGATTGGCAGTGATTGGATGATGCTGGCCATTACTTGGAATTAGACATAATAATGCTAATGTCTGATGTAATGTCTCAAAAACATGAATAACCAACACTCCTGTTAACATAATAAACAATTTGATTAAAAAAAAAAAAAAATCGGACTTTCTTTAGCTTTGAATTATTTAAAATTTAGTCCCGGTGTCAAAATATGTTTATTACATGCCCTAAACGTTGCTGGTTAAGCATCTAGACTATTAAAATATTTATAAGAATTACATTTATCATGTGAAACATTCATCAAAAACCTTTTGGTTTTTTAATGCATGTTCCCTGTCTGTCACTCACTTGAAGTTGTGACAATGTAGTGACACTAGAGGTTGCTCTTGAGAGCCCAAGACTCCACTGATCTTTGATAAAAGGCCAATGGGAATTGGCGAGTGGCATTTGCATGCCACTCCCCCGGGCATACGGGTATAAAGGAGGAGGCATGTATACCGCTCATTCAGATTTTCTCTTCGGAGCCGAGCGGCCAATGGTTGAGGTGACCTCAACACTGCAGCGGACGCGCTATCATGGCAGGTCACCTGCAAGGGAGAGCGGAGACTCCACCCTCAGGTGGTCCAGCTGATTTGGAGTCGATATGGATAGGCACAGGTAGACCTGTTCACTTCCCCAGAACCCTCCCATTGCCCACTCTGGTACGCCCTGACCGAGGTACCCCTCGGTATAGATGTGCTGGCACACAGCTGCAATTTTCAGTCACAGCCGCCTGTACTACACAAGTATGCATTCCACCCAGTGATTCTGCTTGCACAGACCCTGTGCAAAGTCAGGGAGGACGAGGAGCAGGTCATCCTAGTAGCACCCTACTGGCCCACCCAGACTTGGTTCTTGGACCTCACGCTCCCCGTGTCAACCCCTCCTTGGCAAATTCCCCTGTGGAAGGACCTTCTTTCTCAGGGACCGGGCACCATCTGGCACCCGTGACCAGACCTCTGGAATCTCCATGTCTGGCACTTGGACAGGACGTGGAAGACCACAGTGGCCTACTACCTGCCGTTGTAGACATCATCACTCAGGCCAGGGCCCCCTCTATGAGGCGCCTGTATGCCTTGAAGTGGCGTCTGTTTGCTAAGTGGTGTTCTTCCCGATGGGAAGACCCCCAAAGATGCGCAGTCGGCTCAGTGCTTTCCTTTCTGCAGGAGAGGTTGGAGGGACGGCTGTCCTCCTCCACCTTGAAAGTGTACATAGCTGTTATAGCGGTAAGTCCTTAGGGAAGCATGACCTGATTATCAGGTTCCTGAGAGGCGCCAGGAGTTTGAATCCCTCCAGACCGCACCTCGTTCCCTCGTGGGACCTCTCTGTAGTCCTGCAAGTCCTAGGAGGGGCTCCTTTTGAGCCCTTAGAGTCAACGTAGTTTAAGGCACTCTCCTTGAAGACTGCCCTCTTGATGGTGCTCACCTCCACCAAGAGGGTAGGGGGCCTGCAAGCATTCTCTCTCAGCGAAACATGCTTGGAGTTTGGTCTAGGCTACTCTCACATGATCCTGAGACCCCGAATGGGCTATGTGCCCAAGGTGCTGTCTCCAAACAGAGGATCGCCCACTGGATCATTGATGCCATAACTATTGCTTTCCAAGCCCAGCATATGCTGACCCTGCAGGGCTACGTGCCCATTCCACCAGGAGTGTGGCGGCCTCCTGGGCTCTGACCAGTGGCACCTCTCTAACAGACATTTGCTGAGCAGCGGGCTGGGCAACACATTCTACAATCTCAAGGTCATCTGGCCAGATATATCGCTTGCACATAGCACCTTTCACCTCCCTTGAGCTGAAGATGTGCATTCTTAATTCCCAGTAGTGTTCACAAATGTGGTGATGCCACACTTTGCCACACCTCCCCCATTGGGTAGGCCCTACCATGGGACTTCTCCACATGATATACTTCTGACTAGACTCGGCAAGACCATGTGATGTATCTCCACTTGAAATACCCCCCCCCCCCCCATCTCTGGGCGGGGTGCGGTCTCCACAGTGTCTTCCCCTTGGGAGTGACACCCCCCGACGTAGACACTGGTGTCCCGGTCGGTTAACGATTTATCTCTTTTTATGGAGAAAAAAGAAAAAGAGAGGATAGGCAAGACTGGGCTTGCCTGTCCCTATCCTTTGGGTAGTTGACTCATCCCCAAAGGGCTGTTCGACACTCATATTAGCGTCTGGGGAGGTTAAGTGCTGGCCCGGTGCGCTGGCTATGCGGCGCACTGTAGTCCTCGCACCGCCGATCCACATAACACAGTACAGCTAGTTGTGGCATTTTTGTAGGGGACCCCTAGTGTCACTAAATCAATGCAAGGTAGATTGAGTGACAGGTAGGGAACATGCTGTTTACTTCCGTAACCTCCGTTCCCTGATGGAGGGAACAAGACGTTGTGTCCCTCCTGCCACAACGCTGAACTACCCGCTGTAATGGCCAGGACCTTATTCTCAGCTACTCAGCACAAAACCTGAATGAGCGGTATGCACGCCCCCTCCTTTATACCCGTATATCCGGGGGAGTGGCATGCAAATACCACTCGCCAATTCCCATTTGCCTTTTATCAAAGAGAAGGTGTCTCGGGCTCTCAAGAGCGACCCCTAGTGTCACTACATTGACACAATGTCTCGTTCCCTCCATCAGGAAATGGAGGTCACAGAAGTAACCAGGACGTTTTATGCTTTCTGTATTTGCTTTATGCATTATTTTTTATTTCGGATTTCAAGGCTAAAATATCCACAAAGGCTAGTGAGTATAGGTGATACTGCAGCAGCACTTCTTCTAAAAACAAATCACCTAGTTAATCAGTTTGGTAATTTTGTTTGAGTTTTCCTCAAATAACACAGATGCCTCTTTTCACCCCAGTGTGTCCAATTTGTATCTTTTAAAATATGTTTGTGGCTTTTTCAATGCCTTAACAGGCTACAAAGTATTGTATTCCTTGTCCTTGAATGATTGAACTCTGTCATATAATTTTACAATTATTTATTGTGTCCAGATGATTCTTATTTTTGAGCTGATGCTTTATACATCCATGATTATATTGGTATGTGATGACCAAAAAAAAAAAAAAAAAAAAAAGAAGCAATTCATATGTATGTCTAAAAGATTTACATTGGATAAGACAAGGGTTGTGGTATGGTAATGTACCCCAATAAAACCATAGCAATTTGTTCCATATCCAGTCATAACAAGCCAGAAAGCAATGATCTGCCTGCCCTTTCTCAGAGACCAACATAAAATGTAACCACATGCAGCACTGCTTTTATGAGATTATATCAGTCTCTCTCTCTTTTCTCACTCTATCTCTCTTCATTTTGACTTCCATTGTTTAGTCAAATCTTTTCTTCATCTTATCCCCATCTCTTTATCTCTCCCTTGCCCACATTCTGCTGGAATTGAGATCTCATTATTCATAGCACATTTAGAGAATTTGAGCTGACTGTTCTTCACCCAACCCCTTTTTTTCTAGCATTTACGACATTGTTCAAATTAATGGACAATTTAGCCCTTCCTAAAAATGTCAGATAGAAGGATGAGGATATTTTTCACAAAACACATTCTCAGTTGTACATTAGCACTTCAAATTTCAATAAATAAGGAGAGATGGGGACTAACTGCCATCTATGCATGTTCCATTAGTTACACAACAAGGACTTAACCGCATTCAGTCTCCATAAGTGAAAAGAAAGGTGCAGTCTCCAGAGAAACTTCACCTTTTGCACGATTTGAGTCTTCTTTTGTACTTTTAAAGACAAACATATCACTGATTCCTTACAAATATAGCACAGGCCATGGCTTGCAATTCTCAAATGTGTTTGTACAGCATTAGATCTTTCTAATGAGCAAGTGTACATGGTCGGTTTAACATCACCAGGAAACAACAACAGCCCCTTCTGGGGATCATTGTAGAGGGAGGGGGAAAACTTTGACATTTACCTTACTTGCAACAATAGTTCTGCTATTTCTTATATTGCATCCTGTGTTGCATCTCCACATGGTCTGAACGTTGAAAGTACAAAGGAAACCTGGAAAAAAAAAATCACACAGTCTGGGCTGGACAGTCCCTTCATGTCTGTCTTGTCATTTGTTGGTGTGGTGTCTGTGTTTCCCTCTCTCCCTCTTGTGTTTTCCAGGTGCCACATGGAGAACATCCGCTCTGTTGCCAGGATGACTGATTGTTTCTCCACCAGCGGCACCTGCCTCCAATTACCAGCTCCTATATATTCTCTCATTTGTTGTTCTGTCTTTGTTGGATTGCAACTTTGCCTGCATGTTCTGATCTAGTTTCTGTTTTGTTTTCGGTTGTTTATTCTTCTCCCTCGTGAGAGATTTGATTTGTTTTTTGTATTTTATTTGTTTATTTAAATAAAAAGCCCTATTCTGCCTTCCTGCATTTGTGTTCTTCCTTACTAACCATAACAGGAAAATCCAACCAATTATCGACCCAGCAGAGGCACAATGGGCATCATCATTTTTCCCTCTCCCCTCACTGACTTTTCAATCTGTCAGCACATGATTAAGCTCATCCACCTTCTCAATGTACGACAGAGGGGAACTGACTTGAGGGACTTGGCATGTGGGTTTTTGATTGTAGTGGATGACCTGGAATATGATGAGACAGATATTAAAGAGATATATAACATCTGCCTCGATCAACCTCTCAGTCAGGGGGAGATTGAGAAGCTGGGGCATTTGGGCTTTTGGGAATTTGTTGACCACATGTACGAGTGCAGGGAGTCTGCACTCCCATCCCAGAAGGGATTTCCACAGGCAGACCATACCATCGTCCCACCCTCAGCAAGCCCAATCCCCAGTCCTCCTATTACCTGTAAATGGAGGAGGAGGAAGAATGGTCAGCTGCAGCCCCTTTGCTCAAGGCCGCTGCTGACCACCAGGAGGCGGAGGAGACCGCTGCTGACCACCAGGAGGCGGTGGCCGTTCCCGCTGCAGTGATTCAGACTGTCCAGAGGAGAAGGAAGTGAGATAAGGTGCCCGTACCCCAGTTGCTGGCAGCATTCCCGGCCACAGAGCCCATTCCCCAGTCACTGCCAGTGTTCCCTGACATGGAGGCTGTTCCCCAGTCGCTGTCAGCATTCCCGGCCATGGAGGCCATTCCCCATTCGCTGCCAGCGCTCCAGGCCACGGAGGCCGTTCCCCAGTCACTGCCAGTGCTCCCGGCCAAGGAGGCTGTTTCCCAGATGTTACCAGCATTCCTGGCCGTGGAGGCCAGTTCCCAGTCACTGCCAGCATTCCCAACCATGGAGGCATTTCCCTGTCACTGCCAGAGCTTATGGCCATGGGGGTCGTTTCCCAGATGTTTCCAGTGCTCCAGTCTGTCTGCCCAGTCTGTCCAGTTTCCTGAGGCTGTCGATGAGCCTGTCCTGTTCTCTAAACTGCCTGAATTTTTATTTTATTATTATTTTGTAATTATAGGCAAAACATCAGTGAGATGCAAAACTATTCACAAGCAAAAGCACAATGAAACTGAAACTTCCAAATTCAGTCTGAAAGCAGAAGCAGGTAATGGTGTTGAAATTGCCTATTAAAACACAGCCTCATACTTTTCATCAGATGCAAATAAGACTCGCAAATTCATTTTAGCTGTAATAAACTGCTCTGCACCTAAATAGCAGGAAACATAATTATCACACCCCAACTCCACAGAAGTTGCATTTAATGCTAAGTAAGATCCATGAGGCTCTGTGTAGTAGACAGCATCTTCTTTTTAAATTTTTGATTGAATTACATTCCCTTCCCATTGCAAGGCTCTCTGTAATACTCAACTCTGATTAGTAAATCATAGCATTCTGCAGTCAAATATATTTGTATTGTGACTGCATAATTAAATGGTGTATTTGACCATTGTCCCTGACAACCAATCCATGTACTGTATCTTGTACTCTGCTTTCTCCAACTTCTCACAAAATCCAATAACTTCAACCCTTTTTTATATTTATTTGGTCATTTGCCATATAATGAGCAAAATAATGCTAATTTACCTGGTCAATTTTGCAAAACAAACCCATTCAGGATGATACAAGGCCTCTCTGTTTCATATCAAGGTTCTGATCACCTTGTCAGGGTTTAATTAGCCATAATGACCAGATGACTGTATATTATCCTGTATAATATATGTATATTATTAATTAGGGAAGAAAAGATAAACTAGACCAAGGATATTGAAAACTGTGGTAGTTTTTCTCTTTTTCAAGGAGAAAGCAGGACACCTGTATAAAATATTCAAATGAACACTTTTTCCTGTTATCTTCTTTGGACACCCTGCAGAACATACTGTGTGCCACTGGCCTCTATGCATCTTTTAAATCTTTAAGTAGATTTTAATGCTGGTGGAATTTGGTGGCTCCAAGAGGACAGGGCATAATTTGTAGATTGATCTAAAGACAGGTAGCAACATGGTGCTGAATTATGGCTGTTCTGGGGAAGATAACTTAGTGACAGGGCTCTGATTAGACATTTCTCGCAGTGTTTGAAAATGAAAGATACTCTGTTAATCAGTCCAACGGGCCACAGAGATCACATTTTTTCCCTGCACATTAACGCAAAATTGAGTTTTCCATGTAATCATGGAGAAAGACATTTGAGACGTGATCAAGACACAATTTCAAGTCTGTGAAATTGAGTTAGTGAAATAGCCTGGAAATGAGACAATGACAGATTTTCATGGGCTTGTGCCATTTCCCAGATGTTGCCAGCGTTCCCAAACACAGAGGCCATTTCCCTGTCACTGCCAGAGCTTATGGCCACGGACGTCATTTCCCAGTTGTTGCCAGTGCTCCCGGCAATGGAGGCTGTTCCCCAGTCACTGCCAGCTCCCTCGACCACAGAGGCCATTCCCATGCCACTATCAGCGTTCTTGGCCATGGAGGCCGTTTCCCAGTTGCTACCTGTGCTCCCGATCATGGCAGACTCCACACAGCCTGTCCAGTTCTCTTTGGTCATTGAGTCCAGTTTCCTGAGGCTGTTGACGAGCCTGTCCTCTTCTCTAAACTGCCTCTATGCATCAGAAAAAATTATATATTTTTGGGGCTTAAAGCATTTACTGCAGTGATAAGCCTTTTTTATGCACTTTTTTTATCACAACAGCACACGTATGTGTTGTTACTTTTCCAAGCATTAGCCCAAGCCTGAATCATCCTTTGTTATTACTGAAAAACTAATAAGGGAGACCAGGGCTAGTTGGCTCAAGGACTATATACATCAGGAACTACACTAACCAGCCACTTAATTAGATACACCTGTACATCTTCTTATTCATGTGATTATCTAATTAGCCAATCATGTGGCAGCATTGTAATGTATAAAACTAAAGAAAAGAAAAGAAAAAATAAAGAAAAAAAATAAAGATATGGGTCAGGAGCTTCAGTTAATGTTCACATCAACCATCAGAATGGGGAAAACATGTGATCACAGAGATTTAGACCATGACATGATTGTAGGTTCCAGACTGGCTGGTTTGAGTATTTCTGTAACTGCTGATCTCCTGGGATTTTCACACACAACAGCCTCTAGAGTGTAAAGAGAAAAACAAAAAACATCCAGCAAGCGGCAGTTCTGTGGGCAAAAATGGCTTGTTAATAACAGATGTCAGAGGAGAATGGCCATACTGGTCCAAGATGACAAGAAGGTGACAGTAACACAAATAAACATGCGTTATAACAGTGCTATGCAGAAAAGCATGTTTGAACACAGGGATGTGCCTAAAGCTGAATACCTTATTCGGAAAGGCACGAATAATGACTTCAAAATAAATAACGGATTCATCCGAATAATATAAAAAATATTTGTATGATTGATTATCCAAAAAGCACAAAGATAAATCAACATTTTTAATAAACATATCCAAGATTTCAAAAAATGTATCAATCTGTGTGGCCAATATTTCTAAAGTGTAAACCTTACGAATGAAAATGCACACAGTGTGATTTCAGATCGGATGGGCGCGGTCTTCTGTTTGCGGACTCTGTAAATTGTTCACGTCTGGAGCTTGTCAAGTGTAATATTCATTGAGAAACAACATCATACATGTTCCACTTCTTGAGATGTCTATGTTAATTTATCACTTGATTCACATGTAATGATTCCCATGTTGCCATGTATAGCCTAAACCTGAGTGTGATGTTAAATTCCTTACCTGAAGTTAGTTAATGTCGGAGCTCGTCTATCTGTTGACCACATTTCTAACCATATCAGTGATTAAGGTAATTATCTGGTTAAGATTTTATTCCGAAAAATGTTAAAATGCTCCATAGAGTATTCGTCTGTTAGCAATATTCCTCCTTATGTAAAGCGCTATATAAATGTAACATTATTATAATTAATATTTTTTTAAATTATTATTCAACAAAATAATGGTGTGCTATTGTAAAAATTCCTGAGAGACTTACGGGACTTTCACCTGTTTGTAGGCTATATTGATTTGATTTAAATTTATTTTAATCTTTCAAAGTGTATTTATTATTCACTGCTAAATGTGTGCTTGACATTTCATATTTTGCTTGACACCTCCTGCCTCCATAATAATGTTGTTATACATGCACAGACAAACAAAAATTCTTTCATGCAGATATTAATATCTGAAATACCAGGAGAAACCACAACATATTCCACAGTTAATGTAGCCTACAAATTCAGTTTTATCTGCTAAGAAAAAAAAGAATTAAATATTTTTTAAAAGATAAATATATAATAATAATAATAATAATAATAAGGCATATACAAGACTTAAAAATGGGAGTTTCGTTTAGTTTTGACGCACTTCCGGTTTAAGCCCTGCCCACACCCAGTTCTATCAGAATACAGAGAAAGATACAGATAATTTTGTCATATGAACAGATGCAGATACAAATACAGATAATGGTTTCACTGCATGCACCTACTGAAAACACAACATGTCGAACATTGAGGCAGATGGGCTACAGCAGCAGAGGACCCCTCCGGGTACCATTACTGCCATCTTTGAACAGGAAACTGAGGCTGCTGTGGGCACAGGTTCACCAAAACTGGATGACTAGACAATTGGAAAAAACATCACCTTGTCTGAAAAATTTGGATTTCTGCTGAGATCCACAAATGGTAGGCCCACTGCAGCCTCAGTTTTCTTTTCTTGGCTGACAAAGTGGAACCCAACGTGGTCTTCTGCTGTTGTAGCCCATCCACCTCAAGATTCAACATGTTGTGCATTCTGAGATGCTATTGTGCAGAGGGGTTACTGTAGCCTTTTGGTCAACTCAAACCAGTCTGACCATTCTCTGTTGACCTCACATCATCAAGGCACATTATCTACAGAACTGCCGCTGACTGGTTGTTGTTTTGTTTTTCGCACCATTGTCTATACACTTTTTAGAATGTCACATTTGAAAATCCTAGATGGATACAGAGTTACAGAAATTCTGATTGTTGATGTGAACATGTGAAGCTACTGATACATATCTGCATTATTTTATACATTACATTGATGCCACACGATTGGCTGATTAGATAATAAAGTGGTTGGTGAGTGTTTAAGGTTTTCATTGAAAAAAAAATGCAGTTACAGAACTGTTTATTTATCAATGGTATTGCATGTTGTTTCAAACACAATCTTAAATAAGAATATTTTGTCCTCCAAACTAAAATTCCAAAGTCATTTTTGCTGTAGCTGTGGGTTGAACTGAGCCTATAATTGGCCATATAAAGAAATATTCTGGGTTCAATACAAGTTTAGCTCAATCAACAATTGTGGCATAATGTATGTATTCCAAAATCCCTCATCTTCTTCATCTTCTTAAACAAAACAAAAGGTGAAGTTACAGTGAGACACTTACAGTGGAAGTGAAAGGGGACAATTTTTGTGGGTTTAAAGGTTGAAATGTGAGGCTTATAATTTTATAAACAGGACTTACATTAATTCCTCTGTTAAAAGTGGTGTATTATTTGAGCTGCAAATTTAAAATATAAGTGTTTACAAAAAAAACTTACGTTTTTTAAGTTGTCATATTAAGTTGTACTTGTTGTCGGATTACAGGATTTACAGCGTTACGCCATCATACTGGATATAACTATCACACTACAATCATATTAACACACATATTGTTTATTTCTTGTGGCAATACTTTTAAAACAGTATTTTAACAGTTTATATTTAAAAAATGCCACATTCACATGCCTTACTGTATCTCAAATATTTTTTTTCTTCTTCTTCTTCTTGTTTTTTTTTTTTTTTTTTTTTAAAGAGGGACGATGTCAAAATAAATGTTTGTGTTAGTTAATATTATGCCACAAACGTTTTCGATTGAGCTTAACTTGTATTGCACCTGGACTATTTTTTTAAACGCTGGTTTACATTGTGACATCTTACCCCATATAGTGTGACTCCACAAAACATCAACATGTTTTAAATTAACTATATCTTTTTTTCCTGGGCAATGACAGTAGAAATGTGTATAGCATTTTTGTAGCTAAGACTTAACTTATAGTATAGCATTTCATTTGAATGTATGTGTGTATACATAAAATTACTTTCAAAAATAAACAGATACAAAAAAATATTAATGCAAGTAAAATGTGTGACACAAGCCCCGGTCTTCCTTTTTGTTTTGTATATAGATAGAACATAAATGCTTGCTATTTTGAATGTATTCAGTATAAAAAGTTTATAAAAAGAAAATGCTTTCATGCAAAAAATAAATATACGAGAAAAACAACATCTTTCTTTATGATGATAAACAAGAAATGTAAGGTAAGGAATACTATTATAATGCATAGACACGAACTTGTTGAAGCAGTCTGTTTCTTTTGAATAAGAATGAAACAACCTAGAAGCCCATTTCTAATAAAATACTGTTTACAACACTCCTGCTGTCATCAGAGCTGCAAAGCAGTCACTGAAATATAGTCTTCACTCTCTCATCGCAGTTTGTGAAACCCAGAGGTATAAATGCAGAGCCTTTAGCATTTTTGTCCTGGTGGTGTGCTCTGCGATTGCTGCTCATTTTACTCTGGTGGGTGCTTTCAACAAGGCCAAGCTATGATGTTGAGGTCTCAGCCTCCGAAATCTCATAAAGGAGATCAATTCTAACTAAATCAATAATGTTTGCCTATCAAAGTATGGAGAGCAGCATAAAACACTTGAAATGCTCACCTGTAAGTTGTAAAATATTGGCAGAAGACATTGCAGTGCCAAATTGTAAATTGAAAATGATTACTTCCACAGTTGCAAAGCACATTCACACACACACACAAAAAAATAAATAAATAGAAAGAAAAACGTGCTTACAGTGAGTTCTATTGCAGGCCACTCATTCCATTAAACATAGAAGCAGGATATTTTATGGTATGTATAAAAAGATCTATGTGCCATGCTATGAAAAGCAACATATTTTTATAAGCACACATAACCATCTTGCACATTGGGTATTCATTGCTTAAGTAAAAAGATGTTTGTTTTAATCATCTCATGCTTTTAAGTTAGCAGAAATTATAGTAATGCTTGTATTAATTTATAAGCCATTACTTCATAGCACATCAGGCCACCATGTTATTATGAGTTTGATGTGCACTGGGGCCTGGTTTGAGCTTAAATGAGGTAGCAGAATGAATTGGCAAGTGGCTGCAGAATATCCACAGCTATGCTTCAGAATTGAATTGACTGCGCCATCATACAAGCCATTGCTTGCATCATTAAAGAGAGGGAAATTGCAATGTGACTTTCTCAATAGGAAAAAGTGAAAAAATATATGCAAAATATTAATGGTTGTGAATTTAGAAACTAAAGTTAAGTGACAAGTTCTTTCAGACTTTGGAGAAATAGTTTGTTGATAGTTTTTAGAAGTAAATTATTGCACAGTGGGGCTCTGACTTTCTATACTGTTTGTGTTTTTGCTGATGCAATAACAAATAAAAATAAAAAAACATTACTGATTATTTGTTCTAATTTAATAAATCAATAAGGTATAAGAGGCTATACTATATTGTAAATATTGTCCTTAGGCATGACACACATTCATATAGTACCATCTTGAGTGCTTCATTGCTGTGGCACGGTGGAAGGCGGTCCCGAATTAGGCTAATCAAGCCTCCGAGAGGGTTAAAGGCCGATTGCGGAGGACGTGCGAGAGAGAGAGAGATCCTTACGGACATGTCCGTCATCTTATGTGTTTGTCATTTGAGTTTCACATTAAACCTTTAGTTTGTATGTCAAGCCGGTTTCTCGCCTCTTCCTTGCCCATGAGCATGAACTTCTTTACAATTGCTTTTATAAAACACATAATAATACAAATATTAATGACACAAATTTTAATTAAATGTTATTTAAATAATTGTAATTTCATTAGGAGCCATCCTTCCCTTACAAAATATGCGTAGTCCCTGACATGTAAACATTAACAAAACATTATTCCTGAAATCAACTGCATTTTGTCATATTGCTGACAAGCACCATCACCCATCAAACATTTTGTTTGTGGTCACCTCTGGTGCCTAGCCCCAATGGGTACCAAAATGTATTGGTGTTCACATAAACAACATTTCACACTACAATTACTTGTTTACTACACAGAAGGTTTGGTTGGGGTTTGTGTTAAGGCGTATGTTTTATAAATATGCATTGCTGTTGACTATTTTATTTACAACTAAAATAAACAACAACTCAATTTTGGACATTTCAGCTTGAAACCGAAGCTTGCATGTGCCCATACGTTTAACAACATTTACGGATTCAGCCACTGGAGACAGTGGTTTGAATTTCGGTAAGCACAGAAAGAATTTAACATCAGAACTTTCAAACTCCTGATCCTGAATTAAATTTTACAACTTTGCATGATGGTGTAAAGTCATCAAGTCCTAAAACGATTGCAAAAAAAAAAAAAAAAGTTAAACAACTTTACAGCTCAAATAATACAAACAATTTAACAGAAGAATTCATGTAAGTACTTTTTAAAAACTATTAGCTTCACATTTCTGCCTTTAAACCCTCCAAAAATTCTCCCCATTCACTTCCATTGTAAGTGCCACGCTGTGCTTTTTTTAAAGAAAAGGATGGATGAGACGATTTTTTATTTTTTTGGTAATCACAATTATGCCACAAATGATGTTGACTGAGCTTAACTTGAATTGAACCAGCAATATTCTTTTAATAATTACCATCAAGCCCCTTTAATTTGAATGACAAAAAATATTGACAGAAAAGTGGTTGCACTCTTCTGTGTGTGTGTGTGTGTGTGTGTGTGTGTGAAGCAGGTCTCACTCAGTATTCCATCATTCACAGAGTTATTAAACTCACCTCCCTTCTCAATGCGTCTCTGAATTTCATTATAGAATATTATTCTTGGCTTCAATGCTAGGTCAGTGGCATTAAAAAAAAAACAAAAGCATTAGGTGGTGTGCAACTTATATGAAGTAACTGTTTGAAGTTTAATATTCCCCTCACTCATGCAGAGATATGAATTAAAGTGGGAAGAGAAGATATTTCAAATGACTTATCATCAGAGGAAAAAGATTCCAACCCAGTGCCATATGTCATAGACAACATCACACCAATATACAATTCAATTTTATTATATATTAGCAAACATCTATTGGTCTTTAGTTAAAAGGCATCTGGGTAGATGTTATTTCTCCTATTTTGAGGATGCCTGGAGATTAAGGCTTTAGCTAATTACAGTACAGTGGCTTTTCGTTTCTTTCGTTTTCAAAAGGAACAGTTCAGTCATCATTTATTTCTGTTTGACTCATGTCAGACCTATTAATTAAAAAAAGTGAACCATTATTTTCTAGGAGGCATGGGGCATGCTCCTATCTGAGCTTTTTTTTCTTTTCTTTTTTTATGGGAGAGTGATTTTTGTATTTTTCTTGAATACCATAATGTGGGATTAATGTAACTATGCGCAACGTATGATTTCACTAGTTACATTTTTATCTGCAAAACTATAACCTTCAATTCTTTTTTTTTTCTTTTTTTTAGCCAGCATAAAACATTAGTGAAACTTCAAATCTCACAACATTAATTCATAGCAAATTTAGCGACATTTGGCACCCTCAACTTTGATCCAAACATTGCAACTTTATCTCTGAGCTGATCTGAGGTTCCAAAAAAGACCAAGGAGAAGGGATATGAAGTCCAGAAGAAGAAGCTAAAGGTGTTAAAGTGGTTCAAGTTTTAAAATATTTAAACAAGATTAGATTATCATAGAATCGAATGAATAGCATAGCATGTTTTCAGGTCGTTATATGGTAATCATAGACGCTGTTTCAACCTTGTATTAAGAAGCGTTTCTGGTTATCCGATCATGTGTGGTCAGCCCTAAATACATGTCTAAATGGGGTCTAAACCACTTTGTGATCGGATCACAAAAGACACATACGAATGTGATCAAAAACGCATTTGAGCAGATCGCATTTGAGGTGTAAACACTTATATATTCTGTATGCATCCTGGCAGCAGCAAAGCGCCACCCCTCACCTGTCAGTCAACCGTTCCGCTAAAACAAGAGTTTAAATTTTACCATTTACGAACAGTATTAAAAGAAAATACCAGCCGATTATTATCCGCACATTTTAAAAAGTGGATATATACACAATCACAAGAGCTTCACAAATCTTCTTTAGTGTCTGATATCAACACAGATGACAAGCACAAACACCGGAAGCTCCTTTAATACACGTAATTCACTAAAATGACAGATAATTCTGCTTGACATGTTGCGTTTGATCTTAGATTCAATTTCAACCGCACCTGGGGAAAACAGCACATCGCTTATTTCACACATTCTTTGTCTTTTCTGACATTGTTGCACTTTATTATCATGCAGTAACACACTGACGTAGTGATTTATGTATGTTGTCAATAAAAAGAGACCCTCCTCTCCAAATCCGAACACAAGTGGTCACAGGAGATGCATTAAAGTGACCAGGTGTAACAGCGATGTGTCTCACCTGCACATGTGATCGGATTGCCCACGATGCATTGTAATACCAGGTGAAAACGGGGCCTAAGACAAGACAAGGATTTTGCAGTAAAATTAGTGCACATGTCCCAGTAAAAAGAGTTAACAATGACCCTGTATCTCTAAAGATAGTGATTTATTTGGGTCTGCATTGCACGAGAGTTTAGTCTAACCCCCACATTAAGGTTCTAAAGAGTGGAGTGTGAAATCATATGTTGGAGAGGCAGCAGTTCAGGATCCCTGACGCTTTCCAGGAACAGCACTATGATGGATCTAACAAGTCACTACATAAGGGAATACTCTCTGCTTTGACCGTATGGATTTTCTGACGTCTAATCGCTGTCAGGTAGAGAGGACATCTCTTAAACAATGCTAATTTCCAATGCTAAAATCCAATGGGATTTATGAGCATTGGTATGTTGAAAAACAAAACTATGCACATACTCCTTATGAGATAAACATGCATATTACATATTTACATATTGTTAGCATGAGTAATTAATCAAATACCATCCACTATTTTTGTACCTTTGCTTGATTTTAGAAGTGCATCTAGGAGTGGATGCAAAAGAGTCAAGATGGCTTTATGAAATGAACAGGTGTGTGATTATATATTATATATGTAAATATTGCTTCCTAAACAAAAATAAATAAATAAATTCTCCTCCAGCCTGTAAACAACATAATCTATTCAGGGTCATTAAATAGTCTTTATATCTTCAAGAAATCTTCTCGTAAAAGAAAGGAAAATATTTAGAGGTTAGGCTGCTTAAAGGCAGTGCTTGCAAGTTGTTTTTATAAAATGTAAAATATTCTTGGTGTCAAAAGTCACAACATATTATAACAAACTAGTACTTCTATGAGTACTAATTTACTATAAATCTGAAAGTCTTTTGGGGTGGGCTCTACATATCAAACTTATCATAAACATTGAACTGGTTGAGGTCAAAAGAAAAAAAACAGAAAACAAGTTCTTAGCTGACATATATTATGAGAAATAAACAACAATAATGAAGTGTAGAATAATAAACCCAAAATAAATTAACATACCATAAACCAATATTACAAATAACTCAAAATAATATATATATACAAAAAATAGTATGATATAAGAATGTTGGATGCAATGAATGTAGTAATATTTATATGCCACGGTCCATAGATGAAAGAAACACCCTTCTAGACAATGTCCATCATTCTTCAATCTTGTTAATAGTCCAGAAACAAATTTCAGCACTCCACACAGCAATATCCAGACACAAATAGAAAAATAGTCCTTATCTTCAACCTTATCCCATTTCGATGACCTTTCTATTTTCAAACATGTACCATGCAGTAGCCACTACACCATTGGAACAAATAAAGAGGGTAGGTAAAAGGAGTTCTTTTTGATTGAGCATAAAACAGAACATTTCCCAATCAGGACATCAGTAAAGGTAAGGTTACCAGAGGGGAAGCCATGCGTTCCTCTTACCAAACAGCTCTCTCTTCTTCTACTCCCTACCTGTATTTAAACTTAGCATAAAGGAACAACAGTGTCCCCTAATGGTGGGTAGTAGAATAGCACCATAAGTAACATTTAACTGTTACAATATTTCTTAATAATGCAGAGCAAAATGTAGGTTTGGTTTTACCTTGGTAGGGATGTTCATCAATATAACTATACAGATGCACCATGTTTTGGGTTTTTATTGATGCAAGTATTTATATAATTAAAATTAGATTATATATAATATACAAATTATAAAAAAATATATATTTTTACACAATAATTTGGGGTTGATGACCAATAGAAGATGGGAGAGTGTTCTGATGTTTGATTATTTTTTGAATACTGCTTGGTGCCACTAGTGGCACAGAAATAACACATTTCATCTTTAACTTCGGTTGTGGCATGTTCCTTCAGTCTACAACCAAATATATGCCCAAGATGCACACTGCCTACATTTTTACTTTCCTTTTTGAAGTTTCATTATAGCATGGTAAATATTTAACACATGCCATTTCTGACGCATTGAATTGCCTTTCTCTCATTTAACTAGTCAATGAGCTAGTTAACTGATCATGCTCATCACAGTGCAGATATAATTTCCAGTTAGTCTCATAATGTATTACTTTTCTTCCCCTCTGAGGAAGCAAATGACCTTGATTTCCCTGCTCTGTGAGAGATATTGTAACACGTGAATATTAATACTGGTCTTTTTTTATCGATCCAAGCAAATATATAATTCAACAGGGCGGTACTGAGCTGGGGGATACCTCCTGTGAGTTGTTCTATGGTGATATACCAGCACTTACATGTAATACCTCACCAACAGTAACAAGCTTTTGGCAAAGCATAAATCTATCAATCACAGCAGGGGAGATGATAAAACAGGAATGAGGATAAATTTCAGGCTCTTTGTAGACTTTAGCAACTTACTGTAAATAGTGTTTGCTGGACTGTATTTCTTTCTTTTCCGTCTTTCTTTCTTGCTTGCTTTTATATAGTTGTCATGATTCAATTTAGTTTGCCATGTGTTCTCCCCTGTCAACCGTTCCTTACCGGTCTACACTTCCCATAATTCCCTGCCCTCATCACTGCCAGCTGTCCTTGATTGTTTTCATCTGTCTTTCATTTACTCATTATCATTGTTATCTGTTGATTGCTTAGTCTTTTTCAGTTGTTATGTGTTTTGACCTCCTGTTTATTGACCCTGTGTTTTCCCATCATGGATGTTTCTTTTGTTTCTGTGTTTACCCCATTATCCTGTACTTGTTTATTTTATTAAAGACTGTTTCACTGCACCTAGATCCAGCTCTCGTGACTTTCTTCCATACATTACAGAACAACTGACCACAAAGTGGATCTAGTGGTTTACTTTGCAGAACTAAGCCAGGTTGACTTGTCTATAAGGGAGTTTTCACACTTTTTCTCCACCGTTGCCATCTACACTGGATTTGATGATGCCACTCTCAAGTCCATATACAAGATTGGACTCGCAACACGACAGTGGAGGGAATTGCCTGAGTCTGGAGATTACAAGTGGGAGGAATATGTGAGGCTAATACTCGACACAGAGGACCCTCCTCTCTCAATCCCGGTTCCAGCTGCAGAGTCTTCCACGCCTGAGTCCACTCCGTGCCATATTATCGCCATGTCTGAGTTTGCATCACGTCACAGACAGATAATAGTCTGCACCACGCCACATCTGAGTCTGCTCCACGCCCTGCCATAGTCACGCCACAGTCGACTCCACGCCACGTCACAACCACATCTGAGTCTTCAGGTGCGACGACTCCAGCACGAGCTGGGGCGCTTTTTGCCATGGGCACACTGTCGCCAGATCCTGGACGGGCCCATGGCTGCATTGGCACATCAACTGCCTCGAGTTTTTGGCAATATTACTCACCCTGCGGATGTACTGGCTGTTGATCCAGGGTGAGCATGTGCTGGTTCAAACAGTCAACACGGCCTCAGTAGCATATATCAACCACCCAAGGTGGTTTACACTCTCCTTGCATGTCACAACTCGCCCGCCGTCTCCTCCTCTGGAGTCAGAAGCACCTCAAGTCGCTGCGAACCACTCACATCCCGGGCGACCTTAACATCACAGTGGATGTGCTGTAACGGCAAGTCACCCACAAGGGAGAGTGGAGACTCCACCCTCGGGTGGTCCAGCTGACCTGAAGTCAATACGGGCAGGCACAGGTAGACCCATTTGCCTCCGCAAAATCCTCCCATTGCCCGCTCTGGTACGCCCTGAGCGAGGCACCCCTCGGTATAGATGTGCTGGCACACAGCTGGCCAACTGGACTACGCAGATATGCGTTCCCCCCAGTGAGCCTGCTTGCACAGACCCTGTGCAAGGACAGGGAGGATGGAGGGCAGGTCGTCCTAGTATCACCCTACTGGCCCACCCAGTCTTGGTTCTCGGACCTCACGCTCCTCGAATCAGCCCCTCCCTGGCAAAATCCCCTGAGGAAGCACCTTCTCTCTCAGGGACATTCTCTCATCTGGCACCTGTGACTAGACATCTGGAACCTCCATGTTTGGCCCCTGGACGGGACGTGGAATACCTCAGTGTCCTACAACCTGCTGTAGTAGACACGGTCACTCAGGCGAGAGCCCCCTCTAATACGAGGCGTCGGTATACCTTGAAGTGGCATCTGTTCGCTAAGTGGTGTTCTTCCCAGACGCAAAGACCCCCAGATTTGTGCGGTCGGCTCGGTGCTTTCCGTTCTGCAGGAAAGGTTGAAGGGATGGCTGTCCCCCTCCACCTTGAAGGTGTACGTAGCTGCTAGAGTGGCACACCACAACACAGTGGGTGGTAAGTCCTTAGGAAAACATGAACTGAGCATCAGTTTCCTGAGAGGTGCAGGAGGTTGAATACCTCCAGACTGCACCTCGTTCCCTCACGGGTCCTCTCTGTAGTCCTGCAAGGCCTACAAGGGGTTCCCTTTGAGCCCTTAGAGTCAGCGGGGCTAAATGTACTCTCTGAAGACTGCCCCCCTGGAGGCTCTCACCTCCATCAAGAGTGAAGGGGACCTGCATGCATTCTCTGTCAGCGAAATGTGTCTGGAGTTCGGTCCGGGCTATTCTTCCGTGAACTTGAGACCCAACTGGGCTGAGTGACCAAGGTTCCCACGACCCCATTTAGGGATCAGGTGGTGAACGCAGGTGTGTGTTTTACGAAACTATTTGGATCGCACACAGAGATTTAGAGTCTCTGAGCAGTCTGCTCTGGTGGATAGCGGAAAGGAAGTGCTGTCTCCAAGCAGGGGATCGCCCACTGGGTCATTGACCCAAAGCTATCACTTACCAAGCTCAGCATGTGCCGCCCCTGGCAGGTAAACCCTCGCGATGTATATTCTGCTGAAAAATGTTTCCCTGTTGGTAAACTGTGTCTTCCTTGGGCAGAAGCCCCTCTGCCTCAGTCACCATGCTCGTAGAGCCTCCTCCTCAATTGGGTAGGACCTACTATGGGACTTGACATACTTCCGACTTTGCTACTTCTGTTTCTGCATCACTAATCCACCGATTTGCACAGTGATGTTAGCGTAAATAAAATTACATGTTTCATGTGCTGTAGTGCTGGAAAATTTGACAAATTCAACAAGCTGTAACGCTACAATCTACTTGCTGTTTGCCATTGATCTTCTCACCTATGTATTGTAGATATGTTGCTATGTTTTTCCTGTGAGCGCTCAGCACCCCTTCACTGTGGAGGAGAATGTTTCGCAGCTCTCAGTGTTGCACTGCTTGGATATAATTACAGTATAAAGTGTTTGTTAATGTAACGTACGATACATATGTTATTGTATAGTGAGTGCCATTTCGTATGACACAATACGATACAATATGTAAAATATAGATTTTAAGACAATCTTCAATTATGTTTTCATCAAACTGCACAATGATTACAGATATTACATCTTCAATTTCTGTTACAGCATAATTTCTGTAAAGCTGCTTGAAACAATATGTGTTGTGAAAACAGCAAACAAATAAAAATGACGACTTTCTTCTTCCTTTTCCATTAGACCTTGAAAGTCTTTAAATAGACACTGTTATGTTTAGTTTCCACCACAATAAATGCAGTTCCGGGGTGGAAAAACTTGATCCACACCGGCCCCAAAAGCTTGCTGGTGTTTAAGTAGGAACCAATTACGTCAGGGTGTGGGGCGGAATAATGCATCATCACCAGGTAAAGTTTTTCAAACAACAAAAGTTTGGCTAGCTAATGTCTACTGATAGGAGTACTTCTTCACTCTATAATGACAAAAACGTAGGACATCAAAAAGTTCAGCAGTGTTCCATGGAGGAAACCAGCACTCTACTTGTGATAGGGTCTTCTATGGACATCCAAGATAAATTAGAGAAGAAGCAAAGGAAAAAGAAGAGAAAAAAAGAGTGTACCATAAACAAATAAAAAAAAAAAAAAACATAAAAAGAAGTACAAGGACCAGTACAAGGACCAAAGCAAAAGCAGCAGTGGACAGAGCTATGTCTTGGACTCTACGAACAAACACTGACCAGCCAGCTAGCTAACCCGGGCACTGAAATTAGCTTCAGTCCCACTGGACACGAACAGTGAATCGCCAGTGTCCTCTGCAGCTGATCTCGGTAAGTTAAACATTTGCTAATTTGTTATCTCTCCTTATACTCTTCTTGTCTTATTTTGTGAATTGTTTGTATTCAATAGATTTTTGGCCAGCTACTCAGTTAGGAAGATCTGTTATGTAAACCGATGAAATTATCAATCAAGTTAAAAACATCATATTTTATTCTATGGCAAAAATCCAAATATAACCATCTGTTACAACAATGATAATAACAATTTCACTGTTACATGTTTTAGTACTAAGCTAATTAAGCCACATTAAAAAAATCATACAAATAATGTAATTACATTGTTGTCTTCATTGTATATATAATAATGTTAGATTGCATTACGCTTGTCCTCAAAAACAGGAGTAAAACCTGTACACAAACACTGTGGTGTCATATTTGTTTGTGGACAGGTTAGATTGTCACGTAAAACTACCACGTAGCCATATAACCCGTTACGTCACTGTTCTCAAGTCGGTGGAAAATGGACTTGCAATGGACTCCAGATTTCCCCAGCCATGAACCAACAGAGCATAGGCTCTGGCACGAGAACTGGTGCCATTTCAGTGGAAAAGGGCTACGAGTTTTTCAGCTAAATTTGAGCTCTATGTTTAGTCACAATAAAGATATTCTGATATTCCTGACATAGAAAGCAGTTCAACTCTGCCCTATCTGCTAAATGACTAATGACTAATTTCTCCAGATGTCATTGTGCCAAGGTGACACCAAACTGTCAAGCTGCGATTTTCACATACCAATATTCTTACCTTTTATATTTCAAGGTTGACATGCATTTTTTACAACCTCCTCTAAAGGTAGAACATGCTTGCGAGACTGCACTCTTTACACAAAGACTTTGATCACATTACAAGTACATCCGAAATACTGTAGCAGGCAACCACTATTTATTTTCTGCCTGAACACATTTATTGTTTTTACTGGGTCCAGAGTACCTCACAATTGCATTAAACTTGCTGGTTCTGCTGCAGTCACAATTGTAGGATATTGGAAAGGGCAATATCTGACCCTCACAATTACAATTTTATTGGATTCATTGGTATTGCTGTGGGGACCAGAAGCTCAGCCTCTGCTGAAGAATGCATAAAGTGATTCACAAAAGACACTGGCTGAATGAACAGCATCAGAGCTTTACATAAAGAGCAAATATGCAGTAAATATATTTAATTATATATTTAATTATACAGTTTATAATTCAATTAGAGCAGTTTTTATCCATCAAAAAAACAATGAGTATGTTTTCATGCACTTTTGACATCAAAATGTAAAGTCATACAAACAACACTTGTACAACATTGGAAAGGGTAGTAAGAACTTTACATGCAGAGCAAAATTGGGTAAATGGGCAAGAATCATGGTGT
This sequence comes from Moxostoma hubbsi, assembly GCA_032164185.1. NCBI lineage: Eukaryota > Metazoa > Chordata > Actinopteri > Cypriniformes > Catostomidae > Moxostoma > Moxostoma hubbsi. The sequence continues at coordinate 33,055,281 of JAVLUX010000009.1, forward strand.
GTTGATCGTTTTATGCATAAACCATGTATGACTTAACCCTGATGAAGAAAAGGATTGTAAGGTGTTTGCGACTTTGAACATGATCAGTTTATGAAGAATAATGTATAAAATTGTACATGTAAAACTATCTCACTTAAGGTGACATGATTTTACATTAAACTTGAACATGTGTAGTTACACTAAATACTTCAAATTAAACTAAGAGACACTTATGTAAAGAAAACATAGTTAAAAAACAGCATCATTTAACAAAATATTTTGCTATAAAAATGATCTAAAAGGTCAGACAGGGGAATCGATAACTCTTTTTTTCAACTGTTAAACAAACAAATTCACTAGAATTAATTAGTTAATATCTTGTAAATATTACTACACGTTAGACATATTAGAGTGCATTTGCTCACTTGGCTGCAAGGCTGAGCATTACAGTTTGGCTGAGTGTTCAATGGGAATTAAAGTCAGCAATGCAGAGTTTTATCACACAACAATGCTACTTGCTGAAAAAAAAAAAAAAAAAAAAAAAAAAAACTAGCTTTTTACTAGAAAAAAAATACACTGTTTTATAAAACAGCTAGTTAGTGTCATCACAACTTCTAGTTTGGTAAATCCCAAAAAGTTTTCTGACACTGGTACATCCACAAACATGACATGAACTACAGCTAGTGAAATGTATTAAATATTCTGTTAAGATGAGAATCAAAACATTGATTGTGAAGCTTCTTGCCATTTTTAATCAAAAAAGAGAACACTGAACAAAAGAAGTGGGAAAAGAAAAGTAGCAGTTGGCAGATTATATCTGACAAGCAGGAAAAACTATACAGCTCACCCATCATTAACAGCTCAATCTTTTCCCGCAACAGCTGGAGTGCCTGTAGATTTTTATACATTTTATCACAAGGTCCAACCACCAGTGATGAATACAGATATTGATTGTGCCTCTCCAATGACTGTATGAAACAACTTTATGGCAATTAGGGATATTAATCTGGACATGGTTGTTTCTTACAACAGCACTTCTACAGCAATGTTGTTTACAATGGAACATTGAAATGCTTCCAGATCATCTGCAAAGCAGGAGCATGTGCATTTCACATGTAAATGAGATTTGAACATGTGAATGTTTCACAGGTGCAATATACTCTAACATCTCCTTTCTGTATCTTGCAATTTCACTGCAAACTTAATACAAATGATTACAGAAAGAGTTATGCAGTGACAATAACAATGTTCAGTGTGTGGGTGAAATGCTATTTTTATTATATATAATCAAGTTAATATGAAATAACATATTATGCAGTGCTGCTTATGGACAATATATGATTTTACAATACATTCAGCTATGAATTTCTGAAAAGCAAACACAACAGCTCAGTATGGAATTATAAAAGCACTCTTTCTCTGTATTAAGACATCTGAGTTTATAACAGAGAATGGTTCCTAGAAGAGCAGAGGTTTAGAGCACAATATTGGATTTCTTCGAAGATAAGATTTATTTTTTTGTCTTCCATTTATATCAGATAATACAATCTATGACAGTAGTGCTACCTGTGAAAAAGCTTTGACCTGTTGTCTAAACTCTATGGTTAACAGTACCACAGAAAGTACTGTCCTTTATATCTATGTATGTGTGTGTGTGTGTGGCCCCTTTTCCAGATTACATTATTAAGAGGTGCTCAGTGGGTGATCTGACCAAGAAATGTAAGCCGAATTGAAGCCCCTCTCACCCTACTCGAATAACCCCATGTGGATTTGATCCTATTCCGCTTACACGAGCACATAGATCAGACATTGTCTCTCACATTTGTCAGCAGAAGAAGGGCACAGAAGTGCTTGGGCTACCTACACACCAAAATGGTAGTCAGAAAGTGACACTTCAAATGCAGTCGCTGATGACAATGACAGTATTTTTTCTAAGAGTGGAATACTCATTTTGCACTCATCACACTGCACAAAACTGTGCTCATTTTGTCTGGGCCACCTGCCAGATTTTGTGACAGATGCTTATCAAGGCAGAAAATATATGCAGTTGTGCAGATCAAGGTTTCCTAGCCGTCATTGGGATTGGCATTGTGTGATTGAGTGTCTTAATGGAAGTGGATTTGGCTATTTAAAGTGTAAAGTGCAGCTACCGACACATTAATTTATTATCTGTAATGGATTATTTGACATACACATACTGATACACAAGGGACTGCAACTGATCTTGATTATATCAGGTTAATTATAAGCAATATGCATGATTAATTGGACCGTTTCTGTCATTTCTGTTCCACCCTTTTTCTTTCCCTGTTTCATTAGAAATGGCAGAAATTAGTAATACTGAGTATTCCTTCTCCAGTCCAAAGATGCAAGTGCTTGGCCAATGGATTGCTAATATGTGGTCTGAATAAACATATTGAACATGTGTTCCTGCTTTACTGCTTCGGTAACAAATCTCAATAATCAAGGAGAGTTCCCTTCAAGAGTCTGTGCCATAAAACCAGATGTGTTATTACTTAGGTAAACTGGTCTTAAAAATATTGACTTCACATATTTGCTCAGCCATATTCTCGCTGAGAATCCAACGTGTTCTTTCATTGTGTAATCAATTGTGGTCCAATAGATTTCATAACGCAAAGACATGCGAAAACAGACTTGCATAGCTAGAATTTTTTGCATTCACAAACTTGTGTAGTGTATGTTTCTGGTCTAATTATTTAGGTATACAGTAGATTATGTTATGGTTCTTCACACCATCTTATAGATTCAGCAAAGAATTGCCCTCTCCTCAAGAACAGTTGTATTATGTACTTCTATTGACTATACAGTTATTTGGAGATCAAGAAAGATCTTGATGTTATTTTTTACGGTTAGGTATTGATATAGATTTCATTGATCTCGATTCCAATTCACAAGCTCTCGATTCAGTTCTTGATTAGATTTTTTTTATATTGATTACATGATATAAAATGTTACTGTCTCTGCCGGAATAGTGGTTTAGTGCACATTAACGAGAGCTTCTTTACCTTATCCATGCTAAGTGTGATTATTTTTATTTAGAAAAAAATTATGTGTTTTTGACCAAGAACTGACTGTAAATAGCAGCAAGGGTATAAAATGACACATTATTCAATGACAAATGGAGTTCAAGGATTAAGGTTACATTATGGGTTTTTCAGATTGCCTTTTTTGAGGCTTATAGACAAAATAAACTGATATAAACATTCAATTAACAATAACATTGTCTTTCTGTTCCAGGAAAACAGACCATACATACTGATGATTCACCTTACAGTTATTGCTTAATAAAATACTCTCTACACTGAGAATATCCTTATACAACCTACTGTACAACCGACTAGCAAAAGCAGAAAGCAAATCATGGTTCTGATTGTTAAATCATGGCTATGATGTAAACTAAAGCTTATTGGCCATTCAGAAAAACAACTGTATGCATCAAGCCATTTTATGAGGCTTAAAACAGAGAAAAGGTTAAGCTTTACAAAAGTTATTTGTGATACTTAAAAGGTTCTCCTATTGCATCTGACCATCAATTCTGTCTGTGTATTCGAATTCTCTTATGTATATGTACGTGAGAAAGTGCTGATATGTTGTCTGTGTGTTATGGAGCTGTCCTACACAACCAGGAACTGCACACCCACAGAGTACTGTGGAATCACCTACACCATCCAACATTGGACCTTGCTAAAGCTTACGTTCTAAACCCAAGACCTATCTGTCAGTCTGGGCCCAGTGGGAACCACAGTGAGATTCAGAGATAAGCTTTTGCAAGGACAGTCACCGCTATCTCAGAACTCCTGACAGACAGATGCTTCAAACATACATTTCTCTGGAAAATCTACTCTGCCTGCTCTGCATCTTCTATGCAAATGAATATGTATACAGCTAAAAAGCTGTGTGTCAAATAATTAGGAAGACTGAGAACCCAGTGTTCATGATACAGTATGCAAAACATTTTGGTGAACTGTGAGCCGGACAATTTATTTTAAAGTGTATGTACTTTAGATCCCAAAACAGTTGTTCCATTTGTTTAACTTGTACTTGTTTAACACCTTAGTAAATAGTCTTTGCAGTTGTTGGTAAAGGGAAAGTTCACACAAAAATAATAATTTTCTCATCATTTAATCACCCTCATGCCATCTCAAACTCATATGATTTTCTTTCTTCTATAAAACACCAACAAAGATTTTTTTGAAGAATGTATGATGTGTTTTTGTCCATACAATGTAAGTCAATGAAGTCTAAAATGTTTAAACTTTAAAAAGGACATAAAGGCAGCATAAATGCCATACAACTCAAGTGAAAAAAATTAAGTGCTTGTTGCACTTAAATCTGTTTTGTATACTATGATGATAGTGAAACTTTGTAGTATGGCACTTTTCGTACCACTGTCTCCTTAAGATGATTTGCTTGTGTTTTTCCTCTTTTGTAAGTTGCTTTGGATAAAAGTGTCTGCCAAATGAATAAATGTAACAAAAATGTATATGTAAGTGGTTGAATCCATGTCTTCTGAATTGATATGTTTGCTTTGGGTGAAAAACAGAGCAAAATTGATGTCCTTATTCACTATAAATCTAGTCTCCTAGATGCGTTCGTAAGAGAAGCTTGTTCACACTTCCACGGATTTGATGCATACGTAGAACGCTGCACAAATATTGGTATGTTTAAAATTTTATAGACAAAAAAGCGCTATGCTATTTTCTGCTAAGCTTGTAGGCTCCCTTAATTAGAAGGGTTCTGGTAGTAGGTCAGGGGCTGTATTTACACTGCAGATCTGAATCGCTAAAGAACTTACCTCATTAACAGTCGAGAAGTTATTCAAACTCATCAAAGTTAATCTGCCCATCTTCTTCCCTTGCTCAACAACAACTTGCTGGCAGCAACTTCCTAAAGTTTCAGCAAACTTTCTGCTAAAGTTTCTGGACTTGTCTGAGATGCATGGAAGTGACTGTTCCCCAGAGCAAGTGTGTGAGTATCTGTTCTGTAAGGGTGGACTAAGGACAGTGTCTTTATTTGTGGCATATGATGATGTGTTCATGAGTGTGTGCAGCCCTGAGCACTGGAGAGAGTCCATGGTGAATGTGTAATAACAGTGATCGAAGAATTCCGACAGTCTGGGCTCTCAAGACGAATGTGTGCCTTGTTCTGTTATGATACATTCATGATAAAATATTGTTTTTACCCCAATGATGAACAGAAATCAAAACCTCAGCAAAGACTTAACTCAAAAGGACCAGAAAGCATTCAAATTCAGAGACATGGAATGTGAACAGAAAATAAATTAAAAAAAACAATTCAATTATTTCGCCAAGCACATTATCCTAACTATAGACTTTTGCAGTTGCTAAATATGTAGCAACTCGCACATTACTATAAAATATAATTACTAAGTGTGTGATTATAGTAATTATACAATGACTTCAAACTTGACTCATCCATTCAGAATTCAGAGTCTTAACTATTTATTAATTAGAGTCCGTTAACATGAACATTACGTGAGTGCAGCAACGTTTTTCCAAAACATAATTATATGCTTCATTACATGTTTAGCTACAATTTCCAAGTGAAATATCCAGCATGGGGCACCAAAAGCAAGTGAAATGTGTTATAATGAGACAAGGTTTTTCAGTTAAAAAAGAAAATAAGTGGGCCTGTAATCTGTGATACAAGCATTAAAATGTATAACTTTTTAAATAGTGTGTCATAATAAAGATGTTTCGATGTTATAACATAGCAGTGAGTAATAGAGCAAAAATAAGTGTTTATAAGGTCATAATCAGCAATTGTTGTTGTGATTTGTGTGAATGTAAACAAAACACACAGTTGTTGTAGTGCCTCTAGTGTTAATTTATGGTAATGTTCATTCCATGAGAGTAGTTTAATTAATTACTTTTCCAAAATGGTTTGAATGGATGTTTTTCAGGGATTTTAATTATTATTTTTTTAGGCAAAAATAAATGAATAAAGGTATTAAATTATGAAATTATATTTTGATGACAAAAATAATCAAAATATTAAGGAAACTATTCTGCTTAAAAGAAAATAAATGGCTTGACATCCTAAATATCCCATTAGGATCTCATCTATTTAAATTACTAAATTAATGACAAAAGCAAAACCAAAGGGAAGGACATGCTCTGAATAATTCATATTCTAAATCTCCACAGTTATTTACCCAAGCAACATTAAATAAGAAACTGCCATTTTCAGAGTTTGCGAATCTACGATAGGTCAGCCTAAGCAGAGTTGTTTATTGCCGTCTTTTTATGGAAAGTGAAGCACTTGAGGGATTTGCTGGGGAGGAGTATCATATTTATGACAGTGGTACAGTTTTGTTTAATCCCTGCTTAAGCTAACCAGCGCTGTCGCTGGTTGAATCAATTTGTTCTGCTAGCCGATTTATCCCGAAGTGAATGGACTCCTAAAATCTTGCACATGCCGGAGAACTCAGGATAGGCTATTATTTAATCCTAAAAACAGCATCCACCAAATAAGACATGCTAATCTACGTCTGATTTACTTAGAATGTAAAGTAGCATGGTGAAACCATTTACAACCAGCATTAAATTAATCAAATTTCTTGCAGGAAATGTGTTTATTGAGTCTGTCACTGTGCAACTAATTTGACGCATAATGTCCAACTAATCAAACAATTAAAATCAAATGTTTAGATTTAGCTATTTATTAAGTACAGACTTAAACAAATTTGCCCATTGAGGACTGTAGAAAGCCTGTTTAAATGTCAAGTGTGAAATCTTTGTGAGACGGAGAGATGTATCAGAGTATGTGTGTGGCGTGTAATCCTCTTTATACAACCTCAGTGATTGGTAAGTGGGTGTCATTTATTGAACCAAAAAAATTGATTCACTGAAAAAAGACCTTCATTTGTTGTTTATTGCGATCTATCACATTCAAACAGCGAAAGCACCTTATCAAAATACAAGCGCTTGGTGCTTTAGGAACTAACTGAGCCAATTAATGAACAAAAAAAAAAAAAAAGTGGAAAATTTCCATTGGCAGACTCTGATGTGGATAAACATGTTTACCAGGGCAGTTTGTTGGGGATACTATGTATCAAATTACTTCATGCAACTAGAAGACAGCTTTTTTTGTTTGTTTTTATTAACATAATGGAATGGCTAAGCTAATCAAGCTGTGAATGTGTTGACTTTTAAAGACTGGATTTACTGCTGTAAACATGATCAATCATGGAAGTTTAAAGAGAGGTGATAAAATGTATTTTGTGGCACGATTTAGAAAGGCGTTAAATAGGAATTCTTGGCTCTGGAAATGTCATGTGTGGTGCTTTTGAACAAATTCAAACTAAAAGCAGTGAGGCACAGGATGTGAGGGGGAAATAATTTCACATCCATGAAGCATCTCTGATTGTATTGGTGTGTAGGTGTGTGTGATTGTTTTTATCTGTCCTTTTTGAGATGCAAAGTGTAGGAGGATGGCAAACTAACTGAAAGCAGCAATGGTGTTGGTACTTATTCCAAGTAATCAACCTGACTAAAGCAGCTTTACAATTTGCAAACTTCTGCACAATGTTATGTCATTTTGTAGAGTAAATGTGACTTGACTTGCTTCTGTAGTAATAAAATTATGTCTTACAAAAACCGCAAAGTTATTTTATTTTTGTCACAAGTCCCATCTCGGTTGGTTTTGTACAAAAAAAGACATAGCAATGGTTCCACCCTATTCCAACCAGCATTTAGAACTCACACAGAGTGGCTGTTGCCTTGCAGCAAGAAGGTCCTGGGATCAAGTCCCTGCTCAACTGGGCCTTTCTGTGTGGAGTTATCATGTTCTACCTGTGTTCGCACGGGTTTCCTCCGGGTGTTCTGTATTCCCCCACAAGTAAAAAAAAAAATGCTAGTGAGATTCCCCCAGCCACTGGGGGTTTTGTCAGGAAGGGCATCTGGTGTAAAACCTGTGCCAGTGCAAATATGCAGATCACAACCGCTAACGAGAGCAGCGGAAGAAAAAGAAAGGGATAATTCACTCAAGTGAAAATTCAGTCATTGTTTACTCACCCCTGTGTTGTTATAACCCTGTATGACTTTCTCTTTTTTTAACACAAAGGGAGGAATTGTGAAAAAAAATTGTGCTCAGTGATATCATGCAGTGGCAGTTTATGTTGACTACCTCAGAGTTACCCGCTTGATGCCGAAAATAGAAAACAAGCAATCGATAGAATATACCTTTGCTCATCACAGCTGGTTAGGACTAAAACTCTGATTACCATAGAAAATACACATTTTAGCATGTGTTGTTTGCCATCAGGTTAGGACACGGTGTGTCTGTGGCTGCCTGTAGCCTCCTCTATGTTTCTGTTTGATTGTAGATGCTGACTAGTCAAGTCAAGTCAATTTTTTTTTAATAGAGCCTTTCACAACACACATCGTTTCAAAGCAGCTTTACAGAGGATCAGGCATTAACAGATGATAAAACTGTAATGTCTACAATGTCGATGAATCATCATTGTGTAATTAGATAAAATCCGATTGTTAATCGTGTTTAAAAATAAGTAATTAAATAATAATTGTATTAATAACCCCATGCGCTGAGCTGTGTACGTGTTCTGTTGACACAGGTGTGGGCAGGTATTCTACGTGCAAAGGCGACCAGCTGTGTCAGACTGCATGTACCCTTCCCCAATGCCCCAAAAAAGTTGTCGGGATCCTTCTGGTTACCCTAGGCAGGGGAACAAGGTGACGCTTGCCAACTTGGGAACGTGCCAAGTCTGGCTGGGCCTCTTTTCTCTCTATGTTTCTCCGCATAGAGCAAGAATGGCCGGGGCCCTTACATGCATCGAGGGAAGAGGGTCTTACCCAGTTTCCTATTCTTTCAGGGGGAAAAGACCCTGTGGAGACCACCCGGCCAGACCATCAGCGTGTTACCAAGTTCTACTGGCTCGTCATTGAAATGTGTCCACTACCCAGTGGGAATGCCTCTGTTTGGAGACAGTGTTCCCTTTCCGCTGTACGCCAAAGCAGACAAAGAGCTGCTCAGAACATCTAAAGCTCTGCGTGCAGTCCAAGTAGGTACGCAAAGCACTTACCGGACATAGCAACGAAGGGGCTGGGTCTGCCTCCTCTAGGGGCAATGCTTGCAGGTTAACTACCTGGTCTCTAAAGGGCGTGGTAGGAACCTTGGACACGTAGCCCGGTCGCGGTCTTAGGATCACATACATGTCTGCCGGACCGAACTCCAGGCAAGTGTCGCTAACAGAGAACGCTTGCAGGTCCCCAACCCTCTTGATGGAAGTGAGCACGATCAGCAGGGCCGTCTTTAGAGAGAGAGACGTGGAGGTTCCAAAGGTCTGGGTGCGGATGCCAGAGCATGCCCTGTCCCTGAGAAAGAAGGTCTTTCCTCAGGGGAATTTGCCAGGGAGGGGCTGTTGCGAGGAGTACGAGGTCTGAGAACCAAGCCCGGGTGGGCCAATAGGGGGCCACAAGAGTGACTTGTTCCTCATCCTCCCTGACCTTGCACAGCACCTGTGCAAGAAGGCTCACTGGGGAAATGTGTACTTGCTCAGCCCCGCGGGCCAGCTGTGTGCCAGTGCGTCTGCCCCAAAGGGAGCCTCTGTTCGGGCATACCAGAGCGGGCAATGGGAGGTCTCTTGGGAGGCAAACAGGTCTACCTGGGCCTTGCCGAACCATTCCCAAATCAGCTGAATAGACTGGGGGTGAAGCCTCCACTCTCCACTGGGCAAGCGTTGTCGTGACAGCGTGTCCGCTAACACATTGAGGTTGCCGGGGATGGTGCCGAGGATGGTCTCAATGTGAGACCGGCAGGGGGCGGGTTAGTGACTGAGGAGGAGGAGTCCAGTGTAGGCGTCCTCTAGACTCATCGGAACCTGGCTGGCTGGGGAACAGTCGTGGAGCTGAAGGCGGGGGATCCACGTCCAGCCTGCTGGGACTGTAGAGATCTGGCATCAGGGTGCCGTGAGAATGGCAAGAGACAAAGGAAATAGCTCTGTTATTGAGAATGTGGGTACCGCAGTACCGTGTAATTCATATGAATCCCTCACAAAATTGTTTGTTGTTGTTGGTTGTTCTTGATAAGCAGTGCTTTGAGATCGATGCAATAATCTTTGTACCGCAGAGGATAAAAAACAGGTGCATGCTGAAAAAATGCACGCAGTTTAATCGCAATAAAAATATAACGCAGATGCAGGTGGAATATGCACGCAGTTGAATCGCGATAAGAGAATAATACGAGGGAAAACCCGATGCGCGCTTAAAAATTCAGATGTTAAGGATTAAAGGCTGAAAAAAGATATATAAGTGATGCTAAAAAAAATAGCAGGCTACAAACACAGACTCTAGCTAGTTAAACTCCACAGTTAAAGGGATTTGAGCTGATTTCATTAATGCTCAACAAGCCTCATGATAAGATGTGCAGAGGCAGAGGCAACTGAGATTCGTCCACCACCCGGATTGAGGCGTCACTGCGCCACCACGAGGACTTAAATGTGCATTGGTAATTGGGAATTCCAAATTGGGGAGAAAAATTAAATAATAATAATAATAATAATAATAATAATAATAAACAAGCTGATTTTAGAGAGTAACAATCATATTGGTATGCATGTAAATGGATGTATTTACTGAATTTTCATTTTTGGGTAACTAATCCATTAAGCCACACTTAGAATTTCTGAATTTAATTGCATTTAAAAAAATAAAATGTAAAGAAAAATCAAAACAAGTGGCATGTGCAAATAAATTATGCTAGACTTTTTCTCAGAACAAACTTTTTATGATGTTTTACCAACTGGTCCAAAGGTAATTTTAGTGTATATGAAGAATGACTTGAAACCTATCAAACTGGTGAAAGGCTTTGCTTTAAAAGTGTGTTTGTTCTATATTTATTTTAAATAAATGCCATGATTATTTTTTTATATGGTGCAATGCCATTCACACATTTTTAAGTATGGTTCAAGTCTCCAAATACTTTTTGGGATGTATTAAATATGGTATCTATACACTTTTTGACATGGTCAAATACATAAATATATGTAGTGAAGCTAAAAGAGATCATACATATGCAAACTTGATATTCTGGTGTTTGACTTGGTCAAGCTTTTGTTTGCCCAGAGTTTGTCCATATTTTTTGTAAATAACCATAAGTATATTTTGTTTCAGAAAAGGTGATTGTTTTTTATTTTGAAGTGTTTCTGTATTGAAATGGTTTGACTTCCTGTCTTCCGCTACGCGCTTTTGCTCTTCTTTTGGGAAGCGCGCGCGCCCTGGCTAGCGCAGTTTATAACATAGGCTATAGCTTGTTACCCCAAACACGGCAATAACTTCGACACGGAGCTGTGGTAAACGTCGAACTTAGATTACTTGCAGCCCCTCTGAAGAGGCAAAAGGTATGTTAAGTCAGTTGAGATATGAGCATTTTGTCTGTTAATATGTTAGTTTTTGCACAAATGTAAGACATGTGAATGTGAACAATGTTAGCTGATCAGTTACATGTTTTGTATACATTTCAGCTCTTACGTTGGTGATATGGTGAACGGATTAAGGTTAATAAAGGATTAAACATCATAAAACCACCAGTAAAAGTCTCATCCTTGTTTGGGAGCACGTAACAGTAAGAGCTTCACCTCAGTGTGCTACAACAACATGGAAAATGGACGGCATCGAAGAGCAAACACGTAAGCTACGAACCGAAATCACTGAAACGAGAGCTTTATTACATCAAGGAGATACAGAGAGCATGTCAAGGCAGGAGTTAAAGGACGATATTGAATGCAAAAAAAAAATAAAAACAATTAGCTGAACTCCATAAAATGGAGGTTGCGGCCGAGTTAACTTTACCTAGGCGTTCAGAGCGGCCTAGTGTGCTAACTGACAAAATGCTAGCCTACCAAAAAGACGAACTGATTAAAAAGGACAAAAAACTGCTAAGTCTCTATGAACAATGGAAAGGGCTAATCAGAACATCCAGAGAAAGCCTAAAGACTGACTTGTCAGAGCACAAGCTGTGTGAAATGGCCGATGATATTGAAAAGGGTTTGAACAACATGATGAAGGTGTACAGTGAAATAAGGGAGCGTACTATGCCATCCCCTGACACAAGACGCAAAATGACTCTTGTGAAGCAGTAACTAAGGACATTATGAAAATACTTAATGAACGTATAACAGCAATAGACGGTGATTTTGAAGCAGATAGAGAAAGACAACGTCTTCATCAGCTACTGTCACACCAGTACGCCCGCTCAATCTAAGGTACCGCCTCTCAATCTAGTGTCGGTAAGCAGTCTGACACTTCAAGCATCGCAGTCAAAAGGATTGATGGCAGCTGTGGAGTTGGCTGCAAAGGAAGCAGAATATAAAATTGTGCAAGAGGAAATTAAACAAAAGGAAAAAATGAAAGATATAGAATATGAACTTGAGCGTTTAAAGGCAGAAAAGGAAATGCGAGCCGCTCGTGCAAAACTTGATATCGACGACAGAGAAATGAATATGGATATGGTCAATCAGCAAATACAACCGAACAATATGCCTTTCTCTGTTAACCACCAATCTGCTCATGAAGCACCAGCTCCCTCTAGTGGCTTACTATTAATGCCACAAAGCAATGTGTCTATCCATATGTCAAATCACACGGTGAACAATCCAAACCCTCAAATTGTCTCTCAAGCACCTCCCACGGACATTTCCCAGTTGGCCAAAGAAATTCAAAACAGTATAGCCATAAACAGAATCCCAGTGCCAATACCCACAGTGTTCAGCGGAGATCCTATTAACTACATTGAATGGAAGGCTTCATTCTCTTCACTTGTGGACTGCAAAGGCATCTCACCTGCTGATAAACTTCACTTGCTCAAAAGGTATGTCACAGGCACAGCACAAAAATGTCTTGAGGGGACATTCTATCGCAGTGATGAAGAGGCATACAGGGATGCACTGCAAATGCTCGACCAACGTTATGGACAGCCTTTTGTTGTCCAAAGACCTTTCAGAGACAAACTGTCAAAATGGCCTAAAATAAGATCAAAGGACGCAGAAGGATTAAGGACATTTTCAGACTTTCTAAATGCATGTCTCCAAGCCACACCATATATAAAAGGCCTAGAGATACTAAGTGACTGTGAGGAAAATCAAAAGTTGCTGCAGAAAGTTCCTGACTGGCTGGCAGCCCGTTGGAATCGCCAGGTCACAGTTACAATTATGAACGGCAAGGATTTTCCCTCCTTTAAGGACTTTGCACAATTTGTGGCAGTCGAGGCAGAAATCGCATGCAACCCGGTCACCTCTTCATATGCTCTTCACTCATGCAGCTCATCCTATGAGAAAAGGACCACAAAGGACTTTAAACCAAACAGATCCACACAAGTCTTCACAACGCAAACCACAGTACAAAACAACAAGGCGAGGACAAGCAACACAAAATTAAAGGTACCCTGCATGTTCTGCAAAGATGAAAAACACCAATTGTCAAAGTGCCCTAACTTCTCAGATCAGCCCTTAGAAGAAAAACGCACATATGTTAAAGACAATAAACTGTGCTATGGATGCTTAAAGGTGGGCCATAACGCCAAAGATTGTTGGCATCGCCACACTTGTTACATTTGCAAAGGAAGACATCCCACTTGTCTGCACAATGACAATCACAAAGCATATGAAAGGTCTCGAAGCTCTGACAACACCGCTCCAAGCACCTCAAATGAAACCGCGGCAGTCACAGCTCTCCTAAGGTGGGTCAGTCAAGTAGCACGTCCATGATCGTTCCTGTATGGGTGTCTACGGTTCAGAACCCATCTAAAGAGGAATTAGTGTACGCACTATTAGACACACAAAGTGACAGCACATTTTTCGGTGAAGAATTAAGCAACCAGCTACGAGCGGATACTCACCCTGTAAAGTTAAAGCTAACTACCATGCTGGGTGTTCACTCTATTGTTAAGAGTCACAGAGTATCAGGACTGCGTGTGAGAGGTTATGACTCAGACATTCGCATCGACCTACCCCCCTCATATACCAAAGACTTTATTCCAGGTTAACTATGACAACATACCCACTAGTGACACAGCAAAACAATGGCCCCACCTGACAGAAATTGCTGATAAGATACCGCCTCTTCTGAGTTGTGATGTTGGACTCCTTATCGGGTTTAACTGTCCCAGAACTTTAGCTCCGAGACAAGTTCTACTAGGAGAAGGTGAGGAGCCATATGCCATCCTCACAGACCTAGGGTGGAGCATCGTTGGAGGCTCCACACCAGCGCTCAATGAAACTCAGTCAAGTTTGTGTCATAGAATCACAATAAAGGAATTACCCTCTGTAACTCCCATGGATGTGATCAATGTGCTAGAGTCAGATTTTAAGGACACAAAGGCAAGCGACAAAACAGTCTCACAAGAGGATCTCATCTTTTTGGACAAGCTCAAAGGAGGGAATAAGAAAAAACAAACAAGGACACTGTGAGATGCCTCTGCCATTCAGACAAAGGCCACACTTACCCAACAACAGAAAGCTTGCTGAAATCAGACTCGAACACTTAAAGCGAAAGTTCAACAAAGACAAAAGGTACAAAAGAGACTATATAACTTACATGAAAGACATTATTGAAAGGGGTGATGTCGAAGAAGTACACAATGAAGGAAAACAAGGTGAACAATGGTACATTCCCCATCACGGGATTTATCACCCCAAAAAGCCCACTAAACTTCGTGTTGTGTTCGATTGTTCAGTCAAACACAATGGTACAAGTTTAAACGATCATCTTCTCCAAGGGCCAGACCTGATTAACATTCTAACAGGCATTCTCCTACGGTTCAGACAACATCCTATTGCTCTAATGTGCGATATAGAGAAGATGTTCCACCAGTTTCACGTCCAGCGGTGCAAAAGAGATTACCTGAGTTTTCTGTGGTGGAAAAACAGCAACACAGAGACACAGCCACGGGTACACAGAATGAAGGTACATCTTTTCGGTGCAACATCATCCCCAGGATGTGCAAATTATGGACTAAAGTACTTAGCTAAAGAACACTGTCACACACACCCTGTAGGATCTGAGTTCATGGAAAAGGACTTTTATGTAGACGATGGAGTCACAAGCACAGACACAGTTGAAAAGGCAATACAGCTCGCACAAGAGGCCACAGAGATATGCAAGCAAGGAGGGCTCCGTCTACACAAATTTTTCTCAAATAGCCACCCTGTTCTACAAAGCATCCCGGCATCTGAATGTGCAGTAGAGATACAAACAAAGGATTTAACATTCAAAGACATGCCACAAGAAAGGGCCTTAGGCATCCAATGGAACATTGAAAGGGACTGTTTCAGATTTGACAACACTTTAAAAGACCAACCAGCAACACGTCGAGGCATCTTATCGACTGTTGCATCCATCTACGACCCCCTTGGCTTCCTGGCGCCATATGTGCTTCACGGAAAAAGAATCCTGCAAGAAATGTGTCACCAAGGTATCAACTGGGACGACTCCCTGCCAGAAGCACTGAAGCCAAGGTGGGAGAGCTGGCAACGTCACTTTGCCAACTTAGACAAAGTAAACATAACTCGCTGTTACTTTCCTGCTAGTTTCGGAGAGCTTAAAGAAATAGAGTTGCACCACTTTTCGGATGTGAGCATGAGTGGTTATGGACAATGCACCTATTTAAGAGCCAAAATGTTAGAGGAGATTCACTGTTCATTGGTAATAGCCAAAGCCCTTGTTTCTCCTACCAAGCTGACTACAATCCCCAGACTCGAACTAACAGTAGCTGTAGTTTCAGTCTCAGTTAGTAACATGTTGAGAGAAGAACTCTGCTACGCTCAAGTCAAAGAGTATTTCTGGACTGATTCAAAGGTAGTTTTGGGCTACGTAAACAATGAGGCACGTCGTTTCCATACTTTTGTAGCAAATAGAGTTCAAAAGATTCGCCAAAGAACAAACCCTCAGCAATGGTTTTATGTGCCATCTGAAGAGAACCCAGCCGTTAGTGCATCTAGGGGTAAATCGGTCACTGAGCTTCTCTCATCCAACTGGTTCACCGGACCCTCCTTTCTCTGGGAGAGGGACCTGCCCACAACTCAAAGTGTAGAGCTGAAACCGTCTCTTGGAGATCCAGAAGTCAGAAAAACACAGACAATGTTAACCAAAATTACAGAGAGGTTCAGCCTTGCAGAACGTCTGTCCAAGTTCTCGTTATGGTCCAAAGCAGTCAAAGCTGTAGCACGTCTCATAAGAAGGGCCAAGAAAGTCAAATCAGATGCGCTGGCTACAGTGAGTGAACAAGAAAGTGCAGTACATGTCATCATTCAAGATGTACAAAAACAAAGATATGGAGAAGAGATAAAACTATTAAACAAAGGCAACCAGCTCCCACATCACAACAAACTGCTCCACTTAGACATTTTCAGGGACACGGATGGTCTCATCAAGGTCGGAGGGAGACTTTCATCTATCAAATACTCTTTCAAACACCCTATTGTGATTTCAAAGGAACATCATGTGACCAAACTCATAATAGCTCACTGTCACGACAAAGTAAAACACCAAGGGAAAGGCTTCACCATAAACGAAATCAGATCCAGTGGCTACTGGATCCCAGGGATGAGCAGAACCGTTGCTTCTTTCATCCGCCAGTGTGTCATCTGTCGCAGACTCCGCAAAGCTCCGGAGGGTCAGAGAATGAGCGACCTACCTGCAGAATGCTTAGAGCCCTCTTCGCCCTTCACATACTGTGGTATGGACTGTTTTGGCCCTTTTGTAACTACAGAAGGCCAAAAACAACATAAACGGTATGGACTTTTATTCACTTGCTTTTGCTCCCGCGCCATTCACATTGAGCTATTAGAGGACTTATCCACTGACACATTCATTAATGTATTAAGGTGTTTCATTGCTATCAGAGGTACAATTCGCCAAATCCAATGTGATCAGGGAACAAACTTTGTTGGCACAAAGAATGACTTTAAAACTGCCCTAAGTGAACTGGACACCCAAAGACTGAGTACTTATCTGTCCCAAAAACAGTGCAACTTTGTGATGAATGCACCTCACTCCAGTCACACAGGTGGAGTGTGGGAACGCCAGATAAGAACTGTCAGAAGTGTATTGAATACTACTCTGTCACTTGCACATGGTAGACTTAATGATGCTTCATTAAGGACTTTATTCTATGAAGCTATGGCCATAGTCAATAGTCGCCCACTGACTGTAGACAACCTTAACAACCCTGACAGCTTGGAACCACTCACCCCTAACCACCTGCTCCACATGAAATCTGGCACAGCACTGCCCCCACCTGGTGCCTTCTCAAAGGAGGACCTCTATGGAGCAAAGAGATGGCGTTGTGTGCAGTTTTTAACTGAGCAGTTCTGGTGCAGGTGGAGGCGTGAGTATCTGCACAACATTATTGCTAGGCAGCGCTGGCACTCACCAAAAAGAAATCTAAGAGTAGGTGATGTTGTGTTGGACATTGATGAACTGTCAACCAGAGGTGAATGGAGAATTGCCAGAGTCCTGGAGACTGTTAGCGGCAAGGACGGACTTGTGAGAAGAGTGAAAATCTCCTTTGGAGATAAGAGACTGAACAACAAAGGTCAACACAGTAATAAGCCTTCTATTGTAGAGCGTCCTGTGCAAAAGCTAATTCTGATATTAGAATGTTCATAAGCTAATTAAGAGAAATGGTTATTTTATGTTGAAAATTCTTCGTTGTTGTTATCCTGATATAACAAACTCTCATAATTTGGTGGGAGTGTAAATAACCATAAGTATATTTTGTTTCAGAAAAGGTGATTGTCTTTTATTTTGAAGTGTTTCTTTATTGAAATGGTTTGACTTCCTGTCTTCCGCTACGCGCTTTTGCTCTTCTTTTGGGAAGCGCGCGTGCCCTGGCTAGCGCAGTTTATAACATAGGCTATAGCTTGTTACCCCAAATACGGCAAAAACTTCGACACGGAGCCGTGGTAAACATCGAACTTAGATTACTTGCAGCCCCTCTGAAGAGGCAAAAGGAATTTTAAGTCAGTTGAGATATGAGCATTTTGTCTGTTATTATGTTAGTATTTGCACAAATGTAAGACATGTGAATGTGAACAATGTTAGCTGATCAGTTACATGTTTTGTATACATTTCAGCTCTTATGTTGGTGATATGGTGAACGGATTAAGGTTAATAAAGGATTAAACATCATAAAACCACCAGTAAAAGTCTCATCCTTGTTCGGGGGGCATGTAACATTTTTAATATTGTTTATTAGAATTCTGCATGGCAAATCAGTTATCCATTCTAAATTTTAACTAATGTTCTCTCTCTGCTGTCTGGCCTTCTGACAAAAAGGGCAAGTTTCTATAAGGGTGGGTAAATAAAACCCTTACGTTGTAGCTATGCTATGGTCAAAGAGCCCTTTTCCCAAGCCTAGCACTTCACCCGCTAAAAGGAGATATGTGTTCTTATAAGAGCAGCACCACACTTAAAGGGATTTCAGCTGATTTCATTAATGCTCAATCTCTGTGCTGGAGAGGCTTTTAGAGGCAGCTTGGGTTTATCTCCCTGATTGAATCGTTCTGTGAATGTGGAAATGCTCAGCTAGGAGAAATACCTGAGCTGCCATCTTTCCATGTTTCTCTCTCTTCCACTCTCTTTACCTTGGATTTGCTCTCTCTCTCTCTCTCTCTCTTGGTCTCTTTCTCACCACCATTTTCAAACCGTAGATTGTATCAGACTGGTCTTCTCACAACCGGAGTAAAAGAAAAAAAAGACAAACCCTTCATCTTCTCTGGTTAGGTTTCTACTCCAAGATACACATGCATCACAGTGAAATTTAAAGAAATTAGAATTAAAACTAGAAGTGGGTTGCATTTATCAAAAGAGAGTTCATTATTGATATATTTATTGCCTTGCAGTCCTTTTTAAGGGACAAATTCGCCCACCAGTCATTCAAATTAATTGCATCATATTTGGTCTTTGATGGTGCCCACAGGCTGCTTTTAAATATTCACTTTGTTGTTGCTATTTCTTGAACTTAACACTTAGAAAATTATTTTCATCCACAGTGCCATACAGTACACTATTTGCAGGGCCAATCCCCTAGGTACACCTTGGGGTTAAGTGCCTTGCATATGGACACAATGGTAATAGAGTAGGATTGTGTTCTCATTAACTTCCCATTTCCTTGGACACCTGGGATTGTACCTCCAGCACAGATCCTTAACCATTATTCCACCTCCCATTTCGACTACATATGTCTGGCCAGAAATTTTCAATGTACATCTCAGTGTAATTAAAAAATGCTTTGCTGTTGAAGCTGTGATGCAGCAGTTGTGCAAGTGCACACCATGCATCTGAGCTAATGGGGGTTCATGTTATTTCCCAATCCCATTTCCCCGCTTTCGCAATTATTTGATGCTTTGCCATATGTGCTCGCTTTTTAAAATCCGATATGCACTCAGAATACATCCGTTAAATGCTGCGGTTTGCACTACAATGAACCCAGAAACCCTGTGAGGAAGAACTGCTGAGGCAATACTGATACTAACAGTATATCAATCAATGTCACCATCGAGATCTACAAATGAGATTTACCTGTCATTTATAAACCAGAAAAGTTCTATTCTCGCCGCTTTAATCCAGACATGACATGAAGTCTGTGTGGAAAGTTTTCATAACCCCAGAGATTACACACCAAAGTGAGACACAACTGTGACAATCAGATTAACCTACCGGACTCCATGAACTCATAGTTAAGGTTGGTCCAGGACTCCTTGCTCTTACGGAGACTGTCTTCCATAGCTTTAATGTCTGCAAAGGGGCAGTTACAGTCGGGGAATTTTGCGGAGCAGTGGCACCAGCAGTCATTGTTGTGACACAGTAGCTCGCCCTCGGAATTACATGCCACGTAACTGAGGGCCGCCTCCACAAAACGATTCCGCAGAAACTCAGGCAGCACATCCTGTAGACCTGTGTGTGGGCAGAGGAAAAATAAATCCATATACTGTCATGTTACACTGAGTTAAACCAAAATTTGATTCAAAGGAGTTGTTTTTGCTACCTACACAACACAGCCAATATACTGCTAGTACCAATGTCAAAACAACACTAAAGGAATTCTAATGCATTTATAATTGGAATTTCTATCATAATTTGGAACCAATGCTAAAAGATTAAAAAAGGAATCCTCTTAGAATCAAGTAAGATTCAAGTGGATAAACTAAACTTCAGAAAAAATAAAAATTTTAGTCAGGTTTTCCACTCTTTTCAAGGCACAAATTTCCAGGACATTTCCAGGACATTATATGTGCCCAACTTAAGCAAAAAAATATGAGAGGTCATGATGTATTATGTGGTTTATGGATGGTTATTTTTTTTCTAAATTCTGTATTCGACAGTTTAATTAAATTGTATTATCTAAATGGTGTCTAATCAAATGAATTCATTAAAACTTTAATCAAATGAAAATATAATTATTTTATTTGTTCAACATAACATTCCATTATTTGTTTTTATAAAATTAAGTGGTTTTTTTTCTACAAACTCCTCACAGCACAATCTGAAACAATAATGGAGATAATTTTGTCAAATGAAGTGCTGCACAAAAGATAATAAAAACTGTGAAATATGTATTTATTATTATTATTATTATTATTTAGTTAATGAATGCTAATAGTGCCGTACAGTACAAGTCAACATAATCAAATGACAAAATAAAATGTGTCCTCTTCATATACTACTACATCCTCTCCTCTTACATAGGCTACTGAAGAATCGCACACATGTACCAAATGAGCCACATATCTATTTTTCATTTTGTAATAAACAACAGTACATATTTGCAGCCCTATCATGGAGCTGTTATTGCTTTATTTATTTCTCTTCACAAACCACCCTGTAAACGGAATGTTTATTGTTCGTGCTGAGCTTTGCTTGCACTGTAAGCTAATACTAGGGAGCTATAAAAGTGAAAACGTTAAACGCAGGAATTTCAACCAGTACTGCAGGCCTATTTTTAATAATAGCACACAAGAATACATTTACCCAGGGCATAGCGCCAAATGTCGGGCCCTATGCTCAGAACTATTTGAGTGCCCCTAAGCAATTTTGGTTTGTGTTGATGGTAAACTATAAAACAGTATTAGATGGATAGCAGTGCTCTATTTAGTTCTAACTTTTTTTAAAACAAATATTATTTGAATGAAGTCATATATATATATATATATATATATATATATATATATATATATATAATGTTTGTGTGTGTGTGTGTGTGTTCCGTCAAAATTATTTGTATCCATCAATAGTTGCTTTTGCATTAATTCTGCAGAATGACAGAATCACTATGGATTTTAATCAGTATTTGTAATATATGCAGCTCAGCCTTAAATTTTTTTAAGAAAAATTCAGATCAGCTTGACATCTTGTCATCAAGTCAATTCTTCTCAGTGACAGAATGATGTTTTTGAACAAAACATGTGTTTCTTCAGTGCTTGAAGCCATTAACTCAGCAGGGAGTTCTGATGGTCAAGTGATTAACACCTCCAGTGCACCTCTCAGGAAAAAAAAAAAAATACGACACACCATCATTATTTTTTTCCTCACATATTATTTTGTTGGCTCACTTTAATGAATATTCCACATGTATCTAATGGAGTTCTGGAGAAAAAAACCTATAGGCATCAGAAATAAACTGTAAATTTTCCACTGAGGCAAAAGATGCTTAAAGATGTTTGGGACAAGGAAGATGTTACCTTTTACAAACCGTTTGATTTGAATTATGTACATCACTTCATTTAGCAAAGGTCAGATTGTTGTCCTCACTGTTCAATGGAAAGCATGTAATGATGAAGTTGGTAATATTGTTGTCATTTTATTTACTCGCCAGAGGCAATTCTTCCTCAAATTTGACGCAAGTCAGTGTTATTTATGGATCCTGTTTACATTGATATCTAAGAAATATTTACCAAATAACAAATAAGTACCTATGTTGACATGTTTTGCTGACCTTTGACTTTTTTTTTTTTTTTTTTTTTTTTTTGTAAGAAACTCATAAATTACTACAGTAACTCTTCTTCTTTCTCTTTGTAAATTCAGCACAATATCAAGAGTTGGTCATGTATTGATCTGCCATAAGTTCCATTATATCTCTTGCACACACTCCATTTCTAAAAGTTAACATAAATAATCAGACTTTGATTATTTAATAATAGTGTTTGTACTTGAGCAATGTACTTAACTCCAGGTTGCTCCAGGGGGATTGTCCCTCTAATAAGGGCTCTGTAAGTCGCTTTGGATAAAAGTGTCTGCCAAATGCATAAATGTAAAAGTAAATATATTAATATATAAACTAGTAAACAAATAATGTTATTTGTGTGGACTAGTTGGTAAAGTGGTGGCATGATTGATGTAGACAACTGTATAAATTAATATTAGTGAGAAGAAAAAAGTCATTAATTGCTAACCAGAATGAAAATCACCCATCATCCGACATTTACATTTATTCATTTGACAGACACTTTTATCCTCATCTCCTCTTCCTCTATGACACCCAAAGGCTCTCTTGCTAGCACTACAAGTTGTGTAGCACCACACATGCACCACTGCTGTCACTGTAATCACTTTAGGGAGTAAAGAGCAGACCTCTACTTAATTGGTGAATGTCCCTAAAGCGCATCTTCCAAATGTCCTCTTTTTTTGCGCTCCGCGATAACACTTACTCATACGAATCTCGTATTATTAAATTAATGATTGTAATTAGCAGGATCATACACAGGGCCTCTACTGTCTTCACTAATCCTGTAAGCTTTTATACAGAGAGGAAATTGTGAAAACAAAATATTACAAATGTACACCTGATTATGGAAGCAGATTGTGTAAAATAAATAGCTCGTTCTGCACAACATTATTGTAAATACAATTTGTAAATATGTAGTTAATTAGATCGAATATTTAAGAAAATATTTTTAACCAAATGCAGCACTATATGGTCACATTTCAGCACTTCACATTGGACAGTGTCTTCATTAAAGGTGCAATATGTAACAATTTTCATGTAATATTCTCCCTTTTTTTGCCAATGTGTGAACGGCTTGTAAAACTTGCTAAATTAGCCCTTCCCGGACTACCTAGTTTGCCTATTAAAGGCTGTAGACTGATTTTTATGCGAACGGAGCGGGTCGCATTTGCCGGGAAAATCCAAAGGATGTGACTTTTATGCACGCTCCCGAGAGCCTTGCCTCAGTGATTCTCTTCCACTATTAAACAGTGACAAAAAACTGCAACACTAGGTAATGTTATCTTAGAGATGGAATCCAGCACAACACCAACTCATACACAAACTCAGAGTAAGCCAAAAAATATAAAACATTTAAATACTGAATCCAGTCTTGCTAAGCGGGAACATGATCGTGGTCGAGTGAATACTAGAGTGAACATCGGCAGGGTATTTGATTCCGGGAGGGAACTTTGTTCAGTTTTGAGGATCAAAACCGACCTTGAATTGCCGTTCTTCTTACTGAACAGGTAAGCTTACATAACTGCAAAGCATGTGAAATATAGTGCCATAACGACTGATCTGTGTAATTTTAGCTAAACTACATTAACACATGAAATGAATGCTAGACAATATTCAAGATAATGCAAAAAGACCCATTCATTAGTGTAACGTAACTTGGTTATTCAGAAAATATTTACATTCTATTATTTTAACCAATAGTGCATCGATATGTCAAAATTACAGTTGTGATGGAATCACATCAATACTAAATTGTGTCAACATATTGCAGACTATATATGTACAGACTATTTTATATTTATTTTATAAACAGCTACTGTCATCATCAAGCAAATTTAGCTAACAGCTGTTGATAAATCTGGCTAGCTAGCTAACGCCAACATAAGCTATCGTATAAATGCTGTCAATGTATCATGCTAAGTCAAGTCAAGTCAAAGTGGTTTTTATTGTCGTTTCAACCATATACAGTTAGTACAGTACACAGTGAAACGAGACAACGTTCCTCCAGGACCATGGTGCTACATAAAACAACATAGGACAAACACAGAACCACATGACATTACACAGACTAAATAAAAATACCTATATAAAATACCTATATAAAGTGCACGTGCAAAAATGTGTGCAAAAGTACGGGACAGTACAATAAATTTCTAACAATGAACATTACAATAGGCACAGTGATCAGTACACAGTAGTGCAAAAAGATGACAGTTACTAAATGCCAAATGTAAACATAACATCCTAATGATATAGTGTTCTATGCACATAGCAGTTATTGAAGTAGCAGACAGTAATAAAGTGGCCGTTATTAAAGTGCAACTCAGGACACATGTGTGTGTGTGTGTCAAACCAGTCTCTGAGTATTGAGGAGTCTGATGGCTTGGGGGAAGAAGCTGTTACACGGTCTGGTCGTGAGGGCCCGAATGCTTTGATACCTCTTGCCAGACGGCAGCAGGGTGAAGAGTTTGTGTGAGGGGTGTGCGGGGTCCTCCACAATGCTGGTTGCTTTGTGGATACAGTGTTTTATGTAAATGTCTTTGATGGAGGGAAGAGAGACCCCAATGATCTTTTCAGCTGTTCTCACTATCCTCTGCAGGGCTTTGCAGTCCGAACCGGTGCAAGTCCCAAACCAGGCAGTGATGCAGCTGCTCAGGATGCTCGCAATAGTCCCTCTATAGAACGTTGTGAGGATGGGGGGTCGGAGATGTGGTTTCCTCAGCCTTCGAAGAAAGTAGAGACGCTGCTGGGCTTTCTTGTTAATAGAGCTGGTTTTGAGGGACCAGGTGAGGTTCTCCGCCAGGTGAACACCAAGGAATTTGGTGCTCTTGACGATCTCCACATAGGAGCCGTCGATGTTCAGCAGGGAGTGTTCACCTTGTGCTCTCCTAAAGTGAACAACCATCTCTTTTGTTTTGTCAACATTCATGGACATGTTGTTGGCTCTACACCAGTCTGTTAGCCGCTGCACCTCCTCTCTGTATGCTGATTCGTCGTTCTTGCTGATGAGACCCACCACGGTCGTGTCATCGGCGAACTTGATGATGTGATTCGAGCTGTGCATTGCTGCACAGTCGTGAGTCAGCAGAGTGAACAGCAGTGGACTGAGCACACAGCCCTGGGGGGCCCCAGTGCTCAGTGTGGTGGTGGTGGAGATGCTGTTCCCGATCCAGACTGACTGTGGTCTCCCAGTCAGGAAGTCCAGGATCCAGTTGCAGAGGGAGGTGTCCAGGCCCAGCAGGTTCAGCTTTCCAATCAGGTGCTGAGGAATTATTGTGTTGAATGCTGAGCTGGTCTTAATGTGCCTCATGACGAGCCTCTCGAAGCACTTCATGATGATTGGTGTGAGTGCAACGTCCCGTCCCGGTAGTCATTGAGGCAGGACACTGAAGACTTCTTTGGCATGGGAATGATGGTGGTGGCCTTGAAGCACGTTGGAACGACGGCGCTGCTCAGAGAGATGTTGAAGATGTCGGTAAGAACATCTGTCAGCTGGTCTGCACATCCTCTGAGCACTCTGCCAGGAATGTTGTCTGGTCCAGCAGCCTTACGTGGGTTGACTCTACGTAGAGTTTTCCTCACATCCGCCGTGGTGAGACAGAGCACCTGGTCATTGGGAGGAGGGGTGGTCTTCCTCGCCACCATGTCGTTCTGCACTTCAAACCGAGCGTAGAAGTTGTTCAGCGCATCTGGAAGGGAGGCATCTTTGTCACAGGCAACGGATGTTGTCTTGTAGTTGGTGATGGCCTGGATGCCCTGCCACATGCGCCGCATGTCACCGCTGTCCTGGAAGTGACTGTGGATTCTCTGGGCGTGTGCGCACTTTGCCTCTCTGATGGCCCGGGACAGTCTGGCCCTAGCTTATCGCCTGCTCTGAAGGCGGAGTCTCGGGTCTTCAGCAGCGTGCGCACCATGAAAAGTGATTACTTAAAACTACAGTCTTGCATAGTCAGACATACATCCACACTTTATTTTAGCCCTGTTCCAGCACCGGAGAGTCAAATATAATATGCAGTCTCAAAGTTTGTAGTGAAACAATCATAACTGTGTAATTTTAATTATGCTACTTCATCTGTCAGCATGATGGAGGTGAATCACGTTGTCTCTTTGTGCGTTACGTCATTGTTTTGGTCGATGCTCGCTCGCAACCCTATAGAGTGTGTGCTCGAGCACGAGCAACAGGTAGCTGGCTGCAGTTCACTTAACGGCCATGGGTGACATTAATAAGAAGGGTTTCTGAATCTTACACACTACACCTATAAGTAGCACTTAACCTCGCACGTTCATGTTAAGTGCAGTTTTGAGAAATGTACATGAAATATAACGAACATTCATAATATTGCTCGTAGAAAACACGCTAAACCACTAAGATCAATCTTTATTGGGAAATGGGGCCCTAGCCATTCTCTGTGAACCTCTCTCATCAGCAAGGCATTTTCATCCACAGAACTGCCGCTCACTTGTTTGGCACCATTCTGAGTAAACTCTATAAACTGTTGTGCCTGAAAATCCCAGGAGATAAGCAGTTACAGAAAACTCAAACCAGCCTGTCTGGCACCAACAATCATGCCACGATCGAAATCACTGAGATCAAATTTTTCCCAATCTGGTGGTTGATATGAACATTAACTGAATCTCCTGACCCATTTCTGAATGATTTTATGCATTGCACAGCTACCCCACAATTGGCTTATTAGGTTAGTGCACGAATAAGTAGTTGTACAGGTGTTCCTAATAAACTGTTCATTGAGTGTGTATTGGCTGATATTTTACAGGTAATTTTATAGACATAGTTAAGTTGTCAGGGGAAACACCGGGCTTTGCATGCCAAATATGAATGCTTATAAATCAATTCCTGAGTCATATGACACCATTATTTACCCTCCCATCAACTATCCTCTCCTCTTTCTCTGCACTACGTATCTCTCTACCCCATTTTACTCTCAAAGTAATATATTTTCTATTTTGTCTCCATTTAAAACAATGCAATAAAAGGTATTTTATTATTGTTCCATTACCCTCCATTGGCTAAGCAATATAGTACAGAGACCAAAGCTGGGAAACATACAGCATTTAAAGTGGGTCAGAGAGGCAGGCAGCATCAGTAGTGGAGTTCTATTTGGGACAGAGGTCTGCTATGTCAGCACAGTAATTGTGTAATGGGATGAATAAAGACCAACAATCTCTTCGGCAAGGTCATTCAGACGTAAACATCTGTTATGAAATACTGGCACGCTGTAGACAGGGAATCGATGCAGATTTCTACTGCCTGATTAGATATTTTCATAGCAGGCAATAGTATTGACATTTGCCCATGAACCTAATTATTGATTATTTGAGCAATTGGGACAAGCAGCAACAAGGTGGTACAATGACAGCTAACATGTAAATAAATAAATATCATACATTTTGAAGACCTCTTGATCAATAATTACTTATGAATGACTTATAAATGCATTCAGTGCCAAACACATTCATCCTCCAGCGATTCCACCACGCAAGTGAAATATTTAGATTCCACAGCCCAGCTATAGGCGCTGAACACCTGCTAATTATATTATCTGAGAAAATGCTCTTCAAGAGAGAATCAATGTCTTTTGCTTTCACATTCAGGCTTTTCAAATTATTTTCAGAGTGTGAATATTTGATGTGTTCCTTGGTATTTTTGCATTGAATTGTGGAAAACAAGAGACACAGTTACATGCTGTCTTCCTCTTATGCCTTGGCTTCTGCTGGGCAAAGATCCAACAGTGTGGGGATCCACACAAAAGAGACTGACTTGGATGGCTTTCATTTCAAAGACAGTTAAATAGCTGCTCTTGTGCCCCCTCCTCCACAATTGGAGTCTTTTTAAAGAGAAAAAGAGGAACATTTATTTTTCCTGTGAATTATTTCAGTCCTCAATTATATCTAAGGCAAGATGTCCTTATTTTAAGGGGTCTAAATTCCGCTCTCTAATAGGAACATATCATGGGCAGCCCACATAACTAAATGAAAGAAAGAAAATAATAAGATCCTATTTAATAATATGCAAGCATATCTAAAAAAGGAGCCTCATTTTTTTTTATTTTTGATATGGAATAATTTTCAGCTGTACCTTTTTTATTTATTCATTTATTAGACTGCAATTTGCATCAACAATGTACTTTTTGAGAGACCCCCTTTATAAATAAAATTATATATTTACAGTATGCACACACACACACACACACACATACATACCCATGTACAACATTGTGGGTGATATTATGAAGATGTGTGGTTTCTAAATTTATGTAATCGGCTTTATGTTGTTGTACTTAAGACAAAGAAAATATTTCTTTGTAAAAGTTGACAAAGAATATGTTTTTCTTCCTACTATTAGAGTAATATGGAAGCCTTGAACCACAAGGTGAAAAATTAGATCACTAGGTGTCTTAGATGAGCCTATGTCCAAAATATTCTCTCTCTCTCTCTCTCTCTCTCTCTCTCTCTCTCTCTCTCTCAAAAAAAAAACATTAATAGAAAACAATTCAGAAAAAAAATATGATTTTTATTTTAATTATATTTTTTTAGAGAGAAATCTTCAGAGAAAAAAACTATTCAGAGAGATAATTGTTTTTAGGACATCGGCTCAGGAAGGCACTAAGACACCAATGTAAAACATATTAAATTAATATGTTAAGTTGGTATTTTAACTTAATATATTTTTGGGGAAAGAAATGCAAATCATTCACACAAAATTTTTGCTTGGACTGCAACTGAATGGAACAAACACAGAGGGCTTGAAAAACGTTTTTAAAAGTGCCTTTTTGAGACATGTTTTACAAGGACTATTTTTAACTTGACAGACTGTATTAAAAATCCAGTGCTCATTATGTGAGATGCTGAAAAAAACAGTAGACCAAATGCAATGGCAAAGGGTATATGACTGACACTGTACATAGAACAATTAAAAAATAGCACAGATTTACCAGAGCACTTGATTGTTGAGTACTATAGTAGAAAAAATAACCATCCTTAACACAAATCCAAAAATCTCTTCTATCTCTGACTGTTTCGTTCCCTACTTTTCCCTCCAAAACAATCAGCAAAATATTAGCTTTGGTACAGAACCCTACGGCTGCTCATTAAAATACAAGATTCTGGGCAGCAGGGAGCTTGCTTCAGGAGATGGCAGTATTAAATGGGTTGACAATTTAAATGTCAATGTCAAGGAGGCAGTGGAAATCGTCACAGGCCATGTATATAACTAGCAATGGCTAGAGGTTTAAAACCTTCCTCTTTGCACCTTTCATTCCTATTACTTTATCTATTCTCTTTTGCTTCAACTACGTCTGACTTAAGGTGACACCACTTTCACAAGAGTGTGAGGCACATTAACGCAAGTCTAAATGCCTGTCTTAATGTAACCTCTCACTAGCTTTGAAAGCATGGAGACAATACACATGTTAGCAAGTCCTGTGCTCTTCCACCAGATCTGCTGTCAGTCACCCTTTTACAAATTAAGCTAAGCATTCAACCTGCCTGAAAGTTGTAGGTTGATTCCCTTGAAAAGTGTAAACATGGTAGCTCTGTTACAATGTTTGCTTGTGTATTCTACATTGTGTGTATTGTGTACATTTGTTATGTAAATTGTGTTGTGTAAATATGTTGTTATTGTAAAGTGGTTTATGTCTCGTCACTGTCATTACTGCAATGTTGCTCGGAACTGCACACAAGAATTTCACCTGCTGTTGCACTCGTGTACACAGTAGTGTGACAATAAAGTGATTTGATTTGATTTTGATTTTGATCAATCTGAGCAGCCCCTAGCAACATTGGTTCAGCCAAAGTTGTGAGTTTGAGGCAGGCATCTATTTGTTTGACCAATACCATACATGGGGAGTGTTTGGAAACCAGTTTGAAAACATATTTTTGCTACTCTATTTGGTGACGTTAAAGTGACACAGAAATTACACCATTCACTATTAAAGTCTGTGGCAGGGCGGAGGGCGGGGCCGGGTCGTGATCCTACACACCCGGTCCCGTATTAGGCTAATCAAGCCTCCGAGAGGGATAAAGGCCGATCGCAGAGGATGGTGCAACGATCTCTCTCTCCCACACCATCCTCTGCGATCGGCCTTTATCCCTCTCGGAGGCTTGATTAGCCTAATACGGGACCGGGTGTGTAGGATCACGACCCGGCCCCGCCCTCCGCCCTGCCACAAAGTCTTTAAAACCAAAACTTTGAAAGCACATTGGAATCTAATTATAATAATTATAATAATAAAAAATAAAAAAGAATTGTAGGGATACCTCAGACAAATAGTTAGTCGCAAGGTTTCATACATCTACAAACACAATTTTGCTCTTGCAAAATGTAGGACACATTGTAATTTATAATAACTATGAGAAGCCTGGAAAAGTACAACTGACTAAAATTATTTTTTTCCTTTTTTAATAGTTTGAACAGTAACTTTAGTAAGGCATTTGTTTCTCATTTATTTCATTCAACCACCAAAAGCTACAGAGAGCATAAACAAACAACCAAAACAGTGTCATTATTCAAGATCGGCTTCTTGTATGCCAATAATAACTAGAGTGTTTAATACGCTTAAAGGACAGTTTGTGTTGATAAGTTGAGAGAGATCTTAAAACGCAAATCGACACTTAGCTTAAGTAAAAATAAACACTTGGATCAGAGCATGGGGGGACGGGGGGTTTGGTTGTGGTGCTGGATGGCAGGGGCAGGCTAAATACATAAAACTGTCCCGCTGTGATTTAATGTGCTGAGTATCATAATTTTTTCCCAACAGGTTCGATATTAAAATCAGCATGACACAGTTTGCAAAAGGCATGGGCATTGTCGATATGGCTTATGGAGATTTTAAATAAAATTCTTCCGTCCCAGCTGTTGTTAAATTTACATGATGAGTCTTCTCCTCCCATCTACCAGTGATGCATGATTCAACTTCCCACGTCTATTCCAGCGCAGATATCAACAGTGAAACTGGGTTGTAGGTTGCCAGGTTGAGCTCACAAATGGGTTGAAATTTGTATGATGTGTCGATTGTGTGATTAGGATGCGTTTCATATAAGATTTGTCAACTGGACAAGCTTGGAATAATATATTGATGTGATTATTTAAATAACAAGGTTTGGGCCATACAAATTATGTGAGTTACCCAGGAGAAATAAAAAATGGGAGGGGGGCGGGAGATCGGTGTGAAAAACGGGAGACTATCGGGAAAAACAGGAGTGTTGAAAGGTACAGGATTTTGGTACAGATATACCAGTGTATATCAGTGATGTATGTGTGTATATATACAGTATATACAGTGTATATATATATATATATATATATATATATATATATATATATATATATATACACACACACACACACTTCATGTTATTTTAGTGTTGCATTTTTAGTTAAAATAAAAATGTCATTCATTTGACTTGTATAGTTACCATTTATTCTGAATTAGAATTCAAGGTCATTAACCACAAATCACTAATATGTGTCCATAGTAACTTGCTTCATTGTACTGCTAGTTATGGAACATTAATGGTAGATTTCCTAATTTTTCACATTGCTACGGTTAAGCCAATATTGGTCACTGGATTGACCTTTCTGTATTTTGAAAATATGGTCCTCTGAGCTCATGAACCTAGATGATTACGGACTTATTCAAAACTACAAATCCCAAGCATATTACCATTATATATGATTTTCTACAGTATATGCTATTGTTATAAATAAATCCCTAATATTTTGCCATTAAGTGCTGAGTTGAACTGTGGACATAAAAATGGCCTTAGTGAAAAATATCTGTATATCTTAGAGGCTGTTTACACCGAATGCATTTTTGCATCTGTCTGTGCTGTTTTTCAATTGTTTTACTATGTAGACATGTTCATAACTGACGTATTTGATGCCACATCTCACTGTTTTGTTGTCGCTGTCAGGACTGCCACGTTTTTAGACAACATGTCAAGTGAAAATGTATATATATATATATATATATATATATATATATATATATATATATATATATATATATATATATACATATACATATATATATATACATATACATATATATATATATATATATATATATATATATATATATATATATATATTCTGTTTTATTCATTGTATTGCATCTAGCTTTTATTAGTGCAATAAAATTGTTCGGTCTTAATGTCCCCTTAATTTACATCACCCAGCATAGTTGATACAAGTAAGAGCAGAACTTGCTGCAATGTTGTAGTTCTAAAGACCAAAACAGCTGTCATACCTTTCAGATGGATTTTATTTTCTGGGCTGTGCACTAAGACAGAGCTGACGGAATCCAGGCTGTCATAGTTACTGCATCCGAGAGGCCCCGTTCTGGTCTCCGTTACCTAGGAAACAAGGAGATATTTTAATGCCTTATTATCATCGAAATCATGCACCTGTTTGTTCTTTAGAAGCGGTAGAGTGCTGAGCATATGCTGTTGTCTAAAACAAACTAACACGCCTGTGCAATAAGCCTGGGTCAATATCTAAATGTCAACAAAGCCCATTGCAGCATGTCAGAGCCCTTAAAAAATGCTCACTTTGCAGTGCTCCATAGAAATTGTAAATTGAGTCCCTGAAAACTCCAATGTTAGGTCCTAATGAATTATTAATTTCAAATCTAGAGAGCAGTGAGTCATGTGCAGTGGTATAGTGTTGTTAACTGGCCCTTGTGTTATATATAAAATTACTTTTATGATTCAAAAATAACACTGCAAGTAATGTGTGTCTGACCTGTCATTTCAGCTGGGACTTTTCAGGCGTAATGCTCCAGGTATTTTTGATTGAGTTGTGGCTGTATTTTTAAAAACGTTTATGGGCCTAATGGTCACTTTTCCCATTAATGTCAATTGACAAATCAATAATCTGTTAATTAATCAAATAGAACACAAGTAAATTGGTAAATAAATTCATGACGAATTAGATTAACAAATCAATAATTATTCAAATAAGAATCTATCAATAAAAAAACAATCCTGAATAAACAAAACAAATGTTCCCCGTCTGTTGCTCACTTCGACACTGTGTCAAAGAAGCGACACTAGGGGTCTCTATTGAGTGCCAAATATGCCTCTCGCTCATCACGCTTACTTCTGAGAGTCAGCGCTCACACTTCGTTCGTGGGGCTCTCCCCAGAGGAGCGAGAGACGGGTCTGTCCCTTTCGCTCGCTCTCTCCCCAGACCCAGCTGGTCCGTCCCATCATCCTGAAGTGCCTCCGGTGCCTCTTCGGTTCATGAGAGGGATCTTGAATCTCTTGAGTCTGCAGACTTTGAGTTACCCACCTCCGAGCAATCCGGGCATGATAATAAATCATCGGAGGAATTAATCGAGGTGATTACTCGTGCGGTGGCCAGGCTTCAATTAGACTGGCCACGCGAATAAGAAACCCCCAAATGCTGCAAGTTGGAGGACAGATTTCTCTCTGGTCGCCAGGGGAAGGGAACGCCTCATCAATCCCTTCCCTTCTTTGATGACCTCCATGACGAGCTCACTCGTTCATGGAGGAAACCTTATACTTCCTGTGTCCACGTGCCCTCGACTTCGATATAGTCAACTATCAGGGGTGCTGAGACATGAGGGTATTTGATGATGCTGCCGGTTGAAGAGACACTTGCGGGTTATCTCTCGCCGGGTTTGGCATCATCGCTAAAAAGACCCCCTCTCCCCACTAAGCCGTACAGGACTTTCTCCACGCTAGTAGGGAAGGCTTATCGGGCGATGGGTCAGGCTGGTGCTGCTCTGCACACTATGGCAGTGTTGCAGGCATACCAGGCTGATCTGCTGAAGGACCTGAGTGCAGGTACCATGCTCGACAAGGAAACTTTCTCTGACCAAGCAGACAGCCCATACCATTGGCTGGTCTATGTCTGCTTTGGTCAGCATGGACAGACACCTATGGCTCAACCTATCGGGCATCAGAGATAAGGAAAAAGTTTTCCTTCTTGATGCCCCGGATTCGCGTTCTGGCCTATTTGGAGACGCTATGGATACAATTATCTCCAGGTTCCAGGAGGCGAAAAGCCACAAGGAAGCATTTGGGCAGTTTCTTCCTCTCCACACTCAGGGGGCGGGGCCGCCGGCGACCCAGACCTGCCCCGGTCCTGCTAGAAGGGAGGCTCAGAAACAAAGCATGGCGAGTCGTGCTCCTCCTTGTAAAGACTGGGGACAGGCTCGTCGCCCTCGGCAGCCCCCAAAGCAAGACCTCAGGGGGGTAATTTCTAAAAGGAAGAAACCCTGACGGCCTTGCGCACAGCCTTGTGGGGGTAGCCCCCTCGGGACGGGGCGCATGAATCATCCACTTCGGCCCTCCCGGTACCCCCACGAAACCTCTCCATTCCCGCCACCTCTGGTGTTTCGGGAGTTAGAGGCTTCCAACGAAAAGTTGGGTGTACCGTTGCTTCCTGCCTTAGTCCAGGATGCGGAACACTCGACATCCCATCAACAGGAAGTGCCAAAATTAATACCCATCTCAGAGAACCTGGCAGCATGGCAACTTCTGCCAGGTATTTCTATGTGGGTCCTGAGAACAGTAGAAAAGGGCTACAGAATTAAATTCGCTCGCCGCCCTCCGTCTTTCAATGGTGTGGTCCCCACTACCGTAAAACCAGAGTAGGCATGTCTACTATGGAAAGAACTGCAAAATCTCTTGGTTCAAAGGGGCCATAGAACGTGTTCCCCTTCCAGAGAAAGAGTCAGGTTATTACAGCAAATACTTCCTGGTTCCCATTAAGGGTGGGGGGGTTGCGTCCGATCTTAGATCTTCGAGACTTGAATCACTCAGTCAGGGGGTTAAAATTCAAGATGCTAACTATTAAGACGGTCATGCCACAGATCCAACATCACAATTGGCTGGTCACGATTGATCTCATGGACGCATATTTCATATAGAAATTCAGCCACCGAACAGGAAGTTCCTGAAGTTTGCTTTTGGGGGTGAAGCATTCCAGTATCTGGTACTTCCATTTGTTCTAGCCCTATCACCCCGCACATTCATGAAATGCATGGATGTAGCACTGGCTCCTTTGTGACTCCGGGGCATCCGCATTCTGAATTACATAGACGACTGGCTGATACTAGCACAGTCTGAAGACCTGGCAGTTCAGCACAGGATATTGTCTTAGCTCATTTTGTTTCTCTGGGTCTGAGACTCAATGTCAAAAAGAGCATTCTCTCTCCCACCCAGGGAATTACCTATCTGGGAGTTATATGGAATTTGATCACAGTGCAGGCACAATTATCTCCTTCTTGAATCACATCCATTCAGAACACCCTGAGCATAGTCAGGATAGGTCAAGTTTGCACTGTTCGTCAGTATCAACAAATACTAGGTCTGCATCCAAGGTGATCCTTTTGGGCCTTTTTGCACATGACATTTACATTACATTTATGCATTTTACAGACGCTTTTATCCAAAGCGACTTACAGTGCACTTATTACAGGGACAATCCCCCCAGTGCAACCTGGAGTTAAGTGCCTTGCTCAAGGGCACAATGGTGGTGGCCGTGGGGTTTGAACCAGCGACCTTCTGATTAGCAGCCCTGTGCTCTAGCCGCTACACCACCACCACGTCATTTCAGCTGTGGCTAAAAGCCAGGGGATTTCATCCAAGGGCCAGTCCCCTTTCTATGTGGTTCAGACCCCGGTTTCATACCTCGGGTCCCACTCTAGGTGCGTCTCGTCATCGCAGGATGATAACGACAGACGCCTCCCTGACGGGCTGGGTAGTGGTCTTAAGTGGTTGTCCAGCTCAAGGAGAATGGGAGGGTCGTCAGCTCGATTGTCACATTAACTGTCTCGAGTTGATGGCTGCATTTCTGGCACTGAAATACTTCCTACAGAGGCTGCCATGTCTCGGTGCGGGTGGACAATACAGCGGTAGACTCTTACATAATCAATCAAGGAGGTCCATGTTCACGTCAGCTGAATTTTCTGGCACGTCAGATTCTCCTTTGGGCCCAGGGCAAGCTCCTGTTACTCAGGGCAGTTTATATCCCTGGATGCCTGAATGTGGGAGCAGATTTACTGTCCAGATAGAAGATACCGACGGGGTGTGGAAACTCCACCCCAAGGTAGTTGAACAAATCTGGGTGAGATTTTACAGGGCAGAAGTGGACCTCTTCATCTCTTAACAGACAGCGCAATGTCCCCCCTACTTCTCTCTGAGTAACCCAGCCCCCCTCCTGGGTCTGGACGCGATGGTGCATACATGGCCAAGAATGTGTCTGTTTGCGTTTCCCCCAGTTTCTCTGCTCCCGGGAGTCTTGGCCAGAGTTCGCCAGCAAGGGTCTTGCCTCTTACTAATAGCGCCACGCTGGCCGAACAGGGTATGGTTCTCGGAGATAATATCTCTCCTCGATGTCCCGCCTTGAGCGATTCCGGACAGGAAGGACCTTCTTTCTCAGGCACAGGGGACAATATTTCATCCCTGGCCCGAATTGTGGAACCTTTCATGTTTGGCCCCTGAAGGGTACCAACTGAGGGATGCAGGGCTTTCTCCTGAGGTTATCGAGACCATTTGAAGTGCTAGGGCTCCCTCTACTTGGAACAAATCTGGGTGAGATTTTACAGGGCAGAAGTGGACCTCTTCACCTCAACAAACAGCGCAATGTCCCCTCAACTTCTCTCTGAGTCTCCCAGCCCCCCTGGTGCTCGACGCGATGGTGCATACATAGCCCAGAATGCACCTCAAAATGTTTTTTCTTATGGCGATGACCTCTCTTAAAGAGAATTTGGGATCTACAGGCTCTGTCTGTCTTGCCGGCCTGTTTAGAATTTGCCCCAGGAATGGCTAAAGCAATTTTGCACCCTCATCCTGACTACCTGAATAAGGTACCTTACTCGACCTTACATCCGGTCACTCTCGAAGACTTCTGCTCCCCGCCGTTACAACGCCGGAGCAGGAAAGACTTCACAGACTTTGTCCAGCCTGTGCCCTTCAGTCTTATGTCCACTGCACTAGCCAGTGGCGTAAGTCAGGGCAACTACTTGTTTGCCATGGGGGCCGCTACTGGGGGGCGGCCGCCACCAAGCAGACTATGTCGCACTGGGTGAGGGACGCTATTGCCCTGGCCTACGAGGTGCACGGTCAGGCTTCGCCAGTAGGTGTCAGGGCTCACTCTACCAGGGTTGCCTCCTCTAAAGCCTTGGCTAGAAGTGTCCCTCTGCAGTATGTTTGTGATGCAGCAGGTTGGTCCTCTCCGCACACATTCATCAGTTTTATAGTTTGGACGTTCCTGCCACTCCGGGCTCTTATGTCCTGAGTCTACATCTCACGCTCATGTCTGAGTCCTCTCACGCTCTTGTCAGCACACTACACAATCGTAGGGGGTCCCGGACAGCCACAGTGCGGCGGCGTGGGTATTCTTGTTCCCAACGCGCTTTCTCAGCACAGCATCATAAGTGTAGCTTTTTGAAAGGGAACATCTCGGGTTACTTGAGTGTAACCCTTGTTCCTTGATAAAAGAGGAACGAAATGCTGTGCTTCATTGCCACACTGGGATGCCCCAGGACTGCTCTTCAGACAAAATACCTGACGATGCGCCTGTGTTGCATCTATTTATAGCCCTGCCACAGATGCATCCAATGATTACACCGCAGAGGCTATAAATTCCGGTAAATGTTCATTGACGTGTTACACACATATTCACAGCTGGTCGCACCTAAAGTTGTTCCCAAAGCGCTTTTTCAGTGCAGAATCGTGTTCCACTTTTTTCAGGGAACAAGGGTTACACTCAAGTAACCCGAGACGTTAACTATAAAGGATGAAAAACATAATTTTTCATGTTTTAATTTTTTTCTATTACATGTTTTTTCCACTGTTCCAGGAGATGTTTTTGTGCTAATTCAAGTCGAATGTGATTAATTGTGGTAACGTCTAATTTAGTAAGTGAATCTGACTGGGGTCATTTTAACTCACTAATCACTTTATCACCCCGTTCAATAAGTTTGTTTCAATTGATTCATTGGAAAGAGCCTGTTAAAAAGAAGCAGTCATTAGCAAATCAGACAGCTCACACAACCAGTAAATGTTGCTCGATTTATGCTATCATATCATATCGCTATGGAGTGGTGTGCCCTTGAGCAAGGCACTTATCTCCAGGTTGCTCCGGGGGGTTTGTCCCTGTAATAAGTCGCTTTGGATAAAAGCGTCTGCCAAATGCATAAATGTAAATATTGTTGCTGTTACCTTGTTAAACTACAATATATATACAAATGAATAGTTCAACTGAAATCATTAACTAACCCTCACATTGCTCCAAACCCATATGACTTTATTTTTTATGTAGAACACAAAAGAAGATCTCAAGAAGAATGTTGGCTTCAGTCACCTTTCACTTGTCATTGTATGACAAAAAAAGAGGCAATAAAAATTCATAGTGACTGTGGCCTTAAACAAGACTTACACAATTCCTAACATTTACTTAGTTGTTCCTCAGAAGTAAAAAAGTCATACAGGTTTAGAACAGAACGAGGGTGAGCGAATGATGAAAGAATTTTCATTTATGGGAGACCAATCCCTATAATGGTCTTCACAAATGTTAGCAAAGATAACTAAACTGTGCCCAAAATTAAACGTAAAAGCATTGACCCTCATGAAAAGGTTTACTGTGACCAATGGTTGTGGCAGGACAATATTATAAACTAAGCAACATTTATTAGTATTTATATGTGCTATAGAAACTGACAGATGTCCTGTGTCAATCGCCTATGGCAAATATCCTGCCGAATGTATTTCCTGTTTCAAGGAAAAGCTTGAGAAAACACCACTGAATCAAAATTCACAATGTACCATGTTTTACATGGTAACTTGGCATTGGATTCTGTTATCAGAAGAGTACCTCTCTAGCTGATAACTCCAAAACTGATGTTAAAATAAAAGCACGGTGGTTCTGCATTCACAATCTTTTGACCATGTTTTAAGCCTATATAATTCTCTGATATGCATGAAATATCTTACAAAATATTCTTATGGAGGTTTTTCATATTTCACTAGGACAAATAACTTTCATCTTTCAAATTTTCCCCAACCACTTTTGGAGGCTTGGTGCTGCCTTTGCTTTGACATAAACATATCACAATATTTCAGATTTTACATATCTTTTTCAGGTCTTTGTCTCGAAATGCAATAGTGTTGCTAATTCAACACAAAAACGCAAATGATTTGGGACTATGTGCTCATAATGGCATAATCATTATTTTGGATATTTTATCTGTATAGTTTTTCTAAGAAAGTAATTTCCATTTTGTCACAGTATTTGCTTCCCTCTGTTGGATTTCAGATAGATTATACTGAATTAATAGTGATCTATTTGGAGAATATTTTAGTTTATCACTCTTTTCCTGATCTACTTTATTTCTGGCATACTGCCAACCTGTTTGTATATGCAGTGTTGAAAACAGCAAACTATGTGTTTGAAGTAACTCAACAACACTGTGTCATTGATTAATGATGGCTTTCTTCTTCAGCGTTACAGTCCTCTTCTTATCTGTCACAAATTATCACCATGTGACTTTAAATAAATTGATATATTTGAAAAATTCTTCAGATCTACAGACATTAGAAACTCAGCAAGTTCTTGGTCTCTATGAAGATTATTACACAGTTTTAGTGAGGGAGCATCAGCATTTATCAAAATAGGTGCACGCATGTGCACGCTTTATCATTATTTTATGAACTGCTGTCTTTTTTCCTGAAAAGTGTAAAGTCCTAGTTCACATGCCCTCATCTTTCAGCATCTCGTTAGATCACTTGTCATTTATGATCAGTTACTGCAGCTCTGATCTCAATAGAACTTTAGGCTGTTTACCTCACACATAAATAGAGACACTCATCCTTATAACTGTCTTCATAAAACCTGCATTCTTCATGTAGAAATCATTCACTTTTTTTCATTATTTGTCCTGCTAACTTTTCAAGGTCTTATAGAATAAACAGCTCAAGTTGTTGCTGCGATCTGTCATTTCACAGGTTTATTT
Organism: Moxostoma hubbsi; assembly: GCA_032164185.1. NCBI lineage: Eukaryota > Metazoa > Chordata > Actinopteri > Cypriniformes > Catostomidae > Moxostoma > Moxostoma hubbsi. The sequence goes on from JAVLUX010000009.1 coordinate 33,095,267, forward strand.
TTTGAATTGAGAAGTTTGCTGTACTGAGATTAATATTACAAGAGCTATACTATATATAAACAGAAAGGTTCACACTGTGTTTTATTTCTAATACAGTTTCACAGAATGAAGGAAGTAAAGCTAGAACATCCAGATTCACAACTTCAGATGCTATATTCTGATTGAAGGACGTGCACTCAAAGCCTTTGTAAAATTATTACTGTATAAATACTAACCTGCCCATTATATATTGATGCACCAATATGCTACATTTCTTGGCAAGTATTATGAACTATATTATTTGGTGAAGAATTGTCATAGTACTAATAAAAAATGTAACTGTTTGTGAAAATTTTTGTCTTCATCACAATGCTGTTGCTGCAGCTTTATAAATGCAATAAGCCAGCAGTTGTTCTCAACTTGGGTCGCAACTCGAAAAATGTCCCATTAGGTTGCAGACAGCAGAGAAAAATTTCATGCACAGTACATTGTTTGTCAGTACTACTTACTATTGAAAAAATATGATTATCATAAGGAATGACATCCTACCTACCAATACAACCGGATAATGCAGAAATCCAACATTTCCTCACCTGCCTCCTCCGAGAAAGTCATATATTGTTGTTTACGGCAGTTATGTTTTCCATAGTTTTCTCAAAATGCTTTTCTTAAGGGCATAACAAAGTAAATGAAGGCCTGTGGTACACTCCTCTCCATTTCTCCAACATCCCACATCAGCCAAAAGCCCAGATTGCTCCCACAGACCTCAGCGCAACCCATTCCGCGCCAATTGAGATGCTAGAGAAATGCATGTCAAGGTGACTCATTTGTCAAAAATGCCTCTGCCACCACTATGTGAGGCACACTTGGCTAAAGACTGCAGATGCACTCTGAAAGCTGGGATTCAGCTGATTAGGAGTTCATGACATGTGACAGGATTTTAAGTGCATGTTCTGAGCTTCATTGAATTTGACAGCTGGAGTTGATTATACAGCGCTGTTAGTTGGATTGACCAGTGCCAACTATCTAGAGGCGGCTCTCCCCAAACAAGGTTCATTTGTCTGTTAAATACTAATGTTTTTTAGAATGTTTTTTATAGCCTGACAGAATGAGACTGAACAAGAATATCTACTGTTAGCAGGCTTGGGGAGTAACAGAATACTTTTATATATATAATACGTCGTTACGTAAACAGGAAACAAGAAATGTGTAATTGTACTCTGTTACAGTTACATAAAAACTCAACATAATCAGATTACAGTTACATTTGGTAAAAATCAGGATTACATTTTCAATATATAAAAAAATAAAAAAAGGTCCTGCTGACATAAAATGCTAAAGGCTTTATAACGATTGAACGTTAAATTTCTATAGCGCTTTTCTGACACTACACATTACATGATGAACATGGAACTCTCCTCAATCCCCACCAGTGTGCAGCATCCACCTGGATGATGTGATAGCAGACATAATGCGCCAGTACGCTCATCACACACCAGCTATTGGTGGAGAGGAGAGAGTGGATTGATAGAGACAATTAATGGATGGGGATTATTAGGAAGCCATGATTGATAAGGGCCAATGGGGGGAATTTAGCCAGGACACCAGGAGGTTACACCACTACTCTTTTCAAAAAGTGTCCTGGGATTTTGAATGACCACAGAGAGTCAGGACCTCAGTTTAACGTCTCATCCGAAGGATGGTGCCTTTTTATAGTATAGTATCCCCCATCACTATACTGGGGCAGTAGGACCTACACAGTCCACAGGGTGAGCACCCCCTGCTGGACTCCCTAAATTATAGTGCACAGATATGATCAGATGCGCGCTGGAGATCTCTTCTGGTTCTCTCTTGTGACTCACGTGAATCTGGCACCACTTACTGTCGCATGTGTAATTTACACCTGTCTCAAATCAACACTCTCAAGACAAACATGGTCAAACCATTAAAAGTGCCATTTCATTGCAATGGCCACTGGAGGACTATTATTATTTTTGTGGAAAATTCAGACATTCTTGTCACTACAGTGGAGAAAAGGGAAACAAGATTACAGTTAAGTACAATTTACCTTCCAGGTGTGAAGATGCATTGATTTTCCAAGGGCCCGAGATATAATTTAAAGAAACATTTAAAGGTAAGTCCCACACAAAAATCACGTTAGCAAGGATAGCTAAAATTAGTAAGTGTTCCCTAATTTCAACATCTGACTGTCTGTCGATCGGTTTTGCAGGAGCAGAAATAGAAACGAAGAAACGACCACTCCCCTTGTCAAACAGCCCATATTCTGGTCCATGGGATGCCTACTGTCGAAACTTTAGTGTGACATCTCATTTCCATCTTAACTTCAGTCGAAACTCTAAAATTGTTCTCTGAAATGCTTTCATGTTGTAGTGATAACAGTAATTGGAACAGCTTTTCTTTTTCTTTGTTATAAAAAATCCAGATTGTACAAATTAATACCAAATGAATTGAAAATATTATTAAGTTCTTAGGGGAAAAGTGCAATGAATAATTTATCTGATTTTGATACTTATTATAAATGTATTGTTAAGAACCATTCAAAAGTATGGGTGAGGGAGAAATACTGTCAAATGTAACATTTTAAAACTTTTAGAAAGTTGGACCAGTAAATCAAGGCATACTATAAAGTTTTAATCTATTTTTATCTATTCTCTAAAATACGATGACAGGCACTGGTGGCAGTAATAATAATAATGATGATGAAAATAGCATGTGATCTACCTATTACAGTCGGAAGTTAATGAATGGTCAGTGCCAATTAGTATACAAGCTAACAGCAATACATGGCAGAATTCAACTTTGTAGTGTTTTTGAATCTGAGATATATGCTGTAAAAAAAAAAAGAATTATATTAACTGTGACGAGGAAAATGGCGGGGCCAGGCTGTAAGGACAATCTGGCTAATCAGCCGGGAGGGGGATAAAGACAAGCCGTAGGTGCCAGTTCAACAAAGAGAGAGATGCACGCGGCCGAGTTGCATGTGTGTCTGTGTTTGTTTATGTTTGTTTTATGTTAAGTTTTATCATTAAACTTAATGTTGACTGTTTAGCCGGTTCCCGCCTCCTCCTTGCCCACCTAACCTCATTACATTAACCAATATTCAATTAGATAACCAAGATAATTCAGTGCATCTGTTCTAACTGTATTTGCTTGATGAGAAAATAAACTATTTTCTGTAACAGATAGAGGACTCACCTAATTTGGTTAAAAATGTGGAGTTGTTCTACATTTGAACATATTTTTTTTTTCTTATATATAATAACAGCTACATCACTCAACAAATTAAATCACGGATTGTTTACATTCAGAAGGTAATTAAAAGTCAACGAGAACATATTTCTTTTCTCTTGACTGTATTCACAAATGTGATCTTGAGGTAATCAAAAAAGTAATCTGATTATATTGCTTTCTTATCAAGGTAGCTGGATTATGTTACTTATTAAATTTATACGTATAAATACGTATTTGTATTTTTAAAATGAACCCTCCTAACCCTGACTGTTGGGTTCACCCTTACTAAAATGTACTCTGGTGGTACAATAGTACAGTGATTGAATTAGATGGTAATATCATGTTTGATACAGTGCATGCATGGTACTAAATGTATTCATGATTTATTTATGTGTATATTCAAAGAATACTTTGGTACTCTACATGTCAAAAAAAAAATTTACATTTATGTGCATTAATTCTGTATAATGCTTTAGCAAGTAATTAATATTTTTCACTCCATTACTATTCTAACACTTGCATGTGAAATGTCCTTGCATGTTTAAAGTGTCACCTTTCATGACATGTAACTAGTCTTTTAACATGGTCTGTACAATTAGATTCCTCTTATGTTCCAGGCCATAGCTTTGGTGGTAACTCTGAGATCCTTGTCCTACACAGAGGTGACTGTTAATAGTATGTCATTATGACAAATGGTTATATTATAGAGAGGGGGAGAGTCCTTCATGTCTAGGGCTGAATGGTAAACTTTATGAAATTACACATACACAGAATATTCAGTGATATTAAACATCTCCAGAGCTGTGTAAATGTTACCATTTACCATTTAAGCTGAGTCAATAGAATCTCATAGATATGTGAAGATCAGCTAATCTCAGGATGCTTGTTCCTCCAAAATCTGATCACCACTAAACCCTCCTTGGTATCTCAGGCTATTTTTGGTCGTAAGTGGTATCTGATTACATGGCAGCAAAGTGACGTTCTCAGAAGCAGCTTCCTGGTGTGCTTTTTGCACTCCTTTTTGTGCGTAATTGATCATCCTTTATGGCATTATTGATGAGCCTGCTATAACCCACTTCTGCATTGGTGCACAATTCATCAGTCTGATTTGCACACAGGGTGCAGGAAGAAAGCAGTCAAAGGTAGGCCCAGTAGCCTCGCAATGTCTCATTAGCTCTCCCTTGACAAAAACACCAGGTAGAAGAGGCTGCTCCCTAAAGCGATACAGGAGAGCACACTGAAAGCACGTTTTTGGTGTACACCAAAACAATTTCACCAAAAATGTGTCTGTCACAGAGTGCCCTTTACTGTTGCCATGTACACATGTCTCATGCACAAGTAGTAATTGTAAATAGATAGTTCACTTGACAATTTAATTCTGCCACCATTTTCTCACCCTCATGTTGTTCCCGTATGACCTTCTTTCATGGAACACTAGGATACATTTTTGATTCTGCTTGTCTGTCAATCTCCTTTTGTGAACAGTTTGGAACACATGAGGGTGAGAAAATAGTGACTGCATTTATAATTTTAGGTGGACTATCCCCTCAACAATATGTTTACAAATCACTAGCTCCTCAGTGCACAATTTATGTACATGTTGTCCATCTATGTTACTTCGAAGAGCCTGATGTGTTTATATAATTTGCAATCCAGATCAAAGTGTTTCATATTAAGTGCATATTTGCTGCAGATATTACTTTTATATGCAGATGTTTCCCAATAGGTCTGTGGCCATATTAATATTAAATTGTAAAGGATCTGTGTTAAATTGAACTTCTCTGCCGGTGTTGTGTAGGGAAAGCTCTGGCTAATGAAATGTATATCGCAGCCCAAAGGGAAAGTCATTATATTTCCACAGAGCCACAGATCTACTCTATATTTAATCAGTGTAAAATGCTCCTACTTTCATTAGAAGCCACCCAACCTTTTGTCGGGCTGAAATACCTTGCAAAAATGAAGGTGCAGAAGAGAAGTTTCGGCTTTAAGTGTGTTTGACCGAGCTTGAAAGTTCCATACTTCATTTTGACTGATCAGCCAGCACTAGGTTTACTAAAAAAAACAGGATCATTGGTATACTGGCCGAAACCACACATAGTTACTGTGCCAGCAATGAAACTGAAACAAATGGCTTCAAAGGTTTTAGGTTTTAGTGTGGATTTCGAAACTACTGCAATTTTCAGACTCTGTTTTCTCTGAATCTGAGAATAGTTAAAGGGTTAGTTCACCCAAAAATGAAAATTATCCCATAATTTACTCACCCTCAAACCATCCTAGTTGTATATGACTTTCTTCTTTCAGCCAAACAGAATCAGAGTCATATTAAAAAATATCCTGGCTCTTCCAAGCTTTATAATCGGAATGAATGGTACCTTAGATTTTGAAGTCCAAAAAAGCACATCCATCCATCAAAAAAGTAATCCATACAGCTCCATGGGGTCAATAAAGGCCTTCTGAAGTGAAGTGATGTGTTTTTATAAGAAAAATCTTCATATTTATAACTTTATAAACTATAATCACTGGCTGCCATCCGCGTGTTCATGAGAGAGTCCAGTTCCGGCGTATGACGTAGGTATAGTGTAAGCTCCGGTGAGAAGTGACGGACGTGGAAGTGCAGAGGATAGAGAAAGCCAGTGAATGCATGGACGGCCATTACCAGAAGCCTGTAAATGCATCGCTTCACTTCAGAAGGCCTTTATTAACTCCCTGGAGCTGTATGGATTACTTTTTTGATGGATGGATGCGCTTTTTTGGGCTTCAAAATCAAAGGTACCATTAATTTTGATTATAAAGCTTGGAAGAGCCAGGATATTTTTTAATATAACTCCGATTGTGTTTGGCTGAAAGAAGAAAGTCATATACACCTAGGATGGCTTGAGGGTGAGTAAATTATGGGGAAATTTTCATTTTTGGGTGAACTAACCCTTTAAGTTAAACCTGATTAGACCAGAATGATCATAGTCTAAGAGACCCAGTTTCGGTCATAACTCAGTTTTGACCAAACGTATAGTTAATGTGTTTGCCTTTCACATGGAAGTATATTGCATAATCAGCTTTTGCAATGTTGGCATGCATTCTCTTGATTATGGTAAAAATATGCTTATGTAATTATCAAGTCTAATGTTATCAAAAGAAATCCCCATACACAAATTAACAAAATCTAATTTTAGTCATCACCTTTGCCAATTGGAAATATGTTTTGCAAAACCTGCATCTGACACTGCAACAGAAATGTCCCTTATATAAAACTGTGAATATATGCAGGAGTTTGCATATCTTGACCGAAAGTCAATAATATCTGTCTCCGTTCACCTTTCAGCAGCATAATTTCCTGGACAGCTTACTCTGAAGTAATCATGATGTTGCAGTCACCAACCGTTCTACACCCACTCAGCAGCTGTGAGTTACACCAAGGGCACTTGACACATCATAGCTGCTTAAAGTGCAAATGTAAGGACCTTAATTGCAGAAGAATTACCATGGCAACAAACATGCATCACAACTGCCCATAATGGTAAAAAAAAGAACCACAAGCTGAATATTCAGAGTTCAGTTGGTTATGGTAATCAAAGGCTCAACACACAGAGAAAACCAACAGAGAATTGGCTGGCATGCTGATAAACTTTTAAAATAAGGTGAACATAAATGTGAAATTGATTAGTGGTTTAATTGTTAGTCTTATTAAAATTAGCTTGGTTAACGTGGAGCACATGAACAAATAAACACAGTGCAGGGATTTAACTAAGAATGAATTGATAGTGCTCTTTATTTGAATGTGGTGTCTATGCAGATTTAGCACCCTATTTATTAAAGGAATTATGCGAATCAGATAACAACACAAACACACAAAAATCATAATTTGATGAATTAGTGCTGCCATGGTCAATATAAAATGTACAGAAGTATCTCTAAATGTATCTCTTTTAAATAAATAGAGGTGGTAATAGTGCAATGGTCATTTTTGTTTTGTAAATAAGGCACAATGGTAACACTTTACAATAAGGTACCATTCATTAATTAACAACATTAGTTAATATGATCTAACAATAAACAATACTTAATTAATAAAGATTAATAAATTATGTAACAAACATATTGTTAATTGGTTGTTCATGATACCTAATCCATTAACTAATGTTAACAAATGGAACCATTGATGATCAAGTCACATGGACATCTTTAATATCCACTTTCACACATTAAACCTGGTAAATTGCAGTAATACTATAGGATTGCCTTTACTAGTAAATGCACCACATCTGCTATTCACACATAAAATGTATTTCTGTCTTTTTTCATTTTGCTACCATTCACACATCAGCACCCAAATACCATTTAACTGAGATGTAGTTATATATTTTATCAGTCAACAAATTTCCAAAGAAGCCCTTTAAGGCTGGATTGCACAACACAAATTCTGAACAAAATCTGAACAGAATCTAAAAAATACTTGGAATCACACACTTACTGATTATGTAAATGGCTACAGACTGGGCATCAAACACTAAACCACTGAGGATCACTCCAGGTGTCAAGTTGGTCCAATCACAAACTTATGTGAAAACACCCCCGTGCTAAGAGAAACATAACAAATGTAAACAGTGCTACTGTTGATTTTGCTGCTTTTCTGTAACGTGTCTTAAAAGAAACAGCCAAGCGTATTTGATTGGATAGACGGAGACTGCAATGTGAGTTGGAGGTGAGTGGCATTAAATGTTTTCTTCATTTTGAGCACTTGTTCTCCATCTCCATTTCTTTGTGGTCCAGAGTTGTGGCCGTGCACTGTCGATTTCCACTGGCTGCTCATCATATGACTTCAGATTTGAGTCCTGGAGCATCACACTACGAGACTTCCATTATAGTTGGCTCTAAAATATCAAATATTTTTATACACCCATCGAATGAATGGAATAATTTTACTATAATTTTACCTAATTTGATGTCATTTTTTTTTATTCCAGAGTAAATCAACCATCTATGTCTTACAGCAGCATGTCCTGACCTTGTTTGTCCTCAACCGCTAATCTTACAAATCTGTTCACACATAGCACCAAAACTGAACTTTTCAGGTAATGTTACAACTTTTCAATCAGGAAAATAGCCATTGCTATATTTACAGGTATATTCGAATGGGTTGTGTTCACACATGACTTCTAAACTAAAATTACTGTTAATTTTCTAGAAAAGACAATGACAATGACACTGTTGGGTTCTTTATTTAGTGTTAAAGTGAGTTTCTATGTACTGCCATTGTACTGAATTCAGCAATCAGGATATTAATTAAATTAGAGTATTTCCTTTGGTGTTCTGCAGAAGAAAGAATTTCATATGGGTTCCGACACGAGGGTGAATAAATAATGACATAATTTTAATTTTGGGGTGAACCATTCCTTAATACAATACTCAGCACAGCACTATTTCTGAGCATTTTGCGCCTGGTTAAACTGGAATGCGGTTGGCTAGTAAATAAGATGCATGTTCCCCGTCTGTCGCTCACTTCGACGTTGTGTCGAAGAAGCGACACTAGGGGTCTCTCTTGAGAGCCTTTTGCATCTCTGATCTATGAGAAAAGGCCAATGAGAAATTGGCAGACAGAATTTGCATGTCCCGCCCCTGGACATACGGGTATATAGGGAGGGAAATGCACCTGTTTCATTCAGAAATTTTCTTCGGAACCGATCGGTTGTGTATGCAGCGAGCTGCGAGTCACAGTCTGTTTCTTCCCATCTCTGAGCGATTGCTGTTGGATCTACGGTGCATATCAGCGGCTTTTTCCTTCTCTGCACAACAGTGCATCTTGCCCTTGGGCGCTTAAACAGCACAGTTAAAAGAGTTATTTCTCTAAAAGTGCAAAATACACAGCGTTGTTGAAAGTCCTTTTCAGGACGCGTCATTATAAAGATGCCTTTCTGCCCCTGTGTAGTTCCTGGATGCGGTAGAGTGCTCTCCGCTCCTGACGGTCTCAGGCGCTGCCTCGTGTCTGGGCAGTGATCACACCGAGGCAGCGTTTGTGGATGGTTCGTGTTCTCACTGCGAGAATCTTACCATGGAAACACAGCGGTCGCAGCTTTCCTTCCTAAGAAGGAACACCACTCCAGCCGCCCCCCACCGTCGCTCCTTCTTCCCACGGGTTTGAGGATGACCCGTCTGGCGATGGAGGCAATTTGGGGATGGCAGCGGGCTCGGTTTCATGCGGTTCACACCTTCGGGCAGCACACCCAGTCTGAGGCTGACGCCCAGATGTCCGACATGCTTGCCTGGGTCGACCTTCAGCGTGGGGCTGGACTGGAACCCTCCACCCTTCCCACAACCTTCGCGGCTGGATGATTGGTTCCTCGGGTCTGCGCACCGCTCACAGCTGTGCCCCAGCCGACGGTTCCTTTCTTCCTGGAAGTGCATGATGAGCTGACGAGTTCGTGGAGGTCACCCTTCACCGCCCGTCACCGTGCCTCTCGCTCATCCACTCTCACTACCCTCGATGGCGGTACACCAGGTGGACAGAACAGTTGTGATCCACCTGTGCCCCGAGAACGCCGCCACCTGGTGGGATCGCCCTGTGCTCCCCTCCAGGGCCTGTAGGATGATGTCTTCACTGACCTCCATAGCCTACAGTGCCAATAGACATGCCGTTTCCGCCCTACATGCCATGGCCCTCCTGCAAGTCCACCAGGCCAAGGCACTTAAAGATCTGCACTTGGGTAGTCCTGATCCGACGTGCTGCAGGAACTGCACTCAGTGACCGACCTCGCCCTCGGCCCGTTCGACGGCCAGGCGTATCAGTACAAGGTCCTCCCCTTCGGCATGTCCCTGTCCCCTCGCGTCTTTACGAAGGTCGCAGAGGCAGCACTTGCCCCGCTTCGGGAAGCAGGCGTTCACATACTCAACTACCTGGACGACTGGCTCATCCTGGCCCAGTCCCGAGAGTTACTATGCGCCCACAGGTACCAGGTGCTCAGCCATTTAGGGCTTCAGTTCAACTGGGAAAATAGCAAGCTCAACCCGGTTCAGAGCATCTCTTTTCTCGGCATGGAGTTAGACTCAATGTCAATGCGCCTTACCAACGAGCGCATGCAGTAAGTGCTGAAATGTCCTCACCTCGTTCAGTTCGGGCACAACGATCCCTCTAAAAAATTTCCAGAAGCTCCCGAGGCATATGGCATCCTCCGCAGCGGTCGCGCCGCTGGGGTTGATGCATATGAGAATGCTTCAGCACTGGCTCCAGACTCGAGTCCCGAGACGAGCATGGCGCCGCGGCACGCACTGTGTGTTTATCACCCCTGCCTGCCACCAAACTTTCAAACCCTGTACAGACCTCTGATTTCTACGGACAGGAGTCCCTTTGCAGCAGTTTTCCCGATGCGTCCTGGTCACCACAGACGCCTCCAAACTGGGTTGGTGCGCCGTGTACAAAGGGCACGCAGGCGCGGGCCGTTGGAAAGGGCCCCCGGTGCGCTGGCACATCAATTGCCTAGAGTTCTTGGCTGTACTTCTTGCCCTGCAGAGGTTTCTCCCACTAGTTTGGGGCAAGCACATCTTGAGCCAATCAGACAGCACCACCACGGTAGCATACATAATTTGCCAAGTACCCGTACGCTCCCGTCACACGTCATAACTCGCCTGTCGTCTCCTCCTTTGGAGCCAGCAATGACTCTGCGGGCCACTCACATCCCGGGCAACCTCAACATGGTAGCAGACGCGCTATCGTGACAACGTTTGCCCAGCGGAGAGTGGAGGCTTTACCCCCTGTCGGTCCAGCTGATTTGGGAATGGTTCGGCAAGGCACAGGTAGACCTATTCGCCTCCCGAGAGATTTCACACTGCCCACTCTGGTACGCCCAAATGGAGGCTCTCCTCGGGGCAGACATGCTGGCTCACAGGGCTGCACAAGTACGCATTTCTTGTACAGGTGCTATACAAGGTCAGGGAGGACGAGGAACAAGTCACTCTGGTGGCCCCCTATTGGCCCTCTCGGACTTGGTTCTCGGATCTCATGCTCCTTGCAACAGTCCCTCCCTGGCGAATTCCCCTGAGGAAGGACTTCCTCAGGGGACGGGGCATCCTTGGCATCTGCACCCAGACCTCTGGAACCTCCACCTCTGGCCCTTGATTGGGTGTGGAGATCTAGCTGGCCTACCACCTGCTGTCGTAGACATGATCAGCCAAGCCAGAGCTCCCTCTACCAGGCAACTTCACGCCCCGAAGTGGCGCTTGTTCGCAAATTGGTGTTCTTCCCGGTCTAAAGACCCGCAGAGATGTGAAATTCAGTCAGTGCTTTCATCCCTGCAGGAGAGGTTGGAGGGGAGGCTATCCCCCTCCACCTTGAAAGTGTATGTAGCCACTATCGCGGTCCACCTCAACGCAGTATACGGCAAGCCTTTGGGTAAGCGCGACTTCATTATCAGGTTCCTAATTTGAGAGATTGAATCTCTCCCGGCCAAGCCTGTTCCCCTCCTGGGATCTCTCAGTGGTCCTCACGGCCTTCAGAGACCTCCCTTCGAGCTGCTAGAATCAGTTGAACTCAAGGCCCTCTCCCTGAAGACGGTCCTCTATGAAGAGGGTCGGGGACCTGCAAGCGTTCTCTGTCAGCGACACCTGCCTGGAGTTCGGTATGGCAGACACTCATGTGATACTAAGACCACAACTGGGCTATGTGCCCAAGGTTCCTACGACTCCCTTCACAGACCAGGAAGTGAACCTGCAAGTGAAGCTGCCCCAGGAGGAGGTAGACCCAGCCCCTACATTGCTGTGTCCGGTACGTGCTTTGCGTATCTATTTGGAAAACACGCAGAGCTTTAGACATTCTGAGCAGATCTTTGTCTGCTTTGGTGGACAGCGGAAAGGGATCGCTGTCTCCAAACAGAGGCTTTCCCACTGGGTAGATGACACCATAACATTGGGCTATCACACGCAGGCCGTGCCCGCCCACTTGCGGGTCCAAGCACAATCGACAAGAGGTGTGGCACCCTCATGGACACTGGCCAGAGGCACCTCCCTAGCAGACATATGCAGAGCAGCGGGTTGGGCAACACCCAATACCTTTACGAGATTTTACAATCTCAGGGTTGAGTCGGTTTCGTCCCGTGTTTTCTCAGGTCCGAGCCGGTAGAAACTCGGTAACGTGGTGACAACTGACCGGGTGGGCCGCTTGCACCTAGCGCCCTTTCCCTCCGCTGAAGTAATACCGTGTGCTTTTACCCCAGGAGATCCCACTAACTCGGCTCCCTGGATGACTCCTCCCTAGCCCTCTGGTCCACGAATTCAGCGGAGGAATTCGCCAACCAAGACCAATGCGGGTACTCAATTTACCATGTACTGGAATAGGTACTCCACAGGATGGGCTCCAACATGGATTTTTCCCCCTGTGTGTATTTTCCACGGTATGGTCCCCTTGCGAGCGGACCTGAGTCTCCCTTGGGCAGTCCTCATAGACCCCCGGTCGCCATGTTTGTAGTAACTCCTCCCTCCCAATGAGGTATGATCTACCAATGCGCCATTCTCCACATGTGACCCAAAAGCCCTTGTGATGTATTTCATCACTCTTTACCTCCCCCAGTCTGGGCAGGTGTGGTCTCCGCAGGGTATTTCCCCCCTGAAAGAATAGGAAAACTGGGAAAGATCGCCTTCCCGGTGCTTATGATAGCGTTAAGAGGGCCAGAGAGAGAAAAGACGTGGCTGGCGTGGCCTGCTCCCATGCTTGGCACGTCGCCTTGTTCCCCCCTGTCGGGGGTAAAGAACCAGAAGGCTTTGACAATTTTATAGGGCATTGGGGAAGGGTACATTCAGCCTGGCATAGCCGGTCGCTTTGGCACGTAAAATATCTGCGTCAGCAGTACACATACCCGGCTCAGCACATGGCGTGATTTAATTTGGACCCCTAGTGTTGCTTCTCTGACACAACGTCGAAGTCAGCGACAGACGGGGAACATCTAGGTTACGGATGTAACCTCCATTCCCTGATGGAGGGAACGAGACGTGGGGTCCTACTGGCCACTTTGCTGATCCGAGCCACTGTTGCGGCCGAACTTCATTGTCGGCTCCTCAGAAAAATCCTGAATGAAACAGACACATTTCCCTCCCTTTATACCCGTATGTCCGGGGGCGGGACATGCAAATTCTGTCTGCCAATTTCTCATTGGCCTTTTCTCATAGATCAGAGATGCAAAAGGCTCTCAAGAGAGACCCCTAGTGTCGCTTCTTCGACACAACGTCTCATTCCCTCTATCAGGAAATGGCGGTTACATCTGTAACCTAGACGTTTTTGTGCTGAAACACCATATGCAAAAGTGGTAAAACGGCTTAGTGTATTCGCCTCACAATCGCTCTAAATTTATAATGCGGGGAAAACATATCTGAAGCTGTATGAAAACAAAAGAAGTGGTCTTCTCTATTACCTTGATGGCAGATGTAGCGATCTGCAGGTGGTGTAGTCTTCGCAGGGTGCTCTCTCTGTCTGTGAAGTATGATGCCGCCAACTGGTGCAAGATTTCCAGGGATACCACGGAGCTGTTTCCATTTCCCTCTGTCATTTTAGTCAGCTTATGTTTGTCCAAGAAGATTGTGAGCGATTCCTCCCCTTAGGAAAGAAGCATGCAGAACCAAAAGCATGAGAGATGGTTGAAAAAACATATGAAGCCTTCACTTTCCTAAGACAGTGTGCAGCAAAGTGACAATGAGTTCTACTCGGACTGTCAGGCAGTTGTCCAAGTGTGCTATGAGGTCCATACAGTCTTTTCAAATGTTTTTTCAAGGCTTTGTTAAATATGAATTACAGAAGTGAAGAAAGAGAAGCAATACAGATTCCAATGAAAATAAGTTTATCCCAAAGGGTGGTTGTTCTAAACACTGATTCCTTCTGATGATCATTTTAAGATTTTTATTCTAGGTGCTTTTTTGATTCCAGAGAAATATCTTCAATCATTTAAGGGCTGGAAAGTGTCTGCATTTTTCTGTGGAGCCTGAGTGTTGTTATTTGTGTCAGTCTTATTAGTATGCATGCAACAGCATTGTCCCCTCATTTCCTAGGCTTTGAGACATTAATTATCAGCGTTCACTGTAGCTTTACCACTTCATTTGTCTCCCTTGTCGCTAAAGTTCTGCAGCTTCACTGCATACAGTACATCCACCAATAAGTGACATTATAATTAGTGCCTGTATCATTGAGATGCAACTAGAGACACTAAAATGGTTTGAAACCACCACTGGGACAAACTGCCCTACTTATTATTTGGGTGCCAGGGGCAGAAGAGGATTACTGTCTGAAAATGGGTAAAGTGGTACTGAGGATGTCAAACAGCAACTTAGTCAAAACCTGTCTGGGATGTCTTTGCAGTCTGTTTTAAATAAACAATTCATATTTAAAACAAATATTCTCCTTCAATGCAATCTGTATGAAACAAAGCAATGTACTTTTTTACAGGCTCAGCTCATTTTAGCTTTTTTTTTAAATAGTTTTTAAGCAACTGAAAAAAGCACAAATGTCAAGGCATGTCAAAACTTCTCCAGGGCCACAAAACACCTTGAGACACCAGAGGGTTAAAGGGATGGTTCACCAAAAATGATAATTCTCTCATTATTTACTCACCCTCATGGCATCCCAGATGTATATGACTTTCTTTCTTCTGCTTAACACAAACACATATTTTTAGAAGAATATATCAGCTCTGTAGGTCCTCACAATGCAAGTGAATAGGTACCAACATTTTAAAGACCCAAAAAAGCACATAAAGTGAGCATAAAATCATCCATATGACTCCATTGTTTTAAATCCATGTCTTCAGAAGTGATATGATAGGTGAGGATGTGAAACAGATAAATATTTAAATCCTTTTTTCTATCAATTTTCTTCCCAACCCAGTAGGTGGTGATATGTATGAAGAATGCAAATTGCCAAAAATAAAAGAAGAAAGTGAAAGTAAAGATTAATAGTTAAAAAAGAGGTAAATATTGTTCTGTTTCCCACCCACACTTATCATATACTGCAGCTTCTGAAGACATGGATTTAACCACTGGAGTCTTATGGATTACTTTTCCAATGCCTTTAAATGCTTTTTGGACTTGGACAACATTTTGGTACCCATTCACCTGCATTGTGAGGACCTACAGTGCCGATGTACTCTTCTAAAAATCTCTGTTTGTGTTCAGTAGAAGAAAGAAAATCAAACATGTCTAAGATGGCATGAGGGTTAGTAAATGAAGAAAAAAATTTCATTTTTGGGTGAAGTGTCCCTTTAAAATCACAACAGAAAAAAACATGATTTTTCAGTTCCATCCTTTACATACAGTAGAACTAGTGCAATGTTGGCTTACCTCCCAGTGTGGCTGATACCAAGAAATGAGTGCCATATTTCTTGATCAGGTTTTCATGGATCTGCTGAAGACTCGGCCTTCTCCCCAGAAGCCTGAGGTTGCGTAAAAACTCTGGCGCCAAAGGCAGTGGGGCTTTGAAGAAGTCTCTCTTCTCTGTCACCAAGCTGTTCACTTTCCAGTGACTAAACTCCCTGTGAGACAAAACAAGCACAGTTAAGTGCTTTCAAGCTCAGCCTAAAGTAATGAACATGTTGAAATCTGGAACCAGTCATACTTTTTTTTTTTTTTATAATGTTGGAACCATGTGTCTAGGTCTATGTGTGAGTGTGTGTACAGTATTTGGTTGTGCAAGGTGTGAGATGAAGAGAAAATGCTGATTTCAGCAGAGGAAAAAGCTAAGCATGCATAAATGTTCATTGGAATTTGGTGCTGAATATTGATGCATCTAATTTTAATGCAGGGAAAAACATGTTTTGGGTCTATAAACAGAGTAGAGCTTACATGATGCAATTGGCAGCTTTTGTAACAGTTCACAGAAACTCTGGCATCATGCCTGCACATGGGTAGTTGACGCAAATCATGTCCATGGACTTTTTTTTTAATCAACATCAAGATTTTAAAAAAGTTAAAATCTATATGAATGTATAAGTGAAAATAAACAGTATATTAGGTCCTTTTACCATTTCTAATCACCTTTTTACCTTAGTTCATTTCAAATGGTATCTACCAACATTTAAATCAATTAATATACATCCCAATCACTGTTTTTCTGGATTTATGTAAACAAAACAGAGCTTGTGCTTCTTTAAACATATCATCCAAAGCAAGCACCTATTGGGTGTTTCGTAAAGATCTCTAGGAGTTAATTAGCAAAAGCAGTGGCTGTCTGACCATATGCTAATGATGATATATGGTCTTAATTAAAGGGCTTTAGCACCAGCTGATAGCACCTGGAACTCTGCTGAGGAGTGGGACACGCTCATCTAAAACACTCTCCTCTTTAATACACCCTTACCAGGAGGGCACTGCACCTGGGCATCTCAACACTACACAAACCTGCTGTAAATTATCTTCTTTTATTTGTTGTTTCTCTAATCTGTCAGCTAATTATAAGCAGTAAATGCAGCTTTAATCTTTTTAGCTGATTTGTGCATTGTTCTTCTGATGCCCCTCATATTGATCCAAATTGTATTACTTTCTTTCTACTTTATATTTTGAAGAATATCCAGGCCACTCTTTTCCATATAATAAAATGAGGACTGGGGCCTTCGAGCCCTAAAATGATAAAAAGTACCATAAAGCTTTCCTAAAAGTGTTCCATACTATTTGTGGGCTAATAGATTTGCGTGTGGAACAGACTGAAATCAAAGCCGTTATTCACTGATAATCTATCCCTTTAACAAACTGTGACTGCTGTGACCGGATGAGTCAGTAAGTTGAACTCAAGAACCACATCAGTTCAAACAAATCAGTCAGAGTGGTTTTGTATAGTGGAATAAATTATTCTTCAAAAAGATTTTCCTTAAAAGATTGATTAGTTCATGAACTGGACATAAATTCTTCTATAATGAATGAGCCAAGGTGAGTTAGGTAGGTTGTCAAGATTTTCAATGACTAACGGCTTAAATTTTCTGCCCAATTCTCACAAAGTGGTTTCGGAAGACTTGGAACATAGCACACGAGTCATATGGACCACTTTTATGGTCATTCCCTTTCATTTATTGGAAAAGTGTGGTCAGGATATTTTTCAAAAATGCACCTTTTGTGTTTCATAGAAGAAAGAATGCCATATGGGTTTGGAATGACATAAAGGTGAGTACTGTAAATCATGACAGAATTAAACTTTTTGGGTTAACTATGCCTTTAACTTGCACTCTGCATCTGTGCTCCACACACACACACACACACAACCGAAAGAGAGAACTGCTGATCTGCAACACTTTACCCTGCTGAATTGAAAGTGGGTCTTCTGGCCTGTTTGTATGAGCCTGCCTGTCAAGAGGGGGTGGAACATTCTCTATGAAAAACTCACAAAATATGTCTTCACTTCTCATTAAAACAGTAAAACGAACACAGTAAAACAGACACATGCCTTTAATGGATGCCTACAATGAATAGTCTGTCCTCTACCCAAAGGTGGGCTGTATTGCAAAGTCATTGATACTACATAGAAATTCTATGTGGATGGTGGTTAGTGCTATGCAAATTTTGCTGAATAAAGGAGGGGAGAAACTGAATAGCAATTAGAGTCTCTTTCTTCTCTCCTGTGAACAGGTGCTGGCAGTGTATTCTGCTACGGTGTTTGTTTCGCACAATAATGGGTGCCTCACAACACATATTTACTAATCTAAGTCAGTTAAACATTTCCTCTAAGAAAAACTTCTAAAAATAATAATTCCTTGTCAAGAAACCAGTAGAGTGCTGTTTCAGAGTAGTGTTTTCTTTTTTCAGTAAATGGAACAATGGTCTTAATAGTATAAAGCATAATGCTGTGCATGGATGGTTTTATTTTGTCAGAGTGTAGAGCCAAGACACTGATTTTACATTGAAATTAGCTTGAATCTTAATTACTCACTAGGAGTCACAGTGCTATATGCAGTAATTAGATTTTATAGCTTGGTGCCCTCAGGTCCTCAAGAAGAAGAAAAAAAATGTACTCAATAGAAAACACAAATGTCCTTAACACAAGGAGATGAAAGATCAAATTCGACCCTGTTTAAATATTCTAACAAATGTCATGTCAACATATTGATTACCCAAACCGCTACAAGACTGTAACAATTTAGAAATGGCTTAACAGTTTAAGTCGCTGGTCAAACAGAGCGAGTCTTGGAGAACAGATACCAGGGGTCTCAACATGCATTTTTCAAACAATTAAAAAAATTGTGCAGAAGGAATATGAGAATTCTCAGCAGCCCCTGGGTTTTACAAGATATTTCTTCTGGAATGGTTGGACAATCCATTCCAGGGACATTATGTTCACACTGTGAATACCTTCACATTTTATGTCAGTATGAAATCAAATCAGATCTGACATAAATTTGATCGGAGTGACAGACTATCAGGCTCTCAGGCCTTCAGTGGGTGCAGGAAATATTTTGTTCCAGTGAATTTGGACTTTTATCCATCTAAAAATAAATAAAATGAAATAGGATCTTCATGTCAACTAAAGTACAGTAAGTATGATATATTGCCTTCTCACCCAGGGACACTGAAGCATTTAGTGAACTCAGTGTTGTCCAGGAACATTTTGCTCATCTGCACTTCCTCCTAAATTACATAGCAGATTTATATCTTTCTGTTTTTTTTAATTTCCAGTTCCATTTATAACAATGATATTAAGGTAATAATTGAATTATTGCCAAAAAGACTGTGGCTGGTGAAAACTATACACAATTTACTTCTGAATATATATTAGGTAAAAACAATTAGACTAGTGCTTCTCAACTGGTGGGGTGTAAGCCAAAAATGGGTGGCAGATCTGTTCTGATAGGACCATGCACAGCAGAAAAATCATTGACTAATGCAAATAATAGACAGCAATAAACATGTACTATGTATTATTGCACATAGTTAGGATAGCATAATAAATAGGCTAATACTTTTTTAAAAGATTTTTTTATATCCTTTGTTGTTGACGTAACATTCCCTCATCCTCGAAAATGCACGAACAAAACCACTTAAAGTAAAAGAAAATATGACCCAGACTACATTAAAGGCAGGTTTACAAGGATAAACATGGTTTGTGCCAACCACAATGAATTTTGGTCAGTGGTCAGTAATGGTTACCAAGAGCATGAAACCATATAAATTCAATATTTGTTCTATGTTGGGTCACCACCTGAAGCAAAACCAGTTAAACCACTGAACTACACTAACTATCTTAAAAAATAATATGGCAAACAGCTTTACATAACACTTGCAGAATGGTGTAACTGCTTGTGTAACTTACAGTACTGTAGGTCCAATGTGAATTTTAACTTAGTGGTAAATCAATGAAGAAAAGATACAGCAGCAATAGACTTTACACCAATATATCCAAAGCCTTTTAGTTCCATTATTTCTGTGTTCTGGAAATAAACATGGAATGAAAAGACACCACCAACAGATGGTTGTTGAATCAATGTTAACAGTTTGGTCACCTATTCAGCCAAAAGCCTAAAATATCACAATCTGTCTAACTCTTTAAACTGAATGTTACATGCAAAACTTCAAGGGCATCTGTTTAGTGAACTAAAACATTGGCACATGCTGCCTTATTCAAGGGCATAGAAAATAAGCTTAGGAGCCCCTCCCATCAGGGACTGCATTGTATTGTGAACGCAGCTTTAACTATAGATTTTTAAAGAAGGATTAGTCGCCAAAGTTAAGCAAAAAATAAATGACACAATCATGCTTTCAGCAAAAACCAAAAGTACACAATGGAGAAGAAAAAAAAAGCTGCTCAGCAAAAATTCTGCACTGGCAAACATCAATATAGAGAGTGAAATTTGACTCTGATCTATGAAAGCTCAGACAATGTTTGTCACATACTTCTAAAATATCCTTTGGTGAATGATTGAAGTGGGAAATCTCATCAAGTCAACAGAGCACAAAGGTGCTTCTTTTCAAGCCTCTGTTCCACTATTTTCTCCATTGTTATTCAAAGCAAGCATCTCCAAGGTTGCCAGCCATTTGTCTTATTAATTCTAAATTGTGTGGACCAACTTATATTGTACAAAAATGCTGCATGCAGTAATGTACCTCATCAGAACGCTTGCATTTCTCCACTTACCTGTTTCAAAAGACTAAATTGCATTCTATTTCAATCACTTAAGAATTGCAGATGTCTATACGTTTGATTTGATTTTTGGTGATACTTGTTGCCTCTGGAAACTGGCTGTTTCCAGGTTACTGTACCTCCAAGGAGTGGTTCCCAACTGGTAGTCACCTCCGTCACCTTGTGCAACACCAATGGTGTGATGGTCTAATAGCACAACTGGGAGTTAATAAATAATACAGGTTCCACACGGGAAGGGTAGTACGTAATTGTTCTATCTTCCTCTGTCCTCTGATATTGTAAATACATGTTTCCATTAGTAGGCCATGCCTGGACAAAATCTTTTAAAAGTAAAGGTGCACTAAGTATTTTTTTCTTAATGTTGCAATGGCCAATATGGCAGTTGGCTTGGACTTGTAGAAATAAATGTTAATCCCCTTTGTTTTAAATATTTTCTTTAATCATCATCATTTACAATCACCCATATATTTTATGACTCTGTATCTTAGTTTAATCAATTAACTGTATCCATACATGTGGATGTAATGTGTCTTAGGAGTGACTGAGGGTCTGGTTAATATCAGGAATGCAATAACAGTGATTATTCATTTAGCCCAGCTCCCAGAGAATATGCATTTTAATTGTACTGCATTTATTAAGCTTTAGTTATAATTCTGATCTGTTTCACTATGTTTCCCAAGTCTCCTTGTAGGAACTGCATTCCAGATAGGTCTGGGTGTCATGTAGCTTTGTTGAAATAAGATATGACCAGTTTGTTCTCTTTAAATTATTGTTTCATTTATTGGAATGTGACTATGTTTTTGTTAATGGGGTGCATCATACCCAAACAACTTCCACAGAAATGGACAACACAAGTAAAGAGGCCCAACAACTCATGATACCTGCCTAAGTATCAGAATTAGTTATGGTTCTGATAACAAATGTTATGTCTCACATTTCTGTTGTCAGGCAGTCTGATGAATCAAATGTTTGAAATAGTTTATGTTTTCCTATGTTTGTACCAATTAGAATGTTGTGACGAAAATACGTGACGTAAATGGATTTTGCATATACCTTCAAATCCTAGTATTTCTGTATTTAGGTGAGTTTCCTCCCTGAACTCATCTGTAACCTGTCTTTATGATTGTTGCCATTGGAATTGTGAAGAATGGAAAACACTTTATCTTCAGTAAACTCTGCCAATTGATTGAAATCCTGACATTTTACTAGTTATTATACATTATATTGGGGACCAAGCTGTCGCCCCTAATATGTCATTGATGAAATGCGCTATTCAATGTCAGCTACTGTATGATTAAGTCATAATTTATTTATTAATAATTTATTCATTGTTAATAATTAATTAACAGGGAGGTTACCGAGATTAAGTGAGTAGTATTCGGCTGGTTGTGTGATCTCAATATGGTGGCCCTCATGAGACAGCCCAGCCCTGTGTCAATTCATATGTTGATAAAAAGTGTAACTTTAGTAATTATTTAGATGTATAATTGTCTTATTTTGACCATTACACAAGGTCCCACAGTGCATAAGTTTGTGTTTTTGGATTTTTTACAGTTCATTATTAATTCAAATCATTGTTTGAGATGAAACAACAAGCAAAAGTAAGCACATCTGCTTAGCAATTGAATGCTAGTGGGAAGTCACTTCTGTAGTTCTGTTATATTCTCTCTTGAAAGGCTTTCTGCTTATTTATTTCTTTATATTGAGCTCACAGTGTGTTCCATATTGAGTAACTTTTTAATCTAAATGTCAACTGCTGTGTATGCTTCTAAAGCCTTGGAACAAAGCAAAGTAATGCAAGCACATATCTCTTTCCTTTTACAACAGAAATCCCCATTGGATCTGGCAGTATGACTAAAGACTATAGAATTCACACTGTCGGGAATCCATTGGTGCAATGTAACCTCCCAGAGGATAGTTGTGCCCAAGGAAGCAATAAAACATATAGTCCCTTAGTAAATGCCTGCTGGTGTTCTCCTCTTTTGATGTGCAAGCCTAGACACCTCACCAAGACCCAGTTTTTCTTCTTTAAAAGATCAGTTAGCATATCAATGGAACAATGCAATGACCAACTGAAGTCCCATCATCGCTGTGTGAGCTCAGGGATGCTGTTTACACAATGCATCTGAACTATGAGGCACATGAAGCATACAGGAGACTCGCATACAAACAAAAATATGCCTACACAGAAGCACACAAACACCCCACTGGATCACACCCACACACACTCTTTGGCCTGAAAGACAACCTTTCAAACAGTGTTGGCTGATGCCAGTCTCCCCCTCACTGAGTCTATCACACTTCTCCAGGCCTTTCACTGTCCAGCTGCTGTAGGCATGCTGAGTTCTGAAGTTGGTGAGCAGGGAGGCAGCAAAAAGGCAAAAAATTCCCTAATGGTGCACATACTGTTACAATGTATACCTTGAATTAATTGTCTGTTGCTTTGGATAAAAGCATATGGAAAAATCAAATGCAATGTAAATGCAAGGCTGAATTATAGACTGGCCAGGTGACCTGGGATCTCATATTGCCAGAGTCACCTGCCTTGCAAGAAATTATTTCAAAATCAGTATTTTTGTCTTGTTTTGCAAAAAGGGTAAGACAATTTGTGCATAGACTGACCACCCTTAAAAAAAAAAAAAAAAAAAAAAGACAAACTAATGATTATGTTGATGTAATATTATAGCTAGTCAATCCTGAGGGAAATTGATGGCCAGTATTTTCCACAAACAAGATAATCTTCACAGCACAAACCTGTAGATTTTGTAGCGTGTGGAGAAGCCTTGTTGGAAGCGTTCTTTGAACTCAGTGTATTCTGGACAGCGATGGAAGGGTCCTTTATCAGACAGGAGCCAGTCCAGCTGGCCATTGCTCCGGCCGGAGATGGAAGAGAAAGGTGAGGTTTTCTGGTTCAGAGGCTCAGCCAGAGCCAGGAACCAGCTCAGTGGGCACAGAGGTGCCCAGTGCCACAGGAGCATCAAGAGGAACCATCTAACAACCGCAGCTCTCTGCCAACACAACGCCATCCTGCCTCTGGGCACCTGGCGCCAGCATTCTTCTGCCAATCCCTTTGACCTGCACAGAAAGGAAGAGAAAAAAGGTACTGCTTAGATGATAAGCATATAGTATATAAATATATGAAAAACAGTTAGTTCCGGTCCTCGAATCTGATTGGACGAGACGTTCCATCAGCACTCACTGTGTGTGTATCACTCCGCTTGTATTCATACCATTTATGGTCTTTTTTTTTTTTTTTTTTTGACATTACGTATTTTCGCCAGCAGGTGGAGGCAAAAGAACATTTTTGAGTGTAATATGAGCCTGTTACGTGACGTGAATTGAATCCGCATCAGCCTTTTTCATACAACAGCTCTTCGTGATCGCTTAGTACACTACACTACACAACTAAGGCTAGGAAATAGCTTTAAATGGCTTTAAACGAACAACATCATAATTACGGCGGATTAAATACACAATAGGTGCTGTTTAAAATGGCAATGGCAGAGGACATTGCAGTTCCTATAATAATCGACTCTTGCGCACCGGCTACCACGAAATAGGGAGACATACCCCTGCCTGAACGCTATTTTCCACTGAGAAAACAAAACACAGAAAGCTGATAGCATCTCTTCTTGGGTGTGGCAACAGGTGATTGCACACGCTCAGTATCTCTCTCTCTCTCTCTCTCTCTCTCTCACACACACACTCACACACACACACACGCACGCACGCACACATCCATCCTTGTTTATCCAATAACTTGTTAGAAACAGCACAAGCATTGATACTATTTCTGAAGTGGCATATTTTAATTACTAACAGAGACTTGGACTCATCATTTGGTTTGAAGCAGCAACAGCAGATTCTGATCTGTCGCATAAGTAGTTCCATGAACAAATGCACTCAATTTTTCCTCATTTTTAAAAATGTACTTGAACTGTTGTATATAAGCAATATCACAATCGCAATCGTGCTATATGGCCCTAAATATATATATATATATGTATATATATATATATATATATATATATATATATATATATATATATATATATAGATAGATAGATAGATAGATAGATAGATATATATATATATATATATATATATATATATATATATATATATACTGTATAACAATTATATTTTTTGTGTGTGTTTATTTCTGGCTAGTAGATCAAAAGTATAATTTTTAAACAATTTAATGTATAGTAATGTACAGTATAGCACTCTTAAAAATGACTTTTATTGGTGTAATATAATGCAGTCAGATTGATTCAGTCATATAAAGTAATATATATATCAGACTTGAATAAAACCAGTTAATTTAGAGCACATATTTTGGGTTATTTGACAAAACATTTTTATAGCATAGCGAAGTGTCGTGATAATAATAAACTGACAAAAATATGAAAAAGAAAAATATAGCATATTGAGAGAAAATCTTTAATTATACAGTATAGGAGTTACAGTTTTCAACAATTGTCTTGTATCTTCTATACACTGTATGGCTGCCTCTTATTCTGCTCTTGCGCAGATGAGCATTTGATTTTTGAGTCATGGTAAACACTCAATTATTTACAGTATCTTTGGGAGAAGCACAAGCCTGAAAATAAAATTGGATGTGTATGTCAAAAACCAAACAAAAAACAAGTGGCACTGAGGACCTAACTTTAATGACTGAGCATAGATTATGTAAAGCGCTGGTAGACATGGGCTTTGGAAGAGGTGATGCCTTTGTGCACCAATGCATACAATATCAACCAATGAATTCTATACATGGGGAAACATTCCCTGACGTTCTTTTATAACCCCCCTCAAATCCAAGATGAAAATGAATTTTCAGAGGGACTAAATGCATTTTTGGATTCCTAATGATGTATGTACTACCTTGAATTTATTTCGAACCACAGTAAGGGACTACTATGAATTAGAAAAAGAAAATAATACTTCCTCGTTCAATCTTGAAGTTCTAATATAAGTTGTGTAACTATCCCCAGTTCTCCAGCAATAAATAAATAAATAAAAATTATATATATATATATATATATATATATATATATATATATATATATATATATATATATATATTGTATCCATTATCTTTTATTGCATTTCATTTCCCTCTGTATTGTATCTTTTATCATTATTCTTTTTTCTATCTTAAGATTAATCCCATTATTTATGTATTTTGTTTTCCACAAGCCTCATAGTCCTGTAATAAAATGATCAACTCCACTGATATTTCTGTAGGGAAGATCTGTTTTTCTTTGTTATTCTTAAAATATAGTAGATATATTAGCATTAGCCTAATAGCTAATTATATTTTCAGAAGGGAGCAACACGAAAAATCATATTACACTAATTTCCAAGTTTATCAACAGAATACACTCATGTTATACTGTAAATGATAGCTATAAAATGA
This sequence comes from Moxostoma hubbsi, assembly GCA_032164185.1. Taxonomy (NCBI): domain Eukaryota; kingdom Metazoa; phylum Chordata; class Actinopteri; order Cypriniformes; family Catostomidae; genus Moxostoma; species Moxostoma hubbsi. Next base: position 33,121,006 of record JAVLUX010000009.1, read on the forward strand.
CAGTTACAATTTCAATGCAATAATGATACATTGTTTTTGCCTTAGACTTATTTTATATTTTTCTTGGTCAAATATGACTTCAAACTTTTATACCACCGTCTCTTTGCGTGTCTGCTTGAATATAAAGGGCTTGTGCCAACACATGCGCATGAAGCGTGGACAGATGCTCAAATTCATCTTGTTACAATGAAGGGGAAAGATTTGTCAAGTTTAGTAGATTGCAACACTCACGTGCAATTTGACATGGTGTAAACAAAGGAAGTCATTTTTACATTTTCAAAAAACATTGTTTTTGCTTTTTATGCCGTTTGAATTACAGGGGGACTAGGGATGTCCTTATAAACCACATTTATAGCATAAAACCCTTGTAATTACTAGTGTGTAACCTAAAAAAAATCTCACACACCACAGTATATTAATTGCTAAAATGTTTAACGCTCAGAATATTTTCTGTTGCTGTGGTTTACAGGCATGTACACAAACTAGCCGCTTCAAATATTAAAATATATGTTTTTGGTTACTGTGGTTATATTTCTGTCTATCTGTATTTTGTATTATACGGTGCCCTGAGAAGGACAGGTTCAGTTCATTTAAATTTGTCATGGCCACTTGCATAAATCTTGGGAACATGTTAAAACCAACTTCAAGTCAATGGCACCAAAATACTTCACATCAGTTGCAACACATGAGGTGACCAAGTTTTGGACTATTACTACTCTCCCCTCCGTGGTGGCTACAAATCCCTCCCCCACACACCATTTGGCAAATGTGACCACTCTTCCTTTCTCCTTCGCCCACTTATAGGCAGAAACTGAAACAGGATGCACCTGCCCTCAGAATGCTCCAATGCTGGTCAGACCATTCAGATTCTATGCGCCAGGACTGTTTTGATCATGTGGACTGGGAGACCTTCCGGTCCACCTCTGATGACGACATCAAGGTCTACACTGATACAGTAATGTGTTTCATCAGTAAGTGCATAAATGATGTAGTGCCGACCAAAACAATACCGATCTACCCCAACCAGAAACCGTCTGGCATTCCGGGCCGTGTTATCAGAGCGTGCATGAATCAACTGGCTGGTGTTTTTATGGACATTTTCAACCTTTCCCTCTCCTTGTCTGTGGTCCTCACATGCTTTAAAACATCCACTATTGTGCCTGTATCAAAGCAATCCAAAATCACATACTTAAATGACTGGCGTCCTGTTGCTCTGACCCCCATCATCAACAAATGCTTTGAGAGGCTAATCATTACATCTGCTCTGCGCTGCCTGCCTCACTGCAGTTTGCTTACCACAACAACCGCTTCACTGTCAGATTGATTCAGTCATATAAAGTAATATATATCAGACTTGAATAAAACCAGTTAATTTAGAGCACATATTTTGGGTTATTTGACAAAACATTTTTATAGCATAGCGAAGTGTCGTGATAATAATAAACTGACAAAAATATGAAAAAGAAAAATATAGCATATTGAGAGAAAATCTTTAATTATACAGTATAGGAGTTACAGTTTTCAACAATTGTCTTGTATCTTCTATACACTGTATGGCTGCATCTTATTCTGCTCTTGTGCAGATGAGCATTTGATTTTTGAGTCATGGTAAACACTCAATTATTTACAGTATCTTTGGGAGAAGCACAAGCCTGAAAATAAAATTGGATGCGTATGTCAAAAACCAAACAAAAAACAAGTGGCACTGAGGACCTAACTTTAATGACTGAGCATAGATTATGTAAAGCGCTGGTAGACATGGGCTTTGGAAGAGGTGATGCCTTTGTGCACCAATGCATACAATATCAACCAATGAATTCTATACATGGGGAAACATTCCCTGACGTTCTTTTATAACCCCCCTCAAATCCAAGATGAAAATGAATTTTCAGAGGGACTAAATGCATTTTTGGATTCCTAATGATGTATGTACTACCTTGAATTTATTTCGAACCACAGTAAGGGACTACTATGAATTAGAAAAAGAAAATAATACTTCCTCGCTCAATCTTGAAGTTCTAATATAAGTTGTGTAACTATCCCCAGTTCTCCAGCAATAAATAAATAAATAAAAATTATATATATATAGTATCCATTATCTTTTATTGCATTTCATTTCCCTCTGTATTGTATCTTTTATCATTATTCTTTTTTCTATCTTAAGATTAATCCCATTATTTATGTATTTTGTTTTCCACAAGCCTCATAGTCCTGTAATAAAATGATCAACTCCACTGATATTTCTGTAGGGAAGATCTGTTTTTCTTTGTTATTCTTAAAATATAGTAGATATATTAGCATTAGCCTAATAGCTAATTATATTTTCAGAAGGGAGCAACACGTAAAATGATATTACACTAATTTCCAAGTTTATCAACAGAATACACTCATGTTATACTGTAAATGATAGCTATAAAATGACAGTTACAATTTCAATGCAATAATGATACATTGTTTTTGCCTTAGACTTATTTTATATTTTTCTTGGTCAAATATGACTTCAAACTTTTATACCACCGTCTCTTTGCGTGTCTGCTTGAATATAAAGGGCTTGTGCCAACACACGCGCATGAAGTGTGGACAGATGCTCAAATTCATCTTGTTACAATGAATGGGAAAGATTTGTCAAGTTTAGTAGATTGCAACACTCACGTGCAATTTGACATGGTGTAAACAAAGGAAGTCATTTTTACATTTTCAAAAAACATTGTTTTTGCTTTTTATGCCGTTTGAATTACAGGGGGACTAGGGATGTCCTCATAAACCACATTTATAGCATAAAACCCTTGTAATTACTAGTGTGTAACCTAAAAAAAATCTCACACACCACAGTATATTAATTGCTAAAATGTTTAACGCTCAGAATATTTTCTGTTGCTGTGGTTTACAGGCATGTACACAAACTAGCCGCTTCAAATATTAAAATATATGTTTTTGGTTACTGTGGTTATATTTCTGTCTATCTGTATTTTGTATTATACGGTGCCCTGAGAAGGACAGGTTCAGTTCATTTAAATTTGTCATGGCCACTTGCATAAATCTTGGGAACGTGTTAAAACCAACTTCAAGTCAATGGCACCAAAATACTTCACATCAGTTGCAACACATGAGGTGACCAAGTTTTGGACTATTACTACTCTCCCCTCCGTGGTGGCTACAAATCCCTCCCCCACACACCATTTGGCAAATGTGACCACTCTTCCTTTCTCCTTCGCCCACTTATAGGCAGAAACTGAAACAGGATGCACCTGCACTCAGAATGCTCCAATGCTGGTCAGACCATTCAAATTCTATGCACCAGGACTGTTTTGATCATGTGGACTGGGAGACCTTCCGGTCCACCTCTGATGACGACATCAAGGTCTACACTGATACAGTAATGTGTTTCATCAGGAAGTGCATAGATGATGTAGTGCCGACCAAAACAATACCGATCTACCCCAACCAGAAACCGTTGATTAATAGTGATGTTCATTCGGACCTCACTCAGTACAGGGACCCTCAGTACAGGGACAGGATTGAAGGACAGTTCAACACGACTCTAGAAGCATGTGGCAGGGAATTAATATCACAGACTTCAAAGGGAACATAAACTCCTCCATGAACTATAAACTCTACCTCTCTCCCGGATGAGCTTGATACATTTTAGCTAATTTCGAGGGTAACAACACTTCACTCGCTGAGAGAGCTCCCACGGCCGAAGCTACAGAGGTAAGTTCACTCTCCGTCTCTGTAGCGAACCTAACCCGATCCTTCCGATGGGTGAATATCCGTAAAGCTCAGGTTCAGACGGCATTCCGGGCCGTGTTATCAGAGCGTGCATGAATCAACTGGCTGGTGTTTTTATGGACATTTTCAACCTTTCCCTCTCCTTGTCTGTGGTCCTCACATGCTTTAAAACATCCACTATTGTGCCTGTATCAAAGCAATCCAAAATCACATACTTAAATGACTGGCGTCCTGTTGCTCTGACCCCCATCATCAACAAATGCTTTGAGAGGCTAATCATTACATCTGCTCTGTGCTGCCTGCCTCACTGCAGTTTGCTTACCACAACAACCGCTTCACTGATGATGCCATTGCATCTACAATACACACTGCTCTCTCCCACCTGGAAAAAAGGAAAACATATGTGAGAATTCTGTTTGTAGACTACAGCTCAGCATTCAACACCATAGTGCCCTCCAAGCTCGACGTGAAACTCACATGGTCCATCCACACTGAGACCTTTGTGAAGAAGGCTCAGCAGCCTCTCTTCTTCCTGAGACAGCTGAGGAAGTTTGGAATGAACCACCACATCCTCACACGATTCTACACCAGCACTGAAGAGAGCACCCTGACTGGCTGCATCACAGCCAGGTATGGCAACATCTGTACAGTGTATTTTTATTGTATACAGTCTTCATATTTTGTGTATACTGTATATTGTATATTATTAGGTGTATATTGTATATTGTCAGGGTTGGGAGGGTTACTTTTGAACTGTATTCCGCTACATATTACAGAATAAGCGCTGTAAAATTTAATTTGTAACATATTCCGTTAGATTACTACTTTGGATTACTTCTTCAGCACTGGTAGATTTTTTTCACTTGTTTTGACAAAAAAAAAAAAAAAAAACAGTAAGACAAAATACACAGGTTAAAAATACACTCTCTGAAAAACCTAAATATCTTATGTGATTTTGTTTCTAAAACAAGATATATCCAATTGATCTTGTTTTAAAGATTTTTGGATATTTTAACAGGAAAACAATACAAAAATTATTATCAAGAATACGATTTTTGTCCAAATATCTACGGTCTTACTAGAAAAAAAGAAATTATGATCCAATGTGAATTTTCTTGATAAAAAAACATGATCGTGCCTGCTAACGTGCATGTAAAATGGCTAGAAATAGCCTTTTATATTAAATTAAAGCTGACAATTTACACAAGGTGTATTTCTATTTCTTCTGCTCCAAACGTACTTCTCCGCATGCTCGTGTGAATGTAACAAATCATAAGAAAGTGTTTCTCCACTGTTCACCACTGTTCAAATGCACTTTGGATCACATCATTTATATGTATAAATGTTTTCCATCTGAAAGGACTAAATGTTAAATTAAACAAATGACAATAAAATGCAACGTAATCTCTTCAGTTATCAAAAAAACGTTTTGAATGTAACTGTATTCTAATTACCAATTATATAAATCGTAACTGTAATGGAATACAGTTTCTTATATTTTGTATTTTAAATGTGTAATCCTGTTATATGTATTCTGTTACTCCCCAACCCTGTATATTGTGTTGTGTAACAAGATGTATAAACTGTGTTATGTGTAAATCAGATGTTTATTTTAATTGTCAAACTGCCATGTTGATTGGAACTGCACCCAAGATTTTCACCAACTGTTGCACTTGTGTATATGGTTGAGTGACAATAAAGGGATTTGATTTGATTTGATTTGATTTGATGATGATTAATAAAATAATATTTTATTTTGAATTATGAATGACATAGCCTACAAAGACATAAGCTGTGTTTCCATCAAAATGTTTATAATTTTTAATGTTTTAATGTAATTTCTGAAAATTCTACTAAAGAAAATGCTAAACATTGCTTGTTTCCATGAACTGTAAATGCGCATTATTTTGAAGGAGCCCGTCTTTTTGTCATGGAGCAGCTGAACGATCTCTTTGCTTCTGGGAGAGTTGTATTTGGTGTAATAATGCAATTGTACATTATGTTATTACATGCTGCCAGTAGACATCGCAGAATAAGTGCAATAGCTCGCATAATTAGGGATTAAATGGCTATTCCCATTTGCAGTCTTATACCTGGGAGCGCCCATGCTAAAAACAGTTCTGGTGGACTGTGAGGACCCACTTTAAGACAATCTGCTGGTGAAGAACTTTCAACTAACCAGGGCTACATCTGAAGAATTGTATGTCATGGTCTAAGTTGCCAAGACTAAGCACTACAGCAGCTCACAGATTGGGTAATCAGCTGGACCTCATTTTTACACGTATCTGTACCAACTCAAATATTATTGTTACTCCTTTACATGTATCTGATCACTACCTTGTTCAAATCAACATGACTCTCCCACCTACATTAAAACAGACTCCACCGTTGGTTTCCTTTTACCATAACCTCCGTTCTCTTTCACCCACATGCTTTTCCATTGCTGTCTTCCCACATAAAATGTATTTTCCACCCTGGATGTAAACACTGCCACAGACACACTAAGATCTACTTTAAAAACCTGCCTAGTCAGCATCTGTCCCCTCTCTTCTAGGCCAGCACGCACTGCACCACCCAGCCCCTGGCTCTCTGGCATCCTTTGTGAACATCGGAGCAGCTGAGAGGAGATGGCAGAAATCTAAAGATCCAGCAGATCTAGGTAAGTATCAGTTTATGCTTGCAACTTTTTCAGATAACGTTAAATCTGCAAAAACTTCCTATTTCCAGAACAAGATCAACAGCACCAAAGACACTCACAGCTTGTTTAGAACATTCAACACACTTCTCTGACCTCCATCTAAACCACCTGACACATCACTGACAGCAGATGTCTTCACCAAATTTTTTACTAATAAGGTTACAACCATCAGAAATACATTCTCAGCACCACACCCTGTCAAATACCTGTCTCCTGTATGCAACATTTCTGTCTCAGTGTTTTCTCCTCTGACTGACACTGAGCTTTCTAAACTCCTCTTCTCCAACCACCACTTGTTTACTTGATCCCATTCCTTCTCACCTTCTCCAGGCCATCTCTCTGTCCATCCTACCTGCACTCAAACACATAATGAACACATCTCTTCTTACAGGCACTTTTCCCACTACATTTAAGCAGGCTCGAGTAACTCAGCTGCTGAAAATACCTGCACACAAGTAAAACACTACAGACCATTTTCTCTCATCTTATTCATGGCAAAAACACTTGAAATGGCCGTTTTCAATCAAATCTCTAACAGAACAAGCTGCTGGATGACAATCAGTCAGGCTTCAAAAGTGGACTCTCCACCGAGAATCACTGAGTCGCTGAGACGGGTGAAAGCTGAATCAAGATCATCTGTCCTAATTCTGCTGGACCTTTCTGCAGCCTTTGACACAGTCAACCATCAGATCTTACTCTCCACAACAGATCTTACTCTCCACACTCTCTTCACTGAGCATCACTGGAACTGTGCTTGACTGGTTTAATTCCTATCTCTCAGGTAGTTACTTCAAGGTAGCCTGGAGAGGTGAGGTGTCCAAGCCACATCAGCTACTTACTGGGGTACCTCAAGGTTCAGTGCTCGGGCCACTTCTCTTCTCTATAGACACTACATCACTGGGACCCAACATTCAGGCACATGGTTTCTCTTACCACTGCTACGCCAATGACACGCAGCTCTACTTGTCTTTCTAGCCCAACGGCATCTTGGCCTGTTTGAAGGAACACCACCTGCAACTTAACCCAGCCAAGACCAAGCTCCTTGTATTTCCAGCCAACCCTGCTTTTGAACACAACATCACCGTGCAGCTTGGTTCAACTACAGTAACGTCTTCCAAAGCAGTCAGAAATCTAGAGGCAACCATCGATAACAAACTAAATTTCACAGACCACACCTCAAAGACCACAAGATCATGTAGATTTACACTCTACAATATCAGGAAGGTAAGATCCTTCCTCTCTGAACATGCCACACAACTTCTTGTTCAGTCACTTGTCATAACTAGACTGGACTATTGTAACGCTCTAATTACAGGCCTCCCTGCATGTGCAATTAGACCCCTGGAAATTATTCAGAATGCAGCAGCACATCTGGTCTTTGATGAACCAAAGAGAGTGCATGTTACACCAATCCTTGTCTCTCTTCACTGGCTGCTGTTTGATGCACACATCAAATTCAAGGGTCTGATGCTGGCATACGGAACAGTCACTGTGTCTGCTTCAGCATACCTAAAATCCTTTCTGCAGAGCGACGTGCCAACTAGAAGCCTATGGTTGGCTAAGGAATGTCTCCTTATTATACCAACTCAAAGAGGCACCAACACACTTTCCCGGACTTTCTGCTCCATCTTACCATGTTGGTGGAATGACCTTCCCAACTCCATTCGTGAAGCTGACTCACTTTCTGTCTTCAAACAGCTAAAAACACATCTTTTCCATGAGCTCATAAGCAGTCACTTAAAAATCTGTGCACTTTAATCTGTTTTGAATACTACTATTCTGATGCTAGTGAAACTTTGTAATATGGCACTTTTTCATACCACTGTCTCCTTAAAATGATTCACTTATGTGTTCCTCTTTTGTAAGTCGCTTTGGACAAAAGCATCTGCCAAATAAATAAATGTAACTATAAATTGTCGGGCCTTTCGTTGAGCCAGTCACGTTAAGCACTCACACACCTACCGTCCGATGAGCGCATGGCACTTTAAAAATGGTCATGACACGTAATGATTCATGCAAATAAGCTGTTTCCACAACTTTAATGCTCATTTTAACTAATGCGAAAGTCTAGAAAATCCACCTCCTCCTTTCACATAATTATTTTTGCAAATTGTGAGAGCTAATTTGTATATAAAGCGTTTTTATTCAGCATTTCTTATAAATAGATGGAAATGCAGCTATAGTGTGGTCACTGGCATTAAGACATGCTTGTGTGAAAGCCATTTAAAATCCATTCTATTAGTTATGAGCTTTGCAGATGAAAATGTGCAAGTTTGAATGAAACTCTAGAATTTATCATGTATCATTTAAATGGCCACGGATGCCTAAGGATAATGCTGGATGCGCACACAAAATGTTTGGAAAATGCAATACATACAAGAATAGAATATATTTTATTAATTTTAAAAGTGCCTATCAAATAATCCAAAGATCTGGGCATTGATAGCACAGCCAGCTATATCCATGCACAGTCATATTGCACTCCATTCCCTCTGGAGGCTCTACCTGTAATTATAAAATGCACAAAACATTGAAATGCCAGGGAGACTATGGAAGAAATACTGAATTTAGCCTAGCATTTTCATGCACATCTTGCATAACGTATGTGTCTTTATATTTACCCTTTTCACTTGGTAGAGAAGCCATGTACTAATCAAAGGTATCTAGAATTTAGCATAAGGTAATGGAGACATAGAGAAATTATAAGCACATGTCCACAACACCTGCATACACAATTATTCTGAAATCAATCAGGAAGGATGCAAGGGTGGGGCCCTAAGTTCACTTCAAGGCTTTAGCAACTGATGCTCAGAATAGAAAGGCATTAGAACTAATTGATCTAATAATGATTATATTGTGGTTTGTGGAACCTGCACGAGGACTTGCTGACACAGCAGCTGTATGATTATGAAGGATAAACAAGCTCTGAGAACAGTGAATTGCTCAAGGAGTTTGAAGTTGTGTTGCTCATTTTGTCCTAAATGTGGTAATCAAGTGACATCTGGACAAGGACTGAAGTTGTGAATAGGAAACAATTTATTCCTCTTTGTCATGTGAAGATTCCAGCTGCATGGTGTATGTAAAATATTAATATTCAACATATTTGCATAGCTTTCCACATGAATCAAAACAACTAAACTCCATGAAGTAACTGTTCTTGAATATGATGGTAATTGCTTTCACTTTGCCACTGAATTTTTCAATGTTCCAAACATTGTTTATAAAAGAGCCTGTGACTCATTCTGTGCACCTGCTAGTATTTTGGTAACCTGCTATGCTTGTTCATCATACTTTATTATTTTCAAAGCATACCACACCTGCAAATTCTGTTTGTAGTGTACTTTATGAAGCATCTGGCAAATTGAGAATATCTTAGTTTAGGTGGTTGCCTTATGTATGAAAATTACATCAACATCTCTGTGGGATAATAACTCATGCGCTCACTCTTTGCAGGAATCAAACCAGCAACCTACTGATCTCAATCACTGGGCTTTTAACAGCCTCACCACACTTGCATGAAATTATTCTTGCAGAAAATAGGGTATGTAAGCCTATCATCCAAAGATGCATAATTTCAACCATGCACACCTTCTTTATGTACATGTGTGACCATGGGAACATAATTTATGGTGAGAACAACTTAATTTCAGTTGTATGCACAGGTGCAGAATCGACGTCTGAGCCATCAAAGGCAGTTATCCAAAAGACCCTGCAGTCGTTTTTTTTAAAATGCCAAATAAGGCCTTGTATTACTGAGATTCAACTGCTCTTCTACCATTTTCGGCAACCAAACTATTAGCAGTGGCAAACTCTTCATGATTTAAAGGAATAGCTCACCCAAAAATTAAATATTCTATAATAATTTACTCATATCACTTTCTCTCTTCTGTGGAACACAAAAGTATATTTTTTAAATAATGTTGCCATCGCTGATTTCCATACAATAGCAGTTGAAAGTGACTCACTTGATGCTTAAAAAACACCCAAATGTGCCATAAAAGTAGTCCATGCTTCAATTCAAAATCTTCTGAAGGCATACTGTACATAACTTTTTTTTATTCACTTTTCTCCCCAATTTGGCCCACCCAATTCCCAATGCTCACTGGGTCCTCATGCTGGCACAGTTGCTCACCTCAATCGGGGTGGCAGAGGACAAATCTCAGCCTCCGCTTCTGAGACAGTCAACCTGCACATCTTATCACGTGGCTTGTTGGGTGTGCTACTGCAGTGACTTAGTGTGTGTGGCTTAAGCTATTCCCTGCAAACTCCACACACAACTTGCCATGCGCCCCATCAAGAGAGAACTACTATATTGTGACCACAAGGAGGGTAACCTTCGTGAATGTACCCTCCATAACAAACAAGCCAATTTTGTTTCTTAGGAGGCCTGGCTGGAGTTACTCAGCACACCCCGCCCCGCCGGGGTACGGTCTTCTCGGAGATAGGTTGTTTGTGAATGCAGCCCAAAGCGGGTGGTAAACTCCATCTAAGGCTAAATGCCGGCACGAGACCGATAGTCGACAAGTACCGTAAGGGAAAGTTGAAAAGAACTTTGAAGAGAGAGTTCAAACTTGTGACTCCAGAGGTGCTAGTCTGCATCATTACTTGCTGAGCTACTCAGGACCCCTACAATAACTTTTTATGACGAACACACCGAATTTAAGTCGTTACTCACTCTCAAATCAATTAATCAATCAACTAATGTATAAAGAACCTAAATCAAATATTATGACAAATCATTAACATTAAACCTTAGTGGTTCTTGCACATCTCCTGTTAAAATGTCATGGCATCATGACACAAGAACCAGTGAGGTTTGATGTTATTGACCTGTTGCCATGTTTGATTTGGGCTCGGTACACATACGGTACATAAGTTGATCTTTGATTTGATTTGATACTTTAAAGAATTTTCATTTTGGGGTGAATTATTCCTTGTTGGTACATTTAGGAGATTTAGCAGCTCTCTTAATGGCAGCACAAATGCAACAACAACAACAACAACAACAATCAACTGAAAATATGCCCATGGAACACATGCTATGACTTTCTCACCTTTTTCACCTCTCATGAGTTTGCATCCCAACACTTATTTGGCCTGAGCAGCATTAAGACCTGTTTAGGTCTTCAGGTTGCTTCTCCAGTATGTTTTCATTCATTATTTAAATTGATGCGAGAAATTCAGTGCAGCCCAGCTGTAGACTTTTACTGGGCCAGAGTGAGTAGAGAAAACAGGTGCACTGGTATTACCATAAAGCCTTTTGTCCTTTTGAACTCAGGTACTCCTACTCAGCATTTTCTAAACTCAGCAAAACCCACCACCTGCCTTAATCCTACCATAATATGTGGCTACATCTCCCAAAACAGAAATGTAAGCAAAATCTTCCAATAAATGTTCTACCACTGCCTCTGCAAAGAGTTTTGTTTGGGAGCCTCATTATATCAGAAGAAAATAGTAATTATAAGATTACTTCTAACCAGTGGTGTGTGTAACGCATTACAGTAATATTTTGTTACATTTTGTGTTAATGCAGTCATGTAACACATTACTTTAAAAAAGAAGTAATCGAATTACAGTTACAAACATAAAATTACAATACTTGGATTGCACATTTATTGCCAAGACAATAATATTAAGTAGAATGAATTTTAAAATATATTATGTTACTATGTTGGTACTTTTATGTATGCTGCTGTGTCAGCTAATGAGCATGCACTCTTACAAACCACCATGGCATAGAGGACACCTATCCTGAGTGAATGGCGTTACTTCGGATGCAGCAGAGTGCAGTTGTTATTCAAGTTGAAAACTAAAGTGAAGCGTTTCAAGTTTTCATGCACTCACAATCAATCTCAGCGAGCTCTGTGTCAGCATGCTCTCAGCCCTGGCTGAGGCACGCAAGGCAACAAATCCCCCTCAAATCTCCGTGCTCTACCCCATCTTTGCACACCTCCCTCGTGTGTCCCTCTGCAGCTGCCGAGGGAGGAGAGGTGATCGGCTTCCGGTGTATATGGAAAATAGCGGAATAAAAAAAACTGAAAAAATAATCCACTTGCTGTAAAGTTGTGTAAACACACATGCTGCACATGTACACTCACAAACAGATATACATGCACACAGACATGCATGATGCAACACACAAACCTGTATATGCACACTGAAAAGAAACTACAAGCATTCGAATACACAATGGTTTACTATCAAAGCTGTCTGCAAATGTGTTTTCAGAAATTTTTTCAGTTCATTAGTATTCTTTTTCTATCTTTCATGTCTGACCCCAAAATAATTTCCAACTCATTCATGAGATACAACCCAAAAATGAAGCCCTAGGGTTTATTGTTTTCCCATGAAGACAATGAGACTTTGCAAGAGAATGTTTCTATCTTGCAATTCTTCCATCACACAGTTATTGCATCTGTCTTGTTCACTGCATTAGCCCTGTCAGAATGCCCAAAAGCACCTAAGAGAAACATGAGAGAAACTTTTAATAAGGTCAGCCATCAGGGTCCACAAACCTCTATTTGTGAATGTTTATGTTTATGAGAAATTTTGTCCTGCATTTAATTCCACAAAAGGATGGCCGTTTTGTAAGATTCAAGATAAATACATTACAATTTGTTTAATTAAAACATGTAAGCAATGAAAGATAATCAGCAAAACAATTACAGTGGGCTTGCAAAAGCATAAATGTGAAAGCAATATCAACAATACCTTGAGGTGTTTGTGTGTGTGTGTGTGCGTACGTGCGTGCGTGTCTGTGTGTGTGTGTGTGTGTGTGTGTGTGTGTGTGTGTGTGTGTGTGTGTGTGTGTGTGTGTGTGTGTGTGATAGTTTTGTTCAGTTAACTCTTATGCACTGTGTAATGTGTGTATATGTACATGTACATGAATGCGTGTTGCTCATATGGAGTTATTGGAGACCAGATGTTCCCCAAGGCACGGAGCAAAAATATAAAAAAAATGAGTCAAAGCAAACACAGCCACACTCAAGTCATTTATGCCAGAAATAAGCAATAATAACATATGGATAGATAATATTATTCAATGCCTTCTTCCACATAATAAAAAATGGCATGCTATCATAGCCAAGTCTGTCAAACTCCAAAAGGACAAAAAAGTACCATAAAGCTAGTCAGTTGATTTAAACTTGTATTGAACCCAAAATATTCCTTAGCTAGCTAAGTTTTATGAAACTATACGATAGCGTTGTGTGTGAAACAGACTGAAAGTTGTCATTCATTGTTAATCTTGATCTCAATTAGGCTGTTAACCTCATTGATTCAGGATATGTTTCAGGAATCAGACTGATAGTTCTTGAGTTCAACTCACTGACTCAATAATCTGATTGGATCTGACAGTTCTCAGATTAATAGCATGATTTAACAAGGAAGATTATCAATGAATAATATTTTTCAATTGCTGTTTGTTTCTCACACAAAACCATTGTATGGCTTTGGAAGGATTGAAATATTGCAAATGTAATAACAATTTTATAGTGATTTAATTTTTTTGTCCTTTTTGGAGCTTGACAAATGTCACTATGAACTGTGATTATATGGAAAATAGCTTCTTGAAGAGTCTTAAATTCTCAATTCACAAAAATTTCAGCATACACGTTTCCTTTACGAAACAAATCTGTTTTGAACGTAGACTCAAGTTCCTCATTTGAACTTTATCATACTGTCCAAGCAAAAAGATTTCCACACCCGAGAATCAACAGTCTCTTAATGCCTCACTGTCCAGCTGTTGTTGCTTCATAAACACATTTCAGCCTTCCACTGTGTAATTGCTTATACATCAGACTTTAAAAAAACACTGTTTACACACACACACACACACACACACACACACACACACACATAAACACACTTAAGATAATTATCCACGCTGCTTATTAGATTAACGTCGCTCCATAAAAATGCATCTGCATATTGCTCTGATTCTATTAGCTCTGTACCTCATCCTTAAATATGTCCTGACACACTTACTTAGTTTGTTGCCAGAGCCTGTGCAAACTCATTTGGTAATTGGGGGGAAACCGTGGTCCCTGTGCAAACAGACCTCCCTCACACCTATAAAACATTCTCACTGCTAATGAAAGGATAAGCTTTAGAAACACACAGAGGACAAGTCATCCTTCTATGCACAAGGGACGCATTCTAGCATTGTTGCTATGGTCACTTCTTATTGGCAACCAATCACCACAAGTGCACAAATCATGATAATATACATCACATGTCCTTGAGCGTTTGAGGAGTGACTGGATAAAAAATGTGTGATCAAAAAGCTGTATCTTTGCCATAATAAAATTGGTGCCCATAATAGGCATTTTCTGTCAAATAGGGACAATAAACACATAATTTGAATGTTTTTTTTATCATATTCATACATTAAACTATGGCAACCATGTTAATTAATTGGAAAACACTTTGAGAACATGTCTCTCTCTCTCTCACACACACACACACACACACAGACACACACACATGTTGGTGCGGCTATCCTTATGAGGACTCTCCATATACATAATGATTGTTATACTGTAAAAACTATATATTCCATTCCCTAACCCTAACCTTACCCCTAACCCTCACAAAAAACGTTCTGAATTTTTGCATTTTAAAAAAAACATTGTTTAGTATGTTTAAGTGATTTGAATTATAGGGGCACTAGAAATGTTCTCATAAACCACATTTATAGAATAATACCCTTGTAATTACCAGTTTGTAACCTAAATAAATCATTCTTGGGGACCACACACACACCATTATTTTCAATAATTCAACAGGCTTTACCACGGTTAACACACCTTAAGACATCGTTTAGGGTTATATATCAAGACATTTTCTTGTCAGTGGAGCTACTTTCACCCGCCATGGATTCTCCTTTTGAGACAGCCCGAGCCTTCATTGCTAGTTCGAAAATGTCACTTTAGAACTCGCAATGGAGGATGCGCTGGATCAGCGTTAAGGTGTAACAAGGTGGTGTGTGCGCGTGTATGTGTGCATGTGTGTAAAGGAGAGAAACAGAGAGATCACATGATGAACTACCTGTGTGTGAGTTTGTCTGAGAGCAAAAGAGAGGGGGAAGGGGAGCACAAGTGTGCTTCCACTATGGGATGCTGATTTAAGGTGAAATACATAAAAACACTTACAAATTAAAAGTTATATTGGTTCATATAGAAACTGTTGTATTTATCATATCGCAGGGGTTTGTTGGTCGCGACTCAAGTTTATAAGTGTGTGTACTGTATGCCAGTGTGTGTGAGTTGTGAGCGAAAGAGGAGTGCAAGGATGCTTTTCAACTGAAATTGAAATAAATTTAGGATATGATTTACATTGTTTGTCATTCTTATCCTATTTACTCAACAAATGTTTTGTTTTAACTGGTTATTTTGCTTTGGTAGCCTGTCCAGCTCTTTGAAATAACTGAAATAATTTGGGAACTGATATGAAAAAAGACCTGGAACTACTTCATATCCGTGCATTTACTAGAAAATAATTGCACACCTTAGAATGTTTGTCAACCAATCAGAATCAAGCATTTAACAGACCCGCAGTATAAATCCTTATAAGGATTTAACTTTATATTTTGGGTTCAATACAAGTTTAAATCAACTGATGGCATTTGTGGCATAATGTTGATAAATTTACTTTCTTAAAATTATTTAATTTTTTTTAAATCTAGGTTACAGTGGAAGTGAATGGGGACAATTTAAGGAGGGTTTACAGGCAGAAATGTGAATCTTATAATTTTATAAATGAAATGTAATTGTTCTGTTAAAACTTGCATATTGTTTGAGCTGTAAATATTTTAAATTGTCATTTTAACTGTTATTTTATAGGGTTTAATGGTTTATGGTGTTATGTCGTCATGCCAACAAAGTTGTAAAATTAGATATAACTTTACACAAAAAAGGTTAGTAAGTTATTTAATCACTAAAATGCATATTGTTTACATAATGTGGCTATGCTTTTGAAACATTTAAAACACATATCTTAAAACATTGTTTAAACATTTACGGACTGGCCCTATTCACTTTCACTAAGTGCCTCACTTTAACCCAGATTTAAGTCCCTAAAAAGGAGGGACAATTTTAAATAAATTTTTGTAGTAATCAATATTATGGCACAAATGCTTTCGATTGATTTAACTTGTATTGAATCCTGAATATTAATTTAATGCTCCTACTACAGACATTGTGAACAGAGCTCAATATTCTTTCCAGAACATGTTCTCATATTCTAAACTTCAGAAGTTATTTCCACTTACTCTAATAATTCATCAATAGTGTTGCCTTCTTCGATGGAGCAGTACTAAATTAGGTTCAGTAAACCAGAAAATTGCAGCTGTTTTTTAATTGAAACAAATATAATTAGTATCTTAACACTCTCAAAATGATTCCTTTGTTTTTCAGTTCAGTTTTTCATTGGAACACTAATTTATCACACAGAGATAACGTGGCCTTTTAACCTTATTTGTCAGAATGCTTTATACATTTAAATAACCCTTTCAAAAGCAGTGTCAGAGTCTTGTCTTTTGGTAGAGACTGTAACAGCTTTCATTTTCTCTCAATCCAAGCAGTATCATTCAAGAGTGTACATGAGTAGTAAAGTTGAATACCTGATACCTGAAACTTTTTATTATTATTAGTAGTAGTAGTAGTATGTACAATACCTGAAACTAGCTTTTTCATTATGTATAATGCTGGTTTTTGAGTGGTTTCCATAGCTTTTGAAATAGTCATATAGGAAGAAAATATAGAGAGGGGAAAGAATGTGAGAAAGAACAATTGGATTGATGTGAAGTGGTAATACAAACACAGCTTCCAATATTTAGCTCTTAGATTGACAAACCCACAGCACTTTGCAATATGCTTAAGTGTGTGAATGTGTTTTATGAACAGCATGTCCTTTTTGCCATTGTTCACATTAAGTCCTTTTTGCACTTATATGTACATGTGAAGTCACTGAAAGAAAGTACATGGTTTGTGGTTAATGAACTCTGGCAGACACAGGGTGAATGTGAAGTTCCATATTCACATGTGGTAATGAGTGAAGATAGATGTAGTGTGCAGAAACTGATCAGGGGCACTGGGGTCCTCAAATAGTCAATAAATCTACAACAGAGCAGAAAGAGGTCCATTACCCTCCAGCAGCAGATATAACTTCTCCTAAAGATTGTTCTAGAAAGAATTTGACCCATGACCCTGTTTATTGGGCTTTCATGGATTGAATCAGATGCACCAAGGGCTAAAAACCCAACCTGATTATACAGAATGACTGGTAACTTGAATGTATAGGTGTATAATTCAGAACCCTAGCATTTACAATTCACACACCTATTAAAATCATGGGCAGCGCTAGGGGTGGGCTACCAGGGCTTATGCCCGGAATGTTTTCAATAAAGCCCTGAAAATTTATATTGTCTTGTATGGATTACATATTAAAGGTACTGTAAGCGATTTTAGCATTCTGAAGCTTTCACGTGTCTGAACTGTTGAATTAGCCATGCCCCGTCATTCCAAAAATCCCGTCCTCCAAAGATCATCTTAGACCAAAATAGAGCAAAAGAGAAGCATTGTTTGATCCTGTGGCTGTCAAATTCAACAGTGGCACAGTAGCGCCCTCAACTGACAAACATCATGAATCATAGCCTCAATGATCATCTTAAAATACAGTACAACACTATGAGAACGAGCAAAACGGTTACTAATGTGTTACCTTCGACAGCTCTAAAATATATATATATAATTTAATGATGCCTATACATTATTGATAATACCAAGTACAGACTCAATTCAATACCCACACGTCTTGTTGCTGGCTGGGTTCAAGCACTAATGCATATGTACGCAAAAGCAAGAAGAGCGCTCTCGATTGCAGCTGTGTGTGAACTGTCAAAATGCCTGTTTTAGTAAGATATTGTATACTGTTGGGATTAGTTGGTCCTTCCAGATGCAGTAAGTACCAAATATTTGAAAATAACCCTGAAAATAAAGAGTATATACATATGTTCTCAAGGAATTTGCCAACTTTAAGTCAAGAGCCAGGACATTTGCAAAAGCCCTTTTATTAAAAAACAATGCCATGAACCTTACAAACTTTGGCAAATCTAGCAATTTTTTTTCTTCTCATAATCACCTTTTGTAGCCTATTTAGAGCCTGTTATCTTCCAAACTAACTCCAATCAATAATGGGCTATTAAACTGTACACAATGTGCATCAAACTACAGAAAGCCAAAAGAGACAAAGTGTTTTCTTTTTTAATCATGTTTTAATGTACATAGTGCTAAAAGCACACAACTTCTGATCTTTGAGCTTATCTAAGGTAGAGACAGTTATTGGGACATTGTAGTTTTTGTTTTAGCAATATTTAAAGATTTACTATTTAAATTACAATCCACATATGTAACATTTAAACTTTTATTACAAAGTGTATTATATTCTGATATTTTATCAAAGGATGACCCCATCTGTATCTACAGATGTCTGGGCTAAGCCCTGAATATCAACTGACCCTAGAGCTGCCCCTGAGTATAATATTGCTCACTTATTTTCCAAAATTCAAACACATCACAGTGTAGTTATATATATTAATACTCGTGGTAGTAAAATTTTATTGATCTTTTTTGCAATTAAAAAGATGTAACAGTAACTACTGTGCTTACAATTAGCTCTTAGTTTGATTTTAAAGTCAATATACCTTACATTTTTTGTCTAACAATAAGTGGAAAATGTTAGAAGTTAGTGGGTTTGAAATACGTATTTCCTAACCCTTCATTGCACCATATTGTTAGAAATGTAAAATATAAATGCTTTTATTTCACATGCATTGCAATCTAATCAAATGTCCCTCAATTTGCAGCAATGATTTTCCCCTCCAAATGGAGGCATGCGTTAAAATTTGCATTACCACTTAAAGTACAGTTACATACATAAGGATTCAGAAATATATCTTAAAAACATGATTAAATCAAATTAAATTAAAATTCCCTCTGCTGTACCAAATTTTTGACATTGAAGCATTTGCTCAGGTCAGATGGGCAAAGTTTGCATTTAGTCCAAGAATAAAATATTTTTTTTCAAAATTTCCTGATGAAATGAACACTACAGACACTACAATGACAATTACTTGTATTCCCTTTCACGTAAATAATGAGTAAAACAGCAGATTATCAATCCATAAACACTCTGTTCCTCACACAATACTAGATCAAAATACTAGTTCTAAACGTTGGCACTGTATTTTCTTGTGCGATCAAGTGATGAGTAGCTCTACAGATAAACTGTTGCACTTGCGATGCAAAGGACCGAGATATAAATCCTGAAGAGCAGGCAATTTGATGTGTGAAGTCAAAGTATCATAGAAACACCACCAGACTGGCCATCGGGAGAACCAGGACCTTTCCCGGACCTTTCCACAAAACGGGGCCTTGTTCTGCCAAAGTAGGCAGCAAAATGAAGGGGGCCAGGATAATCTGAAGGGATTGCGAAATGGTGCCGCGATATGCCGAAGGGGACAGAGAAACACATTGCCACAAAACCCCCACCCCCCAATAAAAAAACCAAAACATGTTGATTGTTCCAAGTCCTCCCCTGAACACCACACAAAATGACGTGGTTGCTTCAGCAATTGCGTTTTTCATCTCACATTTGCTTTTATGACACTATCAGTTTTAGGTTGAAGGTTTAGTGTAGAGAGGACAGATTGGTTGATTTAAAACTCCAGAGTGCATTAACCTTAAAAACTTCATCTATTTGGGAGAACATTTAACTCCCTTTTAGCGCCACACAGTGGACAGTTCACCTCAGAGCTCCACAACACATGTAAGAAATCTCGTAATATCATTTTGCAACAATATTGCCATCATTTTCATTCATTTACAGTTACAAATGAGGAAAACAACAACATAAGTTATTCATTCTGAGGAGACAGTAACATAAGAACTCCCATAATTCAAAGTTCCAAAATTGCTCAGAAAAGTACAAGCTAGAACAAAGGTATAAGTGAGACCGAGTGATGCAATAATACAGAGGATAAATTATATGGAGAAAGGGAATAGATATCTGCTTTCTAAAGCTTCCTTATGTACCTATAATCTTGAATTACTAAAATAACTTTGGGCGAGTAAATCAAGTTAGCAATTAAGTATAGGGCATACATTAATTAAATATTATTGGATGATTTATGCAAATAGCATCTTTCTCCCACATTAAAATGACCAAGTATGCATTCAACTACTCAATAATTACCAAAAACTGTATGTAGTTAAAAAAAAACTAATTAGTATTATTTGCCACTGCTAAGTAGTCTCTAGATTTATAAGTTTTGAAGTTTGTGTCACCCTTTCCATTTTGACTCAGCTGTGTTACAGTCCTTTAGGACATTTATTGTGTCATATAAGAGTTTACATTTTAAACTTTAATAAGAACTGATGTTATTATCCTTGCCTTCAGACTGAGAGCTTATTCATTTTGCCCGCAGTGGTTAGAGCAGCTGTGCTGTACTACATCTGTCACCTTGGTTATAAGGAAGTATAACACTATGAGTAAGGAGTCGGTTAGCTTTGCGTAGCTTCACATGGCCATACTTTTGACAATCTGCATAAAGTCTTGATTATTCATCTTATTATGCATGTAACTTATTCTAACAGGGAATCAACAAAAAACCAAAAGAGAACGTCTGAATGATATGTAAAGCAACCGAACACTGCTTCATTTGTTTTGTTTAGAGGAAATTATCTTTTTTTTTATGTACTTAAAAGTAATATGTACTTATTATTTCACAGACAGAAAACATACTGTATGCACAGTGCATCTCAAGAACATTTATCTCAATACAAAGTACATCAAGCAATATTATTTCAAAGATTTGATGCTTTAACCTGTCAAACCTTAACAAATCCAGTCATTCCATCAACCCAGTACTTTGTAACACAACTACATTTTTTGTTTAGGCACTTGTCAGCAGGGTCGGAGCCAAGCTACAGCTCACAGTAAATCACAGAATGTAATAGTGAGATCATTATTTGCACAGCTGCAGCAAGCTAAAATGCATCTATTGAGCACACTATCATTGTCAATGAGTGTGAATTAAAAATTTGTCAGAATTGTGCATGGTCCATATCACGTTAAATAAGTCAGCCTGAATTATTTTCTTTGGCAATTCTGTGGTATATTTCCATAGAAAGCAGCCTAAAGTCACTGTCATCATAGTTCCTATCACCACAGATCTAATTTCTCACAAAGGCACGTATTGGGCATACCGCAAGCACACCGTGTAAGTTATATGTGTGAAAGTCAGCATGTCAAGATGATTGACAGGGCTAGATGGATCAGAATGATTAAATGGGTCATTTTGATCACTCTAAGCATAACATCAACTCTGTTAAGGCAGTTTATCTATACAACACTCGTGCTTTCCAGTACAAGTCGTGTGCACCTGGAGGGGAAAAAACTGGCAGCAGAAAGCTAATTCCTTTGGAGGATGTTGCTACTGATCTTATGATTGCCAGGTGATACTGTACTTCAGTCTTCCTAGCTGGCTTTAATGGCGACAGCATAAGGCAGAGCTCGTTTTATCAAAAGCACTATGCATTTTAGATATCATCAGTTAACGTGTAGAGTGCAGTGGGCTGTTATGGCATGGGTGAACACATTTGCAATGCTGGAAGATTTGCGGATGAGATTTTCTTCACTCATTTGTTTTCCCTGGTAGACCGGGTGAGTGCATTTGGCTAGCTATCCTGAAGCAAAAAAGAACAATAGTGTTGGCAATGAAAAAATCATTACTCTGACCAGTGGAATAAAGTGGTTATTTGGCTTATCACTCCATAGTGAGTGGAGGGTGCATCACTTTCAGCTTTCAGAGGGTTTATGGATAAATGCTTTTTCTGTTGCATGGCGATCGTTCCATCAGGGTCAATGAGCATGAATGGCCAAAGTAAAAGTGAAGCATGCCTCATGGAACAGCACTTTAGCTGCAAACACACATTCCGATACTTGACAGATATTGGGGACTGTACATCAGAGAAAGGAAACACATCATTGTACAGTAAATCAACAGGAATCCATTAATGTGGACATGTAGGTTACCACATGTTAAGGAAATTGGTAACAAAGTGACACAAGGGGGTCAGGTTCTCAGTTAATGTCTCTCGGTCTCAACACAAAATTCAGTAGTTTTCAAGTTAATGTAATCCTGCAATAGTGTAAACGTGTTTGGCTCCCTGTCTCTGGAGGAGGGCTTGAGGCTCGAGATTTGACACAAGCTCAAATACAAATAAAGTCATTAATAAATAGATGGGAGAAGTTGGGGTGGTGGAGGGATGGTGGAGGAATCGTTGCAGCATGGATGCAAGCAGCTGTTAATAAACGCTTACTCTGGTGATGTGATTGGTTGGATTAAATTAACATGCTCCTCCCGAGCTTTATGAAACTCTGTTTCAGTAGTTCGCAAATGAATGTAATCCTGCCATGAGGATAGTTTAAACATGTTTGGCTTGCTGTCCCTGGAAGAGGGCTCATGGCTCGTGACTTGACCAGAGCTCGAATACACCCCAAAAGAAGCCAAGACTGGGCAGAGAGTCGCTTGTGTAAGAGCCTTGTGAAACAAGGAAAGCAATGTGTTTGAAAATTGACAATATTGAACTCAGCAAACCCCACATGTGTGGAGCTCGGCTGCCGCTTGTCAAGTGAGCCCATCCTGCGATCGAATGGGTGCTCTCTTTGAATTTGAACGGGGGAGTCCTTACAGCAGTACGAACAAGAGAGACAATTTCACAAGTCCAATACTGGAAATCGTAATTCCTATCAGTTAGAAAAGATAAAGCACACTTTTCGGAATTAGTCTGAAGGTCTGGGCCAAGTTTGGTGCATGTAGTTTAAAAGCTCTAGGAGTCAGATATTTTGTCTCAGAATAATAATAATAATAAGACTAAATAGAATTTCAGTATGTTGGCTTTCTCAAGCCAGCATAATTACACTTCAAACTAAATGAAAATGTAATCAAAATAATTAAGTGGTCAAAAAAGCATACCAAATCCAAACATTTTACTCTCTCCAAATTCTTCCCCTGGCCCCTTTTCCAGTGACTTAAAAATCAATCTACGTCAACAGGTGGAAAAATACTATTATAAATTAGATCATGAATACAATTTTAAATATAAACAATGACAAATATTGAAAAATAAAGCATGACCAAAAGATAGTTTAACACAAATCTCATAAAATGGCTACAGTAGTTTTTGTCATGGATAAAATTGTATATTCCACTATATTTTTGACATGTTTTGACATTACCACCTGCTGGTGGAATCTGCAAACTGCAAATGTAGGTATTAATTTTAGAATTTGTGCTGAAAACAGACGTACTTCTGAAATATCTTATTTCTCAGGAAAATAGTAAATTCCGCTTTGCACCACTTCATTAACATACAATACACCCCCAGTTTGCACACATACAGCAACAGTGCGCAGACTCTGCCACCCACTCTTACTTGTGCTTTGTGTTGGCATGAAAATGGGATGAGATGTAGCACTAAGTCGATGTTCGTAGCGTTGATCTATGTTGGCTCATGAAAATAGAGCCCAATAAGCCTTGTATTCACAGAATACATGTTGAATTAGTGCAACTTTATTTTCATTAATCTGCTGGCAAATAGTTTATCTTGTTTTAAGCAGAAATCCAACATATAATGGCAAGGTATATGCATAAACAAGAGAAAATTACGTGTTAGTGGAGTAACAAAAATAAACCTTATTCAAGATATATTCACTGAAAACAAGTCTTAAATTCTTGTGCAAATTTGGTTTTCAAAAACATTTATCTTGTATTAGGATGTTTGTAGATATTTTCACTGGAAAACAAGACAACAAATACTGATTAAGAAAAAAATTTTGCTTTATGTTTTATTTTTATTTTATTGTTTAATTTTATTTTATTTTATCCTTCGAGTCACGAAGGACAAGGGCGAAGCTGGAGGATCAGAATGCTGAGGTGGAGCCAGTGGGGCTCAGGACCAAGGCGGTGCCATAGAGACGGAGGAACCCGGTGGATTCGAAGGAACAGAGAGCCAATGCGTAGCCAGAGGATCTGGAGACATGGACATCGGAGCAACCGGTGTTCGTGTCTACCATCACTAGACACTGTTAAAATATAAGATTCATGCAACAGCCAAGCTGCATGATGATCTGCAGGAGTTGCTACGCGTACTCGGCTTGCTGCGGAGGCCAGGCCTCCAGTCCGCGGTGTCACCTGATGCCGGTGCACGGGGGAGGGATGTCGTAAGTGGTGTACGAGGAAGCGAAAGCGCGGCAAGAGGGCGGGGGTCCATGCAAGGCTAAAAACAAACCCTAGCCAGCCGGCTCTCCCGTCTATCCTGCTCTCAAATGTTTGCTCCCTGGACAATAAATTGGACTGCATCTGACTCCAGCAGACTACGTAGTGTGAGCTTAGATACTGCTGCGTCTTTGTTTTCACAGAGACGTGGCTCAGCAACAGACTTCCGGACGCCGCCATTTAGCTAGACGGGCTCGTCTTGTTTTGTGCCGACAGAAATGCAGCTCTGTGCGGTAAGACTCACGGTGGTGGCTTGTGTGTTTACATCAACACGGAATGGTGCAATAACTCTATGCTAGTCTCTAGTTACTGCTCATCGCTGGTGGAGCTTGTGACTGTTAGATGCAGACATTTTACCACGGGAATTCACCACTGTTATCATAACCGGAGTTTACATTCCCCCCAGCGCTAACACTAAGGAAGTGCTCTGTGAACTGTATGGGGCTATGAGCGAACTGCAGAACGCTCTCCCTGACGGACTGGTTATTGTCGCTGGAGATTTCTACCATGCGAATCTCAAGACAGAGCTCCCTAAATTCCATCAGTATGTGGACTTTGTAACAAGAGGGGCGAACACGCTTGATCTTGTTTACACAAACATCCCAGGCGCGTACCGGGTGGAGCCCCACCCCCACCACGGCTACTCAGACCACATCTCTGTTATGCTAATTCCAGCATACAGACCTCTTGTCAGACGCACAAAACAGCTCCAGAAGCAGATGAAAACCTGGCCAGCAGGAGCCATCTCTGCTCTTCAGGACTGTTTTGAGTGTACTGACTGGCACATGTTCAGGGAGGCTGCAACATATGGCGACTCTACCAACTTGGAGGAATACACAGCATCAGTGACCAGCTACATCAGCAAGTGCATTGATTATGTCACCTTTTCCAAGACCATCACCACACGCTCCAACCAGAAGCTGCGGATGACTGCGGAGGTTTGTGTGCTGCTGAGGACCCGAGACTCTGCCTTCAGAGCAGGCGACAAGGTTGCCCTAAGAACAGCAAGGGCCAAACTGCCTCGGGCCATCAGAGAGGCAAAGTGCGCACACGCCCAGAGAATCCACAGTCACTTCCAAGACAGCAGCGACATGCGGCGCATGTGGCAGGGCATCCAGGCCATCACCAACTACAGGACAAGATCAGTTGCCTGTGACAAAGATGCCTCCCTTCCAGATGCGCTGAACGACTTCTACGCTAGGTTTGAAGCACAGAACCACGTGGTGGCGAGGAAGACCACCCCTCCTCCCAACGACCAGGTGCTCTGTCTTACCACGGCTGATGTGAGGAAAACTCTACATAGAGTCAACCCACGGAAGGCTGCTGGACCAGACAACATTCCTGGCAGAGTGCTCAGAGGATGTGCAGACCAGCTGGCAGATGTTCTTACCGACATCTTCAACATCTCTAAGCATCTGCGTCGTTCAATGTGTGGAGGCTTCACGATACTCTCCACGTCATCCATGCACAACTCACCATGTGCCCCACCGAGAGAGAACCACATTATAGCAACCATGAGGAGGTTACCCCATGTGACTCTACTGGGCCAATTTGGTTGCTTAGGAGACCTGGCTGCACTCTCTGAGCAAGCCCTGGATTCAAACTTGTGGTAGTCAGCTTCAATACTCGCTGAGACACCCAGGCCCAGAAATTTACTGTTTAAAGAAAATATATATTATTAATGTATAAATTTATATTAATTAAATTTTTACCCTTCTTTTTAAAGACCAAAAATCATGAGATTTTATTTTTATATTGACAGCCATAGTTTCTCCTAACCACGGTCACCTTTAGCTTGCTCTCTGGGGATGTAAGGTAATATTTCCTCAAAGCTGCTTTGAAGCACAATTTTTGTAAAAATCCCCGTGCAAATAAATTTCAACTAAGTTTGTCTTGTAGTGGGTAGAAAAAAGATTCACAATTTCTGTGGCCCCAAGCAACAGAACAACCCGGGGCCCCATTTAGAATTTTTTTTAGAAACATCAAATTGATTTTAAATCATAATTTTAATTTTTTTTTTCATCCAATCATCCCCCAATATTTACCTACATATATTTTTACCTACTACACCCAGTAACATTTTGGAATTCAGTTGTTATTTATTAATATTATAAACCAAAAATTATTTTTCCCCGTCTGTCGCTCACTTCGACGTCGTGTCGAAGAAGCGACACTAGGGGTCTCTCTTGAGCGCCGAAAGATACCTCTGATCTATGAAAAAAGGCCAATGAGAGTTGGCGAACAGTATTTGCATACTCCGCCTCCGGATACGGATATAAAGGCGAGAGAAATACGCTCGTTCATTCAGTAATTTTCTTCGGAGCCGATGGTCGTGTGTATGCAGTCAGCTGCGAGTAACACAACTGATCCTGCTTCTGATCCTCTGACGCTCTGCTTTGCTATTGGATTTACGGCGCACTACAGCGGCTTTTCTCTTCACTGCCGGCGTGCAGTTTGCCCCTGGGCGCTTCGACAGTGCAGAGTTAAAAGAGTTGAAAGAGTGATTCTCTCCATAAAAGAGTTTATTTCTCTGAAAGAGCATTACACAGCGGCGTTGAACGTCCTTTTCAGGACGCGTCTTTATAAAGATGTAATTTCCGCCCCTGTGTCATCTCTCGGTCATAAAACACTGTCTTGCATGCCTGGGCTGCGATCACACGCAGGCAGTGTTTTATGAATGGTTCATGTTCTCAGTGCGAGAACATAGCCATGGCAACATTGCGGTCGCACGGCTTTCTTTTGTAATGAGAGAAAGCCACTTCAGCCGCCCCCCGCGCCTCGCCTCCTTCCTACGGGATTGACGCAGGCGCCGCGGGCGATGAAGGCGATTTGGGGAATATGACGGGCTCTGTTCACCGGGTAAACCCCCTCGAACCGCCCGCCTCCCCGGCACGCTTGCTTGCCTCAGAATTGGATGACATCACCGCTGCATCGGAGAGCGTTACAGCGGCATCGGATGCTGATCGCTCGCCTGGGCCGCCACCTTCGGGTCTGCCGCCCAGCCTGAGCCTGACGCACGGAGATCCGCTATGCTTTCCTGGGCTACTTGATCGGTCCCGCGGGCAGGTGCGCCGCTCACAGCCACCCCCCCCCCCCGTTCCTTTCTTCCCGGACGTGCACGACGAGTTGAGCAAAGCCAAGGCTTCTTCGCTCCTCCGCTCTCACTACCGTCGCGGTGGAACGGTCCCAGACCGCTTCCACTCTGCATGCCACGGCCCTTCCTGCAACCAACGCCAGGCCAAGGCACTTCAAAACTTGCACCTTGGGTAGTCCTGTTCTTGATGTGCTGCAGGAACTGCGCTGGATGACCAACCGCGCCCCCGGGCCACGGAGGTCAGAAGCGCCGGCACTCGAACAGACGATGGCCACCCCTTGTGGTCCAGAAACGCACCTGTGGACTGGACCTGGTCGAAATGCGGGAGGCAGACAAGGCACACCTTCTCCCCCCCCGTCTCCCAGCTCCGTCTATTCCGCGCCACCGTTGACGACTCTGCCCAGCAGTCCTCAGCGGTGAGGCAGACGGAGGCCACTGCACATCCTGCCCCGCCGCAAGCCTGCCGCCATGGGCCATGCCCCGTCTGCTCGCCGAGGGCGTCCTCCTGCGGCTATGAAACACCCTGCTCCGCCCCAACCCGGGCCCAGCTCTTAGCCCCAGCATCGAGCACTCCGCAGGAAGCGGACGCCCCCGTCTCACGGACCCCCTCAAGGACCCGGAAGGTTCCCAGGCTGTCCGTAGACGCTCAACCCAGGGACCAAGATGTTAGCTCCGGAGGTGGTAAGACCGCTCCGTCCCCGGTGGAGGGCCGGGAGGAGAATCTTTTGTCAAATTAGTTTTCACATTCTCATATTCTCTGTAATGAGCTATTTCCTTTTGTCTCTGGGTCACCTGGCCCGCAAATGCCGTTCTCACGGCACTTTGCCACCAGATATCAACAGTCCTGGCTTCCTGGACACGGACCACCCGTCTTCAGCCCCACGACTGTCCCCCGGCCAGCCGGTTCCGACGAGTCTAGAGGACGCCTACCCAGGACCTCCTCCTCAGTCGCTAACCCGCCCCCTGCGGGTGTGCGGAGCAAGGTAAGTGCTTGAGTCTCTTCTCAGCACCTCACCCAATGCTGCCCTACCTGCTCCGCCCTGCTGCGAAGCCCCGCCGGGTATGTCAAAATTAATCGTCCCTTTGGTGCCCCTAGCGCAGAGGTTGGACGCGTGGCTTTCACTTCCCAACCCGTCTCGCTGGCTGGCCCGGACCATCCGACTTGGTTACGCAATTCAGTTTGCCAGGCCCCCACCCCCCTTCATGGGCGTCCGCTTTTCCGCAGTACACGGTGAACACGGCCACTCCCTGCACGCAGAAATCGCGACTCTTCTGGCCAAAGACGCAATAGAGCCTGTCCCTCCAACCGAGATGAAGAAGGGTTTCTACAGCCCTTACTTCATCGTACCCAAGAAAAGCGGCGGCTTACGACCAATCTTGGACCTTCGAGTTCTCAACCGAGCGTTGCACAAACTCCCATTCAAGATGCTCACGCAGAAACACATTTTAACCTGCGTCCGGCATCTAGATTGGTTCGCAGCGATAGACCTGAAGGACGCGTACTTCCACGTCTCCATCCTGCCCCGACACCGCCCCTACCTGCGGTTTGCGTTCGAGGGCCAGGCGTTCCAGTACAAAGTCCTCCCCTTCGGCCTGTCTCTGTCCCCTCGCGTCTTCACGAGAAGCCGGCATCCGCACACTCAACTACCTCGACGACTGGCTCATTCTGGCCCACTCGAGAGAGTTACTATGCGCCCACAGATACCAGGTGCTCAGGCACCTCAGCCGTCTGGGGCTTCAGGTCAACTGGAAAAAGAGCAAGCTCGCTCCAGTTCAGAGCATCTCTTTTCTCGGGATGGAGTTAGACTCGGTCTCAATGTCCGCACGTCTCACCAATCAGTGTTGAACTGCCTCGCCGCCTTCAGGCCAGGCACAGCGGTCTCCTTAAAACTTTTCCAGAGGCTCCTGGGGCATATGGCGTCCTCCGCGGCGGTCGCGCCGCTGGGGTTGATGCATATGAAACCACTCCAACACTGGCTCCAGACCCGAGTCCCGAGACGAGCATGGCGCCACGGCACTCACCGGGTAACAATCACCCCCGCCTGCCAACAAACGTTCAACCCCTGGACAGACCTCTGTTTCTTACGGGCTGGAGTACCCCTACAGCAGGTGTCCAGACGCATCCTGGTCACGACCGACGCCTCCAGATTGGGTTGGGGCGCCGTTTGCAACGGGCACGCAGCCTCAGGCCATTGGAAAAGGGCCCAGCTGTGTTGGCACATCAACTGCCTCGAGTTGTTGACCGTCCTTCTAGCCCTGCGGCAGTTTCTCCCGTTAATTCGCGACAAACATGTCCTGGTCAGTTCGGACAGCACCACTGCGGTCGCGTACATAAATCGCCAAGGCGGCGTACGCTCCCGTCACATGTCGCAACTCACCCGTCGTCTCCTCCTTTGGAGCCAGCACCGACTCAGGTCGCTGCGTGCCACTCACATCCCCGGCAACCTCAATGTGATGGCGGACGCGCTGTCATGACAACGCTTGCCTGGCGGAGAGTGGAGGCTTCACCCCCATTCGGTTCAGCTGCCCCCACTGCCCGCTCTGGTACGCCCGCTCAGAGGCTCCCCTAGGGGCAGATGCACTGGCACACAGCTGGCCGGTGGGGCTGTGCAAGTACGCATTTCCCCAGTGAACCTTCTTGTACAGGTGCTGTGCAAGGTCAGGGAGGACGAGTAGCAAGTCACTCTCGTGGCTCCTTACTGGCCCACTCGGGCCTGGTTCTTGGACCTTGTACTCCTCGCGACAGCCCCTCCCTGGCGAATTCCCCTGAGGAAGGACCTTCTTTCTCAGGGACGGGGCACGCTCTGGCATCCGCACCCAGACCTTTGGAACCTCCACGTCTGGCCCCCGAACGGGATGCGGAAGATCTAGCTGGTCTACCACCCACGGTCGTAGCCACGTTCAACCAAGCCAGAGCCCCTTCTACCAGGCAACTCTACACCCTGAAATGGCGTCTGTTCGTGAATTGGTGTTCTTCCCGGGCAGAAGACCCACAGAGGTGCGCAGTTAGGTCTGTGCTCCTGTTCCTACAGGAGAGGTTGGGGGGGAGGCTGTCCCCATCCACCTTGAAGGTGTATGTTGCCACTATCGCAGCTCACCACGACCCAGTAGACAGCAAGTCTCTGGGTAAGCACGACTTAATCGTCAGGTTCCCAAGAGGTGCCCGGAGGTTAAACCCCTCCCGGCCAAACCTGTTCCCCTCCTGGGATCTCTCGGTGGTCCTCGCCGGTCTTCAGAGATCCCCCCCCTGAGTCGCTAGAATCAGTTGGCTCAGGGCCCTCTCCTGAAAAGACGGCCCTGCTGATCGCGCTCACTTCCATCAAGAGGGTCGGGGACCTGCAAGCGTTCCCTACTAACGACACTTGCCTGGAGCTCGGTCCGGCAGATACTCATGTGATCCTAAGACCTCGACTGGGCGATGTGCCCATGGTTCCTACCACGCCCTCTGGAGATCAGGTAGTGAACCTACAAGCGCTGCCCCGGGAGGAGGCAGACCCAGCCCCTCTCACCGTCGTTTCCGGTATGTGCCTTGCGTGCCTACCTGGAATGCACCCAGAGCTTCAGGCGCTCTGAGCAGCTCTTTGTCTGCTTTGGAGGACAGCAGAAAGGGAACACTGTCTCCAAACAGAGGTGTCTCACTGGGTGGTGGATGCCATTCAGTTGGCCTATCACACCCAGGCCATGCCCCCCCTTACGGGTTCGAGCCCACTCCACTAGGAGCGTGGCATCCTTATGGGCACTGGTGAGGAGCACCTCCCTAGCAGACATTTGCAGAGCTGTGGGCTGGGCAGCACCTAACACCCTTACGATCTCAGGGTTGAGTCAGTCTCGTCCCATGTTCTCTCAGGTCCGAGCCCATAGAACTCGGTACACGTCGACGATCTGACCGGGTGAACCGCTTGTTCCAGCGCCGTTTCCCTCTGCCAAGGCAAAACAGTGCGCTTTTGTCCCAGAGGACCTAGGTCCCTGGTTGATTCCTCCCTAGCCCTTCGGGCCCGCAGCAGTTCAGCGGAGGAACGTGCTGGTCCAGTCCACTACGGGTACCTCCGGCTACCCCTACTGGAATAGGTGCTCCACAGATCAGGCCTCCTATGGGACTCCTCCTGTGTGTATTTCCGCGGTACGGTCACCTTACGAGCTGACCCGCGTCTCCCTTAGGCAGTCCTTCGCTGCCCTCCGGTCGCCGTGTTGTAGCAACTCCCCCCTCCTTGGGGAAGAGTACGTGCAGCCTGAACACAGTTGCTCGCTTGTGCACGTGCAAATACCTGCCCGCTTCTGTGTCAGCAGTACACGTACACGGCTCAGCGCATGGCGAGTTTTGAAGTGGACCCCTAGTGTCGCTTCTTCGACACGACGTCGAAGTGAGCGACAGACGGGGAACGTCTCGGTTACGTATGTAACCTCCGTTCCCTGATGGAGGGAACGAGACGTCGTGTCTTCCCGGCCACGTCGCTGAGCCGAGCCGCTGAGGTGCCCGGAACACTCCCGGCTCCTCAGAAAAATCCTGAATGAACGAGTGTATTTCTCTCGCCTTTATATCCGTATCCGGAGGCGGAGTATGCAAATACTGTTCACCAACTCTCATTGGCCTTTTTTCATAGATCAGAGGTATCTTTCGGCGCTCAAGAGAGACCCCTAGTGTCGCTTCTTCGACACGACGTCTCGTTCCCTCCATCAGGGAACGGAGGTTACATACGTAACCGAGACGATTGTTGTCCAGTTTGACATTATAATATGATACAGTATTATTATTATTATTATTATTATTACTTTAATTATTTCTTATATATAATAGTTTAATATTCCTGTGTTATTTACTTTACTTTCACCTGGAGCTCAAATTCTGATGCTGCCGTGTATTGTTCACCATGTCGCAAAAGGCTGTATTTTTTGTAAGCATCGTAGGCAACATTCGTAAAAGTACTGTAACAGTAAACATACAAGGAATGGTGGCCCCTCAGCACGCTAGAGTAGAAGGGGAAAAACATTTATCAAGCACTAAACTTTGCTTAGTACATAACAATCTGTAATAGTACAATACAGCAGTAATACAATAATACAGCCTACACATTTAGATTGAAAGTGATTCAAAATATTCTGAATAAGAAAAATAATTACTTATAAATAATATTAAAAATAATATTTGATACGTTTATCTGCTCTGCATCGTTTTTATTCCACACAAAAACAAATGGCTTCTTTCTTGTTGAATTTGAGTGTTTGCTTTAAGTATGAAGCAAACCCCTCCATCACATATTTGTTTTGGATTTAGCCTTCCCTTGGATATCGAAAAACTATCTGGCAACTAAACGTCCCTTTTTCAGGACACTGTATTTAAAAGAAAATTTTGTAAAGATCCAAATAACTTTACAGATCTTTATTGTAAAAGGTTTAAATAATGTTTTCCATGCTTGTTCAATGAAAAATAAACAAGCATAAAAATTAAAACTCAAGACTGCAAGACAGGAATGTCAGTGTTCTGCCATGGCCAGTAAAGAGCCCGGATCTCAATCCCATTGAGCCCGTTTGGGACCTGTTGGATCAGAGGGTGAGGGCTTGGGCCATTCCCCCCAGAAATGTCTGGGAACTTGCCTTGGTGGAAGAGTATAACATCTTACAGCAAGAACTGGCAAATCTGGTGCAATCCATGAGGAGGAGGTGCATTGCTGCATCTCACTGATGTACTTAATGCCAAACCAGATACTAAACGGTACTTTTGATTTTGACCCCCTCTTTGTTCGGGGACATATTATTCCATTTCTGTTAGTCACATGTCTGTGAAACTTGTTCAGTGTATGTCTTAATTGTTGAATCTTTTTATGTTAATACAAATCTGTCTCACATGCAGCCACATAAATGGTATAGAAAAATCTCTACCGGTTGATACTTTATATCGTAACCAAAATACCCACTCGTTGAGTACTTTATTAGGGACAATATTGTCCTAATAAAGGGCCTAACATGTCTTCTGATGTTGTAGCCCATCCACCTTCTGTTGTGCATGAAAATGCACCAACAATCATGCCATGGTTGAAATCACTGAGATAAAAATTTTCCCCATTCTGATGGTTGATGTGAACACTAACTGAAGCTCTTGACCCGTATCTGCATGATTTTATGCATTTCACTGCTGC